>CAMQGK010000058.1:8460000-9060000 GCA_947000775.1 Pterois miles | reverse complement strand
TGTTTTTATTTGCTTTGTTTTTTTACCCCAGTAAGTTGTGTGTACTTTTGAGCAACAAAGTGGCAGCATTTGTTTTTAGCCTACTTAGCATATGTAGCTTCTGGAAATACTGCAGTGTGCCACCTCGCATCACATATTTTGTGTGTTCGGTGTGTGTGTGTGTGTGTGTGTGTGTGTGTGTGTGTGTGTGTGTGTGTGTGTGTGGGCTTGTGTGTGCTTGTGACCTCAAACCTGGTGACAGCCCCTGCTAACAGCTGGTTTTCTGCCAGCAATTCTGCAAGGCTATGAAAAAAATTAGCTGAGCTGTGTGGTGGCTTGTAGCACCCTAATATAACATTAAGCAGGGTGACCGCCAGGCTCACTCAAGATTGATGACTGGTCTCTCACGAGGTCCTTGTTTACAAGGTCATAGGTCACAGGTCACATTCATAAACTGACGTACATGCAGCCTTTTTCATTCCGTGTTGTGTAGGTTATTGTAAGGGGATACTTAGAACTGTAATTTTACACTTACAGTACAGACTAGACGTGTTCAGTATACCGATACTAAATTGGTACCGGGGTACCAACCCTCAACGTGCCACAACTCGTAGAGAAACCAGGAGCGCGACGTGCTATCTGGAATTACTTTGGCTTCAAAATAAATGAGCACGACTGTGCAAACGGTGTTATAAAACATGCCTGTCCAACAGTGGAAACACTTCCAACTTGGCAAAACATTTGAGGGACAAGCATCCAGACCTGCACAAGGAGTTCAGAGAACGACAGGTAATAACTGATATACCCATGGAAAAAAAGCCACATTCAGAGCTGAAAGCCACCAACGCTGCTTTGCAATTTCCACTTTTTATAGATGTGTGTTTGAGTAAAATAAACGTTTTTGTTTCATTCTGTAAACTACTGATAACAATTTCTCCCAAAACTTACAGCTGGTCAAAAAGATGCAGTGTTTTCAGATGTTAGTGTTGTTTTACTGTGATGTGTTCTCCTTTTATTTGGAAAAGTATTGAAATACCCCCCCCTCCAGCAACCATGTAATAAATGTAATAAACAACATGCAGGGGACTGAGTGTCATCATGTGGTTAGTCATGTCTTCATCTCCTTCGGGCTTTGCTCTTCTCTCTTTGTCTGCCCCCCCTCTGACCCGTCTATTTACCCAGTATATCCCGTACCTCTGTAATGATGCGCGTTCCTTCATCAGCCATGTTTAAACTGCAGACAGGATTAACTTGGCTAAAGACTTAATGCACACATACAGTCATCCCATGCTCTGTTTGCAGTTTCCAGGCCGCAGATCGACAAGCAGCTCCGTCAAGCTTCCCTCTCTTGCTTGTTCTCTGTCCCTCCGGGCTCCCAAGGCCTCCTCCTCTTCTTCCTCCTCCTCGCTCGTCCTCATTTCGCCTGAATTAATTGAGTTCTCATTTTTGTGAGAAAGCTCACAGGAGGGCCGTATGAGGAGAGACAGAGGAGTGATAGAAAGAATGAGAGCCACAGTGTGAGATCAGTGGCAGAAGCCCAGGGGGCAGAGCTCTCCCAGAGGTAGGCAGTCACCAGTGTCCTGGGGGACGGTGAGCGAGGCCCCTCTGCACTGACTTATATCTTTATCCTCTCAACAGTCAGCACCTCAGGGACGACCCATAGGCTGGTGGTCAGGGTCAGATCCTTTCCCACCACCACCATCCCATCACCCCAAAAGAGGCTGCCACCTCTTTGCAAAGCTAAAAATAATAGTAAAATAATAGTACTGGTGTATTACTTCAAAAAAGACAAGTAAAGGCTGGACCAGAATGTGAGAGACCCCACATATAACGACATGTAAACTTAACAGTTTTGTTCCTATAGCGTGTGGTGAGCAATGATTTGGCCAAAACAGCACACCACACACTAAGAGTTTCCATTCATGAATAACAAGAGTCCTGACTAAAAAAAACGCAAAGTTTCTCGTGATCAAGCGTGACTTTAGTGTTGACAAATACGGCGGAAGTCGGACAGGAAGAATTAGCAATGTTAGCTTTTGCACTACTTTGTATTGAAAATTCATGAAGGATGGATAGATGAAGTCTTTGAGGAACATTAAATAAACACTTGCATTGTTGCCACAAAACAACAAACTGGTCCTCCATTTCTGAGATCCATCCTGCTACGACTTTATGCTTTGCGCTATGCATTTTGCAGTTCACGCATTAGCCACAATATTGAACATGTTTAATATTTAGGATTTGAAATTGGTGTCCCGAACATACTACACACCATAAGAAAATCTAGATAGATAATTGTTAGAACCATCAAAAAATTGGGGGTGGGGATTTCCATTGTGAATGTGCACTGCAGCATTTCCGTTCACATACTTCTATGTGCATACGGAAGTATCGTTTTAGAAAAGCTGTATGGAAACAGCAACATTTTATAAAACTTTCTCTTTTTTTATCCTCAGTTGAGGAGGTTTTTCTTCTGTCAAGAAAGAGTCGAGATGTTAGATGCTCTAAATGGTTTATGGAAAGGCCTTTTCTGAATAAATTCTGGCTTAATGACGATTTAACTCACATGACTGATTAGCTGTTTCTGTTGTCTTCATCTTCTTGGATATATTTATATTGTCTTTGTCTCCAGACAGTATGAGACATGGCCAATAAGATAAGATAAGATAAGATATTCCTTTATTAGTCCCACAGTGGGGAAATTTACACTATAAATTTACACAATATAAATAGCACATGTAGCACATGTAGCTGAGATAAAACGTACCCAATTGAATCAACATCGCTCCATTTTTCTATGGTAGATAGTTAGATGGCCATGGCACCTTGTGTTATTTCCAGTTCGCTATATCTACTACTGCAACTGCTACTGTTTACTGGCTGATTACAGCCATGCGTAGGCTATATCACCAATTTCTGACCAAACTATGCTGCATCCAAGTTTATTCACTCCAAACCAGCTGATGTTAATGTGCATATTTCACTTTTCTTCCACATTTCAAAGGTTTGCTTAAAATTCACTTGACAGTTGAATGCAGTCAAGGCTACAGACATATAGTGCTAAATAGTTTCTTCTCATTTTTCTATGAAACTAGCTGGCAAGCTCAGCAACAACCAAACTAGACAACACATAAACCAACCGGTCACAGTTTACTTAGGTAAAGTTTATTTTGAAAGCCCTACATTCAGCTAACACAGCTCTCATTGTGCAGGGTTGGGTGTTACATGTGATGCTTCCACAAATTAAATGCTAACCAAAGTAAATATGTGACCGGAGGACAAGGAGTTATTGCTGTCAAAACTTAGGAAGCCTTAGTTGAACTCATCACAAATACTAGATATGGAAATAGCAAGCGTGATGTGCACCCACAGACGCTACCTTGGCCTGAACCCTTTCAATTATGAACCATTACAACTTCTCCCCCTGCAATATTCATGCAAGGGCAGATCCTTCTGACGTTCTTGGGTTGCTGTAAGTTGAGATAAACACTTGCCGAGTTGTAACAGCCAATCGCCTGCCTCTATTCCTCAATGTCACTGCCTTAGCACTCAATAATTCAAAGCTTGGCGGTAATGAGCTCCCCGTAGGCCCTGTCCCCGAGGAGCCTCCCCACTGTGCCTCCACTGTAATGTAGTTATATCTCATGTCAGCTTTCAAATCAATTACATTTCTATCTGATGGCTATGTAATTGCGCCTGATTGAGTTTTTGGCACACCAGCCAAGTGTGTGGCTCTCAAACTCCAGCCAGTCAAAACAGGAAGCTTCATCAAATGAAACTGCATTTCATCCTGATTGAGGCCGCTTGCATGATAAGCACAAGTGTAATTATGATAATAATAACAATAGCAATCTGTGTTTTCTCAGCTTTGTTGTTTTTTTCCCCCCTTGCTCTCCAGATGAGATTTTGCCCCAAGGACTACGAACAACATTTGCTTTACTCAAGATGCAAAAGGCTGATTTGATTGTTTGTAGCATGTGCAATTTAGTAGATTAAATTTAAACTACAATGCTTTTGTATACATTTAAACGTCTGGAGTTTCACTTGGTTTTACTGCAGCAAACTTTTCATGCCTCTGTGGCAGCGACAGCGTCACCTGTCCGTACGTCCGTCCGGTAGGCTTGCCGCAGTAGACGGTGTTACTGGTGTTAAGCCATGGTCAGGCATACACAGATTTTTTTTTTTTTATATAGAAATAAAACTCATTTAATTCAATTTGTCGTATCAGTGGTGTGTTATCAATATATAGTCGGACGACAGACGCTGCAACCTGAAAGTGAAAGTGTGCTCCGTGTGGAGTCTCAGCATGGGGTAGCAGGAGTCAGATTTCACACACACGGGATGAGAGGGAGTTTGACGATGGTGGAGGATTTGGTATCAAAGTGAAAAGCAAAAGCGCCTATTTGACAGTACTTCGGATTTAAACCCAATGCTGTGAGGGAAACATAACGCATGTCGCACCGGCTCCTGGTGGAAACGTGCGAAAGCAGAGGGGCCAGACACACAGCCAACCGATGGTAAGGCTCAAGTTAAGCACTCTACATATATCGAGCGCCATGTTTTCTTGTTTAGGGCTGCACGGTGGTGCAGTGGTTAGCGCTGTTGCCTCACAGCAAGAGGGTCGCAGGTTTGATTCCGGCTTGGGACTCTCCTGTGTGGAGTTTGCATGTTCTCCTCGTGTAAGCGTGGGTTTTCTCCAGGTTCTCCGGCTTCCTCCCACAGTCCAATGACATGCTGTTTAGGTTAATTGATGACTCTAAATTGCCCGTAGGTGTGGATGTGAGCGTGAATGGTTGTCTGTCTATATGTTGTCTGTCTCTATGTGCCCTGCGATGGACTGGCGACCTGTCCAGGGTGTCCCCCGCCTTCGCCCAATGCCAGCTGGGATCGGCTCCAGCCCCCCCACGACCCCTAACGGGATAAGCGGTTGACGATGGATGGATGGATGTTTTCTTGTAAATATCCGGTGTAATCAGTAACACCGGTGTTGTCACAAGTTTATTAACCGGTGGAGGGAAAAAAATTCTGGTGGACTGCACTTTGTGACTGGAGCCATAGTGACCTTTACATGTTGCGGTTAGATTTCGATGTCAGACATATAGTGTGCCACTGAAGTCATACTGACTTTGGCATAATGCCTAGAAATAACAAGCTAACCTCTTACCTACAGCAACTAGCTGACAGCTGAGGTCACAGCAATGCTGTTTTATGTGTCAGATCTTTCAGAGTTTTATTGACACATTTGGATGGATTGATAAATGGATAAGCAGAAGCATGGGTAGAAGGATAGATGGACGGATAGACGAATGCACTCAAGGCTGGATGGACGAATGGAAATACGGATGGATGGATGGATCAACAGAATGCATGGCTGGATGGACAGAGGGAATACTCAAATGGGGTGCTATTGAGATAGATGAGGGGGAGGATGCTGTGGTTAGGTGCATCAGCAACTAAATAGTGATGAATTGTGGCTGCTGTCAGCAGCACTAAGTATAACAGACATAGTAAAGCAGCCAGGCTCATCCATAATCAGCAGACACAGATTGTTTTCATGCCAGAAGAGGACTTCTTTAGAAATAGAGCAATGAGAGCATCTACCAATCTGTCTTTCCACCCTCACTCTATCATCCCTTTTCTTTTTATATTCCCTTACTCTTGGTGTCCTTGCCCTTTAAATCTCCTCACTTATACTATTCTCTCCTCATTTCTCTTCTTAAGGTCTTGCGTCTTTCTGTCTGTCTCTCTTTCTCTCCCTCTCTCCGACGCTGTCTTTTGTGTTAACAGCCTTCCTTTTTTTTTTTGCAGTGGGAGAGCCACTGGGTGCACATCTACAATCTTGCCTTTCATTTCATGGCTTCTGGAAATGGATGTTTTACTGCCTTCATTAAGGCATGCGGCAGTCAGCACCGTGTTTTCCGTCTGAAGTTTAGCTCCATGAACCTCGCCATTAGAGGACATTATGGCCCCAGATTTCAGGGCACAGTGGAACACTGTATAATTTGATTAGTGTTATTAATCAAGTGGAATACCGCTCCTTTCCCCCTCTTCATCTCCCTCCCCTCCTCCTCCTTTTTTTGCCATTTCAATCCTGCTTTCAAACCCTTCCCTCTTCCTCCACCCCTCATCTATGCACCTCTCTCTCACATGTACTATACATGCAGTAAAAGTGACAAAAGTCCTTACGCCGTCCCTTTTAAAAACAATGATTTACCACTTGTTTTTTTCTCCCCCTTCACACACGCCCCACGCACCCCTCTCTCTTAGCCCAGGACATAAATCAATTGAGATGAAAGTTCCATAATTGTGCTTGCTGGGAGGGATTTGAGCAAAATTGCACTATGAATTTTTTAAAGGGAATTTTTACTAGCTGTTCAGAGAGACTTGGGAGGCGAAGGAAGGTGAGGCCACGAGGATTTATGAGCCTGGATTCTTCATTACTGAAGTAATTTTCCTGCAAATGATAGTGCTGCACCCTGGAGGGGGGGGGCACTGCCCGCCTGGGAGAGTACAAACCTGCTTAATCTCTCGTGGAGCGAGAGCAGCTCAGAGCGCTAATATCATCTGTAAGGGACTGAGGCTCCATTTGTTCACATCTAAACTGCAGCAAGTGTATTTGTGATTCATAGTAATTGATTGCTCAGATTCGCTCCAAGAGCGGCTGTACGAGTTGATTTTATTACAAAGGATAGTTTTGTCAGAACTGCTAGGAAACATGCTCTGGGGTCATTTTTAATGCTACAATGTTTTCACAAAAGATGTACATGTTGTCAGACATTGAACGTGTTCAGTTTGATTTGTCTAATTGCAAAGGTTTAAAGGTGCAGTAGCTGTGAATGTGCACTGCAGTAGCTGAGGGATTAACTAGGCTAGACATTATTATGCTATTCCAATAAAGATGGAGGTGAGGAAGAACAAGGAATTTAAGAGTAGACAGTTTAAATGATAACCAATGCTTTCTCCTTTTTTTTCTGTGGTTAACATGCCATCATCTATTTGTAGTGTGTGTGTCCATCCTCGTGTTGATTTAGATCTGCTTCACCAAGCTGTCATATTGTTTCTCCAGCAAAGGTGTCCACCTTTCTCTCTACCTCTGGTCTTTCCTCCCTCCTCATTTTAACCTTCCTCACTCAGTCCAATATGGCTGACGTTCTGTCTCCATCTCTTTAGGTGCAGCCAGCAGCAGTGGCCCTCCTCAAGGTTAGTGCGTCCACGATGCCAGGTCTCATTCTTTATCCTGCCTGCCGTCCACTCAATTTTACAGCTCAGTAGCTTGAGAAGCAGAAGGGGTAAATCTGCTGCAAGAAGGAGAAAGAGGGGGAGAGGAGAGGAGAAGGAGGAAGGGAGAAACCAAATTATTGTGCACCCTGTCGCAGATTGAAGTGGATCTCATTCCAGGCACACTAACAACTCAAGACAATTAGTCACTTCTCACTAGGTCAGACCTGAGACTCACTTGAGGGCTAAAAAAGAGAGCAGGGAGTAGAGGAGCCACTAGCATGGCTGAATGCTGTAGTTGCAGGAGCGACTCAGTGGAGAGAGAGGCAACTTGGGGATAAAACTGGAGCTGGAACAGCTCTTTGAGGTCTTTTGTGCAACACTGATAGAAATAGGAGTAGAGAGCAATAAATAATAAATATGAATGCTAATTCTTTTTATGGGCATGTATTTCATTAAGGTAGGCAGAATGTTTTTGGCATTATTGGGCAAATATTCCATAATAACCTGTCAGCATATTGTAATTTAAGTGTTGTGAGAGAAAACTAGACTTCTGCACCTCCTCGTGGCTCTGGTTTCAGGCTTTAGAACATCTGGCCCAATCACAGGTCATTTCAGAGAGAGAGCGCTCCTATTGGCTGTTCATTCAACGAAGGCAGCTGTCGGTTATTCGCAAACTCCAAACTGTCAGATTAGGCAATGCTGATCAAATATGAAGTAACATTCTGTTACTGTAATGACTATTTCTCGTCTCAGATGTTTTCAGAAACATCTTTGCTGTTTAGCTGTAAAATGAGAAAGTTTGCTCTGGCTTATGGGCGGTGCTTGGTATTTCCTCAACTGATCTCAACATGGCAGCCAGATCACAAACTTTCTCATTTTACAGCTAAAAAGTACACTAAAATATGTTTCTGAAAACAACTGATACAAGAAATAGGCATTACAGTAACAGAATATTAAATAAATCATATTTGTCAGTGCTGCTAAACAGAGACGGCAAGGCTCCAGCTCAGCTCTGATTGGTTGTTTTCCTCTGGTCTGTGAAATCTTGTAGATGCCGTTAGGAGCACCAGCAGACACAGAGGCACATGTTTTTTTTCCAGATCACCTGTCTCATGCCCTGTTGTCAGGATAAAAAAAAAATAACATTTTATGATATCTGCTCCAATCTGCGTACTCAGGCTTTAATAATAAAATCATATTTTCCTAAATATGAAAAAATGCAGTAAATGTCTATATTCATCCTGATCTATTGATACATTCTGAGTCATGCAATGTTTTTACTTAACATTCCTCAAGATAAACAAAGACAGCGATGTCAGTAGTCCGTTCCGTTCCACCTATTAGGCGGTTTGAGATAGTTTGCAGCCAAAGATGAGGCCCTGACGCTTCAGCCGCCACATGCTCCTGAACAAAAGTGAAGCATGACTAAGGTGGGGTGGTGCGTGGAAGATCGGGGAGTGGAAAAGAGAGAAAAGTTTGTCCTGGGCCCTCTGCGGAGACACAGCGTGACCAATTGAGGTGAAGGGGATGAATGAGGCCATTCACTGGGTCTAATGAAAGAGTTCCTGCTGGGCCCTGAATGAGGGTGGGCCCATCTGCACCACATAGGCGTGCACAAACCAGTGACCTCGAAAATTACCCAGGAAGCACTTTGGGACAGTCACCCCAGCAACGGGCCGGGGTTCGCATAGTAACCGAGCGCTTCAATCAGGGCCTGGCAGCTTCTTAAACAGAGCAAAGTTTTTCTCTGTATTGAAAGAACTCCGTGTGAAATCAACTTTGAGGAGCCCCCAGTTTTTTTCTTTTTGTTTTTTTAAAGGGGGGAGCTGCCAATGATTGTCCCATGTGAAAACGTCCAGAAGCTCTCACCATCTTTGAGAGGTGTGAGATGCTGCCCTCAGGACTTTTCCTCTCAACACACAAAGACCCGTTTGTCTTAGCTACATATGTACATGCACTGCCTGCCTGTGTATGCACTGCTGTATGTAGGTTAATTAGGTTCAGGGCATGTATCGTGACAGGTTTAGGAGGCTGTGAAATAGATCCAATTACAAAGAGTCCAGATAAGGAGTCCAATTCCTTCACCAGCCCCGGGACTGGACATTAAGTTTACAAGCATCTTAAAGGACCCGGTTCATTGGATTTTATCTGTGTTATTTGGTTTAATATATTCAGTCTTGATGAGCCAGAGGCACGCAGGTCATTGAAGTTCCATTCCCGTCTCCGTTCCCTCACGGAACTTTTGACAGCGTGAAATGACAATCCGCCCCTGCACGCCACCCCCCCGCCCCCCCCCCACGTCAAAAAGTAATGAGATTGTGCTGCTGGAAATATCACTACAAAGCATCAGGCCTGCACTCGGGTCTGACTGCACCTTCAAACAGCGCTGCCTGCCAGCTCGCCTGCCTCGCCCGCCTGCTGGAAAAGAAACGAACAAAAACAATCAGAATCAGAGACAGAGAAACGGCAAGGGAAGCTCCCCACGCTGAGACAAACGAACACGCCGGGGCCTTTCATCCTGAGAGTGATTAGCCATCCGAAACGTTTTAAAACCCGGCTTTGAGTGTGTTCCTCAAACGGAAGAGTTCCATTGAGGAGTGGTGGTGAGATGTGTCTCGCTGGGAAGCGCCAGTGATCTAGTCTCTAATTGTGGCGTCGCTGACAAGGCTGGTGTGGCTGGGAGCTTTTTAAGCGGGGCTTTTTGCTGCGCTCTTGTTCCCTTCCTGTCAGATCCACAACCAAAGGCACCAGGGAACAAAAAGGCCTCTCAGATTCTGTTCTTACATCCATCTTCCTATTGCTTTGTGCATAAACACAGGCCTAATTTAATACACTAATAGGCCCTGATGCTGGCCTAATGTGACCAAAACTACAATAGGTGCTGTAACTGCGGTGTTTGGTTGCAGATATGTAACATCGTAGTTTTCTGTCTGTATAATTGGCGTCTTTATTCTGTCATGTTCTTTCATATTTCATTGATCGAAGTCTCAACTTCAGAGAAGATGCAAAGTTTCTGACACATTGGCAGCGGTGTTCTTCTGCAGTATAGCAGGAACAAAGTCATGTTCAAGGTCTTTGCCGGCGTTCAGTAGAGCTGGTAGGAGCTCTCCGAATGCATGGAAAGCCTTTTGGCTCCTTTACCGTTAAGAAGCCAGGTTGTCGAAGATTTGAGGAATCGAAGAGAGGCAGTTTGAAGAATCAAAGAATCAGCGACGGTGCATAAAAAACCTGGGGAGGGGTTGGAGGGGTAGAGAAGAGAGGAAAGGAGTGAAACCCGAGCTCATAAAAATCAGTATTATAACAACATTAATTGATGCTGCTGAGTGCCATATGTGACGCCATATGGAAAGGCTGCCCCAGAGGCCTGCTATAATAGACAGCCCGCAGCGGTGCACACAACTTGGCACATTTACAAACAAGGGACGTCCCATTAATATCAGCCACGCAGACCGAGCAGGAGACAGTGGGAGAGGGTGTTAGAAGGAGGGAGGGAGAGGGGGCGAGAAAATAAACTGGGAACCCAGTTACCTCATGTTTTGTTTGCCATCTTAAGTCCTTATGTTTTTACTATTTATCCACTTGCCTCATGCTATCATTCCTACCAAATTAAAAGATTTACTCTTTTCACATCTCTGCTCCTCTACTCCCACGCTTCCTTAATTACAGTAATAAATAGCCCCTCCCTCCTGGGTTGATCAGACCGCCCTCTGTCCGCCCAACTGTCACTCCCACCACAGATGCCCAATGGTCCTTTCATCACACACACACACACACACACACACACACACACACACACACACACACACACACACACTTCAGCAGGTGAGGTGATTCATTGCACCTTGACAAAGGCGGCGTGAATGAGCTCTGTTTAACCTCTTCTGTGCCTAATCACAGGGCAGCTGTTATTTACTGCTGCTGTCCACAATTTCCACTGCTTGGTTGCCCACAGCGCTGTTCCTCTCTCACACTGCATCATGTCTTATGACATAGACTGTGTTGATGTGGGCATTCTGCAAGAAATTACTCCGTGAAAATGTCAGTTTATTGGTGATAAATATTACACTAATTATATCTTAACTTGGAATAGGTTTAATGAAGTGAATAATTAATATCCTTAAAGCAGTTTTGTCATCACAGCTCTTAAAATGCAATGGGCCCAATGTTTGGCTCTTCAAAGTGGATTAGTTGTCAAGTACATGCATATAATGATTGTTTTCATCACTGAATAATCTGTTATTTGTTGTTCACGTCTGTAAATTATTAGAAAAATGACCACCCTGTCTTCAAATTGCACAGTCCAAAACCAAAAGATATACATATTATATAGGTCTAATGGTGCATTCACACCAAGCAGGAAGCAAACTTTTTGCACATTGAGATCCCATACAAAGTCAATGCAAAGAGGCGAATAGACATGAATTTGCGATGGGCAATGCAAATGCCGTGACTCAAAAATGCAAAATTTGCATTATTTGCCTATTCACCCAAGCTGAAGTTTTTCAGCTAGAGAAAGAAATTTGCGTGACGCTGTGTTGTGAAAGCCTATCAGCATTGAGATTCTCCTGCAATTATCACTGACGTCCTGATACTGTTGAATCGGAGGTGGAGGACAAACGTATTGGGGCTGTTTGCGGGCACCCAGAGCTGCGATAGTACCTCTTATCTGTACAGAGACCAGACGAAACTGACGTTATGATTAGTGTTGGTGGAGCAGCTACAATGTTAGCATAGCCTGGCACTGATCGATCCAAAATCCATTCAGAAAAAAGCAAGCTGTGGATGGACCTGAAAAAGCATTAATTCAGACATTTTACAAATCAACATCATTATGTAGTTATTTCGACATCCCTTTGATCCATTAATTGCAGTTAAATCACAGCACAATCTGTTTATTTTGAATTCATACTGCAGCAATGATATGTGACTTGCTAGATACAGGTAGGTAGGTACAAAGCAGCAACAATGGTTATTTCTTCTGTGGCTGATGGCGGAAATGCTGGAAAGAAAATTTGCTGTGATCTATGGAGACGCCCCTCTCCTCCCTGGCGCGTCTAGAGCAAGTAATGCGAATGAGCACAAATGATTCGTTGAACTCGTGCGACTACATCGAGGCAAAAATTTGCTTCACTCTCGGTGTGAACGCAACACAAGATGTCTGCCATGGCAGCGGGGCGGCTAGAATCAGGTTTGAGCTTTAGAAGGTGTTCCCTCTCACGTGATGTTATGGTATCAGCCTTGTGTGTGTCAGCCGTCACAGACGTGTATCGGCGCTTACCGCCCCACATAGCCTGGACGTGGACGCATCCATTCGGCGCGCTGCTCTTCTGACTCCTCTGACGGGCCCAGTGCAGGAAGGGAGAAAGGAGAGATCCCTGTGAAACAAAGTTGTCAGCCATTCTGTTGAGTTTCATAGAATGTGAAACGAAACAAGAATAGCGTACAGCTGTTTCCTTCCTGACACAGAGGGAGGCAGATGAAGAGCAAAAGAGAGAAAAGAGAAGAAGAGGGAGGAGAGCGAGAGCTCTCCGCTCTGTGATGTGCACTGATGTAGCTGCAGCTCTAGGTCAAACGCTGCCAGTGTTTTGTGTTCATCTTCGTCTCGTCTCCCCGGTGCTCCTCTAAATTATTCACAGCCTGAAGATGTGCGATGTGGCTGCCTCCTCCTTTCCTCTCTCCTCCTTCCCTCTACACTGCTCTCTATCTCTCTTTCTCTGTTTCCCATCCCTTCCTCTGTCTCTCATGTGACTGCTTGTGTCAGAGGCAATGAACAGAAGTTTCTCCTCGCAAACTGGCTAACCCCCCCGTCCCATCCCGCATCCACTCATCTACCATCAACCACCCACCTTTCATCACTGACTCCATCTCTCACACTCCTCCTTTCATCCTCGCTTGTCCCTTGCTTGCCTCTCCTGGCTGCCAGACTAGAGCCAGCTGCTTCTTTTTTAAGGGGGAGGCTGCCAGCTGTTAACATCAACTGCGTGGTAGCTCCTCTACCTCCATCACTGTCTCTCACTTCATAGTAGGGGTCAGACTGACAGGGTGTTTTTATCCTATGTTACTGTTTTTTCTCTCGCCTCAACTCTTTAATGACTTTGTGCTCATTTTATCTAGCCGAGTTTAGAGACAAACCCCAAATGTGCACCAAATCCTCAGGCCAGTCGATGGCCCTGATTAAAGATGTGCCCGTCAGTCATTTCACCTCTAACAGACTGCTAGTCCTGAGAAGATGGAGGGAGCTGCGATAAACCAAGGACGTGGTGGGGCTAGGGCTCAGCCATATGATTATACACACTGTAAGGCCATCAGGGTTTGGAAGCCATCACAGATTTTATCATACTATTTTTTGAGGTCGAGGGTGTCAAGATTTATTTTGTTATGATTTTTTAACCAATTTATTAACACCTGAATCAAATCATTTATTAATTGACTGAATGCTTCATTTGAGTCTCTGAGAAGGTAGTTTTATTGTTGTAGTCTGAGTAATGTGACGCCATATCAGTTTCAAGAAAAACAAAGCCAATGGAAGTTGAAGACAACACAGAAAATAGCCAAGGATCCAAGTTCTGCATGGATGCACCCTCACATTTTAAATCCAAAGTGGTAAACACTGCACATACAGTAATGTATGATAACACTTTGCTCTGCAAAGCAGAGCTAGACATCACGGCTAATGCCGCATGCTAAATCTGTCATGGACAGGAAACGTTAACATATTGCGGTAATGTACGGGCAAGCCAGCCGCTACATCTCCGTGGTCTAATCAGCTGACGTTACGACTGTAGAGCACCCATATACTGACATTTATGTTAAATGCATTCAAACTATCCCGATGGAGCTGACTGTGGATGTATAAAGAGACAGGAAACCTAGGACTTGGCGAAGTTAGCGGAAGCGTGTGTGACTGCATCCGGTTTTCAAAATAAAGTGTTAACAAATGGTACTGCACATACAAAATACATATATGGAAATAAGTTTAATTAGATGATGAAATTATAACGTGTCCCAGAAATTATAAAGATAATACCACTAATTTGTGAGGGAAATGTCTTGTTTCTGACTGATATATTTCACTTCAGGACATCTCTGACTCTGCACATGCAGATAATCCAATTTTTCCCAAAAAAATAAATCCTAATATCAAATCACAATACATATTGAATTGCTAGCCTTACTCTGGTATACTGTATATCCCTTTAGTTTGACTAAATCAGCACACAGGCAGAGGAAGACCTGATCTGTCAGGTATTTGCTGGATTTTCACAATTGAGTTTCTAAAATATTTAAGGGATCACAGTATATATTGATATTGTAACATAAAATTGAATTAACAGTGACAGAAAGAGATTAAGATTTGATCCATATCGCCCACCCTGAGGAGGGGCACAGCCAAGCATACAGGCAAGACTGTACCTCTGAATGTGTGAGCTTATAAACCTCCTTCTTTTGTAACAGATTATTATTGTCATGTTAACTAGGAAGATGCAAGCATGAAATCCTGTTTGGACAGGAGGGGCTGGAGGATGAGGTGTGCCCCTCGTGGCCACCTGAGGAGAGAGCCGAGCAGAGAGAAAGAGCAGTTGAATCCAGTTCCAGCCGTTGCCACAGGACACTCATTTGTAATTCTGTACCCTGCCTACAATAACGCTTGATCATTGCAGAGGGGGGACAGGAGGTACAAGGCGGGGGGAAGGGAGCCGAGGCTTTCTCCCTCTCTCTTCGTTCCCCCTCCCCAAAACCCCCTGCCTGTCCTCTCGCAATTGCTGTCACCCAGTATGAATGCCCCCTCTGGCCCGATGACAAGTCTAGCGTGAAACGCTTGGCTGCCCTCTGAAATTAGCAGTAGAGCCCCCCGGCGGCACATGCTTCTCATGACCAGCACACAGTGGGCCGCCGCCAGATTCTTTTCATTATGGTGGCCTGCCAGCCCCCTGACTCTACCTCCTTCTGCCTCTTCCTCCCTCTTCTCCTCCTCCTCCTCCCAGTGCGTCGGCCAGAGCTCAGTAAACAGCATCTGTAGTGCTCATCACATTACTGTCGTAAGGAAGGGAAGGAAGGAGGGAGCCAAGTTATTTCTGTGTATCTAAGTGTCTTTATGTGTGCATACAGTGTGGGATAGTATGTATATGCATGCATATGTGTGTACATGTTTCTGTGTGTTGGCTTGACAGGATTAGTGAGAGAGAAAGATAGTAGTAGCAGCACAGAGTGAGAAAAAGAGAGGAGGGGAGTAGCAGTACAGAGCGATGCCTGGAGGCTCAATCTGTTCCTCACTGAGCTACATCAGTGTTAGAGACGGCGGCTCGGGCCGCGGGGAAGCCTCCACTCGCTCCATCAAACTGTCAGGCAGCCAGCGGAGCTGCACAGGGAGACTCTCAGCTGCCCCCGGGGCCAGTTCAAGTCAACATCCCATTTCCTTGCCTCCTCGCCTAATTTCTCCTACGCCCCGACTTAAATTTCCAATGCCCAGTGTCTGCCGGTGCAGCTCAGCAGCACTGGGCTTGGGGCCATGTCAAAGCACTGGGTGGTGCTGAGGTTTGTGCATGTGCATACGTGTGTGTGGGTTCACCTCCGAAGGCCAGATACCGAGCTAGTTACAGTCACATGGTCAGCAGAGTCAAGAAGGAGCCGAAGGGAGCTTTATGAAAGACGAGGCGTGGAAAAAAAAACATAAAACAGTGATATTTTTTTTTTCTCTCTTACCTATATCCCCATTTTTCTATCATGACTATATTCATAGCACAGTTGTGTATTCCCTGTCCCTTCAGGTTTCTGGCAGTTTTCTTCTTTCTCTCTGAGCTGAATAAATGCTCCCTGTTCCCTCGTACATCTGCCATTACTGTCTGTTTTTCCCTCACCAAACTCCCAGGGATCACACCAGCAGCCCTGTCGGCTCCGTCGCTCCCCCAGCGAGTGCTGAAAGTAAAGGTTGAGGGATTTCTCATTGGAAAGGACAAGGCGGTCCTTTAATTTAGTGAAGAAGGGGGACAGCTCTTCAAGTTTACCCCCACCACTATCACCATCAATCTGTCCATGCACCCCCCTCCCCCTCTTCCTCCTCGACCTCACCACATACTTTGCATGGAAGTGAAACGGAGCGCTGCCAGGTCTCAGTGCTGTTTACATGGACTCTGGGTAATGTTAAAGTCTGCTTAGTTTGGCCCCAGGTCAGGACTATATCTCTCCTCACCCCGTCTTGATTTACATGGCCCCCGCTGACTCTTCCCTTAAGTGTGTCAGCTCTGAACCAGAGGCCTCTGTGTGTCTGGCTAATGCAAAGAGCATTTCTCCAAGCTTGTCTTCTTCAATCCTCCTCCACTCCCATTCTCGCTCTGTTCTCTTTTCAATGGGCCTCTGTGAAAGGGAGCTTTTGCTGAAGCCGTCCCTCTGTTTGCACAGCCAACTCCGAGGTCCCGAGCTCAAATATGGTTTTACGTGAGAGCCGTGTCTAGGCCTCTTCTGCTGGTCGATATTATTTCTACCCGGCAGAGCTTTTTCTCTCAATCTCATTCCCCCATGGAGCCTACATCTTCACTGGGATCAATACTTTCCTAATCCAGAGCTCCTGGGCTGACCCAGGGTAATCAGCTGACTTCCCGTGCTGCCTGCCGGGGAGGTCAAGGGTCAAATGGCTGTATAGATTTGATCCTGTGATCAAATCACTTTGCTAGGTGGTACTTTCACATACAGCTAGTGGAGTCAAGAAAAATCACTTTATTTTTTTTTCTCTCTGTGGTTTAGCATTAAATTCAGCGGTGCTATGTGATCCTTGTAAACCCTAATATTAATACAGTAGCACTGCTCAAGTACCTAAAGCATTTTTTTAGTTACGACACATGAAACTGTAAGGTTATCTGAATCATCCAACGCTACTCCTTTCTATATATGACTCATTTCAAGTCACACACACACACACACACACACACCACCTCCTCAACTTTGTGACTCATGACATGGTGGTAAGAACATAAAAACATGCAAAACATCCTGCTGATAAATTCAGAAGTCCATGTAAGGCTTCACCCTTCACTGTGATGCCAAGGAGATCTTCAGATATGAAGATGATGAACTGATGATTTAGTCCTGGCAGGAGGTCCCACAGCGAACCCCAGGCTCTGCTTCCATGACCCATCAGAGTGGCCACGGCACCCGCGTCCCCACACTTCATCCCAGCATCCGCAGGAGGGAAATTGCGTGAGGAAATTGGTGTTGTTCCACCAGTATCCGACACTGCTTTGGTCCTCAAGTATCTAAATGGACCATTACCCCCTCTGTGTGCTCTCACTCTAGGAGATCTGATTTTGTCAGTACTCTCTCCCTTACAATCAGGAGCATGTCAGTAAATGTCCCCAGAGAGATGTCTTCTAAATTGAAGCAATTTCTCTCGTCAGTATCAAGATGTCAAAATTTTTGCATTGTTGGCTTGTCACCAGCAAGGGATCAAGGGCTGCCACTGTCTCACTGTTCAATCAGAGTCTTTGTGGCCCTTTCAATTTTTACATGCAGCATTTTTTTTTTTCTTCTCGCTTTCCAAGTTTTTAATTTAAGACATCCGATCACTGGTACAACAGTGTGAATATTTTTAGGAATCAAGATGTAGCCACATCTCAAACTGATCAATTCACTTTTAAAATCAGTGCAACATTGTTTTGGAGTGCCATGAATGGAGAACAGATTGAAACTTGTGAATACTGTGACAGTTTATTTCTGTACTTAACATTTCATATTACATACTTTACAATTAGGGCTGTCAAAGTTAATGCAATGATAACACGTTAAGGCAAATTCCTTTTAACGGCACAAATTTCTTTAACTCAAATAATAAAACTGAAAAACCTATTCATTGGTACCAGCCATGTCATATTAGCTTGTGGAGAAGGAGGCTAAATAACACTCCAAACGGACAAACTGGCATGGCCATTTTCAAAGGGATCCCTTGACCTCTGACCTCATATGTGAATGAAAATAGGTTTTATGGCTACCCACGAGTTTCCTCTTTACTGACACGCCCACTTAATGATAGTCACATGCAGTTTTGGTCAAGTCATATCTGCATATTTTTTTCATGCAAAATGCAGAACCTGTGAGGGCTTTTGGACAATATTTGTCATTGTTTTGTGTTGTTAATTTATTTCTAATGATAAATATATACATACACTTGCATAAAGCAGCATATTTACCCACTCCCATGTTGACAAGAGTATTAAATACTTGACAAATCTCCCTTTAAGGTTCATTTTGAACAGTTAAAAAAGATTAACTATGGACAATCAAGCAGTTAAGTGTGATTAAATATTTGAATCAGTTGACAGCCCTTCATACATGCTTTCATCACAAATTGTATTATCAAAGCACAAACACTTTTATGCATGTGCTCTCTTTTTGCTTTTATACGTTTTATTTATTACTTTACTTATTTTGAGTATGAACCAACAGTGACAGTTGAATGCCAGCAGCTCAGAAAATGCTTGTTTTGCCTATTTTTTTCTAGATTTCCCGCAGCAAGTACAGGGTTGCGATCAGTATTCAGGCAGACAGTCGTTGACGCCATGCCAGCATTTGCGTCGCCGGGCAAGTTCCTCCTCTTCTCTGCTCTCTGTCTCTGAGGCAGAATTCATGGCAGACTGTCCTCCGAGTGTGACAAGTGGAACTGTGTGATTAATTTGGCCAGGCGTTTTAATGTGCTTCGGGATGCGCAACGCTTATTGTCTTCCCCTTGCACGTCTATCGGAATCTGCCAGAGAAAATGTCCAGGAGGATCGAGACATCCATCTCTCCTTCCCGCTCTCTGTTTTTTTCCCCCCCCCTTGCTCCTCTTTCCTCAGCCCTGCCTCATTTCAGGGCTGAGCTACAGGGTCGTCATGGGGGCCAACCCAGGTCGAGACCTGGCTCCAGTCAGGGCCGCAGGCGGAATAAATCTCCTGTCTCTGAAGTGTTGAAAGCTGTGTAAATGTCAAACGCAACCGTCTGATGTGCCGGCCGAGGGGAGGGAGGGCTGGAGAGTAGGTGGGATGCTGGGAGGGAGGGTAGTGGATGAGCCATCCGCTGGAGCTGGTCCCCTGCTACCCTTCGTAGCTGGCGGTTGCCAGGTGCAGATGTTGCTGCTTGCTCCCTGTCTCTGAAGAGCAAGTGTTTTTTTTGTTTTTTTGTTGTTTTTTGTGTGTTTGGTTTGTGAACATCTACGAAAGACACAAACCACAAGGGGCTTGGCTCCTGTCAGCAGCTTAGTGAGCTGCATAGCTCTCCGATTTTAACAAAGTCCCCTCTGACCACCAAACGTGCTGTTGAGGGAGGTTTCTGTTTGGGGTTGTGGCTTTGCATTTACACCATTTGGTGTTCTTGTATAGCATTGCTAAAAATCATTTACCCCGTGTATTGTAGATATTCAACGAAGCACACCCTTCTCACACTCTTCTCACACCCTTGCACTCACAAACAGGAGCCAATCTTTTACTTTCACAGGTTCTTTTCTTTGACTCGAACAAGTGTAATAGCCCAACAGGGCAATCACATACAATACTGACAAAAACTGCTCTAACACTCCCTCCATCCGTCCATCCCTTCATCTCTATAGCATCCCCCCTGCCTGTTCTTACTGTTGTTTTGTTCCCCCTTCCCACCTGCCTCTCTGCCCCCCGCTGTGCCGTGTCTCTCGCCGTCTCCGTCTGAGCCCTAGCTAGTATTCCTCTTTACGCTCCGCCGCAGCGCATGCTTCTTGTAAAAGGATGAGCCCCATGCTGTGCTCTTTTGATATTATTTTTCCTCCTCGCCAGTTCCAGCGTTGTGAGGCCTCATCTCTAGTGTCACGGCTACTGCTGCAACAACAAGGCCGAGCATGCACCCAGGGACTAGACAGAGCCAGTTGTTCGTTTCCATCACTGAGCATTTAAACCCGTCCCCAGTGACGGAGAGGAACTCGCAACCACTGCGAGACGGAAGTCATCCGCTCAGCTACATTCTAAGAATTCATTTATTCATTTACGCCAGTTTTCTGTGGGGATGCAGGGATCCAACTATTTCACTTACAATATTGATCGCAGTACCTGGGTTTTGGGTATTGGCCGACACAGAGTACCAATCTGATACCATTGCTTAATTAATAAGCCGTGTGGCTCACTGTGTGGAAGTGACTGGGATCAAGCCTTTATGGTAAAGAAACACCAGGCTTGACGTCAGTATTGCTTTCCTAACTTTGTAAAGCAAAATGCAACAAATAAATACATAGATATAAATGTTTTGAATGGTAATTATTATTAAAATAATAAAACATACTCCAACAACTTGGTAAAAAATCTACAAAATTAACAGGAATTACAATTGTACTTTTTAACGTGGCAACAAATTGGTCAAAACTTAAACAGGAATTAGAATTCCAATATATAATGTATATATTATGTAGACATAGAAGTCAATTGAATGCTCTGCCCAAATGTCGCCGATATCCGATCATATCTGAGTCAGTATCGGCCTGATCCGGTATCGGCGCATTCCTTGTTTCCTGGGGATGGGGCGAAGTTTGAGATTGGATCAATTTTGCTTTTATTATGATTCATAGATGGATCAAGATGGACAGAGACATTGTTTTGAATGTGATTAGTTGTTCGCCACCAGAGTGGCGAGCAAATGGTTGGTGATTATAGGCTGCGATGTGCCCCTAACAAGCAGTATAGAAATGGCTGACAATTAATTTGTCTGGAATCCGTCGACTGAATGGGGAGTTGATTGACAAGAAGCCTAAGCCACTTTCTCTTCCTAATGCCCTGCACTCTGTAATGAAGGTCCTGACAACCAGAAGCTCAGAAATCAGGCTTTGCAAACATTCCCATAGAGAAAAGAGGACATAGAAATGTGGCAAATATTTAACATGTTCCACTCCATTATTGGTTAATACTAAAGCTGTATTTTCTCATTACCTATTATCGCCCATTTCTCTTTATTTTAAAGCAAGTTATCAAAATTGTTTTATAATGTGGTACTGCATTTCATATAGTTATCTAATATACATAACCACACTTTCAACCATATTTACAGAAGCATAATACAGTTTTCTGAGGGACATTTTCTGCAGTATTGTGAGGCACCGTTCCTTTGCTTTCACACTTATTTTCTTTATGCCCGCTGACAGCCTCTGGAATCATAAACAGCAATCACTTCACAAGCAGAAAGCTTCATATTGAACGCATCATTTTACTGTATTTATCCTGTAGAGGGTGTATGTTGGTGCTCTATGTCTTGTGCAGGAGTGCTTCACATGAACAATAGGCGCTCAGGCATTTCTTGATGCTGTTGTTCTGCAGATAGAGATGCAGACACAACAATAAACCCTCCTAGGGGGTAGAGCCACTATGTTTTTCACTTAAAGCTTCTGCCAGCAAGAGCTCCTGCTGTATCCCTTGTCTTTATAGCACAGGATGAATCACGGGGCGTGGAAGCACCCCCCCTCCACACACACACACACACACACACACACACACACACTTTCCTCTCCTGAGAGATCTTGGCCACTGAGCCCTTGCACTGATTACTTTCGTTACTTAATTATACATTTGGACCCACCGCACTCGCAACAAAGGGCCGCTGTGCCTCCATTGACCCAGCTCCCTCCTCATTGTGCCCGGCTCTGAAAGGGAGTCAAACAAAATAAAGAGGGTCCACTTAAATATGTTGCCACAGGGACTTAATTGACAGGTTGAAGGCAGTTTTTCACTGGGGGCCCTCTCCCTCTCTATATGTGGCTCTCCGCTTGAATTGCTGTGCTCCTCATGCATCCTGCTGTGAGGTCCAGTGGGACTGGCCTGCAGCTTGACCACTCCTGTCTCCACAACTTCACTATCTTTTCCCTGCAGGAGACAGTCACCAGCCAAGAGCATTCAGCATTTAGCGTCAAATGAATGTGAGAAATGGAGGCAAGGAACATGTGGATTAGATTTAAGTTAAGAATTAACTTGAAAATTAAAGTTTTCAGTATTGCAACTGACAGTATTATATATACTGAACAGAGAATCAAGCATCTAATGTAAGCCAGGATTTTTTACGTTACTTTACTGACAGCTAAAACCCCAACATCACTATTTATTTCACATGCTTGGCCATAATGTTAGCTCACCTATCCAATAGGAACTTTGCCAGCATGGGGTCCATTTTGAGAAGAAGAAGAAGAAGATCAACCTTTATTCGTCCCGCAGTGGGGAAATTCAATTTACACTCTGTTTTAACTTATACATGGTACATGCACACAAACACACACACACATGCAGTAATGGAGAGATGTCAGAGTGATGGGGCTGCTCCTGACAAGCGCCCCGAGCAGTTGGGGGTTTGGTGCCTTGCTCAGGGGCACCTCGGCAGTGCCCAAGAGGTAAACTGGCACCTCTCCAGCTACCAGTTCACACTCAGTTTTTGGTCCATGTCGGGACTTGAACCGGTGACCTTCCGGTTCCCAAGCCAACTCCCTACAGACTGAGCTACTGCCGCCCCCATAACCAAAACCAAACAAAGGTCCCTACATGAATCGAAGGCCCGGCCGACGTTGATACTAGTTTTCCCCCAATGTTGGTCACATTCTTGTTTTGCAAGATGGACTTCTCTAGATATAACTTTATTTTTTGTGCTTCCATGGAGTTTGTGTAGGAGTCTAAGTTGGGGTGGTGGCTCCATTTCTAACCAGACGTTAGCTACATAAATGGCTGTACACTGTTGGCCCTGAGGCGGACCTGAAGAGAGTTAAGGCATTCGCTAGCACGCATGACTTCACATCCATTGGATTTTCCCAGAAAAAAAATTCCTGCATTCTTCGCATTAAAAGCAGTGTACAGGCTGGTAGAGAAAACCCAGAAAGTCACAGAAGGTCTCATTTTTAGGTTAGGTTATAACCTATTCCTACATTGGCAATAAAAAAAAATGATAATGTTTATATGTGTAAAAACTTACATACAGTCCCTTTAACAATATGAATACAATTTCCAGTAGTAAGACCTTTACACACCGGGAATGTGACGAATAAATGACAGGAAAATACAAAATACTCGCCTACGAAGATTATATGTCTAGGGTTTTTATTGTGCCCCCCCCCCCCTTTTTTGTTTTTTAAAGGTAAAAATGGAAGTAGTCTTTTCTGCACTGCCTTTGTCAAGGTTGAAAGGAGTAATAAGTTTGCTGTCCTGGTTAGGACTACAGAGCCTCCATGTTGTTTTATAAATGTAGGCTCAACTCAACCCGCTCCACATAACTGGCTGATGCCTTTATGTGCAATACGAAAGCTCAGAAAAAAACACGTCTTCGTTCGGAAAAAAAAAACATGCCGGTTTTTCGCTACATAATATTCACGTTCTGTGTGAAATACTCATGACAAAAACAACATGTAGAAAAAACATATTGACATGCAATTTAATTGCTGAAAAGAACACTGCTGGTGTGTAGTCTAATTTTTTTTTCGAAACCTTTTTTGCCAAAAAAAAGTTTTCTGCCTCTCAGAACATTGGCAGGAATGAAAGGCCCAGGTGCTTAGTATCTGCAGTATTCTCCTCTGTTTTTCAGTTACAAGGACTTTTTTCCTCTTGTTATTTTTATGGCTGCACCTCTTCTCAAGATATTTGAGCTCATCACTTCATATTTGAATGGTGAAATGACTTGTGAAATTTGAAGTGTTGAAGAAAAACCTATTTCACTTTTTTGACTGAATAGAAGGGGATTTGGCCTTTGGCCATGCTAGACAAGGTGTATTTCAGAGTACAACTTCTCTTGTTATTTAGTTCCTTTATCCTTGTAGAAGTCTGACACGAAAATTAAAGACTGGTTTGACAAAGGTGGATCTGAAATACCACACTTAATAGGCACTTTGTTTGAGTATTCAGAGTCTAAGCTCTCTGTGTCCTTGAGATGCTATCGGCCAATTTTAAAGCACTCTTAAAAGGTTAAATGACAAGCTGTAGCTGAATGCAAAGTCATTGAACAGGCTTTTCAAAATAGAGCCTAGTGTATGGTATTATTCATTTTTCATCTTTTGTAAATTTACAGCATTGAATTTGCAACAGAAACACCAGAATGCAGCTCAGTGTAGCTGTGCCGCTTTTGAAACATGAAAACGTCTCTCAGACTAGTACACTCTCCTTTCCCTCTTCATCCTCTGCCGTTTGCACTGAAAGCTGTCAGTGAATGAGAGGTTGCGCACAAAAATAACATCTGCACTGATTATGGGCTACTGGGGGGAGCCAAATGAATAATTCCTTATATTTCCTGTGTCTGTCTCTTTTCTGTTGCAGTGTGACAGCGAGAGTGACATTGATGACAAGGTAAGACTGCTTTTCCTGTGTTTATTCACCCACCACATGAAGTAGCTGAGAGTTGTGAATAACAAATTTGAGCTCTCAACTAAAGAAGGGAAACAGACATAGTGTGTTGTTGGCAAAAAAAAAGATGAGGTGTAAAAGATGCTCTGCCGGTCCCAACACTGTTGATCATTTGCATCTTACAGAGCAACAAAGCGACAAGGAAAATGCAGTACAGGAAGAAGCTGTTTTTTGTAAAACATGGCATCTATTATTTTTGGAGCACTTTACGCCTGAATATGTCTTAAAGGCACAGTTTATTTATCAACTATGTTTTCATTAGTGTATAATCACATGAAACTAAGAATCATGTTTTCATTAGCTTAGAATGAGCCCTTCATATCTACATAGGGAGCGGGTCCTTTTTATGGGTTCATATTGCTCCACCATCTTTCTACAGTAGCGCAGAATGGACAAAGCAAACACTGGCTCTAGTGAAAGCCTTTCACGTTTTTACCTAAATGCAGTAACGTGAGCCGCAGAGGCCAGGTAGCTGACTTCCGTTGCTCCTAATGTAGTGATGTTATGGTAAAGATAATAATGGGGATAATAAACCAATAACCGACCCTCATTAACAGATTATTGTCCGTTAACTGACAAGATTTGTGCCTCGCATGCAGCGATGCTCCAGCTGCAGTATATGAGCACAACGAACAACTGAGTCCTCAGTTCACCATCTGGGAGAGTTACTGTAGCAGCCACGATGCTGCGTTCACGTCTCCAGTTCATTGTTAGGAGAGTTACTGTAGCAGCCACGATGCTGCGTTCACTGTCTCCACTTCATTGTTAGGAAACTTATTGTAGCAGCCACGATGCTGCTTTCATGGTCTCCAGTTCACCATCCGTGAGTGTTAGCAGCGACGATGCTGCATTCGTTGTCTCCAGTTCACTGTCTGGGAGAGTTACTGTAGCAACCACGATGCTGCGTTCACTGTATGTTCCAGTCACAGAGCTACATTATATTTTTTTTCAAAAAATGTAGGTCAAATTTTGGAAACAGAGGGTTGTTCAGCAGTGTCTCTGTTCCTCAACCTAATCAAAGATGGCAGCCAGAAATGACTCTGCTCATTTGTACAGTTTAGTAATGTCACCTCATGAGGTTTGAGCGTTTCTACAAAAGTTAGTTTTACCAACAGTGGCTAAATGTGAATTTAATCTTCATTTTTCATGAAAAGCCTCAAATGTAAACATGGAAAATGAAAACGGGAGCTCTCAGCAACTTGATGAGCTTAAAAATATATATATTAGTTTAGTAGTGATGTGATCGAGTTTTAACCATTTGACAGTCTGACAGATGTAGCCTATCAGTTTCACTTCTATTGTATTTGTTTATCACAGACTTGGAGGTGGATGTCTGATGGCAGCCACCTGGTTACAAGATGAAACGCCTTCGGGGAGCCTCACGCATTCTAATTCCTCCACAGTTTAGCAATTACTCCCTGGTAAATGAATGAGATAGCATGCCTAATCTCCTGTAAGCCTAGCTCCCAGTTCTGTGGAAATGTCTGCTGCTCTCCCCATAAATAATACATTGATAGTAGGCCCAATTTGCATTAACGGTAGCCTGGCAAGTCAATAGGCTTTTATCTCTTCATTGAAGCGAGAAGGAACCGAGGGCGCTAGCTAGTTGACACGACAGAGAGACGTAGCGGGCCTGTCAGTCTCCATACGGCTCCCTGGCATCGCTGTGGGGGGGCAGAGAGGGAAGTAAAGTCTCACTGTTTCCTTTTCGGGGTTTTTGTTTTCCTTCCTGCTCTACCTGTTACTTGAGACTTGAGACAGTTCTATATAGTGTCACAAATTTTGACATTTAATATATAAAAGTTTGATACTACGATACTAAACAACACTACTTAAAGAGAGAGAAGAGACAAGCATTGCTCAGGCAGTTTCATAGAAACTCGGCGGTGTTGCCATGTTGTTGGTTAGGTGTCTTCCTCTGTCTGTTCAGAAAACAACTCCATATTTGGCGCTTGGTACCAGTTGTGTTTGCCAGTTTAGGTGGGCCTGGATGCAGTTCAAGACACGGTGGACTATTCAACATTGCTGCCAAGCTTTCAGCTGTCTGATTGTTGAATTTTGTACCAATTACTACACAGTCCACTGTCAAGAGCCAGACTGCAGCTTCGCCTGGTCAGGCTTTTCTCTTCTCATGCACTTGTCATCAGTATGGCATGAAGAGCTATGTTAGCTTGCCAACCATTACTGGTTCATTAAAATTTATACTGAATGCAATCAATCTATGGAAAAGACTGTCATTTTACTAATGTGACTTTTACTACAACGCACTGTACGCATGATGAGAACCATACTCAATGGACTAGATATCAAAAACAAATATTATATATACATATATAATATACATATATATATATATATATATATATATATATATATATATATATATATATATACATATATATGTATATATATATATATATAATATATATATGTGTGTGTGTGTGTGTGTGTATATATATATATATATATATATATATATATATACACATACATATATATGTATATGTATACATACATACATATATATGTGTATATATATATATATATACATATACATGTATATGTATATATACACATACATATATATGTATATATATATGTATGTGTATATATACATGTAGAAGTGGTCAAGACAACTTGCTGAAGTTCAAACTGAGCATCAGAATGGGGAAGAAAGGGGATTTAAGTGACTTTGAACCTTGACTTTGAAGTGACTTTGGTTGTTGGTGCCAGACGGGCTGGTCTGAGTATTTCAGAAACTGCTGATCTACTGGGATTTTCACGCACCATCGAATTGAATGGTCCGAAAAAGGGAAAATATCCAGTGAGCGGCATTTGTTTTGACAAAAATGCCTTGTTGATGTAGGGGGTCAGAGGAGAACGGACAGACTGGTTGGAGATGATAGAAAGGCAACAGGAACTCGTTACCACTCGTTACAACCAAGGATTGCAGAACACCATATCTGAACGCACAACACGTCGAACCTTGAAGAAGATGGGCTACAGCAGCAGAAGACCACACTGGGTGCCATTCCTGTAGCTCCGAACAGGAAACTGAGACTATAATTCGCACAGGCTCACCAAAATTAGACAATAGAAGATCGGAAAAACGTCGCCTGGTCTGACGAGTCTCGATTTCAGCTGCGACATTCAGACGGTAGGATCCGAATTTGGCGCAAACAACATGAAAGCATGGATCCATCCTGCCTTGTATCAACGGTTCAGGCTGGTGCTGGTGGTGTAATGGTGTGGGTACTGAGCAATGGTTTAAATGCAGCAGCCAACCTAAGTATTGCTGTTGACCATGTCCTCCCTTTATGACCACAGTGTACCATCTTCTGATGGCTACTTCCAGCAGGATAATGCACCCTGTCACAAAGCTCAGATCATCTCAAACTGGTTTCTTGAACATGACAATGAGTTCACCGTACTCCAATGGCCTCCACAGTCACCAGATCTCGATCCAGTAGAGCACCTTTGGGATGTGGTGCATAGATGACTAAGAGGTGTAACTAAGGCTACATAAATAAACGCTATAATCTCCTTATAGTTAACTGTATGTTACTGCAACAACATGTTTTATTCAGACATTTTCAGCAGTGTGACTGGGAAACTGGGCATGCTTGTCATCATATAAATAGATGCTGATGGAAGATTGTGGTGTTTTTTTACCTTCAGCATAGCGGATTGTGAAGTTTATTACAACTTCTACAAAATCTTCCGTCTTACCGAGAGAGGAGAGAACACAGCTCCGGGCTGTCTGTGTTTTCTGCTGCCTGTCTGAAGCACGGTAATCCTCAGCTTTGACTGGCTATTCCTGATGATGTGTAACCAATCAGATAGTGCTGTGGGCGGGACATTGAGCCGGACTACACAGTGGGGACTAAGTGGAGAGCACTGACAGAGAGACATGTTTAAATAAATTATTTTTTTTTAACAAAATGCAAATGTCAAAATACAATCATGAGCAAGGAAGCTGTTCCGTTATCTTGGCTTTAATGTGTAAAACTATTGATTCTCACTCCTAGATCCTTGACTTGCTTTTTCATGTTTCTTCAACCTTAATTCTTAGTTTTCATTCTTACTGACTCTCAAGTCTTTTTTTGATGTTGCGGTGGACTTGGTGCTTAAAGGAGAGATACACTTTTTTCCAAGTCTATCTTAAAACAAAACTGACATACCCTTATGTACACTGAGCCATTATAACAACTCCTTCAACGTACGTGGGCATGACAGTAGTGCTTTAAGATAGACTTAAAAAAACGTGAACCTCTGCTTTAAAGGTCACTCAAAAGGCAAAGAATACAGGTCTGTTAAATACTTGTTTTTTATATGTGTAACATTACTATCATAGAGAATAAATATCTAGATAGCAACATATGATGAAAGAGTAACATAGGAAGACATTAACATTATATACGTACAGTACATGGACAATGAATATAAAATCAGAGCAGACTTCAGAAAACCCATCCTCTTAACTCCTTTAACTCCATTATGATATGAAAAGCAATACCACGTCTTTTTCTACATAGAGTAGTAATAAAAATAACCTAACTTGACCTGAAAAGGGCAGGCACTTTCCAAAAATATTTGGCGGATGATTGGATCAACCACCTGTCAAACTCAGCCAGTCGGGAATGAAAACTTGTTTTCCAGTAAGAAAAGCCTGCAGTGCCGTTCTTTGCTTTTTTCATGAAGAAATACTCTTCAGTTCTAATATACTGTAACTGATGCTAATGCAGCATCTATGCTAACTTCTTTAGGAGCCACCATTGTTGTTTATAATGAACAGTCACCTCTCCATGTCACCTAACACACCTACTGTGCGTTCCAATACCCATACTATCATACTAGTTAGTATGCCAGAAAAAAAGATTTAGTTTGTCCCAATACATAGTATGTCAAATGCAGAAAGCCAAAAATACCAGGATGTGATACTATATCCGGCCACACGCACAGTTCAAGGCGCAATGCGATGGCGAATTAGCATGTCCCAATTGTATGTATACTGCACGCAGCATTACGTACTTTGTAAGAGCAGCTGCAGTATGTACTAAAGGTAAAAAGTATGTGATTAGGAATGCACCCCTAAAATACGCCCACAGGTCCCATTAGCTCCTCACAGGGCCCTGATTGGTCTATGATCTGGTTTGCCAGACACAAATGCATTTCTTGATGCTGACCAGATGGATTTTCATGTGACATGTGCTCCTGCGATTCCCGTGTGATCTTGTGATGTCCAGCTACTGTGCAAGGTTAATAACAACACACACAACGTACACTAGCAACCCATCACCATAGTCACATTGAAAGCTTATTATCACTGTAAGATGCTCAAAGGTAATTATTGATATTCTCCATTGTTCCAATGATGGTAATGTTGCATTCCCAGGAGCAGAGGGTTTAAATAAAGAAAAGCTTTCGTTTGTGGCCAACAGGAAATGTAAATGAACAACAGCATAATTCCAAAACAGGTTTCAGTGGAACCATTGAAAATACACCGTTGATGTACCGTATACGAGTGTTCGAAGAGAACAACATCTGGATAAAGGCTAAAGCAGTGCTGACCTTTTCATTTCTCAGAAACACATATTATAATCAAGTTGATGATAACAGTTGCGAATTATCTGTAGCAAATTGCTGAAGAAAGAAGATACTATGACAGGCCATCACCAAAAGCAGAAAAAAAAGCCTGATGGTGTAAAAATTGGGTTCCATGAGGAGAAAGGCAAACACTGTCATTTGTAATTGCCCGCACTTAGGATAACTCGACAGCGATAATTTTCTGCAACGTTTTTGCTGAAACAGGTGCCAGCTCCTCTCGTATCTTTCCAACGAAAACAAAGCCTCCTTTCACATCAGATTACCAGCCACCTGAACACCCACATTGTCAGGATTTCACAGATTAACTTAATTAGAATATTGCTTCCAGGTGTGCCCCCAGGGTGCAATCAGTTACCCTGTATTTTGAATAAAACTGACGAGTTGCTGCCACAGCAAAGTCAGTTTAGATTGCCGCACCTTGCAAAGCTGGCTTTCATCATAGAGATGGCATGCAGTGATGTGTTTCCAGAACGTGTCAGACTTGAATTCTTCTGAGATTGGCTGGGTCATCTGCAGGTCAGGGCTGTGAGGGGGGGTTTATGTAGATTGCACCAGCCTTGGAGAAACAAGCAATCAGAATCTGGGCATTGTGTTCTCGCCACTGGCTTTTCTCCCTGTAAGGCCTGTCATCTGATGTCCGAGATTACATGATGTTTGACAATGACAAGTATTCAGTGTTCCTTTAAAAAATATATATAACAGGCTTGACCTTGAATAGCTTCGCTTATGTTTGCACCCTGGGGCTGGGAGGGTATGGATAATTAACAGTCTTTACTGTTATTGTACATAGCCATGCTAAATCAGATGAAAGAGCTAACCACATGTTGGGCAAATCGCCTGGCAATACAGGGACTAAGTGTGTTTGAGGCTGTGCTATGGAACTGGGGACGTCATTCATTCTTTATTCTTGATCTAGATACTTGGAGCCATTTAACAGTGTGTCGGTGTGACTAATGAAACGCCCCAGAACATACGTCAAGTGTTTCTTGAAAGATGTGTTGAATGAATGGTTGTGCTTGTGTAATGGTGACATCTGTGATAACAAGACGTCACAAGGATTGTTTGATATAAATGTGAATGAGATATGTCATTTGACATACATCCAAGTAGAGTTTATATTTCGTTCACTAGGGTCAGCGTAATGATTTCATTTTGTGAGAAATGCTTTAGTAGTCTATTGGTTCTTATTTTTTGGTTTATCACTTATTGCTGTAACATACTTATCTGGTAGACTTATCTTCAAGCAATTTGGTGATAATTGGACAAGAACTTGTTAAGACTTACAGATTTAACTGTGTCCTAAAACCAGGTCTTACTCAGAGTGTCCTTTCAGCTACTATAAATGTTGAAAATCCACCCCTCCCTGCTCCACCTGTAATCAATGAACCAGCCAATGCTGTCAACCTCTGACATGTCTGAGATACTTCAAGTCAAGATGGTCATTTTCTTTCACTGGAGCTGCAGAGGAAGAAATAGAGCAGGATTCATCCCTTCTCAGTTTGTCCATGCACTCTCCTGAAGTGTCATCCTATCTCCATTAGGCCCCACTTTCCCGTCCTCGCTGGCTCCTCCAATTTCCTCCGTATTCTTTCTCCCGTGCAAATAATACAGTGGCTGTCTGTCTGTGTGCCGAATGTTAGCATGAGCCGCTTATATTCTCTGCAGCCCTTAACACAGCGGCCTCGTGTCAGGTGTGTCTCACCACTGCCACCATCACCATAGCCACGGCGGAGGACACCCAGGTCGGCTAATTCTATTTAGTCCTATTTGCCGAGCAGTCACTCAGCAGAAAGTGTATCTGTCTCCGGGGGAGTCTCCAAGGACCATTACCACATCCTGTCTATAAGCTCTTTTATGGCTCTGGTGTACTCATCTGCCAGGGCAGCGCTCCGGCTCTGATTGACACATTAATTCCTTCTTTACCCCCTTATCTTCCTGCTGTGTGCAGAATGAATGCCGTATCACCGCGTCGGAGCGTCTCTACCGGCTTATCAGTAATGGCTCGTCAGCTAGTGGTATCCTCCCAGCTGATGTATTGGGAGGGAGGGGGTACGCTCGGAAGTAAGCATTGCACCCGCGATGAAAAACAAGCATGCTGTGGGGATTTCAAACATATCCATTAACACCACCACCACCCTCACCTCTCTTCTTTCTCTTTAAATCATCATCCTCCTGGTATTTCTTCTTTTATTATTTACTGCCCACTTTCTAGTCATCATTACCTATGTTGTCAGACCCCCCCCCCCCCCCCCCCCCTTGCTATCTTGGAAAAAGGAAAACAGCAATATTAATATATATTCATTTTAGTATGTTCCCCCTCCCCTATCCCTGCTGCTCTGCGAGATCCAGATTGGTCTCCGAGAGTCATCACATTCAATAACAAACAGGCCACCCACCAGGCCGCTGACAACCTTAACGTTTTTTTATGGACGGGGAAAAATGGACCGGCTTAATGCTTCGACACAAGTGATCATCCGTCCTCATCTCTTTAATGAAATTAGATTAAGTGCACCTGGGAAAGAGCTGAGAAAGCAGAATGCCCCGCCACCTCCTTTAATCTAAAACCAATTTGCCAGTAATATTCCTTTCCCCCCCAGCTTGGGATTCGCCGGCCCCGATTCAAAACAGAGGAGGAATGAGATGAGACCAGAGCTGACTGGTTGCATTCAGCTCCCCACAGGCACTGTGAAATTAGAACTGACACCGGCAACACAGGCCTTAATATGGAGATGTCATTTTTCTCCTCTTGCTTTTGTCTTTCTCTCTCTCCCTCCCTCTTTCTCTTTCTCCTTTTTCTCTCACTCAGTTCTTTCTATTCACTACGGTTTTCACTTTGTGACTAAGCCTGAAAGTGAACCAAAACGGAAAAGGGGGGAAATAAGAAGATATATAACTTTAGGATAACTAGGGCTGTCAAAGTTAACACAGTGATAATGCATTAACTGAAATTTGTTGTAATGCCACTAATTTCTTTAATGCATTGACACAACTTGCGATTTTTAGGTTGCAGCGGGTTCAGTTTTAAAGCTAGAGTGAAGATACTGTTACATGAAACCAGAAAACCTGAGGAATCCATTGGCACCAACCACGTAATATTAGCTTGTTGGGAAGGACACTAATAAATAACTAACTTATGTAAAATTTTAGTGAGGACAAGCCATTTAAAAGGGGTCCCTGACCTCTGACCCTACGGGTACCCACTTTGCAGACATGCCAACTTTTTGATAATCCCATGGAGCAAATCATAGTCAAGTCAGCGCACTGACAACTGTGGTTGCCTGTTGGGCTGCAGTTTGCCATGTTATGATTTGAGCATATTCTTATGCTAAACGCAGTACCTGTGAGGGTTTCTGGACAATACTGTATCTGTCACTGTTTTGTGTCATTAATTGGTTCCTAGTACATTTGCATAAAGCAATTATATTTGCCTTCTCCCAAGCAGGTAAGAGCATCAAATACTTCACAAATCTCAGAACAGATAACAAATGTGCAATAAATTTACAATTAGTCATGATTAACTATTAATCACTTGGCCCTAGTTTGAATGTAAGGCCTCCAGTAAGTTTAAAGGTTAAGGTTAAATTACAGTTATGCCATAATCAACTTTTTAGATGATGACTTGTAGCTTTGTAGATTGGCCAGAAATAAACATCTCATGCTGTTCCTCACATCTAGCTATTACAGTGAACCTGGAAACATTTATCTCTTTAATTTCTATTGAGCTGTTTGCAACATGCTCTCATTTCTGGCCAGCTCCAAGTCATGTGTGCTCTGCAGGCTAATGTTTTTATTCTTTTTCTTCTCGTGGTTGTCAAGAGATACATCTGTTGTGCATTTAGAGCACAAGTATGCGGTGATCAGGGAGCACATTTGGATTTGTCTCTGAAGTGAAGACCTTTAGTCTTACGTGATGTGTGTTTGTGTGCGAGCTCGGGGGGAGTGAGTGTAAGGGCACGCTCGGCGGTGAAACCCAGCCCCAGTGCATGTTGGGAAGAAGAGGCGTGATGACAGAGGAAAACTTGGGAGCTTCTGCAGGGCCCGCCAGCAGACACAGCCAACTGACATCAGCAAAGACGGCTTGTCACTAGCAATGCATGTCATGCGGCGATGCAGGGACAGTCAACATGGCTGTGGCGTCATTGATGTGGCACCCAATAGCCTGGTCTAGATTCTTTCTTAAAGGTTAGCAATGATGTTGGCATGGCGAATGAAAATAGAAGGGCTGTGGCAAGCTAAACCATGCCAGCCACTTAGAGCAGGGGAGGTGTGAAAACATAACATGGCATCAAGACTGGAATCTTCTTTGACTTGCTGCGTCCTCTCCCTGAAGTTTGTTTGTGTTGGCAGAGTGGTAATAGAACATATAGTCGTCCCCTTGTTCTGTTAAAATCATAACGCACACCCAACCCTCTGTCTTTGAAACACCAGAGCTCTGCTAGTGCTTTGAGAAAATACTGTCACCACTCAGCTATGTTCAACAGCTTGTGATCATTGTTATTGAGGGACTTATTGTTGCCCCAATGAACACCAGGTTTTGTTGTGTGTTTTTCCTCCATCTCAACCAGATCCGTTTTTAGAAGTGGTTTTTCCCTCAAACACTATTTTTCCCACCTGAGAGCCCTGGCTCTGTAATAGGAGAGGTGTCAGGGACAACCAGGTGAAATGCTCGATTGCACAATTTTCTGCTCGAGATCTCGTCAGTAGAATGATACAGTGATAGAGAAAGCGTGGCATGACATATCAAAGTGTGAAGTATTACACCAGCCGCAGTGCTACATTAAAGCTAAGTGATACTGTATGTATCTTTAGGTGAAAATAATTGCACAAGCATATTGCTTTATTTTCAGTATTTTTTTATGGCGCTGCTGGTAAGTGATTCTTTGTACAGCTGTCAAAGTTAATGCAATAATAGCAATCAAAATTCATTGTAACGCCACTAATTTCTTTAAGGCATTCATGCAACTTGTGTTTTTAGGTTGTGGATAGATAGAGTCAAGATACTGGCATCATATGAAACTAGAAAACCTAAGGAATCCATTGGTACAACCATGTCACACTAGCTAGGACTGATAAGGCTGAATAAAGCTCCAAATTTTTGGCAAGGAAAAACTGGCATGGCCATTTTCAAAGGAATCCCTTGACCTCTGACCTCAGGATATGTGAATGAAATGACTCTCTGCTTTACAGACCTGCCCACTTTAGTTTATGCACTTTGGGGCAAGTCATAGTCAATTCAGCACACCAACACACTGACAGCTGCTGTTGCCTGTTGGGTTTGAGATTGCCATATTATGATTTGAACATATTTTTTATGCTAAATGCAGTACCTGTGAGGGATTCTGGACATTATTTCTCATTGTTTTGTGTTATTAATTGATTTTCAATTATAATTATATACAGACATATGCATAAAGCAGCATATTTGTCCACTCCCATGTTGATATTATTGAGTATTAAATACTTGACAAATCTCCCTTTAAGGTACATTTTGAACAGAAACAAATGAGTGATTAATTTGCAGTTTGCAATTTGCAATATTTTAATAGATTGAAAGCCCTAATATTTAGTAATTCAAATGAAAGTTCCAGTTTCCGTCCTTTAAAACTGAATTCATGTATATTTCCAACATTAGCATAAAATTAGATTACTGTGTAATATTAAAAGGGCCGCAGCTTTTATTGGTTGCATAACGTCATCTTACTTTCAAAATAATTAGATTGCAAAAGATAATATCAAACATAAAACCTGCTTAACCTAGTTAACCTGAGGTCATTAAATGCGTAAGGTTTTTTTTAATGATGCGCTCTTATAGCAGTTAATGTGCATCCACTTAATAGCAAGTAAAGCGTAACACATATTCCTGGGAGTAATCTTAATTTTCAGTTTTTGGACACAAAGTTAAACAGGCAGCTAAACGGGCTAACCCTCAGCTCAGTGTGTGTCCACTGTGCTCCAAAGCAGCATGGCACAACATTTATTGTTTTTCAAGTGTTTGAATAACAATCCAAGCACTATATACATTTTTCCACATGAGTAATAAAAGTAAAATTGACTCCATATTGGGTGCAGATGTTCTGTGGAAAAGAGGGAAAAAAAAGACACAAATGTTTTTGTGTACGTGGATGTAAGATTTGAGTGTTTCTGATCGTGCATAAACATAATGTCTAAGTGGGTTTTTATTCAATAAACATGGTTGGACTGTAATTGCTTACACATTTCTGCTGGCTGGAAATCCAAGACAGACTTTGTGTGCGTTTAGAGCTGGCGCACCAAGACTCATGTCTGTCCCAGCCTTGGCTTGTCTGTGCAAGACTTCCTAATGCAAGAGGACTTGCTTTTCCGCCACAACAAATGGCATATGCAATCAGGGATAAATATAGAATTCCCTGTTGTTATTAGGAACCAGTGCCATTGGGGATAATGTTTCCCTAAAGAAGCGTCGCTTCCTTTTAGGCCAGGAATACATCAGCAAATGGAGCTTAGGTCCACTGTGGCTGCGAAAAGAATGTTTAGAGAGCCTCAATTCCCTTCTCAGACAAAGAGGCCAGTCAGCTAAGTAGCACGCTAGTCATAATTTTTTTTTCTTGTAGAAATTTTATAAGGAAAGTCAACACACATTAATCATGAAGTCACTGGTCATTGTTATTTCTTGAGGCTCTGTATTCTGTCTCCAAATATTTCCTACTGAAGCCAAGTTTCACAGCCTCACGTCTTTGTGGGAAGGATCATCTGCAGCCCTCATAATGGTGATGATGGACAGTAAAGGAAGCGAGCACTGAGCCTGAGCCTCTCTCCCACCCACCGAGTGAAATGCACTCCATCTTTCTTTTGCTAACCACTTGAGCATCTCCGAGTCAATCTAAACACTCAAATGCCTGTGGATGGGCTGGCGACTGCCAGACCTCAAGCCCTGCGGGCCCTCACGTCACTTGGGCTCTGGAGGGAACTTTCCGTGGGCGAGTGTGTATGTGATGTGGAAAGCCGAGAGCCCCGGAGAGCACGCTGAGATCAGGCCCAAACACACACAGGGGCCAGCTGCCTTCAATTAAGCCAGAAACCCCAGCCTCTGCAGTTCCTTACGCACAAAACCAGCCCGCTTTGATCTGCGCCAGCCAGGGGAAAAGGTACAGGGCTTGAAAGATTACAGGGAAAAAAATAATTATTGTATCAAAGGGTGCTCCATAAAAGTTAACAGGGGGATTTTTAGGCTCAGGGGGCAACGGAAAGCAGGTACTAACGACGGCTGTCACTCATGTTCATTTGCCAGTTATTTTCCCTTCGCCTTTTCAGTGAGCTTTCATTAGTGGACACACCTGGTCTCTCTCGGAAGTTAACTGCAGAACTTGACCTGCCACTTTAGTTTTTATGGGCAAGGAAGATCAGTTGTGAGTCATGCAGGGCACAGTGGCACAACTGAAGCTGATATGCTTGTCACTTTGGGCTTGACACACAGAAGACATGCAGCAGCTCTTGGATATGTATGAGGTTCGGAGCCACAGACAGAGACCAGCATTAGAACTGTCCCCCTGCCAAGCACCACAGACGCAGGCGGCATGGGCATCCATTAAATTAATTTGACTTCATTAGTGCGGGCCTGCTTGGCCTAGGGTGTCCACAGAGATGCCAGGGGGTGGGATGCAGGGGGGTGGTGGTTGAGTGGCATCAGCCGCTGCGCTCTGAGGAGTGCGAACACATGGCACTGACAGGCGGAATATGGCCCCAGTTCTTACACCGGGACGGCTGCCAAACAAAGGCAACATGCGTCACTGGCTTTAGGGGAGCTCAATCAACACCCGGTCGGAGCATTAACGCCGTGCGCCGCGCGCCACATCAGTAAGGAGGCTGCGGGTCGCCGGGCAGCCTGCAAGTCATGCGTATGCACACAGTGAATGTGGCAGCGTGATATGATACAGAGACACTGCCAACGGGTTGACCTACTGCCATCACCTTTGTGTCTGCTGCCAGAAACGCTCATATTATTAAGCTCACATTTAGCTCTTGTTAGTGACTTATTGCAAGATATACAGCATGTGAGCCCTTTTTAAATAAATCATATTCCTTGTTGTTTTGACATGCTAGGTTGATTGTTCCATGTTTCACTTATATACAGTCCTACATTATAGTTTGTGCTCCACTGGTGTGTTACTGGCGGAAAAAAAAATAATTAAATCACAGATATGGAAGCAGTACATTGTATTGGGAAAGGATGTAAAAAAAATGGAGTATTGCGATAATACATTTTGTGATTGATTCTCAGAAACACTATAAATTTTTAATTAACAATTTACATGCAAAGATTAACTCAGTCAATACTTAATTTAAATTGCAAAGAGATGCTCCCTCTCAGTGTAGGTGCCATCTCAAAGTAGCGCTATACTGTCTGCTGGATGTTACAGGGACTGTGAAAATGCAACTGCAGATCCCACTGTTCCAATTGCATGCATACAATGGTAGTCTTTGGCTGTCTTTGACAGTTTTCCTAAAAATAGATTTTAAAAAAATGCAATATATTGTCTTGCTTGCAGTATCGCGATACATCACGATTACAGCTGTCGATAGATTCAAATATTTAATCATGATTAATCACAAATTAAACACACTTTTTTTTTCTGCTCAAAATGTATCTTAAAGGGAGATTGTCAAGTATTTAATACACTTATCAACATGGGAGTTGGCAAATATGTTTGCTTTTTGCAAATGTATGTATATATTTATTATTGGAAATCAATTAACAACACAAAACAATGACAAATATTGTTCAGAAACCCTCACAGGTACTGCATTTAGCATAAAAAAATATGCTCAAATCATAACATGGAAAACTGAAGCCTAGCAGGCAACAACAGCTGTCAGTGTACTGTATTTTCGCGACCATAAGGCGCACCATATTAAAAGGCGCAGTCTCAGTTATGTGTGCCATTACTGTATTTAACACATATATAAGGCGCACCTGATAATAGGGCGCGGGTATGGTAAAGCATACCATACGTCAGCTTAAAACATGCATGCTAGTGTGTGTTTTTAAAAAGGCAGCGGGAGCAAAACTGAGTTCGGTTGTACTTTATTGACGTATTTAGCAATGTACTCACATTCTTTTTATCAATTATTATCCACAAATCCATCAAAGTCCTCATCTTCCGTATCCGAAATGAACAGCTGGGCTAGTTCTCCATCAAACACGCCAGGTTCCCTCTCATTGTCAGAGTCAGTCTTGTTGCCGTGCGGCTCCTCGTGAATGATGCCTGCTTTTGCGAAAGCACGAACAACAGTGCAAGCAGACACATTAGCCCAAGCATCCACAATCCATTTACAAATTGTGGCGTAACTAGCCCGGCGCTGCCTCCCAGTCTTAGTAAAACTGTGTTCGCCATCTGTCATCCATCACTCCCACGCCATTCGTAACTTTGAATGCCTTTGAAAGTTCTCCTTAGGCAGCGTTTTCCTTTTAAAAATCACCATAGGTGGCAGCTTCTGTCCATTAGCATGGCAGCCTAGCACAACAGTAAAAGCCGACTTTTCGTGCCCCGTTGTGCGTATCGCCACCGTGATGGTTCCCTTCTTCTCGACAGTGTGACTCACTGGGGGATGTCCAAAGTCAGCGGCACCTCGTCCATGTTGGTGATGTGGTTGGGCTGGATGCGTTTGTCAGCAATTTTTTTACTGCAATAGTAGCGGAAGATGGCCAGCTTTTCTTTATAATCGGCTGGAAGTTGCTGCGCCACGGTAGTCCTTGCCCGGATTGAAAGATGTCGCCGTTTCATAAAACGAAAACACCAAGACGGACCTCCTTGAAAATGTTCAATTTTCATTTCTTCTGCCAGCGTTATTGCCCTCAGTCGAATGGTGACTGTAGAGACGCTTCTCCCAGCTGCTCTTTGGTCATTAATCCAGTGCTCGAGTCGGTCTTCTAACTCGGGCCACCTCGCCTTGTTTCCGCGGAAACTCAGCTTCGTCTTCTGGACTTGGCGAAAGCTCGTTTTCCTGCTTCCTCCATTTGGGAACCATGGATTCGTTTATCTTGAATTCTCTCGCGGTTGCTCGATTCCCATGTTCCTCTGCGTAGCTGATAGCTTTCAGTTTAAACTGTGCTTCGTAAACGCCTTGTGCACACATAAGGCGCTCCGCATTATAAGGCGCCCCTTCCAGTTTAGAAAAAATGTAAGACTTTTAAGTGCGCCTTATGGTCGTGAAAATACGGTACCCAAAACTGCATGTGGCATCATAAAGTGTAAGTCTGTAAAGGGAGACTTGTTTTTCCAAGTTTTTCCTTGCAAAAGATTTTAGCGCAAGTTTTGAGACAAGATAGTATAACATGGTAACAGTGGGTTTCTTAGTTTCATATGATACCAGTATCTTCACTATAGCTTTAAAACTGAGCCTCTTACGTCCTAAAGAATTCAAAGTGAGTTAATCCATTAAAGAAATTAGAGGGTTAACACATTATTATCGTGTAACTTTGACAGGTCTAATCGTGATATATCGAATCATAACCCCTGTATCGTGATACGTATCGTATTGCTAGATTCCTGCCAATACACAACCCTAGTGTAGATGTCTTCTTTGTATGATTGAGAGTAAAATATATTTCATCATGAGCTAATAGGCCTGGTATTGAATTACCGTATTTTTCGCACTATAAGGCGCACTTAAAATCCTTTAACATTCTCAAAAATCGACGGCACGCCTTTTATCAAGTGTGGTTGTGCTTACTGACCTCGAACCAGTTTTATGTGGTACAGGGCGCTCAAAAATCTGTCAAAATGTTTTATTACGACTTTGGTAAACTATGAAGCCGCACCGCTGGATGGATTGTCGGGGCATTACGGTACTCACCGACACTGTCAAAACGAAAGTGAGGAAAACTAATTGGGAGCTTGCCATCATTAACTAAAGAACTCCAACCGCTAGATATTGGTGTCAACAGGTCGTTCAAAGTTAAACTGCGAGCTGCGTGGGAGCGTTCGATGACAGAAGGCGAACACACATTCAGCAAGACAGGGAGGCAACGCCGGGCGAGTTACTCCACTATCCGTCAATGGATCGTGATGCCTGGGCCAAGGTATCAGCGTCAAGTGTCATCCGAGCTTTCACGAAGGCCGGAGTCATCACTGAACAGCTGAGTAACAGCAACGAGACTGACTCGGATAATGACGCGAGTGCCTTATGTATGAAAATAGACATGTTCATTGAAAGTGCGCCTTATAATCTGGTGCGCCTTATAGTGCAAAAGATACGGTAATGAATGAATTGATCTTAATCCATGTTATTTTTTTCTGAACTTAGAATCTCCAAAAAAAAATGCCACTACAGTATGGGAAGGTCAGACTGGGTGGCTTGGCTTTCCTGTTTGTTTGTTTTTTTGTTGTCATAAGGCTATTTTTTGGGGGCATTTTCCGCCTTTATTAGTCAGATGACAGAGTAGAGGCAGACTGGAATCAGCCTGAATTAAACCCAGGATGTTGTGGTTACATTATATGCTCTGTAACCATTCAGCTACCAAGGAGCTCTGGCTTTCTTGTTACTCTTTCCTTTCAGCTAATGTGAGCTCCACCAGTGAGGCTACATGTTTATCCTAACAGCACCTTAACAACATTTCTAACCTGCGACCTCCCATCCCAAGCCTGCCTCTGTAACCTCTAGGCAACAGCTGCCAGCTTGTGGAGCTGACCATAGCTCTGCAGGGAGCACTGCACCTGATAAATAGAGAAGTGTGGAAATAAATAAATAATGGGAGGCATTAAGTCTGGATAGGACTGGAAGGTAGCCTGAGGGTGGTAAGCGTTCAGCCTGACAGCAGCGAACACTTTGATCAGAGGGCCCCGTCTGAAGATCGCTTCCACATCTGCACAGGGGGAACGAGCTGTAAACTGCCAAGAAGCATTTTAATGACAGTTGGATTATAAAATGAAAGAGGGCTCCAGATGGCAGGCAGTGCAGCGGCTGCGGTTCGGAGGGGGGTGGGGGGACGGGACGGGACTGTTTAAACTGCTTTTTTATTGATAAAATATGGGGTGAAAAATTGCGCAGAGCTTATTAGGAGTCCCGCTGTGATGTTGCTCAGCTGGCCAAGCTGTTCGCCGTGGCCCCCGTCCAAACATGCCTCCATAAATTTTTAGCAGTACCTTTAAATCTGTAAGATCCCTGCTTGTTAAGTTCACCCTGGCTCCCCAAAACCCCCCACTCCGTATTTGTCCTTTGAAAGACTTGCTTGTGTCCTTTTTTTTTTTTTTTTTTTTTTGGATCGGCTGGATGAAAGCGATGTTAGTAGCTCAACATAGACTGAGGACATTGGAGGGGGGGGGGGGGGTTCCTGCATAGCATGCTCATTATCGTCCGCCAAGAACCAGAGTTTAGCCCTTAAACAACTTAATTCCTGCATGATTTCATTAGCTTTACTCTCCTAGTGATAAAACGAGACCAGCATTATTAATTCAAGATATTGTGGTTGTGCTTTCCACCTACATCCACAGGGTGCTGTTGAGAGCAGAACTAGTCATCTGGGCATTGACATTTAGTAACTGGCTGTAATAGAGGCCAGAAGGGAGAAACAGTTGGATTTACTGTGAATCCTGGACTTATTTCACCCATCAGCTGCTATACTGACTTAACTCAACTGCAGCGAAATTTGTGCAATAATTCAACTGTGCAATGCTCTGTCATTATTACTGCATTTACACTGTACATTTCAAGAAATATTTAACTCTTATGTATACCATTCTGGCATTTGTATTGTAGTTGTAGTTGTAGTCTCAGTTTTAAAGCTAGAGTGAGAGATACTGGTGTCATACAAAACTAGAAAACCTACGGAATCCATTGGTACCAACCATGTTATACTAGCTTATCGCGAAGGAGGACAAATAACACCAATTTTCGCTAAATTTTGGAGAGGAAAACTGGCCATTTTCCGAGATATCCCTTGACCTCTGACCTCAAGATATGTGAATGAAAATTGGTTCTGTGGGTACCCAGATCCATACCACCCTTTACAGCCCACTTGTGATAATCACATGCAGTTTGGGGCAAGTCGTAGTCAAGTCAGCACACTGACAGCTGTTGTTGCGTGTTTGGCTTGAGTTTGCCATGTTATGTTTTAAGCATATTTCTTATGCAAAATGTAGTACCTGAGGGTTTCTGGACAATATTTGTCATTGTTTTGTTAATTGATTTAATAATAAATATATTTATTGTATACATTTGCATAAAGCAAGGATTTTTGCCCACTCCCATGTTGATAAGAGTACTAAATACTTGACAAATCTCCCTGTAGGGTACGTTTTGAACTTATTAAAATGTGTATGATTAGTTTTTGATAATCACGATTAACTATAGACAATCATGCGATTGATCACAGCTAAATATTTTAATCAATTGCCAGCCCTAATTTCTTTACAAATAGTGTTTATATTGTAGCATTATGTACATACTGTATTGAAGCATTACAGTATGTACATCGTTTATGGAACATACTCCTTTATTTTTAATTCCTTGCATTTCTTTATGTTTATATATGAACTATTGTAACACCTCACCTTCCCCTTGGGGATCAATAATTCTGAAGATTCTGAATCGGCTGCCAAATTGAAGCCCAAATTGCATAAATAGTAATCTGCATCAGAATATACTATAACAAGAGAGTTCCTTTTAGGCCCACTAGAGAAGACAAGGGTTTGTTCAGTAATGAATTCCCTTTCAGAGGAGCCACCTTGAGGCTCTTTAAGTGATTTATAGTGATGTTCGTTAAATCAGATAATCACCTTTTGAATAAGTGTCTCCCTGTTATTTACTTTATACTAAATTGGTCTCATGCACATCTTTGATCTAAAGCTCAAATTGAATTTGCTTGAAATGTGAACAGACCTGATTCAAAAGCTGGGGAACAAAATAATGGTCTCAGTAAAAGGGATCAGTGAAAGCCATCTTCACTCCATCAAGATCCATACGTGTCACATGTATGCTTTTCTCTCTGCAGAGTGCGCCGCTTTCAGCTGAGACGTGTTGTTAGCCATGCTCTCACTGCTAATTTAAAATCCATTTAAGCTGATAGGGCGGTTGACTAAAACGCCTTTACCATGGCCTCGCAGAAATGGGCGCCTGGATTTTTTTTTTTTTTTTTTCATTCCTTCAGAAAACAGGCAGCCTCAATTTATATTCCATAACTACCACTTCAAGGCTGACTCGCCGTGCCCCTGGTCCACCCTCGCGCCTACCCGCGGCATCAAAGACAATTACTGTCGACATCACATCAAATTACAACTGTTGGTTTGCTTGTTTGTCTCGTTATGTGGCTTAAAACTGCCATCTCCCACCCAGGGAAGGTCCCCTCCCATCTGCCCACCCGTATGGATCTACACACACATACATACATCCATTCCCAGCACAGAGAAGAGAAGGGACAGGCAGCCGACAGCCTAATGGACTAATTTGTAATTGCGAATGAGAAAAGGCTGAGTTGTTGGACGTGTTATAATTTGACAGAGAATGGCAGCTCTGAGCCGGACAATGACGCTTCAGCCGCAGAGCTTTCCCTCCTCCTCCCTCCTCTCCCTCTCCTTCAAATGCTTTCTTTCTTCCCCTCCGTGGAGAATAGTCAGAAAGGAAGGTGATGGGAGAGATGCTTTCGGCACATTCTGCTGCTCAAAGCTCCCGGCTCTGTCATATTCCTTTTCTTTCCACCCAGCCCCCTCACATCCCCGCCTCCCCTCCGTCTCTACCTTCACATGGATCCCATAGGATGGAATAGGGAAAGCATCTCAGAGCATTCACATGCGTTTGAAGTGCAGGACAGATGGGAGGCTCGAGGGACTGTGAAAAATGAATCGAGGCTAGTAATAGGAGAGATGTTTTGAATCCTCTCCCCCATAAGTTATTTATCAGGGGCCCTTAGTGGTGGAGGAAGACTTCAGAGTGCTCCCTTAATGTAGCATCTGATGACTAGTAGGGGGGCTGTTCCAGGAAGTGCTGCTGTAAAACAGGAGGGGAACATTAGCAGGGAAGTCTCTCAGGGCCCGGGCAAAGGAGAGGAACAACATGGAGGGTGGTTCTTTCCCAGCATGCAACACAGGACAGAGAAGAGAGGTGTACAAGAAGATGTCCCGGAGCCCCCCGCCAGCCAGTGATATCACACGAGGTACAGAGCAAGACGTTCTGTACTGGCGTTCCCACCACGTTAGGCACGATTGAGTAGACACTACACTTCAAATAGTTGTGAAAATAAATAACACAAAGCAGAACCAGATGAACAGAAGGCAGTGACTGCTTTACTTTTGTAGTCATTCACATGATGACCTCATACTATGACCTTGACATTACCCATTTTCTATATAGAATGATGTGCTTTATGATAACATTAGCAATAAGACGGTTCAAGCCAGTACTCAGCAGATCATTCAAACAGAAATCACTGAATTGGACCCTTGTGCAGCAAAATTATTTATGTCTTTAGACACGAAGACGTCCCCCTTGGCCGTCTTTGGGCCATGCGCTTGAAAAAAAATGTGATTTTTAATGCTACTGCCAGAATCAGTGTTGATAAATTAAATAGGGCTGATAAAAAACATTTTGTGCCGCAAATTTTACAGATTTTCATGCAACTTTACAATTATTTTTGTTTGCACCAAAGTTCTAGTCTTAATGTGAAGCATAGGGTTCTAAAATTATCCATCAAAACAAAGGATGACAATGATGAATCAGTTAAAAGTGACGAAAATACCTCGTAATTATGCAAATACAGCATGTCATGTCTTTATCTTGTACATGCCAAAAATATCAAAGAACAGCAAGTACTAAGATGAGGAAATGAAATGATTCATTCTTGGATCACACCCGATATCGTGACATGTCATCACCAAACCGCTTCACATCCACAATGAGCATCACTAACTAGCTGATTTCTAATCTCAGTGACCGGAAAGCAATGCAGGGGTCTCACCACATTGACACAGTGTACATGCGCAATAACAAACGTCAGTAATGGGCTGAGCAGACCAGGGAAGCCTCTGATCACAGGAGACTAATGGCCTCTGAACTGATCACTGGGGCTAATAAAGACCAGCTAACGACATAGCCGCTTCGTTTGTGCTAATTGCTCTCCCTGGACCTCCACCGTGGCCCGTGTCTCCCGAGCATCTGTCACCAAGCATATCCCCTGACACAGCTCAGACCCTGGCCTCAGCCTCAGAGCCGGGCACGCCGCCAAAAACAATTGTCCTCTGGTGTCCTTTTACTACTCTGAGGTGAGAAAAAACATTGTCTAGGTAAATTGTTTGTTTTCGCAGATTTACTTCTTTGTAAAACTGGACGGACCATGTGCAGATGAGGAGCTCAAACGTCAAAGTCTAAATGCTATTCAACAACAGTCTATACCTAATCATTATTGAGGTCAGTAATGACATCACTGATAACCACAGACACATTGTTTTATGATTTCAAGCATACACACTCACCTCTAGCACATCAATGCTCTGCATGCAGCCAATCAATATGCATGTCAATAAAAGCACAGAATTACTTGGCTTAGTGAATATAGTGAGAATACTGAGTCACAAAGAAGAATACCAGTAGTAATGCGTAAATTTGTGATTCTTCTTTTGGTATTTGGCGTTCTACATTGCTTAATCCAGAACCCAAAATATATGACATGTTTTGAGGAAAGATTAACATTTTGAAAATTATTAGAATATTTACAAATTTATTTTTCCAAAAAAAAAACGGTGGGAGGACACCTCTATGGAGCAGGCAATGTCGCTACTTTGATGTACGGTTGGGCGATATGGTAAAATTTCCAATCGGCCATCGTCAACCCATTCACACTTGACAAAAACAAAATAAAACAAACCAAAACTGTCCTTGTTGGTCTTTCCAACAATCACCAACCCTAGTTTAGGTGAAATAAACCCTATACGCTGTCTGTCTCTCTCCGTTGAGCGGCTCTCATTCTGTGGAGGCAGACCATTAAATCAGCAAAATAAAATACAAACATTTCCCAAAAAAATCACCAAAAAAAACAATGTACTCAGCCAATCAGAGCTAGCCAATATATTTGTCCAGTCACCCCACCCTGGTGTGATGATCATATCATTACAAATACCGGCTTCTTATGTGTTGACATAAATTAAATGGAATGCTAAAATCCATCTGAATTTACCTGATTTACATTTAATTTCTATTAACATGTAATACTTATGTGTTTAAACAGTGCTGCTCATCTGATAATGTCTATAGAAGAAGAAGAAGAAGATAGTCCTTTATTAGTCCCACGAGGGGAAATTCAATTTTTTCACTCTGTTGTTAACTTATACACGGTACATGCAGACCTGAACACACACATGCACAAACATGCAACAATGGAGAGGTGTCAGAGTGATGGGGCTGCTCCTGACAAGCGCCCCGAGCAGTTGGGGGTTTGGTGCCTTGCTCAGGGGCACCTCAGCAGTGCCCAAGAGGTAAACTGGCACCTCTCCAGCTACCAGTTCACACTCAGTTCTTGGTCCATGTCGGGACTTGAACCGGTGACCCTCCGGTTCCCAAGCCAACTCCCTACAGACTGAGCTACTGCCACCCTATAATGTGGCAAAATGATATACTTTACTCGTTTGGCACATTGGTTTCCGTGCCGTCATGCCAGTAAAGCTGATTTGAATGAGCGGGACAAAGAGAGAGCGACAGTGACCGTGGCAGTGAGAGACTGCTCTGTGCACCCAGGTGCTGCAATTTGCACAGGTATCAGGGCTGTGGAGCAGGTGTGAATGACTGACATTTTGTGTTCCACTTTCATCTGAAATAGTCCCATTGTTCAGTTTCTGTTCATTAAGTGAGCTCAGAAACATTAAGCACATTTTGAAAAGCAGCCATGAAAATCTTTCCAGCTGCCAGTGTCAATATTTACAGAATTTTTGCATAAACCAGACCTACAAGTAATTTTTCTCTAAAAGACTGTTAATCATCAACATACAGTGTGCGGTACATTAAAGGATGGCTCTATCCATAGAGTAGATAGGCCATTGGTTGCATCTTTTCAAACAAGAAAGAACTATACGTATCTAGCGATCTAGCGAGAACATGTGCTAAATGAAGGTCAGGGATTTAAAGAAAAACTAATTTTCTGACAGAAGCCCTTTAGTCTTATAGGGAATTTGAATGGGCTCAGAAGGCCCAAGGTAGCAACTTTACAACTGTATTACTCCTTAAAATCATGGTAAATACTTAAAATAAAGTGTATTTGCATGATAATTCATCCTAAATGTGTTACAGTTAACACCCTCTGTGGGTTTGAATGATGTCTGTGGTCAGCATGGTTACAGTGGATTCTGACAATGAGTGAAAAAAATGTCATGAAGGCGTTCCCAGAGATTTGTCATCTCTGGAAGTGGCAGTACCTGATTGAAGCTGCACACAGCCACTGTCCAATTATGAGTAAAATGCAAAAAAGTCTGTCGTGTCTGTGTATGTTAACAGGTCACAATTGCTCCTGGGCAGCCTTTGCTAAATATATATATATATATATATATATATATATATATATATATATATATATATATATATATATATATATAATAGTTTAATTTTACATCAGACACAGTTCAGACATTGCACCTATATCTTTTCATTGTGCAGAACTTGTAATGCAGATGCAGCAGTGGCCATTTTGAAGCACTGACGCATGGTACAGCATTACAATGGGCAACAATTTGCATATCATTTCATGTTGGGGATATTAGATTAATGGCTTGTGACTGGTGTGATGAATACTAATTTAGCCTTAAATCATGTCACCGTTCAGACATCAACAGCCTTCCCAACGTGCAGCAGAGCGGCTAAGCAGCCAGACATTTTATAAGGTCAGCTAACTTCCCTAGCCACGCTCTTCCTGTTCCTCAGTCGTTCTAGCCAGTTATGGCACGTGTTGTAAATGTTTGCTATTCCAGGGACCGTTGGCTTCACTGTGTCCGCCACAGGGGTTAATGCCATCTCCACTTACCCCTGCAGACAATAAAATCTGCTGATAGAGTCGGGCCTGTAGTGATGGCAGAGCTGGGTCTGATGAAAATCATAAATGTTGCGGCGCCCCAACCCCTCCTCCCAATGGCCCCGGTTTGACTCTCAGCGTGTTGGTCCCTGGTGCAGGCAGCATTTGTGGCCGCAAGGCGTGATGATGCTAATGTTGTGTGAAAAGGCTACAGAGATACGCAGGAGAGCAGAGCCTCATGCAGTGTTTTAATGTCATCAGAGACTGTTTTGACTCACCAACAGGTTGTGCAGTAAAACAACATGGAGAAAGTGGACCCACAATAAAGGAACCAAAGACCGAACAGTACGAGTGATTGTCCATTTTGTTATGAGTATATGAATTGGGGATCAACATATTTATGTTTCGGTTTAAAATTGTAACGTATAATATTTTGCTAAAATATTCATTACCTCTGAAAAGAGAAGAGTCATCAGCCGTGTTTCCAGTCGCATATTTTTGTGCACATTTTGAACTGATCAGCTGTTTCTGCTGTCTTCCCAGATATCCCCATAACATACGAATGTCCAATTGAAGCATACTGGTATACACTGGTTTATTCGGCCCAAAAACCAGTTGATAGAAACGCGACTAATTCACACTTCTGTTTTGCGGTATTTCAAATGTTTAAATTCGCTTGACAATTGAATGAAAACATGGCTAGTGACGCAGCATAGTTCATAGCCAGACAACCGAAGGTACATCAGCTCATCAGTACAGCATCATTAAAAATTACTGAAGTGTGTACCCCAATCATTAGAAGAAAAAAGTTTGAATCAAGATTTGTTTTACTGGTTTGCCTTGTTTTATCCTAATGAGCACTTAGATCAATGGATATTCATGTTGGTGTGTCAGTAAAAAAGCCATTATGAGCCAGTATAAGATACTGCTATTGGACTACAACCATACTGTATTGGTTGAAATTGTATGGCTCTCAGTGGTGCAGTAGGATTCAAATATATAGTGATAATTTCATTATTTTATTCCTTTGCATTAGCCATCGTATCCATTTTGCATGAGTTTCTTAATGTTATGTTAAACCACTTCTTTTATTGGTATGTGGAGATTTTATCATATACGGGACTGTGTGCGTGCATGCGTGCGTGCTGGTGGTGCATGCGTGCATGCATGCGTGCGTGCGTGCGTGCATGTGTGCATGCATGTGTGTGTCACACTTCATACATTCTCCTGAGAGTAGATGGCTAGCCAGGAGTATGGAGGGAGGAGGTGGGAGGGTGTCCAGAGGGAGCTGTTTGATTGATGTGTTTTGGGGGTAGAGGAAGGTGGGGGGGTAGTCTTGAGGATGAGGAGGGGATGGAAGCTTGATGGGACTCCCCAGCAGGAGGGAGGCAGGGCTCTTAAGTGGGGGAGGAGGGGATGGGAGCTTTAACAAGCCCTAGATTGTTAGTGACAGGCAGATACTTCAACACTTAAAGTAGAAGGTTTGATTTAATCACAGAGCTGTCATTTGTTATTTGTCTGGCTCGCTCCACCGGGGCCATGGCTGATCAACTGCCTGGTCCCAAGAGAGCCCTTTTTCCCCCTGTAATGTCTAAATCCCCTGCACAAATTACAGGCCTGCACCACCTCCCATCCCCACCCCTCCACTCCCCACCCTGCTTCAGTGCTGCCATGTGAGGGGGGTTCGCAAAGAGAGGGAGGCGGATTGGCAGGACGTTAGCAGGGGCGGGAGACAGGTACTGGGAAAGAGAGAGGGAGATGGAATGGCCTGAGGGCCACTAAAGATCATTAATAGGACTATCAGGGAGGTTGCCAGTTGGTTAGCGCCTCATAAATAAGAAATGAGCTCCTCCCTCCTCGCCCATTCTAGTTCATTAATAATGCCTGCTGTGGCTATTTTGTTGCATCTTACTTTGAAGGGGGGAGAGGCGGAGAGGTGGAACATGGTGAAGGGGAGTTCAGGGATACAGGGCCTCGCTTCTCTGCTCTCTTTGGTAGTCCAGTAGGACGGCCTTCCAAATTAGCAACGAGTCCCTAGTACCACAGAACAGAGTCAATTAATGCCACAACCGGTGGGCACAACTGAACAGGGCGGTGGGGCTGGTGACGAGAAGGGAGAGGATGAAATAGACATATCCACAGGCTCTATCTACACTGCCTCCCTGTGACTACTGAAGGGATAGTTTGGGTATTTTGAATTGGGGTTGTATGTGATACTTGGCACACCCCCAACGTTAAGAAAGAGACAATAGCACCAGCACCGGACCAAAACAATACACTGCTATGGATGGAGCCAGCAGCAAATCATATTTAAGCCACCTAAAAGAAAGGCCCACCTAAAAAAAATGTATATCCATTTAAGTGTATGTTATGTTTAGAATATTTAGCAAACTGAAGACAAAGTGAAACATATCTGTCCTTTTTTTGTCATCTGAGTCTGCCGGCTTTGGAAAGATAATAGATGAGTTAAACTTTCAGTTCAGTTCCCTGTTGGAAAGAAGAAGGAAATGGCTGTCTGACAGCAAGAAAGCAGGTAAAACATTCTGAATATAGCATACACTTACACTGATATAAAGAAATTGTGGTAAGCCTGTCTTTTAGGTGGCTAAAATATGTATTTTTGTCGTCCCTGTATTGCTTTGCTCTGGTGTCGGTACTCCTATCTGCTTCTCCAAACTGGCAGCATGCAGACCGTCAACCACTGTAAGTAAAACACCAACTATATATAAGTACCTCATACAACACCACTTCAAAACACTCAGACCATCCCTTTAAGCGTGTTCTTTGCAGCTACTATTTTTCTTCATTTTCAGTGGGGCAATACGCTGTAAATGGTACCAGTCGCAGCCCACCATTCTCTTGGGATCTGGACCAAGAGGAAAAGGAATCAGCAGATGGACAGATTGAAAGTGAAGAGAGAGAGGGGGTTGGTTGTTAAAGAGACAGAGGAGGCAGGTTTAGAGGGGTCACCCTCCAGGTAAAAGCATTGCCTTTTAATTAGGGTGAAAGGATATGATTCTTTTATAAAGGCCAGGGGCCTGGGCACTGTTGAGGCTGATAGCAGTCAATGCTGCTCATTAACCCTCTTTCCCGCTCTCCACTCTCGACATGACTCCATCTGAGAAGGCATAGATAAAAGGCTCCACCAGGCCACAAATGACAGGAGGGCTTCTGGGTTTCTGCTCCACATACATACTCACTACTACTCTTCTCACTCTCTCTTTCCCTCTGTTTATCCCTTTCTTCTTTTGGTCACCAACATCTTAAGCCCCTGTGCTTGTCATGGATTACGCTCCATCCGTCCAAGGTGAGCTACCTTGGGGAAGTTATGTTCCATTTGATGGCTTCTTTCTTTCATTGGGGTTTCAATATAATTACCGTCTTTCTCCATTTATCACAGGAAGGATAAATGTTTTCAAATATCTTTGCATCGCAGCTGGAGTATTGCACAAAGTCACAAAATCATGCGACAATAGCATGATCACATATCACAAAAATTCATCTTGTCTAACTTCAAGTAACGTGTGTCCAGCAAGCCAGAGGCCTGTATTACAAATCAAATTCAGCATACCCAGGGTAGTTTGTCGTTATCTGGCTTAACTCTAACAACCGCAATCATGCTAAACGGTCCTACATCAACATTGGTAAATCAACCCAGGGTGTCTTAATAAGGCTATGTGCGCATTCAAATAAAAGGGGCGATGTTTGTAGTCTACTATCAGCAGAGCGGCACATTTTACAAACCAAGACCAAACTATAATATTAGACAAATATATAATTACCTTGTGTATTCCATTAAATGAATATGTTGCTTATAGAATAAAGTAGAAGATACTTTATTAGCCTATTCCCTTTCGGGAAATTATGGCACGTATAATGCTTTTATCCTACTTTCAGCTGCATCCCTGACACTGGTGGCATGAAACAGATTATTCAAAGCAGTAAGCAGGCTTACTTTCGTGTCTAATAATCACCCATAGCATAGCAATCTGTACGTCACTGATGTATTGATTGATTTCTTTTTTTATTTGCTCTCTGCCCTGGTAAGAAGTGAATCACCGTCGTAAGACTAAAAACCCAGAGTTAAACCTGAAGTTACCTCACTAACCCCAAATCATGCTTTGTGGTACAGGCCTCAGGGCATGGACCAATGGACATACTGTAAGTAGCTGTGGCGCGACATGGAGAGACGACTGTTCAAAACAACAATGGCGACTCAAGGTTAGAGTAGATGTTGCAAAAGCATCAGTTATGTCAAACTTTTTCTTGATGCTGTTCTCCCTACTGGCTTCAGCAAGAGTTTGACTGACAGATGGTTCATCCAATCACCTGCCAAGTAGGGCCTGCCCTTATCCAAACAGTTTCCTATGATGGCTTATCAGATGGTTCTGCCTAAACAAACAATCTGGCTTGACAAGTTAGTGGTTCACTGCAGTAGGTCAAAACAAGGTGACATTACAGATTGCTCTGGAACTGGACCACATCATTTACATGAGAAGCATTTGTACATTTTTCTTTCATCTTTTCTTTCTTGCTTTTTATCTTTGGCCTTGTTTTTTTTTTTTTTTTTTTTGGGGTGGGTGCTTCATTTTTGACCCTCAATCTCTTCTCCCCAAATGTGAAGACCTGCTCTTAGTGCTTCTGGTTGTTTCTAGACATCAAACGCAATCTTGAGAGAGAGAGAAAGAAAGAAAAAAAAAAAAAAAAAAAAAGAAAGCACGGCAGAGAGAATAGCAGCAGGCCAGCAGCCAGAGAGCCATGATGTATGATTTTATTCGTCCCTCCTTCCTGTTCCTGATTAGGGGCCTTTAAACTGTGATCGATCGGCCCTCAGACTAGCCTCAAATCAAAGGCAGACACTGTATGTGCTGAGTGAGAGGGAAACACATGGATGCATTAGAGGCCTGTGGCTCTGAGGTGCACAGCAAGAGGTTGATTCACTTTGTGCAGGCCAGCTAGGAAATAGGATGACGTGGGAGGGGGTTGTGGGGTGATGAAAGACCATGGCACACACTTACATGCTGACAAGTAGAAATGCATGTCTGTGCTCCCTGTCGGTACATACCCAGCTAGCTATGGACAAGGATAAGCCTGACCTCCCTCAGCTCCTCCTGTGTTGCCTAAGTGGTCATGGTCAGGTGGGATTGCTTGCCCTGTCACTACAGGTCATGCCTCCAAACATCGAGCATGTTCAGACGTCCCCTCTTCGTGACCGCCGAACCCAGATGTTTAAACTCCCCATCTTTCAGTTCCCTACATTTTCCTTCACTTCATTCAGTCCCCCCGCATTTCCTCCAACACCTCCCCTCCTCACAGTCTCCATCCACTTGAGATGAGCCCCGGTCTTCAAGAGACGAACACTCTGCAAACAATTTATGATGCCTTTCTGAGGAAGTCAGATCTTTCCTCCATACCTCGGGGACCCTTTTTTTCTCCCCCTCTCTCCTCTGCGGCGCTGCCAAAAGAACATTCTGATATGTAATCTCTGGCTGGAGGAATGGCAGACAGACAGACACATGTGCACATTTGTTTTCCTGCTCTTGACCTGCGATCGACTGTTGAGCTGTGGAGAGAGAGAGCGAGAGAAAGGCCGCCTTACAACAGATGGTTCTCCTTAAGGAGCTGAGATGAAACTCTTTGTGTTACAAGTGCTCTTTGGTCTTTTTTGAGACTCCAATCGGTTCAGGCTCCCCTGCTGGGCTTCGTTCCAATGTGTTGAGGCCAAATGAGTGCATAGGCATGCATGCACGCACACACTCACACACACACTCGGGTATGTGATGAATGGTCTCACCTGTCCTTTTGTCATGAGTTATTGAACAAACTGAGTTCCAGTCAAGGCTAATAAATTGTCCTTGGAATTGTTGGTGTAATTATTGGTCTTGCCATTTGACATTTTAGTTGGTTACATAGGGACTATAAATTTTACCTGAACAATTCAATATAACACAGATTAGAGGGATATGATTTCCCAAAATACATAAAGCCATTCATATTGGCACCAGTTATGGAAAATGTTTTGTTGTAATTGTGTGCAATAGAGCACATACAGTCTAATCATAATCTATCATGTGCATCAGGTTATCCAAGGTAATGTCAGTAACCTTTGCCCATTGAAGGCAGATATGTTCCAAGATTTCAAGAAAGGCTACTGAGCAAGCCACCATTGTTGTTTCCGTGGCTCTAATGAATGATCACTGCATACGTCTTACCGCGCAGCTTGTTAAGACTGATATCTGGAGCTTCCAACAGATTGATGTTGAATCTGAATAGGAAATGGAGTGCGTCTGGCAGCCGAGGCCTGTCTCAGAAGAGGGGAAGGGGGGAAGGGAAGAGAAGCGATTGCATCCCCGGCAGAGTGATGGCATCACTTCTCAAAGCGCACACACTCGTGACAAGTAAACTGAAATCATCATTGATGTTATTTATTTTCAAATGTTCCCCGCTTGACAGGCGACATCTTGTTCGGCACGCATCCCGAGGGAGGCCGCGGTGCTCAGCGCTTCCTCGGCTCCATCACGCGCAGACAGCCGCTCGGCGCTGACACCAAAGCGGCGGGACTCGCTAGAGACTTGCTCTGGAATTTGTCACAATCCTGCACCGCATGAAGAAAACACAAACGCACTCAGCTCCTTGTTTACACACATCCAGATCTGTCACAACGCTTGTCTCCCACCTCAGCATCTGCCACCACACCAGAAAAAAAGACACTGTTTCCCCCAAAAAAAGAAAGTCCGTTAAGGATTTGATTTTTTTATTTATTTTTTTTGTGCTAGATAAATGTCAACAAAAGTTTAATCTGTGGAAAGGGAGTGTGCCGCAAATGCCAAAGCACCGACTTCCTGTCTCTGTCTGATGTTGACATGACACACGGACTTCATCAGTAAATTAACTGTCAAAACAAAATCCTAAAATGTTTTCTAAAAGCCTAATCAAATCTGTGGAAACTGTTGTTATTGTAAGTTATTTTGCAAGCATTCATCCAAATATTGATTAACGACCAATGCTAATTGCTGCATATTACGTTAAACTCCCTTTGTTACCTTATTTTTCCAAAGACAGTGCAAGGTTTTCTTTGCCAGTTTTCCACTGTAATCCATAACAGACATCACAGTAGCAGTTCCAACTACACAATGCTGCTAACAACATACTGTACGCCCACCAGCCCTGCCTTTCTCAGCACAGTCAGGCTCTGTGTGTGTGTATGCGTGCTGCTTGGATGTTTGTGTGTCTTTGGTAGCCTGGCCCATCCATTCATGTGAACATGGCCTCATTATCAGTCAGTAGCTGTCTGAGCTCAGGGGAGGCAGTGCAGATGAAGAAGCGAGCATGGCGGTGGGCAGGTAAACCAGCCATGAGCCAACACCAGAGCCCAGATCCCCCCGGCAACCGCTCTGCTAAAGGAGTCCATTTGTCAAATGTGCCTCCGCCGAGGCCCGCCAGGGAGTACATTACTGGCTGGGGCCCCTGCAGGGATCGGTCCTCTGACTCCCAGCCACACTCACTCACCAGGCTGGCCGCCCAAGGTGCTTCCTACAGTCAGCAGTGACCAGCCCCCAGCCTGCACTCATTCGATTGGCTCATTAATAAAACAGCCCCCCCACCCGAGAGCAGGGGACATGCTCCAATGCTCTGGACATCGCTCTCTCCGACTAATGGGCCAGCCGGGAGAGGCCTTTGTCTGCACCCGACTCCCTCACATCCTTCAACATGTCAGACAAGACAATGTGAGGAGGGATGGAGGGCTTTGACTGTGTAAAGCCGAGATCATGTTGTATGTGAGCCCGGGCTGGAGCTCAGTATTCACCGTAGACCCCAATGTGTCTTCAGTCTGGGCAAGTGCCCGAGCTTTGCTCCATCAATCCCACTTAGCCTCACTTGGCCGAACCTCCTCAATTGTGTCTCCTTCTCAAAACGATTATGGACTGGCTCGCATGTGTCACCACCATAAAGCTATTCCCACCTCTATCCACCAACTCTTGTACCTCCTCCTCCTACTGTGAATTTAGCTAGTTTTTTGTCTCTCTCCCCGTCTTCCTGTTTTGCGTGTTTAGCTCAGATGGAAGCTGCTCTGATTCACAGCTGGGCTCCTGGGGGAGAAGCAAGAGTTTTGTTTGTGTTGTTGTAGGATGTAAATCTAACAAGAGAGGTGGAGATGGAGCACTAAGGCTTATGGATCCCTCAGGGGTCTTACCGAGCCCCTCACTAAATAAATCTTAATCGAAAATACATATGGAGCTGTAAACCGTTCGCATAAAGGAGTGCTTGTTCTCCTTGAGGAGAGTATCAGATTTACTGGTTCCACGGTCTGTCTACTGGATCCCACCCTCAGCACATTAAAACAGGGAAGACATACAAGAAAAAGAGAGACACACATGGGTAGCGTACATATGTTCATTGACTGAAATGTTTTTGTGAAGAATCAAGCCAGAGCTCGGGTAAAGTAGCTTTGCTTTTACATCCATCTTTGATGCTCTCTGCATGAGGTGGTGGTCTACATTTTCTGGAACTCAATAGCCAGCCTTCCCCTACAGCTCAAAAATTAAATCTCCAGGGGACATAAACCTGTGGCTGTTTAGAGTGCAATTTACTTACTGCTATTACCTTAGATATCTACTTCCTGTTTAGCAGAGAGACAGCAAGTGGAAAGTACAAAATTGGTGCCATAATATCGCCAGACACAACTCACGGGAAGAGGTGTCCCTCCTCAATTATTAGCTTAAGGAAACAGTGTAGATATTTATGAATATCCCCAGGTGGCTTAGAACAGCTCTAGTCACTTCCATATGTGACCCTGAGGCTGAGTGGTTGACAGGGCCCTTCCAGGCCGATTAGGCTCCCAGGCCATGGCTGAGAGGCCTGCCTTGTTGGCAGCTGGGGGCCAGGGAAGCGTAGCCTCTTGAGCTCAATTGGTAAAGATCACAAATGCAGAGGCCTGACGAGGGCAGCCAGTTGCCGGGTCGCTGCAGCCAGTGAGGCCCTCCTCCTTGGCACTGGGTTTACTGTTACCCTCAGTCCCTTGAAGAGGAAATAACAGAGGCACCAATTAAAGCTTTAAGACATTAAATAAAAACCCTCTGTTGTTGCCTTTAAAACATCCCAGTTAATGCTTGTTTGTCTTTACGATGGAACCCCAGTCAGCTGCCATCGTTCTGCTTTCTATTAAAGAGGGATCGAGTGGTTTTGTGTTGAGTTTTTTTTTTTCTCTCCCCCTTCTGTAATCTTTCCCCCGCTTTCCAGCTCGTGGCTTGATTGCTACATAAACAACCTCTTTTATTGCTGAAATACATACTGTTAGAGGGGAGGAAGTCCAGATTTTGTAGACTTTTGAGGTAGTAAACAGCTTACCCCTGTGAACATCTGCAGGCTATAATAAGTACACTGTCTGTACTGTTTAAGTGATGTTACCAATCAGAATACATTTGCAAACCAAAAAGCTTCCTTGGTAAAGGTCTCATTATGAGCTGTGAGACATCCTGATATTTGAAGGTTTTGTTGATCCATTGCAGGAATCCCAGGAATTTGAAAGCCTTTCTCAAATTATGCAGGCAGAGAATAGTAAGGAGATTTAAGGTGGAGGGAAAAGTAGATCCCAGCTGGCACTTTTAAATACTCCCACATGAAGCCCAGCCACAGTTTTCGAACTTTTAAGGTCAGATTTCTTTAATTCTTTTTTCATTGTGATTGTAGTGATGTATTCTTCATTGGACCAAACATATTTTCTTTAGCTGCACAGCAAGACGTCTGCTTTTGTACGGATCCCTTTCTGTGTGCGTCACCTCTCTCTAATGCAACGCAGCATGCATGCACTTAGTTTGCGAATTTCTGTGTTATTGAATTTAGATAACCTGTTAAGTGGAAAGTCTTACTGGACAGCCTACGTGTAAGGGAAAGGAAATAATATGCTCAAATAAATGACATCCATTGCGTGTTTGAACACCAAACTCAGTGGAATAATTCTGAGTTTGAAAATTTGGGGCTTTATGCATACAGTCACTTTTCGGTGCACGTAATAAAGCTTGGGTGAGCTGGAAGTTGTGATCGACAACCTCTGCAGCCAGTCTACAAAGGCACAATGGAACAAAGGAACAAAAGACCAATATGAAACTGATGTCAAAGGCTCTCGGCTTCTGTCTCTGGAGCTGTATTGGTGTAATTAGCGGGGAAGGCCCTTGCCCTTGCACCAGTCTTCTATCAACCCCCCTACCTCTGCATGACGGGGGCGAGGGCAGCTCACTTGGGGGAATGGAAGGAGTGGTCTTGGGGTATGTCCCGAGGGATGACAGGGTTAGAAGTCACAGCAGGCCTGTGGCCAGATGAACGAGGGAGCTGTGGTGCAAAGAGGCTTTTCTGGCATCATGACTGAGCTCCCTGAGCTAAAGTGCCTAATCCATATTACATGCACAAAGGCCCCGCAGATTAGCAGACATCTTTATCAAAATGAATTAAAACTTATCAATTTGGGGGGGGGCATAAAAGTCTAGAGAGGAAATGGGCTTTTACCCAGAACTGCTGAGAAGACATTTTCCCTCTAAGATTCTTTATAGGTTAAGATATTCAGGTTGAGAACCTTAACCTCTGATGTGGAAGCCATTAGTTTGGAGGGCAAGGGTCTTCTGGCTAAGAATATGGGATTTACTACTGACACACACAATTATGGGCTAAAATGGAAACCATCTGACTGGTGTTAATGTCTCAACTCATTTGCGGTGACTCATTTCCACACTGGGGGTTTGATAGGCTAGCAGTAAAATGTGTTTCTTGTTGCATTGTTACTTACCATACATCGTCACATACATACTCAATACTGAGTAATAACGTGACCTTAAGCTTGACCTCAGTTGGACTGTACTTTATATAATAACAAGATGTGATTGAATAAAGACAATTTTCTGTCAATGTGCTGGAAACAGTTGAAATCTAATTTCAGCAATTTTCTCTGTCTTTTCATCATTAATGTGTCATTAGCTAGTGGTGATATTCCAGAAACTCATGCTCCCAGAATAAAGGGGACATTGTCCTGCAAAATGGCAAACAAGAGTACAACAAGGGCAGTGTATGAAGTGTGGCATGATGAAAAGAGGGATTCACAAGCTTGATTTGTTGCTTGATTGATGTGGTAAAGTTCAGTTTGTGGTAGCGTTGCTTGTGAAATGGCTGCTGTATTCTAGCCCCAAGTTTTTACATTGGTTCCATCTCATGGCTCAGTGGTGTTTGGATCCTCAGTTCACCTGACTGCAATTAGTTGACTTGTGGTTTGTTTACCTTGGATTTTCCAAATAGACTGGAGTTTTGGAGCAACTATGAAGTTTGCCACCAGTTCAGTAAAGGGATCAGTATAAACAGCCGGCGTCTCGCCCCATAATTCAATTTTATTTTGGATGATAATGTGATATTCCTAACCCAATTTCAATTCATTTACTTGCTGTTGATTTGTGTTTTGCAAGGGGGACTTTTTTGACCATTTTCCTATTTGATGGAGGCTGGTTTCCTGCCCTGACTTGAGTTCATATTAGATTACTCAGCCTCTCTTTGTGTTGTCTCAGCCACATTCAGAAACTAGGCAGCTTCATGGATTCTATCGTGAGAAAGTCATTTCAATGGTATTATTGGGCAACAATCCACATGCACTAGAATGAGTAGAAAACAACATTTTGTAATCATTCAATAAGACTCGCTAACTTTATTTATTAGAAACACTTCTCTGGAAGTCTGAAAATGGGCCAAGGTCACGGTTATCCAGAGAAAGCCCAAGCATCTAATTTTTTTTTTTTTTTCTTTTGAGGAAGGAATACACTCTACACAGAATGAAGAGCACAGTGTTCCTGTTCCACATCCCCTATGAGACAAAACTGTGAATCAATAAACTGCACAGGGCATAGTTAATCTACCCACCACCATCTTAGCCTCTATTTGGAGCACGAGGGAAGCCGGCAGCCATTTTGTTTTCCTGTTTTCCTGAATGGCTCTGTGAAAAGCAGCCGCCTGTGCATGGAGTTAATTAAGCCATAGTTTTAGAGCCATAATTGATTAAATCATACAGTCAAAATAGAAATTGCGGGGCCCCAGCAGCTGTGTCTTACTGAATTAAAACCAGTGGCATCCTCTGCTGGTGAAAGGATATGTTAATAAGGCCTTGAATGCAATCAGATTTTGTTGTTTTTGTCCTTTTTTTAAGCCTGGGCGCTTCTTTTTTTCCCTAACACTTTTCCTCAAGGGGTCTTATTATACACTTCTGTAACACTAGAGAGTTAGTGTGCAGCGCACTGGGAAGCCAAAAGACCCTCCCCCAGCTCCCTTAAATCTGTCAAAGCATCTGCCTCATCCACCCTGGCAAATCCTTTGACGTGTGAGGCTAAAGAGCAGGCCTTGTATCATTCATGAATGCTGCTGGATTTCCATATCTGACACTGCGCTGACTTACTGCTGGGAGCACTTGTGCCCACATTCAATCCTCCACCGAGAAATGCGGCGGCATATGGCGACCGCTGAGACGTCGCATTTGCACAACTGTGCTCCAGCATGCGCACACACAGTTGTTTGATTTATTTATTTATTTATTTATTAACATGAGGACATAACATAACAACAAAATCTGAAATTGGAATTTGCAGGAAATACATACAGGAGTTTACTCGGGCTGTCAAAGTTGACGCGATAATAACTCATTATTGCAGATGCATTTTAACAACACTAATGTCTTTAGCACATTAATGCAACTTGTAGGTTGTTGTGGACTCAGCTGTTGCCTTCTGAGCCTGAGTTTGCCGTGTTATAATGCAGTATCTGCGAGGGTTTCTGGACAATATATGTAATTGTTTTGTGTTGTTAATTGATTTTCAATAATAAATATATACATACATTTGCATAAAGCACTTGCCCACTCCCATGTTGATAAGAGCATAAATACTTGACAAATCTCCCTTTAAGGTACATTTTGAACAGATGAAGAATGTGTTATTAGCTTGTGATTAATTGTGATTAAATATTTTAATCGAATGACAGCCCTAGAAGTTATACAGTATGTCCTCTGTGGTCTCCATCATGTCTCTTATCCACGCTCCTTTTTGCTCCCACTCTCTTTGCTCTTTTCCCTGGCTGACCCTATCTCTGCAGCACCACAGCACAGGGAGGTAATGATGAGAAATGGAGTTATAATGCCAGTTGTTAAACCTCAGGCCGCACAACAAATGTGCTTCAGAGACCCGGCATTTGTCTCTGAATGGATTAGGTCTTTGCTCTGGTAACCCTATATTTAATCTCACTCCAGTCTCTGCCGGCACCTCTGTGTTTCTCATGGTAACAAATATTCTGTCATTTTCTGCCGCTTATGTCTTTAACCGCCGTTGCACCTGAACTACTGCAGAGTTTTAGTTTGCTCTCGGTTATCTGTTGTTTTCTAATACAAGAGGAATGGAGGATAAAATACTCATCTTTGTGTCTGTTATCTATGCGACTTTGCTGTGAATGTCAGACCAGACATTAAAAAAAGAGCCTGTCTGTCTGTGCGAGTTGTTCTTAGCCAGAGCTTGGACACCGGTGCACGGCCTTACCGCCTTTTAAGAGTCCACTGTTGGTTCAGATATTTATTTCCCCCAGCAGCTCAGTGTCGTTTTATTCATTATTTTCTCCACATTGCCATGAGGTCAAGAGCTTGTTGATATCCTGTAATGGGAGGTCAGGCGTATTGTCTTTCTCTCCGTGAGAATTTTGTGCAGTTCTAATTCAGGCTTTTTACAGTAGTTATGAAATCGGATTTGCAGCAGCAACCTTTGACCACCTGATCAGGGAGTAATGGCGGTTCCCTCCAAAGTGCCAGAGACTATACGGTTATTATTCTCAGAGAGCAAGAGGAGTCATAGAATGTTAATAAACTGGCGCCAGTCTGTATTAAATTATCAATGTGCATGAAAAATTCATCTCCAAACGTCTTTCACACTTTCTGAGTCGGAGCACAATTCCCTTTTATCTTGTTAAATGAATGGAAATTTTATTACAAGGGAAAATGACACCACTTGTTTTTCATTTTCCGTTTCACATCCCAGGCAGTGAGATAGCTCTGATTATTGCGAACACTTTCAGTGTTCACGCATAATTTGGTGGGGTTTGGTCGTCCTGTATGTGGGCTCTATAACTCTAGAGCAACTGACTCGGCTGTCCTCTCTGAATGCAACGCCGCAGTGAAGCATATCAGAGGTTGTTATTGCAGGCACCCCGCTAAGTGCCCATAAATTACTTGCTAATCTCACTTCTTCAATTTCCATCTTCTTTTCTTAGTGTAAATTATACCCTGGTGGAGACAAATCAGCAACAAGACCACACAAGGCTGCGCCTTCTGTTTCCACGTTTTCTAGACAAGAGCAGCAAAGTGTAGTTTTTGCTTCCGTCAATCTGCCAAACAGCTCAGGAGGATGGAAAATGAAAGCTGTGGCTCCATAAACAATCGTGTATCAAATGCAGGATCTACTTTGCACATTTTCGCCTGCCAGCACTGTGAAGAAGATAAAAAAAAATGTCAAGGTGACGTGCATGCTTTTGGAGGAAGAATAAAGACAGCAATGTCCTTGCTGATTCTATCAGTGGGAGCCATTCTTTACCTTGTTCATTGAAAGAGGAGGGAGTGGGGGAGGAAGGCCGTGAGAGGGTGGGGGTGTAGGAGAATAAAAGCCAGAGAGAGCATAACATCCCTCCCAGAAACGTTAGTCTAACGCAACACTGTTATCAGCTCCCAACTGCTTTTCCTCCCTGATCGATCTGAGGTGTTGGGCAATGCAAATGGCTGCAGCTAGCCCAGGGTATTCCACCATCAATGGAGAGTAATTATCTTCGGCAACAACCAATATTGGATTGTTAAGCCTCAGGATAAGGTAGCCGGCAGAGCCTTCAAACAGTCACTCACCTCTGTGGGCTTGAAGGCTGATGGATGGATCAGCTGGGACTAGCTGCTAGAGGGGCTCCCGAGGCAAACTAGCAGAGTTACCAGCTCTCATCTCCCTCTGCCCTAGCAGCGCAGCCCTTTGAATCCCAGAGAAAATTCATTTTTAATGTGCCTGGCGGAGGGCGCTTTTTGTTCTACATCGCCTCGATCAATCGGGATGACTTTTCATGTCGAACAGGAACCTCCAGAAACATTTGCCACGAGGGCTTTGATGAGCACAACTTTCAAGATGGTTAAAAACGAACTGCCTGACAAGGTCTACACATGGAATAGATTCAGGAATATGATTTCAGAGAGTTGCAGACTGCATTTAAGTGAAAATCCATTACTACATTTCTATGTATGATCTTATAGAGTATTTTGTTCTGTTATCTTATTAGGTCGCTTGTACATCTCTAGAGCTCCTCTATTACTGTAAAGTCCTTTACTTTTAGTTGGGTCTCCTGAGAGTCCTTCAAAATGTCTGACGTCCCCTGGCCTCGGTTCTCAGTAGCACTACTTGTGTTCTGGAGTATGCCGATGCTCCAAATGGATGACCTAGAAATGTTGTCCATATTGAAAGATGGGAGTCATTGAATAAGGTGCTCATTCTCCCATCGTTGGTCTATGCTACTCGAGCCCCTGTAATGAATAAATCATGGATTCTGCAAGGCTCTCTCCAGACAGAAATTACAATGTACAGCTGCGGAAATAAAATGGAATAAAACATGACTGTGCTCCGTTTTGGTGGTGACGGCCTATGTTGTGCCTCTCCGCCATCATTATGGTGAGGATGGATTCAAAGTGGATATAGCTGGGATTCAAACTTATAGTGTAGTTTTCTAGTTAGGCTAACTGCCCAGTGCTGCTGTTTCAGTGAACAATAAAAGATATCTTATAAGCCAACTTAGCTAAGCCGATAAATACTATATCATAAGATACACATGCCAGTTCTGTGAATAGTCCATGCTACCCCTTATTCTGAAATCAGCTACTGAGCTAATTTCTGTTTGTCTGCCCTCAGGCTTGATAAAGGCTCTATTTCCAAAACAGGGTGATGAGCTGTTAGCAGCAAAATACCATCGTCCAAGAAATATTTGGCCAATAGCGTCATATCAGATGTGCTCATTGTGGCTGATATTAACACTTCAGTCTGAGATCCACATATATCTGCCTACACGCCTGGCTTCTCTCTTTACGAAACAGCTTTTACTGTACATGCACCTATTTTAGAAAGTTGTTAAGGAGGGGGGGCCGGGGTATTGTATGCCAGATGCTATTTCCACAAGGCAGATATTCGGACCAGGCCTCTAGATCCACTCAGTCAGCGCAGGCTTACCTGAGATTAACTGTTCTCCTGGCCGAGGCTGGCAGCATTAGCGGCCCACCGCTGAATGGACGTGAAGCCCAAAGCTGGCTGTTAAAGTGCTGAAGGACAGAAAATACACCCAACCTTTTTCCCAGAGGTGATGTACTGTAGTGGTTAGACCCCTGCTTTGGGAGCTATGTGTGGCCTTGCTAGCTTAAGACTGAATCCTACTAGAGCCTCTCTTGTGTATATCTCAACTGCCTCAAAGATATCCTCACTTCTTGTGACTGCTCTCAATTAGAAATCATAAGCTGCATTAATAGTGTCGTCATGCAGCCTCAAAAATGCTTTATTTACAGTTAGCTCACGTGTTGAAATTTACTGACCAATAACCAGGCTGTTCTCATACACAGATCGTAGCTATACCTACGAAAAGTAATACACTGTAATTCATAAATATCACACAAATTTAAATTTGTATGTAATCACGTAATCGTGAACCAGAAAGTATTAAAGAGCTATAAACCCCACGGAGGGAGGAGGTTGGGGTGGATGGATAGGTCAAAAACATCAGATCAGTGTTCATATCCCATGTGAAACAAGAAGTCAGCTTTGACTTATTTTTCATATAACTTTCATACTTAAAGGGACAGTCTGGATGTTTTGAAGCGGGGTTATATGAGGTACTTAACAATCAATAACAGGTGTATTGCCAGTGGTAGATGACGGTCGGCGTGCCCCCAGTTTGGAGAAACAGACAGGAGTACCGACACCGGAGCAAAGCAAAGCAGTGCTGTAGATGGGGATAGCAGAAAAACACATTATAGCCACCTAAAAGAAAAATCATCAATACGTGTTGAAGTGTATAATATATTTAGAATATTAACCTGCCATCTGACAGTCCTTCTTCTCCTTTCTGACGGCGAACTCATCTGAAAGTGAAAATTATCTACAGTATGCTCTCTAACACCAACAGGCTCAGATGACAAAAACAGCATAGATACGTTTCACTTTCAGTTTACCATTGGAAAATATTGTAAATATAGGGCACACTTTAAAGGATATCAATTTTTTTTTTAGGTGGGCCTTTCTTTTAGGGGACTAAAATACATTTTAGTCGTGCCGTCCCTGCCCACATCATTGTACTGCTTTGCACTGGTACTCCTATCTGTTTCTCAATGCTGAGAGCATGCTGACCGTCATCTACTGTAAGTACTACACCTACTATGGATAAGTACCTCATACAACCCCACTTAAATACACCTGAACTATCCCTTTAAGGAAGGCCACTTCAGTAGCTAGTTCAACCCAAACTTATTTGTCATGTAACTTTCATAGCTAGTTATGCCACTTCTGTAGTTATTTTAATCCAAGCCACAATCTTTTCCTAAAACTACCCAAGTTGTTTGTTGCCTAAACCTAACCAAGTCATTTCTTTATTTTGAATAAACTGTGTCCATGGAACGAGTCAAAATTGACATGTGTTCCTGGACATCTGCAAGAAAACACACAAAAAATGAGAAATAACTTTTGGAAAGATATCATATTGTATTGAGAATACGTTACCTGAACACACATTGAAATTTCCGGCGTTGCACAATGTTTTATCTCTGAAGAAATCCCCAGATAATCTTAAACGTATTGGAGACTGATTTGTAGTTAACAGGAGATAAGGCACAGTTCGAACCATTTAAAGACGCATTTTCTCTTTTGATTGCTAGAAAAATGTTCTTTTTAAAGGAAGAGACTGAATACTGCCCTTACAAAACAACAACAGTGCACCAAAACCCAGTATTTTGCTCCGGTTTTTCTTCATTGGGATGGAAGACAGATGGGGGAAATCAGATACAATATGACCCTTAGGGGTGATGATGCCTTTATGGCTTAAACATCTATTGTTTCCTTTTCCTAGCGTCTATGAGGCTAGTTTCCCATGATGCCCTGCCAGTCCAACATCTGCTTTTCTGTTCCATACGTCGTCTTGGAATGTTTCCCAGGTTTAGCGTCATGTATGTTCCCCCTCTCTGGTCGCTGGCTCTTTTGAGCTGCTTTTGGTAAGCTGTTATTTTCTAGGGTAAACAAAATCACAGCCAATTGCTCGATTGACCAAGGTCCAATTTCGTGGCGTCTAACTTTTCCCGGTCGAATTCCAAATGCTCCTGCGCCTTTTACTTTGACCTGTGTGTGTGTGTGGGTGATGATGTGTTTGTGTGTGTAATGCCCTATGATTTTAATGGAAGTCTGTATGCTTGAGGATGACCCTTAATCACAGTCAGCTGGGAAATAATTACAAGTCTTGCATTCCTGACACAAACCCGCAGAGTAGGCCATAACTCTTATTGTTGTTGCATGCCAGGCAGTGCCTAACCTACAGGCAAACTGTGCAGATGCCCAGTTCTGGGGTGGGTATTGCAGTGTGTTATTTATCCATCCACAATGCTGTATTTATCATTCTTTATAAAAAGGATTTGTTTCTCAACAGAGCTGCCATTCTCTCAGGGGTATCTGTGGAGTATAACGCAGCATGGCAGAAAGTAAACACCAATCTTCTGCTTGTCTCCAGAAAACTCCACAGGGAGGTGGAGTTGCAAAGGAGCCCCTTATTCTGCCTTGGCATTTTGCAAGCGTAAGCCTCTTTCAACCTAACTTCAATCAAGGCTAAGTTAAGCAGGTCATAAGAGTGAACAGGATAACCACGGGGCTAACTTTGTAGGAGATGTCAAAGCTCCATCTTCCTCCTCTTTAGCCTCCGAGAGTTCTCCTCTAAAGTACATTTTAAGAATAACATCTTCACTGTGGAAGAGGAGCAGATGGATAGCCCTGCTCGTTCAGGACTGATGCCAAGCCATACTCCCCAGGCTACGGAGGGTTTTAAGGGATCGATGCAGACTGGAGGGGTCAGTTGGGGGACTTCTAGATTTTTGCCCACTTTACATTACAGAATGCATGGTTGAAGCTTAAAAATGGCTGTGTCCAGCTGGTAATCAGATTCATGAATTAGGATTTTGAAATAAATGTTCCAAATAACATATTTTTCTTCCATTGAAAGTTCCCGTGTTGATACAGTGAGTTTGATACCAGGGACTTAATACTACTATATGATGTATTATGGATTTTTCTCATGAATAAGATCAGTCCTAAAGTATGGGTTAACTATGGAACTGTACATTTCTGAGAGGCTAACAGCTTCAACCACGCAATAGAAGCACATCTTCAGCTCCATTATTGAACACACTACATACAGTACGAATTCCATCCATACACTACATAAAATATGCTTAAGAAAATAAAATAAAATAAATAAAATAAAATCATTAAAGAGTACAAAGGGGTTGAGAAAAACACTGGGTCCATTATAGGGAATAGTGTTAACAAATCAGATCAAGCCCTCGTACATTGATTGCTCTGGTCTCGTCCTGTCCTCATTTTCAACAGCTGCTGACACACACACACACACACACTCACACACACACACCCTGGCTGACGCGCAGCGCAGCCCAGTCTCTCTCTCTGTTGCGCACGGAGAGCAGGTCGGAGAGGAGAGGAGCGCACTGCGTTTTTCGGGACTTCTCGCCGCACCAAACGCGCCGGGATCTTGTGGATAACCCGTCAGGTGATCTCTTTAATGTACCAAAAAGCATCCGCACGCCTCTTGGATATGTATTTCGTCGCGTTTTCTGCTTGAGATCGACAAATACTTTGGGGGATCTATTGTGGACGATCTGTCATCGGCGCTTTCACTATCCGACTTGGAATCCTATGAGCGGTCGGCGCTCTAGCTCGACAAAGATCCGCTGTGTTCTGTCAAGGAGCCCCAATAAATGCCTCCAGAACTTTAGCGAAGTCAGAGAAACTGAATTTTCATACTATTTTCTGAAGACCGCTCCGCTTTTTTTTTTCTCTTTCGAGACACGGAGGAAAAATCCCCTCAGTGAAGATTTATCGTTCAGGTTATTCTGTGTTGTGAGTTTTCTCATCGTCTAATCGTTGAACAATTTCTATTTTCCTCCAAATTGGATTTAACCCCAATAAGGCTCGCATTAATATCTGTCTGAATGCGTGTTCTTATTTGCTCCGGTCTGGGTGATTTGGATATCCTCTGCGGCCGATCGCAGCGCATTTGGACTCGGTAAGCTTTTCATGCATTTCCATCGATGCTTTTGATGCTTTCATTGGTTTTCAGGTGAAATATTCGCTAACGATGATTAAAATATAATAATATGCACAGTTTCCGTCGAAAGGACTCATTGTTGTGTGTGAATTCGCTGTTCATTGTTAGGCTTTTTCTCTTGTAGCGCGTCTCCGCCGGTGGCAGGCGCATTTTCCTTCCACCGAGGCGCCCCGCGCCTATTGTATTGTAGCAGAACAGCCAAACTTACTTTCCCCATTTTAAATGTTTTAATTCAAAAATAGCTTCAACTCACGTTTTCCACGGCAGCCGTAATTCTGTTCATCCTCACAGACTGGTAGGAAGTTAGGAAAAAAACTGGCGGGTGTGTTGGGGAAAAACAATATATCCTATATATATTTATTATTAACATTTTATCTGCACTGTGTTTTAATATCCTATTGTGACATGAAGGAACTGGTGATATATTTTAATATGTAATTCTGTTATTTACAACAACATCACTGGAGGTGAATCCACAGCTGCAGTATACTCTCTGCTGTTATCACGCATTCTTAAATCCACCACGCAGGACATTATTAACACAATATGAGCGTGTCCCGTGTCTGACTTCTCAAACCACGAGAGGGGCTGTTTAATTAGGTTTTCTTCCCCCATCTCAGCCATCAAGGTCAGACTGGATCACATGTCGCCTGTTAATATTAGTGCAACACTTCTGACACAAGTCTGTGCAGTAACTTTTGTTCTCCCTTGCCCAGAAACCAAAGCGTAGGCTATTATTATTTACGAGTCCACGTCTTTAAGAAGCTATAACATTCCCATAATAATCCTATAGGGGCTCAGACGCGCGTCGCAATTGTGAGCTTATAGTGATTTGCCCTACTTTACTCTCGTCCCGGGTATTACTATAATATTTCCATAGGGACCTACAAGCGTTGTGTTCAATAGGGACTCAGTTAATCTCTGCTATATTTTTGCCTCTTTCACTATCACTTTAATATCCCTACAGTGGTAAATAACAAGCCTCTGGATATAAATATCTGACATGGTGACATTGTCTGTCTTCTGATCTTCATTTTTCTGTGAATTTTGCAAAAAAACTCATTTTAAACCGGTTGAACATGCTGTCATATTTGAAACTCTATCCACATTGGAATAGCAGAGAGATCAGATGTATGTTTTGGTGTATTATAGAAGGAATACTGTCTATTATTATTATTATTGTTATTGTTATTTCTAGACATGTTACTGCGATTACTTCAATCAACATTTATATATATATATATATATATATATATATATATATATATATATATATATATATATATATATATATATATATTCATCTATAAATAAATAAAAGAGTTGAAATATGAATTGTTGCTGAGAAACATGGAGGTAGCTTTACTCCAAAATTGACTTCAATTTTTGTGAAACATAGTTTTTTTTAATTCTATCGTTTTCTATAAGACACACAGAGAAGTGTGTCTTTTGTACTCATTGTTATGCTTGCCAATCACCATCTATACTGTGCTTCAGGCTCCAGATTAGGCTATGTTGGAAATTTCATTTAGTTCTCATCAGGACTGGTGCAAAAACCAGCAGTGTGACTGATGCGGTCAATGATGAAGTCTCAATAATATATTCTCAGTCCATTATCTCTTCTTATTGCCTGTTAGTTCTGCATGTATTCAGCTTGTAGTGCGTATGACATTGTAATAGCAGTCACTCTTTAACCTGATACTTCCACCACCTACATATTAAAATATGTGTCTATGTCTCTTCGCTCCCCCAGCACCTATCTGTAATCTACTGCAGATGGGGCTCTGGAATTAGCTTGCAAAAACCCTCTCTTATTCCTATCTTCAAAAGCCCATTTATCTGTAGCGGAAAGCTGATAAGAGACAGGCCTGCTTGGCAAATGTGATAAGAGGGTGAAAAATCCTCCAGCTATTTGTAATGTAAGAGTTCAGGCAGATCGCAGCTGGGGAAGACACGACAAACCCAGCATCATGAGACTAATGCCTTGTGCCCCCTGAAGCCTGGAGACGAGATAGAGGAAGAAATGGAGATTTATTCTGGATGTGTGCATGAACTCACAAGTGAAAAATGAGCTATAGAGACGTTCAAGAAAATAGCCCAAACATTCGGATGCAACAGCATGTTCTCAGTTGTAACGACAGTGCCTTAAACCTCAGAACGTTATCGGCCTCTATTATAAAATAATACCTCAGCCTGTTAAGCTAAGCTGTTTTATGCTAGTGTTGTCTAGCTTTAAATATGCAAAAATGTGTGAAATAACAAGAAAAAAAGATGTCAGCTAAATATGTTGTTGATGCATTTAGGGTTAAGGCTGTGCTTAGGGAGGAACGTGTTCTAAAAGTATTGTAAATCCCAACTGGAACCTGTCTAAAATGTGGAGCTAATCCAAATTGGCTTATATACTCCGAGACTTAAGCTGCCCTCTGCGAGAAACTCAAACAAGAAATATGGAAGTGGGATGCGCTGTAGAACTGCAAAATAAAGTACCACTCATTCCGCAGAGTCAAAGAACTGTACTCAGTCCAGTGTTTTCCCTTCTGATTTACTGGACAGAGAGCAGGTTCATCCCTGGTCCTTGGCTATAGCTGCTGCACTGCATTAAAACTGATGGATGTCTCCCTGGTGCTGCATCTGTAGATCCTCTGACACAGCTTCACCATTACATCCAGCATGAATTTGGTGGTGCAAACACAGCGTTCATATTAAAACTAGAAGACCGCTTGAACTGTATTTGTCATAATCTATATGGCCTTTCACAAAATCCACTGTCAGAGAAGCAAAGCATTTCCCTCATTCGCAGACTTATGGGCCACAGGAGATGTGGATTGTTCCGAGGACATGTCATTACTGTATAACAGATGACACACATAGCATGTGATGTTATTCATACTTCAAGGACACTCCCCGAGCTCTACCACTTGTGGGTCCACAGTGGGAGATGCAGAATTTATGCTCGTCCCTGTGGCACTTGGATCTACATCTTAATCCTGACAGGGGACTCGCCATAAAACACTCTCTCTACACCGAAAGCAGAGGGAGAGGAAGCCGCCATGGAGCAAGGCGCTTTGGCAGGCTCTTCTTTTAATGCGCGCCGCAGAGATGTCTCTGTTTTTAACATTTAAGTTATAAATAACGCAAAGGGCCGTGCAAGGCCAGTGGCTGTAAAGGGACGGGGAGGTGTTGTCAAAACAAAAATACATTTTTCTCCCCCGTTTTTATTGCATGGCGGTTCCTTCAGAGCCGGCTGTGTTATAAACTGCGCCGGACAGCGGGGGATTTATGTGCAGGTCCAAATGGAAGTGACCAGTGACCTTTCCTGTGGCGTTAGCCAGCTCTCAAACTGCCAGACAATGGACTGCTTCGACAATGAGCCACGGCTCTTTGTCCCTCGTCTCTTCCTATGTGATGTTATTTCCTAAATGTGGGCATCTGCTCACTGAGAGACCTGGGGCTTGTGTTTCTGCTCATGTTTTTTTCTCCTTTTTTTTTTTTTCCTCTCTAAGCTCGAAATGTCAACTGTGTGCTGCACAAAACAGCCATCCAAGGTCTTTTGAATACCTCCAGGTACTAGTGAAGTCATAGGTCAGCCAGTCACTCAGTCAGTGGGTAATGTGTATTTCATGCTCTTGGCTGAATGTGGCGAGTTCTTTGCATGAGCTGCTGAGCAACACGGTGCCCTGGAGGCAGGGTGGAAGGGGCCACGGCGCTGTTAACAGCCATTCTCCTATGATGATGGTGATGTTGTTGTTTTCTTCGTCCCCTCTGTCAAAGAAGTCCCTCTTCAATTCAAACAGCTGCTAAATCCCATACATATTTCAAAAGCGCCCCCCCCCCCATTCCTTCTGCAATTAGTCATCGACAGCAGCACGTAGTGGTTCATGATCTAATAGAAGGAGAGACGAACTAGAGGTCCTTTGATTCTCAGCTGCTGAGCATCTCCTGCTCTCAGCCTGCTCATTGGGACCCATCTCAAGGAGAGGTGGAGACACTCGAGTGAATTCCCCGTCTTTTGAAGTTGCGACCCAGGTCAACCTGTAATTCTGGCAGCTGGCCAGTTCCTCGCCTTCCCCCTCATCTCTCTCTCTGCTCCGTCTCCACTCACGTTTCCCAAACAGTGCTTCCCCGAGAGCGGGTCGTGTCTTTTGTTACCTTTATGAGGCGTAATTAAATGTGCACGGCGTGGCACAGTGTTTGAGCAGGAACCCCAGGCGTGCCATTAGCCAGATGTGGCTGCTCAATCCTTAATGATAGAGGAACAGAGGCGGAGGAGACGAGCCCAGGAGTCCTTCATCACGCCATCCCGAGGTGTCGTGTGGGCCTAATTGCCCCATCGTTTTGTGCACCATACGAGCCCCCATGACACCCAGCTTCATGCATTCATTATGTAGTCTCCCAGTGCTACTTCAGGCCGTGGCGTTCATGTATAACCGGAGGTGGGTGGTACACTGCAGCTAGGCTTTTAGCCAGTAAGTATGATTCATGAGGGGAGTTCTTAACACCTTTGTTTTGAACGTTGCACGCAAGAAGTGGGGTGATGTTCTGTGTAATGCAGTGCATTAGCAGTTTACAGTGTCTGACTGGAGAGGGTTTGTCATGTACTGTCATCATGTGAGACTGTGAGAGGGATAAAAGGCACATTTTTATATACAGCTGCTGTTAAAGTTGAACATCATTATTTGTATTCAGTTTGGGTCACACCATTAAGTGTTATTGGCATTCAGTAGAGGCTGTTGAGTTCTGTCAGTCCGTGTTCTCAATAGTTGAGAATTGATGTACACGTCCTTGGAAGAGGGGCCAACCAGGAGAGTTAAGAAGCCACTTTTCTAGAAAACAACCTGCTTGTCTGTCTCTGCCTGGGGGCTTTGGAAGAGCTAAGGGATCAGACTGACAAACGCTGACTGATCGGCTCACATTCACACAGCGTTTCCTTCCAGCCTTGCCTGGGATCTTACTATTGAGAGTTCTCATATTTCCATCCTAAGCCCTTTCACTTGCAGTGTATTAAAGCCCCCACTCCACCCCTCTCTCCCCGTCTTTTAATCCAGCCCGCGTGTTTTTCCCCCTTAGTAAGCAGATTTGAGTCGGTAGCTTTAATTAGATGCATCTTCTCCAGGATGTGGATGTGTCGGGTGGTCCGCGCGCAGCCTGGGGAGCGTCGGGTGGAAATGGGCCTACATGCCAAACATACGGCACCCTCGCTGGAAAGCAGGCCCCTTCGTTAGTGAGGAACTGACGAGCTGCCGCTCACATTTGGGTAATTAACACCGCCACAGATTGTGGAACAGCTGTGCAATTTAGCACTGTGGCAACACCAGCGAGTCAAGAGAGACTCTGCAAACAGAGGACGGCTATGAAGTAGATTCATAGAGCACCTCACTCAGGCCTCATCCAAGCTCTCTCCAGTGGCCAAACATAACGCATATCCTCAGCCACTTGGCAGAACGGCATGACAAATTATTAAAATCACATTATTTAGATGATGAAACTAGCACTACAGCTTGGATTCTCACAGACTGTGTTCCATAAAAGACACATTTTTTAAAAGAGAAACTGTTATGACTTTTTTTCGTCAGTATCTTTCAGCACCTTCCTTAAAGTCACAGCCATGCGGAATAGATCTAGCATGGCTGCGTCTAAGTTCTGTATCCACGGACAATTTACAGCGAGGTTTTGGGGCTAGTCATCAGCCTTGTCTCCAGTTGTGGAGAATAGATGGACCGTGTGTAAAAAAGCCTCCGCACTTTCTCTCCATGTAATTTAAGTCGCTTTTCATCTTTCTTTTCTTGGCAGTGCCTGGCTTGCCCCCGCAAAACCAAATTATATGTGAGAAGTAATTAAAGCGTCCTGGTCTCCTTTTTGTTTCTTTTTGATTATAGTTAATGCGTACCATTCCGTCCTCCACTTTTATTCGCCTTGTTTTTTTATCCCCACTGATCCGCAACATCTGGTTTTGGGTTTAACCGTCGGGGAGTGGTGAGAGCGCGGGGGGAAAAATGCTGGTACACATGCAGTTTAAGCTGGAGTATTTCTCCGTTGGCCTCTACCTGATTATTACTGGAAACGAAAACACAAACAAACATCCTGGGATGTTTGGCTCTCTGTCAAGTTGGGAGCATTTCATAGTGACAGCCCAAGACAGTCATGTGCAGAGTAATGAAGGCAACTTGGCCATGGGTGATTAAAGGTAATTTACATTCATGATAATCCGTATTAGATAAAGTCTTTCCCAAACAGTAGTTTTTTTATAGCTAGAGCAAAACAGCAATATGGAGCTGTGTAGTTAAGTGTGAGTCTTGTAGGGTTGAGCCCTGTTGCCTCTCCTCTCTGGCCTATCAAGTGTCAGTGACAGTGACATGCCCAGGGCTGTCAGCAGGCCATGTCCTGGCTCCGTGCTCCGTCAGAGAGCGAATGGAGAGAGCCCAGGGAACTTGTTAAATTTCTGCTAAGCTAGGCTATGCTGACTTTGACAAGAGACATTTCCTTCCAATCTCCCCAGGTCCTCTGCCGCCATCATCAACCACAGCTCGGCGAGTGAACAGGGCAACGGAGACAATGCAACGATAATAATGTGAAAAATGTCTATCTGCAATAATGCCAGGTGAAGGCAAACGGACAGGCAGGCAGTCAGCCTCTGCAATGTATTCTGGGAGGCTGGGCCAAGCCCCAGTGGGGCTGTCATTTATTTATCTATCCGCGGTGTCTGGAGAGGTGAGGAGAGGAGAGATGGCAGAGGCTTCGTTCTACCAGAGGGGGCTGGCCGGCTCTTGAGGGATAGGAAATATAATTGGGCTGCTCTCACTCTTGGCTATGGCACCAATCAGACCCCCCCCCCCCCCCCACCCACCCACCCACGTTGCTCGCAGACATGGCTGAGGAGACGAGGCAGTGCTGGCCTTTCAGGCCCTGAGCAGGGACGACCCCAAACAAGACTTGTCACTTGTGCTTACAGTGGCATTTGTTTGATCGCAGGAGGTTTTTCTTCCTTCCCTCGTCACCCACCCACCCCCCAGCTTTCCTCTGCATTCTGCCACTACCTCCCTCTTTGCTGTAATGCTGGAAACCTGAATGCAGCTTGGCTGGGGCTACCCATGACTACCGCTGTGCAAGGCAAATGACTTTGCTGTGAGGGACAGGCCACCTGTTAGTGACAGGGTGGGGGCTGAGCTGACAGAACAAGTGTCACCGTCAGAGAAGCAGGTTGAAGTCTCTCCTTCCCAGCAGGAGGGAGACAGGAGGACTGTTTCCACTTCCCCATCACCACAACACTGGCCCACACATGCCCCCAGAATCCTCCTACTATATCCCAGTACTGTGGAAGCTTCACTGTGCTAGTAAAAACTACTGAAAGTAGAATTAGTCTGGATAGTCAGTCGGGGCGGGAATCACCAGAGGCCCCATGATACAATATCAACACATTACTTAAGTCATTACATGATCTTATTGCAATTTTACATTATTTTTGCAATATGCTGACTATTTCCACACAACATATAGCGATACATTGACATTTATTACCTTTTTTCAACTGTAAATTAGCAGATTATCGACATCTTTTTAATCTAATTAGATACAATTTTCACTCTGTTCATCTCAGTTTTCATTCACTTATCTCTAGGTCAGAGGTCAAGGGACCCCTTTGAAGATGGCCATTCCAATTTTTTCTCCCCCAAATTTTGCATAACTTTGGAGAGTTATTGAACTTTCTTCCCTACAAGCTAACATGACATGGTTGGTACCATTCGATTATACCAGTATACCAGAATCTTTAATATTGAACCCGCTGCAACCTCTGAAAGACAAAATAGCTATTCTGGCTTTCAGAAAAGTCTGGTGGACTGATAGTTAAGAGCTTAATATAATAAAAGGTTGATATTTGATGGCTGTAAATCGGTACAGTATTGCTACGCAAAATATCTCGGTACTATGCTATATTGATTTTTTTTACCCACCTTTAATAGTCAGTGGGAGAACTGGCGGGTTCCCAATCTGCCTGTTTTGTGTGAGCATGCATGTGTGTAGGCTGTTTGTTTCTGTGATGGGAAGCAGGGGGCGTCACAGTGGTCGATAGTGTAGGTAGAGCACTGACGCCTATGAGCACATCTGTTTCAGCTACTATAATTGTGTATGGAGGTATTGATCTGTGGTGGGTGCAAGGGCACTGTACCAGAAGCTCTTGCCTCCCCACACTGGCATGCCGCCAGGGTCCTGTCAATCCTGGGTGTGGGTGAGGGACTGGGCAGGGATCTGAGCTTTCAGAGAGCCCTTACAGGGGTGCAACAAAGCATACCAGGTCTCCAATTACACGTCGGTGGGTGGCGTGGGGTGGAATGCCACGCAGGTTCACGAGGCCAGCTGGGCAGCCCCCTCTGTGATGCACCTGAGCATGTTTGAAAAACGTTAACAGCAGAAACAGTAAATTGCACTGGTTGAATGTACTATCTAGCAGCTACTGTGGATCCGTCACTTACTATGCTCCAATCAGTGTTGCCTGATCAGATCTTAATAAAAATAAAATGGCTACATACAAGTCAAGTCAGTGTATGTACACTGAAAGGTACACTAAAGGTGCATTAAAGACTGTAAGAATTATAATCTATAACAGCAGCAGCTAAAACATAAACCATGACATGTGCAATAGAAAACACATAAGAATACAAAACTTCATATCCGTGTCAATTAACCAACAACCCACAGAGATTGCAGTCAGTGGTGATGACATCAGGGTAAATAGGTCCTCCCTGATCCCTAACGGCAACTGAATACAACTCCTGTCCATCAAATATTTCTCAAATTAAATGAGTAGTTTGAGTGAGTGGACACGACAGAGTTTACTGAATTTTGCTTGTGTTTTTGACCATAAAAGTAGTCGGTAATATTGTTTTCAGAATATTTCCAAAACCCCAACAATGTTGACAAAAGCAGCCCAACTTAATTAAAAGTAGCCCAATTGAGCAGAAAACAACCCAATTTGGCAACACTGGCTCCAGCCAGTTTGTTGGAGAGTAATATGTACGACATGAATATGGCATGATTTGAGCTTATTCTCCACACCCTTTATCATCCTACAGTTTTTAACACTTGACTAAACCCTCTTCTCTCAACTTAAAGCTGCTCTGAGGGTTTCTCCTGCGTGACGGGTCATCTGGGTTCTGCTGGTTATAATGTTCACCTTTTGCATTTGGAACTCTTTACATTGGCATCTACTATCCAACCACAAACATCTTTACTACTGACAGACATGAAATGCAAACACGCTTTTCCCCCCCCTTCTCAGCTGGATGAATAGCATGCAGTATAAAGGCCCTGGAGCCCGGACCAACTAATCCAAGGATTCTCTCAAATGTGAGAAAAGGCTCCTTGAGCACACAAGCTGCTGCCTTGACTTCATCTGTTTGCATATCTCTTATTCAAATACAGAACGGAGCCACCTGAGTCAGGCTGAGTGTTTCTGGACGTGCAGCTTTTGAAATGGCTTTAAAGGAAAGAGAGGTTGCCATAGAGTCACCTCACAATAAACAAGTACAAGTTTTTAAACGACAGCTAATTAAACCACTTATCAGCGTGGCTCAGGCAATCAGTGGCTAGAGCAGCCTGCTTCCTTTTGAAAATACAGACAACATTCAAGAGGTAGTTTGAGAGTATAATTGTCAGGTTTGTTTTATTGACAGGAAACTGGTTTGTTAAGGCAAAGCGCTGCTGCGGTAATGAGCTGTTTAACCTTGCTATACTGCAAAAAAAAAAAATCAATGCAGTGCATTATGTACACACGCTCCAATAACGTCACTGGAGCCGACACACTGGAGGTGAAAATGAACGGCCTCTGTATGTGATCCGGCGTCTTTTTTGCTCATTTAGTTCGCTCGTACAGTGTGCCAAGACTCCCAAGGAAAACAAAGCTTTTAACAAGTGCTAAGATATTCATTGTTGCCATCATGAACAAGCCCAGAAAAAGGGCTCTGGGGAGTGTTCTTTGCCTGTTGTTTTTTTCTCTCTACTTAAATAATTTAAGGAGTTGCATGTAAGACAAAGTTGCATTCACTTGCTTCATTATATTTTAATCCAGAGCAAATGACGCTCTGCGTACACTCGGCATGGCCAACAACGTTTAGCAGTCCTTCCTGCAGTGATTGCTCATAAATCTGTTCTAGCAATGCAAACATCAAATATATCCTCCTCGCCCTGCCCTCCTTCTCTGTCCGGGGATTTGTGTTCGGATGGCTGCCAGATCAAATTCCTCCAAAGGTGTTAACGTTATTATCAGAGATAACAGCCGGTGGGTTTACACAGAGTTCACCGGGGCTCATAAAAGAAGCAAAGCACACAGAATTGACAATTACAGCACATTAAGATGCTATTATTGTGTAATTACTGGAAATGCAGTTTGCTGTGAGTGCTCAACAATGACCTGAACTCACTTTAAAGGTAAAATGTGGAGGGTTTGGTGGCATCTAGTGGTGCGGTACCCCTCCACTTACTTCTCCCTCTCCAGGACTGTATTAACGTGAGCCATAGAGTGCAAAACCTCTATTTGCCTCGCTCAGAGGCCATCCTTAACATAATTACACAAGGAGCAACGGAAGTCAGACAACAGCTTGTTTTCACTCTGGGGCTCAAGTTACCGCAGTTCACACCTTCAGGTAACGTCAGTGTATGAAAAGGCTCAGACTAGAGTCAGTGCTTGGTTTCTTTGTTTCAGGCTGCTGTAAAAACTTGGCAGAGCAACATGGCGGCCTCTGTGAAGAGAACACAGTCTCATGGCAGTTCGTGAAATATTTACAGCTATTTATTTAATCTACTCAATTCGTGTACAGAGACTAAATTTCCCCTTTTTTTTCGTGATGCTCAGCATGACTTTCAACAATGTAGTTTTTGTGTGTTTTCCTACAACACGTGACACACATGTCAGTTTCCACTCCAGTCTTTTCAAAATAAAACTACTTAGTTAGATTTAGGAATAGATCAACTTGGTTAGCTTAGGCAACAAACTACTTAGTCAATTTAGGAAAAGATGGCAGTTTGGGTTTGAATAACACCGGAAGTGGTGAAACTAAAGTTATGTGATCAAAACTACTTAGCTTTAGAAAAAGATCACGTTTTGGGTTAAAATTGCTCCAGAAATGCTGTAACTTAACTACAGGAAGTTACATGACAAATCAACTTTGACTTGTGGTTTCACACGGAACATGAACACCAGTCTCCTGGGTGAAAGTCCTGTGTTGTTTGACTGCTCTGTATACCTCCCAGTTCAGTTATGTGGATTACATAGGAATTTTTTTTTGTGCTGACTATTACAAAACATGTGATATCTGTGTCTATGTAAACACATTTCACGACTGGTGTGCAACAGGGCTGATGAAGAGGATCTGGACCCTATGTAGATAGGAAGAGCTCATTCTAAGGTAACGAAAACATGGTTCTTAGTTTCAGATGATTATACTCCAACATAACATAGCTATGAATATTATAATTCATTTTTGCTAATAGATACCCCAAAATATCACACACTATTCCTCTAAGATTAAAAAAACTGTACCCCAGTCAAGTATTGTTAGACTGTTATCACTCTGTACAGCCACAGTTATCATGTCTATGCAATTCATAACTATTTCCCATACAGTTGCAGTAGAGTCTGATCATTGTAATTGAAAACCACCAGTAACATGGCCGATTGTCAAGGTCAGGTCACAACGTGGTGTGTGAGAATGATGTTACACAGTAAGTGTGAAGTCTAAAGCCTTAAGCTCCCTCACAAGGTCCCTGCAGTTGTCGCGTTGGCGTTAAACTAGCTTGTGCTGGACTCCCCAGAGGGACGCAGTTAGCTCAGCACCCTCTCCCTTACAGAGCAAAGCTCCTGGCATGTCCCACTGATATGTCATCATGGTTATTTATACACTCCTCACCCACCCTCCATTAAGTCACACATCTGGACTGGCAGTGACAGATGACAGGAGAGCTCATGTGCTATGCCATGTCACGAAAGAAACATGTGTGGGGCAGGTGAAAACCTGCACATTCATGTAGAGAAATAAAGATGTCAATGAAAAGTTAAATCGGCAGTAGGTAGAGTATTTTTTGACATCACAGATTCCATAATAACTTTTCAGCATAATGTAATCAAGAGAAAATTAGACTTCAGCACTTTCACAGGTCATTTCAGAGAGAGAGAGTGTGTTTCTATTGGCTGTTCATTCAACAGAGGCGTAATTAATATGCTGTTACTGTAATGGCTATTTCTCACCTCAAATGTTTTGAGAAACATCTTGTCGTGTACTGATTAACTGTAAAATTAGAAACTTCGCTCCAGCTGGTGGGCGGCCGGGTCACAAACTTTCTCATTTTCAGTGTAATCGTATGCTAAAATATGTTTCTGAAAACATTTTATGCGAGAAAAAGGCATTACAGTAACAGAATATTGATTCATATTTGGTCAGCGCTACCTGACTGACTGACTGTTTGATCAGAGTTTCCAAGTGATTGAGAGCTGAGAGCTCAGCTCTGATTGGTTGCTTTCCTCCAGTCTGTGAACTCTTGCAGATGCCATCAGGAGCACCGGAGGACACAGCTCATGATTTATTTCAGATTATGTACTACTGTCGGGATATAGTGTGCAGTAGTGACTGTTTTATAAACTAACTTTTTTAATCATATTGGCTCCATCCTGCCTACTCCAACTTTAACATCAAAGTGTAAAGGATGCATTGCTGTGAGGAAGCAGTGGGCGTACTGCGGGCTGCTGGGGTCCACGTTCTATATTAAATTCCTGCTGTAACCTCAGAACAAAACACACTCATCAGAACAGACCTCAGCAGCAGCTCATATATAACAAAAAAATAACATATCCTCTTTTCTTCCAGTAGCAATCTTTCTGTGTTTGATAATGAAATGAAAGTCTGTCCATTGTAAACAGTACCTTACACTTGAAACAGTGACCCCCTTGACAGCCACCACCATCAGTCCGCCACTTTTATAAGGGCAGCTGAGCGGTGAAGGCATTTCTAAAGGTGACTGCCTGGGCGTCGGGTGTCCTGTCCAACCCTGCAGGGAGGCCTCAAGGAGAGGCTTGGGTTACAGCTGCCAGCAATCTGAGGCCTGATGTCTGCATCAAAAGTAAATTCCACTTAACGTGCCACATCCCTTTCCAACATGACCTGGGGGCTTTGGAGGTCTGAGACTCCTTTATATAGTGCATACCATGTTTGTTTGTGCTAGCAGGGTGGATAGTGTGGCTTAAAGTGGCGAGCGGATGGTGGTGGGAGACCAGTGGGACATTTGGCAGCAAGTGCCAGTCTTCCCTGCTCCGTTTCCAGTTTTCCACTCTCTCCACTTTATCACCTCCCCAACTCCCCCTTCATTCCTCTGCAGGACAAGTGGCTGTATTGATCCTGAGAGCCTGGCCCACTTTCACGGTTGCAGCAGACATATGAGAAAAATGCCGAGATGAATTCCTAAATTCCCTTTAGCCTCATTTCAGCTGCTGTTGTAGTTTAGTAGAGATACTGTTACTAAACCAGCATCAACAGCTTCACACCCCCCATTGCACTGATAAAGTGAGCTCAGCCGTGAGCAAAGCTGAAAGGTCAGGGGTCGCAGGCATCCAGTGTGTGCATGGTGTAAGGTTTAGGAGGCTGTGGGATGCTGGTGTGTGGATCCCCCATAGTTTTCTTTGCCCAGCCTTTAACTCCCACTGGTATTAGAACAATATTTATTTGTGTTAGAAGGGAGGTGATTCATATTACTCAAAATCACTGGCATAGTACGTGTGAGATCTGCCTCTCGCTGCGCATTTTTTCCTCTCATTAAAGGTGTCCGTGCCCAGAAGAGCGAACCAATGCCTACCACACATTTCCATGTAGTGTCAGCTCTGCCTTTTCTTCTCTTCTCTTTGTGCGCTGTCTCTCACTGCAGAAGAAACTCGCAGTGTGGGTTGAAGCAAGGGAAAAGGGTCACAGCTTTTTTATCGCTGCATTATTTAAGATCTTGCCAAGTTTGTTTTTTTTTCTCCCCTCTTAGCAAATTCATCCAAGTCAAAAGCGCAGTACAATCTTAAGAGAGAGGAAGACTGTAACTTGTGTAGCCCGGGGTGGGCTATGACTCACCTAGACATTGTTCAGATGGAGCAAGAAAAAAAAAAAACAACAAGTTCAATAGGAGTTTCTATTGAGCTGTGCTTAAAGCCACCTTTCTCTTAACAAGCTGCAGTGAGAGGTGGTTTGCCTACCAAGCTTGCCTGCAGCTCTCCGCAGGGCGATTATGTCATGGCGGGCCAGTCAGAATGATGTGTATCTCTCTGTTAGAAGGCAGCTCGACTGCAGCAAAGGCTCTGACTAGGAATATTATTATTATCTCCAGGATCCTCTCCACAGCAACAACGGTGCCACATTGTGAGAGCTCTGGAGAAAGCTGTTTTTGAAATAATCCGCCTGCCTGTTATCCTGCCTCTCAGACAATAACATCCAGAAAGGCTTTTTTTTTTACTTTCCACCACCCACACTGACAATGGGGTAAAGGCTTTACAACAAAAGGATGATGTGGATACAGGGACGGCGAGTTGCCGTGACCTGTCCTATCATACCTCCTCACAGCGGCCCCGAGGGAGCCGGGATTTGGTTGTGGCTGTTGACCAGCCAATCGGGGAGCAGTGAGCCGTGTCTTAAAGGGCTATCTGCCATCTGGGCTGCCGAGAAGCCCAGAGAGCCAGGAGGAGCCGCCGCTGCTCTGATCTATATCAGGGCCAGAGAGTAATGACGAACAGCCCCCTGATTCCACTGGGAGATTACCTGCCGTTCTTATCGCTGCTGGCACACATTTTGACATTAAAAAGGAAAGGAGGCCACGCCCTTTCCAGAGTCAGCTGTGCTGTGGCGAACAGAGCTGCTGCTATCTCCTGCTTTTGTTTTCCCGTTGCATTTATCTCTCCATCTTTCTCTCTCTTTCCCCATTTCCAGGACTTAATCATAGCACAATGGCTGTGCCACACTGACCCTTATCTCACCCTAAAAGAGATACTACTAACTCCCTCTCCCGGTGCCCCCCCTTATTCCCCTAAGCCTAACAAGGGAGGCATGCTTTTAAACCACTGAGCTCGGCTCTGCTGTTGCATTAATTGAGTTAAATGGATTGCGATGGTCGAGATGATTTGTCTGTCGGCTTTTATTGCCGCAATTCAGACTGTGCCTCATTGCATTATGCCACTTAATGAGAGCCCTTCGCAGGCGTTTTGTCTCTGCTGGTATTAACATGCACAGGTTCACTTCACAGGAGAAAGTGGGCCCTAATTTCCTGCACATTTCAGTTGATAATCAACTGAAAGCACTTCCCCTGACTGCTGCTGACGTTTTATAATGCCATTTCTGTTTCTTGTGCCCTTTTTTTGTTACTCCATAATCTGCGGGGTTGGAAATTGTGATTTGTGACCTCCTCCATCCTTATACACCGCCCTACCAGCCCACCTCCATCCTTCATCTCGGGCCTTTGCAGGGAGTTTGAGCAGGTCTGGATTCTCTCCGGTGAAATATGCCTTGTCCTTTTCCTTCATTTCTCCTTATCTGGTTAGTGCTGGCTGTGGGCCTGCTGAGGCGTTGATTTGTGACCCTCTCTGTCTGCTGCAGCGAGAGGCTTTAATGCAATGCATGCCTCTGCCCTTCTCCCTACTGATGAAACAGGCCCCTGCATTCCCCTGATAGACTGCTAATTTGTATACTAAACTGACAGGCAGCCGTGATAAGGGCTAGCAACTGCTGCACAGCCAGGGGAGTAAGGGAGGGAGGGAGGGAGGACTGGTGGTGTGGGGTGCGGTAAGCGAGACGAAGGGTAATATTTTACACAAAGCTCAAGCCCCCCTGCTCCTCTCTCGGCATTCATTTCCCTGCGTCTGTTGCTAGGGGGAGAGGGAGCAGTCGTCAGCCCTGGCCCTCTGTCACACGCACACACACATTATATGTTAGACGTGCCGATGAAAATGGCACTCGGGGCTAACTATAAAGAGGTTTGTGTGTGTTTTGTGTGTGTGCAAGGGGAGACCACTCCATTTTACTCGGTCACTATGGAATTCATTATCATCTTAATGATGCTCCAGTTGAGGCGAGTATCTGTCGGTTGACAGTTGCGTGGGAGGTTTCTTCTCTCTTTTCCGTTCATGCTGTATATATCCCATCATGCTCGCAGGGAGAGGTTTGCGGTCTCGCTGGCCCACACCTGTTCCGACAAGCAGGCGGCGGTGGCGGCAGCGGTGGGTGGGAATTGGAGGTAAGTTAGACGGTGCCTGTTCCCTGCCCTGGGAATGCGTAGCACTGCTGCGGCTTATAATAAACGACCGCTTGGGAGGTCATTAAGTTTCTGGAACGGCGCGAGGACAAATGCAGGGGAGATAATTAATTTGATGTCTCCCGTTGCAGCCTGGGAGCTGTAGGCCCACTGTGCAACGTCTAATGCCGAATCTATTGTTTAAGTGGCTTTAGCGGACGTCTGGGGTGAAAAGGTACCAGTTGTTGAGGGGCCTGAGTGGGTGCTGATAGAAGTGTTTATCAAAGCAGCGAGCTACTCCCACATGAACAGAGAACCAGGCCCCTGCTGGGGGTTGACTGATAGGTGATTTTGCCATATCTATACAGATAAGCTTCTTTATGCCTGTGTTCAAAATCACTGTGCGACCTTTTTATACACAGAAAACAAAGTACTCAATCATTTTAAATTAGAACATCAGTAGAATTAGGGCTGTCAATTGATTAAAATATTTAATAGCAAATTAATCGCACATTTTTGATCTGTTCAAAATGAACCTTAAAGGGAGGTTATTGAATACTCTTATCAACATGGGAGTGGGCAAATATGCTGCTTTTTGCAAATGTAGGTATATATTTATTATCAGAGATGAATTAACAACACAAAACAATGACAAATATTGTCCAGAAACCCTCATAAGTACTGCAGATAGCTTAAAAAATATGCTCAAATAAAATGAAACACCCCCAACAGGCAACAACAGTCGTCAGTGTGCTGACATAAATGACTCGCCCCAAACTACATGTGATTATCAAAAGTGGGCTTGTCTGTAAAAGGGAGACACATCGGTACCCATTTTCATTCACATATTTTGAGGTCAGAGGGCAAGGGACCCCTTTGAAAGCTTTATTTAGCCTCCTTCCAAACAAGCTAGTAGGACATTGTTGGTATTAATGGATTCCTTAGGTGTTTTCAGTTAAATGTGATGCTTTACTAGCTTTAAAACCTAACCCAACCTAAAAATCACAAGGTGCTTTAATGCATTAAAGAAATTAGTGGTAATTTGCATTAATGCATTATTATGTAGTTAACTTTGATAGCCCTAATTAGAAACATTCCTTAAGACAAACGTTGTAAGCATTGGTGAATCCAATTTTTACATTAAAGAAAAAGATATACCAGGACAACCCTGAAAAGAGAGGGACCTGAGGACTTTAGGTGACAGTAAATGAAAAATTGGAAGAGGGCAGTGAAGGAGGAAGTTGACAGTGCTGAAACACCAAGCAGTGAAGCAGATGAACAGTGTGTATGTGTGTGTGGGTGTGTAGGTGTGGTGAGTGTGGATCCGTGGACAGACAGGTTCAGCCAGGGTAATTGACGGCCTGATCGTTCATGCCAGGATGTATACCCTTTTGCCCTCTTCCTGTCTTTTTTTCACATTCTCTCTGGATTTTTCTTTTCTTTCTTTCTTTTATGCTACCTGATAAGTCTTTTAGTGCCATGTCCTGTCACGTCAGTACAGCACAGAGTTGCTGTTCTTGTTCTCGTATACCGGACCATCAAGTGTCTTCGCCAACGCTGGGACATTTGACCCACTTACTTAGCCTGCACCACAACATTTTCCTCTGCTCTGTTACCCATGATTACACAGTTGGACAACATGCGTCTAGCGTCACTGATGGAAGTTCAGTTGATTTTCATCTGTATCGTATTGCACCATTGATCATCTTTTGTACTGTCCGTTAAACTGGTTTTGATGTTGGAGCTGAATTAACAAGAGTTTCCTTTTCACGTGAGAGAAAATGTCATTTTGAAAACATGTTGGCTCGTATCCGGTTTGTGGTATATAAGTGTTAAGATTAGCTGCCTTGTCCTACAGCAGTCTGTCAGGAACATAGCATGTGCCAAATGACTCAGAACTAAATTGTAATTACAATCTTTGCAGGCATGAGCCAACAACAAAGCTTACTAACAGGTTTCTTTGTTTTCATGCTACAGCTGTTGTGATAGCACTGCCAGTCTGTGTGTCTCTAGCAAGGAGGGGAAGGGCTTTACCTGCTTCACTGTGATAGGGGGGGACTGTAGTAGGAATTTGGTATTTAGTCTAGGTTTACCTAACCTCTGGCTGCACGATTTCTTCCTGTTTGGAAATAATTTGCTCAGCTTCGAGGAATGCAGAGCATGCAGTAGGAGCTCTCAGATCAAAGGTAGATGGACGGCCTGGGGATCATTTGATATAAAGCAGGGGGTTTTCGGGGTTGGGTGGGGGTGTGGGAAGAGAAATTGGTCTCTCAGCAGTCCTTACTAAATGAGGTTAATTGAATCTGGGTAATTGCTGACCTTCCTGTCTCTGTGAAATCACAGCCTTAACTGATCAATGCCTTTCATAAATTTTTGCCTGAAGGTCATCCAGTTGATTATACCGCCCTTCCTTGCCGCCCTCATCGCTACGCTCAGTCGCCCCATTGTGCTTAAATTAAGCGCGGAAACATTTTAACCCAACAACAAAAATCACAATTAAGCTTGTCTCAGATTCTCTAAATTAATTAGCTCACTGTATTGTCATGTAAAAGCGATGTGGACGTAAAAATAAGCGTTTTTTTCCCCCTCCTTTGCTTCTTTGCTGTGACAGCAAATGCATTTTGCCTCGTAGTAAACATCTCACTTATTCCTAGCGAGGGTTTCTGCCTCTCTGCTCTCCCTCTGCGGCCTGGCTACTATCTGGAGATTTATGCAGCCAATAAGTCATTGGTGTTCAGGGAAGTTGGGGACTTTTTAAAACAAACAGCGGTGTAATTTGTAATTTGGCATTCCCTAAATCTGGGAGTTATGGTAGTGCATGTGGCTCTTCAGGGAGTTAGCACTGTGATGGTGGGTTTACTGGCCCAGCTCCCTCCCAGGCCTCCTTCTTTTTCTTTCTCCCCCTCATTCCTTTTACGCCTGCCGAGGAAACGGAAGGATTTCACAGCTGCTGAGAGCTGGGCCCCGGCTGGGCCCTATGACCTCCTTCTTGCTCCCCCCTCCCTCAGTCTCACTCCCTTTTTTCTCCCTCTCTCCAGCAGTCTCTTTCCTCAGGGAGCTCTTGTGTGGCTCAGAGGAAGCTGAATCATAAAGCATGGCTAATGAATAGAATAGGGAAGGAAAGCTGAGGCCTGCTGACGGCCCTCCAGAGAGGAGGCCAGGCCCCTGAAGCCCCAGGCTCAGATAGCAGACGGCCCCCTCAAAGGTCAAGCTTCCTGCGGCCCGCTCCAAGGGCTTTTGGCTCCCAGGCAGTGTGGCTTGAATTTCCCCCATTATTTTTTTTTTTAAATGGTTAAATTTCCCTGTTTCCTTTGGAAAATCTGGCCTTTGCTCCTCTCTTTTTTGCTTTGTCTGTCTCTCTTTCTCTATATATATTTTTCCTCTGTCTCGTCTTTCCCCGTCTGTTTTTTATGGCAGCCAGGGTTGCCTCAACAAAGAGAGTGTGAAGAATTTGTTATACATGACCTCTGCACACCACAACCGCAGGCAGCTCAGACTGCCAGCAGCACAGCCCCGTGAAGAAATGTCAGCTTGACCAGCGAAAACCCAGAAACTTCTACAAAAACAACAGCCAGCCAAATCAGGGCTGTGCTTTGACATGCCTTTTTAAGAAGTGCTTTTGTAAGCCGGCCTTGTAATTGTGGATTATACGAGTGACTCATGCAGACTTGGCAGGTGCAAAACACACCATTAAAACCTAAATATTGGTTGTTGATGTTACTTGGAATATGTTTGGAATAATAAACGGCTCACTGCACTCTCAAAATAGCCAGAACAGGGATAAGGAGAACTAGGTCGTCTTGGCACCCGGTAAACACAGTGTTTTCTGTTCTCTTTGTCAAGAACGTTGTGTCTACCCCACTCTCTGGATAACCACTGTGGTCATAACAATTGTTTTAACTATTATACTGAGTTATGGCATGACCTACCCTGTCTTTTTTTTTTTTTTTGCTTTTGTGACCCTGTGCCACACTAAGCAAGTCCCCGAGCCAGCTCCCGTGTCCATTTGACAAGCTTCATTTCATTCTGAGCCCATATTTTTCTTTCAGGGCCTCCAGGGCCGTGATTCAAGGCTGAGGTTGTACTGCTGCAGCGCTGAGGCTTGGTACTGGAGCGTTTAATGTCGTCCAAAGCTAACAAAGGGCCTGTGTTGTAGCCTGGCGCCCCGGTTCTGGGAGACTGGAAGAGGGCAATGCACAACACTCTGTCTTTCCTCTATAGTGTTTCGCCTCGTCTACTGTAAGAGGAAACAGGAAACATCTACATTGAGCTGAGTGTTTGCCCTCTGCTAAATGTTATCAAGACAGAACTAAAGCGTTGTTACTGACCTCTTCTGACATTTGCATTAGGATACTGAAATACCTTAAACACACCAATCCTTCAATAAGTACTGTAGGACACGGTCGTAACTGTTGATGCTGACTTTGAGAGCAAAGATATCATCAGAAGATTTAAACCTGCAGTAGGCAGAATATTTTTGGCATCGTTGGGCAAAAATCCCATAATAACCTTTCAGCGTATTGTAATTCAAGAGAGAAAACTAGACTTATGCACCTCCTCGTGGCTCTGTTTTCAGGCTTTAGAAAACCTAGCCAATCACAGCTCATTTCAGAGACAGTGTTTACAGAGGCAGATCAAATATGAATTAATATTCTGTTACCGTAATGCCTGTTTCTCATCTCAAATATTTTCAGTAATATCCTGTAGTGTACTGTAACCTGTAAAATGAGAAAGTTTGCTCTGGCTGGTACAAGCAGCAATGCTTGGTATTTCCTCAGCTGATCACAACATGGTGGCCGGGTTTCCCATTTTACGGCTAAACACTACGCTATAATATATTTCATTACAGTAAATTACAGTGAATATTGATTCATATTTTATCAGCGCTGCCTAGTTTGACTCAGAGTTTGCGAGTGGTTGACAGCTGCTCAGAGACGACTCCGATTGGTTGTTTTCCTCCAGTCTGTGAAATCTTGCAGATCTCATTAGGAGCACCGGAGGACACAGAGGCACATGAGTTTTTCTCAGATTAACCGTCTCATGAACTGCTGTCAGGATATAGTGACTGTTTTATAAAAATAACCTTTATTTAATCATATTTGCTCCAACCTGCCTACTCCAGCTTAAAGCACTTGACCGTTCATGTTATGTATCATAATTATTTATTTAGAAAGAAAGAAAGAAAGATATTCCTTTATTAGTCCCACAGTGGGGAAATTCAGTTTTACACTCTGTTGTTCACACAGTACATATACATGTCAATGGAGAGATGTCAGAGTGAGGGGGCTGCTCCTGACAAGCGCCCAGAGCAGTTGGGGGTTTGGTGCCTTGCTCAGGGGCACCGGCATTTGTCTTGCAGTGTAGTTGGTATAGAATTTGGGCCAATATGTCTCCAAATAATTGTTATTTTTTTAGTAGACACAACTGTTTGCGTCTTTATTTTATATGGCTGCTGCTTGAATACAGCAAATAGCTGAGAGAATCAGACAGACAAACAGTGTGGAGGAGAACAGTAACACAGTGGCAGCGAAGGAGAAATTGGGAGGTCTTGGAAAGAAGAGGACGTCCTCAAAACACTTGTGAAGAACTAACGCAGATGCCAAGGATGGCCATCTGTGTTTACAAAATGATTTGCTTTCTCTTTTTGTCTCTGTCGCTCTTGCACTCGCTCTGATTCACTGTTCATTCTTTACATATGCTCCCTTTGTGCCGCGTAAAACACAAGCATGGCAGTTAAGGACACTCGGGCCCTTCGGGTGGAACATATGTTCGGCTCTTGCAGCGTTCTCCAAGTGTGCAGAAGATGAGGATCTAAAGCAAAGGGAAATCTCAACCCCTATATGGGTTGATATTAACAGGCTGGGGAGGATTTTCGCTGTTAATGGTATCGTCCAAGCGCACAGATTTTTCGCTACGGTATTTTGCACAGTACCGGGTTCTGTGTGGATTTACTGCTTTTCGGTCGTAGTGTTTAAACAGTTCTCGGCTGGCCAGTGAACATGTGTAAAAATGTTTGGTGTGTTTTGATTTAGGTGATGCTTGCCAGAATCTACATATCCGTTTAAAGCAGAGAGGAAAATGCCTTGCAGTGTTTAGTCTAGAAGTCTCCACTATCACTTCATAGTGAGATGCCTTTCTCCCTCATGTGACCACAGTCCACCAGGTTTCCACTGCTCTCTGTCACTCACATCAGCCAAACCAGTAACAACTGGTAAATGCTCATGGTGTTGACAGATCATCTGTTTACTCCCACTATGGGCTGATATTGTCTTTAATATTAAATTTGTGAAATAAGGATATTGCTTTTAGAATAGAACCACATTCTATTTATGAGACATGTTTTTTTCAATTTAAAGATATTGCAGAACAAAATGTGATTTTTGAGCAGCAGCAGGGTGTGTGCAGGAGCCTTTGTGCTCTAATGCTGCATAGCCACCTTACTGACTTCCTCTGTCTTTGACAGCTTTTCTTTTGAGGGTTTTCAGGTGGCACAACAGTGCCACCTAATGTTTCCTCGACAGGAAAGAGCCAGACAGGGACCATCAGGTACAGAGGGAGCTCCTCTCCTTGGCAGATTGGACTATTTTGATTGACTCTGTGATGCTGTGTGTGGCGGCTGGACTTTTCCTCCAGGCACTAGTGGCCACGTTTGTGGCTGAATAAGCCTTTTACCGGCCAGACAAAATGTGTGTCAGTGCTTGCATTAGCTTTGATGAATAATAATTATATGAGTCAGGTTTGGACAAATCCACTAAATGTCTTCCTCCTTGTTTTCCCAGGTGTCTGATGTAGGATCAGAGAAGCTCTTTTCCCCCACCACACCCAAAGGTAAGAGCCCTCTCTGTTTTCTCCATTCTCCCTCTTCACTCTTTCCTCCTCTGCCTCATTCATACTCATAACAACAACTGGGCTTTTTTTTTTTTTTTTTTTTTTTGTCCAATGAGTCCAAATCTCCTCCGCTCTAATCCTGCAGCTCCCATTCAGATTTAAATGTCAGCAGACACAAACAAGGTCTGCTGACTACATATGCATACATTTTTGCCTGAGCGCAGAATGGCGTTTGTTGGACGACCCCGCCAAAGGCTTAGCCCTCCTACATATTGGTTCATTAGAGGGGATTTAGAGCCTCCCTGCCACATGCTCCCACAAATGGGAACTTCCCTCAGGCAATACAAGCTCTCTGACAGCAGGCCTGGACCATAATGGATGCCAAAGGAACGAGAGAGAGAAAAAGCTTTGTCAGCCCCCTAGACAACACAAACTCTGCGTGTGCGCATTAACATATGCACATATGTGGATTATAAGGCTTTGTATGCTCATGCCTGATCTCATGTGATTTTGTGTGTCCGTGTGTTGATGTATACCATGTGGGCATAGAATGCCTGCACCTGTATATTCACTAAACGATGCCTGCCAGGTCAGAGCAAGGAGAAAGGTGTCAAGTTGTGGATGCAGGGAGGCGGGGAAGGGAGGAGAGGCGCGATCAGCCTCCTAGTGACAGATAGCAGCATGCAGACCACGTCCCCTCAGGGCAGGAACCAGGAAGCAGGGCCATTAACACAAGCAGAGGGTGAAGTGTAGCACAGTGTAAACTATGGCCATATGAGGAGGGTTGGGTAGGGGGAGGGGGTGTCTGCAGGACAGACTGGACAAATACCTAAATCAGCTTGGATTGTTAAAAAGCTAGTGTAAACTGGGATGTCACATGCACATAATTTACTCATACTTGCCCATTTATTTGCCCAATATTTGCTGAATATGTTGAACTATATTGAATATTCAGAGGTAAAGTCTTGAAAAATGTAGCACCCGTGGTCAAGCTAACTATGTTATGCATAGATTATATTTTAGTATGGCAGGGATAAAGGTCATTATCTGGGTTCTATGGGTACCCATTAGTCTCCCCTTTACAGACATGCCCACTTTATGATAATCACATGCAGTTTTGGGTAAGTCAAAGTCTTTGTTTACCTCCATTGTATTCACCTCCACATCAAAACATCCCCTGTGAAAGCTTTAGTCCCGCTCAACAACATATTAAGGTGTTGCTTGGTTCAGCACAGTAGCTTTGACTTCTAAGTGGAAAAGCATGGCTGACGAGGAGGAAGGAAACCAGGCCTGTCGACTGTGTGATGTAGATGACCTGTGACCAACGTCGGCCTCGCGAAACCGGCGCTCACAATGACAATGACTTCCAGACTTGCATGGTTTAGAAAACAACTAGACCGCGTCCAACTCCATTTATTCTCCGCTGGGCTGCTGGACTACTGCTGTCGTCAGCTGTCAGGGTGCTGACTTATTTTCCCTGCATGCCCATACAGAACATGGCTGCGTTTAAACATACTGCAGCATTGAACAGCTAGTACAGGCACATACACACATCCACCATACACCCCATCCATGTCAGCTGGCAAACGGAGGGCTCTGTGGATCTTGCTAATGTGCACACGGGGCTGAGGATTAGGACCCTGGAATTACATCCAGACAATCCAATCAGAGTCTCTTCTGATTGTCACACAGATCAACCAGATCCCTTTTGGGTAATGTGGGAGAAGGGCGCCAGATTAGAATTAAGGATGAGGCAGCAAAGAAATCAGCAGTTTGATGAAGTGATTTGGTGACGAGGCCATCACGGTAGAATTGCAGAGCTGCCACCAGCCGCCTCTCTTCTCTCATTCCAATGTTGTTTTGCTGTAATGGATTCTAGGACAGTGTTTGTTTTTGGCCTAGACTGTTTTTTCTGTGTGTGTGTGTGTGTGTGTGTGTGTGTGTGTGTGTGTGGCGTGTGTGCGTGTGTGCATGCGTGCGTGTGTGTATAATATGTGTATGTAATACAAAGCAGCCCACAGGCTGTTTTCCTCTGGTTTAGAATGCGGCGTATGTGTCCCATTACCGGTCTCGCTCACGGTCCTGTGGGACCAATGAAAAGCCTGCTTTCCTCTGATCACCAGGCCTGTCGAGCTGTTGGCTGGGAGACACTCCGACAGATGCACACACACACACAAACGTTATGGCACACATAAATATATAATGCTGTGATGATGTTTGGCTTGTACATTTCTCTAGGTAATGAGTGTTGTTCCTTTTAACTCTTCCTTGCCTTTCAACATCGTGCTCCCTTTCTGAACTTTATTTTGGTGAGCAGCTATGGGTACAAACTGTTGAGGTTAAGTCCAAATTGCACACAGGCCCACAGTCTGTCATGTTAATGAAACGGTTCAGGGTTAATAGAGGAGAGGAAAGACCAACATAGTAATCAGCGAAGGCAGAGCGCTGTAATTACGCACACAGAACATGGTTTTGGGTAAAACCCAGACACCATTGCCTTCTTTCTCTCATATTTACTTTTCGTCATCTCTGCGTCGCGAGCTGAGCGTGCAGATAATAGAAGCTGATAGTATCTGTAATAACAGCACTCACTGTGCAGTTGTCTTTGAATGTAGAGCTAGCACAACGTGTGCTGAATGTCTGTCTGTGTTGGTGGTTTAGAGGTAGGAAGGTACAGCAAAGGGCAAGCATTATCTAACACATACTGTTTTTTGTTTATTTCCTGTCTTAAACCTCCCGCAAAATATCGATTTCATGGAGGATGGCATGTTTAAGTAAAAAACGCTATGAAGACTTTTGCTCCACTCAGGGCCTTTCTTATTGAATTGAGGGTCAGAGTTTACTGTTGTCACTTTGCTTGAAGGCGAATGAGGAGCTAAATGTAGCTGGCGAGCATGCATGGGGCACATCCACAGAACACAGGTAAACACTTCATTGGTAGGCCTTCTTATAACGTTCCACTATGGTGCGCTTATGGAAGTGGTGGGGAGTTATCACCCAGCTGTCAGCGGCTAGAAATATCTGAGAAGAACACTTTGGGATCTGCAGTGACTACGGTGAATGTTGTATTGTATTACTGTTTTCGAACAGTAAAGGCCAGTGATTGTCAAAGTGTGGTCTGGGGACCCACTGGGGTCTGTGGCCCTTTGTGAGGGGGTCCATGAAATAATTTACTATAAATTATACAACTACATATCTACAGACGGGGACCATTTGCACCAATGAAACAAGTATGTTTTGTCCATTACTCCCGCCCACTTTAGTTTGGGCCAATAGAAACTGAGTTAGTCACTTCACTCAGGGTGCAACGAAACGTTCCTGCTGCTTAGCTTAGCTTATTAGCCAGCTAGCTAGCATGGAGAAATATTTGAGTGAATCCACATCGTCAAGTGATGCTAAGCACCAAACTAGCTAATTTGAGGAAATGTGACAACAGTTATATTGATTTTGGTTTAACTGGGAACAAAGCTATGGACCCAACCAAGCTAAAGTGACAACTGATTACAAAGAACCCAGCAACAAAGTGGTACATGGTTCAAATTTAAATGTATGTTGTTTTTATCACTACCAGACAGGTTTGGAGTATTTAGGGTTTAAATGTTTTAAAATACAAATAGTTCCATGGAGTATGCATTATGCTTAATCAGTGTTATGATTAAGAGGGGGTCCTCCCCTGTAAGGGGTCCCTGGTGGCAAAAAGTTTGAGAACCTTTGGTTGCAGCTGTCATACTCTCTGAGGTCCTGTTGTCCTAGCTAGGTGCTGCCTGCCATGTGTGAGGGTAACCAGTGCGGTGCGCAGTCTACCAGAGGAACCTGGGGCATCTTGGGATAGCGGGAGAAAGATTGGTAGAAAACCCATTTCTGAAGTGGATTTGTGCCCTTGTAATCCTGATTAATTTTGACCCGTTGTGCTCATTTTAAACAGAGCATTACAGTAAGCGTGAACACAGCAAGCTCCGGGGCGAAACCAGGAGCTTAGCGGCTTTGGGAGGCTTAGCTGCAGATGGCATTTTAAGCCGGACTTAATAAATTGTTTCCATTAAACTTACCGGCCCACACATACTGGATTAGACCAGAGGAACAAAGGAAGGAGAGAGCGTGCAGACGAAGAGGGAAAAAAAAGCACACACACCGCTGCCATCATGCACATCTGACTCTGTTAACATCTCTCTGAGGCCACATGAAAGGTGAAGGCGAGGTTGCTGTTGTGTTCAGGGAGATGGAAGCTTTTGGACACAAATGAAAAATCCGCTCACTTTGGATCTCTTGCTCGTCAGGGATGTTGGACCAATTTACTTAATTGACACAGAAGTAAACAAACAAAAAGATGCATAAACCATTTAGCTTGGCAGTGGATTTAGGGCTTATCCTCTAACTGTTTATATATAAACACATTACCAGTGCTGTAGCTTAAGGATTTAAGATGTGCCCATACCCTTGTTTTTTTATTCTTTGCAGCCCTTTTACTCATATATCAATCTTCTATTGTAGGAAATCAATTCCTTATGGTAGAACCCCGCCTCTCCCCTCTCCTACCCTCAGCCCGTCTCCGCCGTGCCTCCTTCCCCCATCGGCTCATGGCTTGCTCCCTAAGCTCTCATTATGTGCTACACAGTCCAGGGTCCCCGTGTCGAATCGCTAATCAACCACCCTGTCTGCAGGCCTGCTCTCTCAATAGGTGCTGAGTGGCCTTTGTTCCGCCACTGCTGTTTGCTGCATGTCAATAAAAGAGCTACGGCCTCCTCCTCCTCCTCCTCCTCCTCCTCTTCTGTTACCTGGACCAGCCACAGCTACAGGCCTGCCCCTGCAGTCCAAGCTTACAGGAAAATGAAACGCAGTCCCACCTGCTGGATTCTGAATGCGAGAGAAGGGAGGAAAGATGGTGATTGGAGAGGGAGCGGCAAGGTCAGGGGCAGGGGGGATTGAGGGCATCTCAGCCATAGTGAAGTAGATGAGAGAGCATGTTTGTATTCGGCCTGGCAGCTCTCCTCTGGCCAGGTCAGTGTAATGTATCACTAACCTCGGCAGCCGGCCTGACTGTTTGCAGCCTCTCACCCATTAAATAATGAATGGAGGTTGACCCCCTGACCAACTAATCAGCTTTTCGCCGCCGCTGAATCAGGATTGAGTGAAGGTAGATGGAGAGTGTGGCTGGCTGGCTGGCTGGCTAGCAGGCAGTCTAGATGACTAGAGGGCAGATATGTTGTTGGAAAAACACAAGGGCTGCAGAGGCTTCCCACAGCCAGATTAGGAAACGCTGCAATTGTAAGCAGCCATCACCGCTGTGGAATCTACTCCTGGTGAAGCTCACCTCCAGCTTGCAGGACATGCTTTCTTTATCAAGAGGACCAATGTTCCTTTATTGACATAGCAGTTATGGTCAGGCTCTGGCATTTTGGGGTTTGGGTGCTTGTATGTGACAGTCTCACACTGTTGCAAAAGAGAGCTGGAGGCTGGTAGTTTTGGATGTATAAAATAAACCATCCGTCTTGCCTCTAACACCACCTCACTTGTTACTGAGCTTGAACAGCAGCTCATGTATTCCCCTGATTTAATTTAAATATTAAAAAGGTACAAACTGCTTGCAGAATACAGAAGGCAGGTGGGTTAGCTGACACGCAGTTCAGGGAGAGAAAGTAGTGGAGAAAACCAGAAAATATGGCTTGTTTCTTTATTAATCTCTGGGTTATTACTGTTCACAGACATCGGACAGTTTATGAGCTGGGTGATTTGTTTTTGGAGAAAGGGGCTGATATTAATGCTCCCTTTATTGATAGTGCTAATGCTGTTTGTGCAGCCATCCCTGTCAGAGAGATGAAAATAAATAGGGGGAGCTCGGCGAAGATAAGACACGTGTTTAATTATTAATTGAGCCATTACTGACAGAGATTGCCTTTTTTGATTTAAAGCAGGAAGGCCTGCTTCAGGGACAGAAAAAGCAATTACAGAATTCCCAGCTTGCACTGCTGCTGCCCATCCTTTCAGCATACACCGCAAAGAGAGGGAGTGAGAGGAGACAAAACACTCCCACACACACGTACACTCAACACACACACATCCATTTACACTGTGGCGTTCCATAAATTATTTTAATTCTTCTTCAATATTTATAGCGTTTTAAATTACGATTACGTCGTCATGTACTATTTATGTGAGTGGCAGGCAGTCAAAGGGACCGCATTACCCACAATCCCTCTATGGCCTGGCACCTTGAAAGCTTACTGAAGGGAATTGTTTTGATTCAGGAAGTGATGTCAAAATGCACCGGCTCTTACAAGCCGGCTGTTTTAAAAGACTGATTTTCTGTACACGGCAATTAGCTGGCTTGTAAACTCATTGCTGATATGTCGTGCTATCCCTGTGTGCACTCTGTGGCCTCTGTAGAACACTCTTACGTCCATTAGAAAAGGGACTGTTCTGTGTGCATGAAATATTAACTTAACCCTTGTTTAGAGTATTGGCTCCCTGCTGGTTGAGCTTCAGTCGAGAAGCAGAAACTCTGCTTGCTGGTCGATGTATTTCTCCCTCCTGTCTCTGTTAGCCATTACATGTCAGGACGCCTGACACCTGTCAGTCAGTCCTATCAGTGGCTGTCATCTGTGTCAGCGAGCCTGTGGGTGGTGATCAGCTATTGTGACAGAAAATGGGAGTCACATTGAAGGCTGTGTGATTAGCCTCCATTGTGCGGCTCTGTGTTCATTGACTGAATATGGATTCAGCTTTAGCTGTGGAGAGGGAGCAATTACAGGATCACTAAAGGCCATCAGGGAGTTTTAGTATAAGTTGTCAGGGGCATGACCTGCATTTCGGCTGCTGCGCTTCACCATACATCTTCAGTGTATTATACCAGGGGAGTGTCAGCTCTTAGCAGTGCTTCCCATCTCAGCATTAAGAGCAGGTTGGCGTTTACAGAGGGCTTCACAGTGTGCAGTATACGATCAAGTCAAAGGGGAGATATTGAATCACTTCAATATGGAGCAGTTCTCTGCAGCCTCAAAGCCATCTCCTATACACAACAGAGGCCAGCGCTCCCCTGAGGCTTGTCAGTGCTGTCTCTTCAGTTCAGGTTAAATGATAAAATGCTAGCTTACTGCCACCCTGGTCTCTCCATGCACATGATTCCCCTTCACCTACCACACCATCAGCAGCGTTGCACACCATGGTAGAATAACACATCTGAATTTATACTATGGCTCTGACACAGAGGTGACACTTCCACCTCAGCTGACATTTCTATTTCATATCTCTTATTTGTGCTGCCATCAATTTCAAGCACACAGCAGGGAGAAGGCATTCTCAATGTTGAAATCAGGTTAGAGATCACTGTTGCCGAGTCGAAAGGTTAAAATATGATGTTTTTTTTGGCTGAGCTCAGTGGGCAAAACATTGCAGAGAAAAGATAATTCAATAAACAACTATTATAAGCAAAGAAATCCCCGCAAAGCTGCGTGCTGAACCCAACCCCTCTTAGCAGCTACTGTGGTCTAGTTTGCTAACTGCTTCACTATAAACCAAGGTCTTAGCTGTGTGCAGGGAGCTGATGCTTTGCCAGTGAGTGAGGAAATCAGAGGCTCCCTGACTAGGGAAAAGCTTTTTGGCAGATAAGCTGCAGCCCCTGCAGTTAGCTGACCAACTTGTAAAACACAGGTTGACTCCCACCTCAGCAGGGAAGTGCCATTGGCTGGATGCTTGTTTTTTGTTTTTTTTTTTTAAAGAGGATAAAGGGAAGAATTTTTAGAAAGGATAACCCTAGAGAGCAGTAGCTCTCATCACATCTTCTGTCTAATCTTAATCCTCCTCCTCCTCCTCCAACGGAGACGCAGCCAGCTGCAGTGTGGAAAGCATTTTCATTGTTTACTTGGGAGAATACATGACCAGCGTCTTATCACTGCTGTCAGGCCTGAAATGTAAAGCGTGTCGCCTGTGATCACTTGCAGGTTTTCTTGTTTTTAATCCTTTATTCCAAGCTCCAGTCTGTCTGCCAGCGAGAGTGGGTTTTTTCCCCCGCCCTGCATTTGTTTGAAGATCCCAGTTCCCTGCTATGTGCGTTTTAAGCTCATCTGTGTTGAGCGGTTCAGAGCCAATGTTGTTTGCAGATGAGGCTGTAACGCTCATTGACAAAGCCAGATGGTAGGCGATTGTGGCCAAACACGACGCTTGGATAATGTACAATCGCTGGCAAGGGGACAGTCGTCAGCCTAGATGGATATTACAAACATGCTTGTAATGGATTGGACGTTTTGGGAAGCGGTTCACACAGGCTTGTAAAGATGGGGAAACCATCGCCAGGAACAGAGCGGATGTAAAATGCCTCAGATTCCATGACGGACAAGGACATCCATGCATTAGAAGAATGTGCCAGAGAGGATTGTGGGGAGATGGGAGATGAACCCAGGAAACAAGATCCCAAATCAAACGGAAATGTAAAGTATTTTCCAAGTATTTCCACATGGGTGGTCCTGTGGTACTGTTTGTTCAGTATTTCTGAGCTCCATACCTTTCCAATGGCAGCATATTAGCGTCCATGTTTCTGTCAGTGGCTTATCATGGCCACTCTTTCTAGAAGCAGTACTGCAGGCTTGGACTAGTACAGTATGTTTGACAGAGGGCCGGGTATGGAGAGGTTTGTGATTGAGCCTAGCTATTAGCCTTGAACTCAACACATGGTGAAAACAGTAACCTGACACACACTGCTGAGAAAGGGCTTGTGTTTGGTTCTGTATTTCACCAGGCACAAGTGCCATTAATCGTCCCAGTGTTTGTTAACACACAGCGGTAATTCGCGACGACACAGGGGCCTACATTTTGGCCATTTCAGGGGAGGTTAGAAAAAAGAACATGCACAGTGTGGTCTCCTCCAATATTCAAGCGGTCATCTGTTTGGCTGTTGTTTTTGGCTACCGGTGAATTCCCTGCGCTGGGCCCCGGTGGCGGGGCCCCTAATGGCCTCTGACTGGCTGTAATACCCCATTCAGCAGAGCATGGGCTCCAGCCTCTCTGGCTGCTGGGTTAGTGCTGCTGTGTTGAGGGGTGAGCAGCAGGACAGGGATTTCACTGCTGTTTGCTTTGGGAAGGAGTGAGAGCAATTGCTCCAATGCCACATGAAGCATGGAGAAGTGTGTACAGAGCAGTATCAGCAGTATTGACCAGGGTCAGACTGATATATGGTCTGGCTGATATTTGCACTTTGTTAAGAGTAGTGTTTACTGCATTGATTGTCTTTGATTGATAACATATAAGTTGTAGCACTGATCAGCACTGTACTCTTTGTTTTTAAGAAGCCCTTAACTTAAATTGAGGCATTTTGATTATGTATCAATGCACTTTATCATTAAAGGTGCTAGTGATAACGTTCATCCACTAGATGTCGAATTCTCCCTCCCCCGTTCCATTGCATTTACTTCACAACAAGTGGTTGCCAGGTACTTACTGTCAATCTCAGTCGTGCATCTTGTTTTTTCTAACTTACAACCCAGAGATACTACGTGATACCAGTGTCATTTTACTATGGCCCACAAGCCTTGTTAAAAGTGGGAACCTTACATCTGATATCTTCTGCAGAAATAAACAAAACATTGATTTCAGGCCCACCAACATTTTTAAATGATTAATTCACAATGATATATAATTTTTCAAAAGCCATACCTTTATTCAGCATGTTTCTCAAGCTCTGTGGATATATTCTTTATTTTAAACATTTGTCTACATACAAATGTTATCAATAAGACCTTTATAGTGAATTAATTCATTATTCCTACTAGAAATGGGATCGTTTTTTGTCGTTTTTTGAGGGCTGCGTGTTGGCAAGAATCTGTTGATACAATAGACATCATGATACAGAGGATATGATTCAATATATTGTGATACTAGGCAATATATTGCAATTTTTTTTAAAATTCTAATTTAAGGAAAGTTGTCATAGTATTGAGAACACTGCAACACGCCATATGCATAAAATCTGCATAATCCTTTTTATGCAATAAGAACAGTTTGATCTGCATTTGCATTTTTATCTGCAAATGAACTAAAGTATTGACTGAGTTAATCCTTGCATGTATACTTTTAATTAAAAATCAATACAATGTTTTTGAGAACCAAATTATCACACAATGTAATATTACAATATTTTTGATATTTTGTGACACCCCTAATATTGGGTAGCATAACCAAAACCAGTCATCTTCAGGCTGAATCCAAAAATATCAGCGCTGATATCTTCAACAGACCACATCTGCTGAAGCCTAACACTGACAAATTCCATCAACACCATGGCGGCCTGTGTTTATGGAAAAGATCTATATATGGCTATCGCTATCACTAATGATACAGGTATTGAGTCATCAACTGTTAAGTGCAGGGCAAGTGCTGAAGTGCCCCAGGTTCCTTATCAGCAGCGGCACACTGTATTAGCGTGCTGGGTTGGCTTCGCACCGACCTAATCCGGGTAGCAGGTGCCACAGGAGCCGAGGTAGAGTGGACATGTATTTCAGGGAGGATGAGCCATCTGGGTCTTGATACTTTATGGTGCTTAAAACACACTCTCAAGTGTGACACTCCCAGCACTTACCTTTTAGCTGCACACAATAATATAAGCGCTGGCTGCTAAAGGGAGAGACGAGACTTTCAGGAGAATTTACAGGGTTTGATGTGGTGTGGAGCCTCCGCTTCGACACGGATTCATGAAACAGTCAGACACACTTGGCGGTTTGATTTTGATTCCTCTAACTCTTTCGGTGTTGTTTTGTCATCTGCAGACTGAAATATGTCGAGCAGAAAGAAAAGTGTGTTTGTTTTGTTTTGTTTGTGTTTTTTTTTTTTTTTTTTTTTTTTTTGCTTTTGTGCCAGCCTGCCTCGCTCCACACTTTTCTGGGGCCTTGTGTTGTCTTGTTTTGTGTCATTTTTTTTTTCCTGGTGTAGTCTGTTTCATCTCGCAAGCGATTTGGCTCGTTTCTGAGTCCAATTTCGTTCCTGTTTCACCGTGCACCCCCCTCCCTCTCCTCACAGACATACTCACATTCACACATTTCCCCAAACTGACACGCCGCCTTCACACTCCAAACAAATCAATTCTTCACTCGCCACACTTGGAACGCCACAGCAAGATGCAGGCAGCTCATAGCAGCCCTGAAAACGTGCAGGCTGTTGTTAATGTTCCTTGTCCACTACCTCTCAAGCAGGCCAGACCCAGATTCTCCTACATCTATCTGTATGTGTTGCTGCCTGCCTGAGCTTAGAGACAGTGGTGGGTTTAGGTTAGCAGCAGCCCCACAGGTCACAATCCAGGCCTTGTCTCCATTAGTTTACCTGACACAACTCGCTGCCCTCTGCTCCCTCTCGCCTCTTCTCTGCCTTATTAACTAACCTCTCTCCCTCTTTTTCTCCCAGTCTGGGTCACTGTATCCCTCCTTCTCTGTCAGGCTCTCTCTTTCTAATCAAAAATGATGAATGGGGTGCAAGGAAGGACAGCAAATGTTTGCAAACCTGACACACCCTCCAATTGTCACTCTTTTCTTGCGATGGTGGGGAACATGGTGGTTGGGAGAGGGGGGGGGTGTTTGTGTGTTTGTCTAACTAAGCTCTGAATGAGAGCTATTTCAGACATCTCCACCTTGGTCCTCTAAGTGTGTCATCATCTTTGACATGTAAAAAAAAAAAAAAGCCTGTTTTCAGATTGCAGAAGCTGCGAGAGTTGCAGAAAAAAAAAAAAAAGGCTGGTAGCTCGTAAGAAATGCAGCCCGTCTGGCGTGTTGCCATTTTTAGGGGAAAATGGCAGCTCTAGTCTAGTCTTCAACAGCTGCTGGGTCTCCATCTGTAAGCCTAATTACCCAGCAGCACCCCAGGAGCAGCTCAGCAGCAGGATCCTCCTATAGAGGAGGCATTGATTACATCAGTGTGTCTATACCGGACAGTATGTTTCCCTGAGGGCCCGCAGATATGTGAAACTTAAGCCCAAGCACTTTAATGCACACTGGGGCGCTATCTTTGGACAAATAGTCCACTAAGATCATTCACCTTCCCTGTGAGGGAAATTTCACATACACTCCAGATCATTTAGATCTCTAAAGTCTACAACTGGCTACAGTGTATATAATGGTAAATTCAAAATTGAGTTCTAGTGGTCAAACAATGTTTTTGACAACCATGCATCTATAGTGAATATAATTCATTTATAAAACATTTGTTGATAAATCAGTGATTTATCAGGAAACAGTAGTGCAGACATTCATTGGTTTGAGCTTCTCAAATGTGAGGATTTGCTGTTTTATGTAGTGGTAAATAGAATATCTTAAGGTTTTGGACTAATAGATGGCATCTGTGAAATTATTATTATTTTTCATGGGCATTTTTGATATTTGAAAGACATTAATCAAAAAAAATTAAAAGATTATAGACAAAATAATAATAATTACTTCACTGTTTTCTACAGTTCTGTATTGACTGAATATTCTAATATACATATATATTTATATTCCTATAGATATATATTTATTTATTATATATCAGCACAGAAAACCTGTCACAAACATCACAAAAAAATCCGCCACAAACGACGCTAACATAACTCCTGGCTGAAAGTCATTTGGACCATCCACCCTCCGTCCCACCCACCATAAGTGGTCAAATTTTATTCTACATCACTAGCTCTTAGCGTAGCGTATTTCACATTGTAGTCGGTACAGACTACATGCCATTTAAATGACATGCCGAAAGCAAGAACAGCATTCTTATTGCATTTTTGCCTGCACATTTATATCTCTTCTTTGGCGACCATATATGGTGTGGCTGTGGTTGCAATAGGTTGGCAACATCGATTGTTTTTACTTTCTTATTTGTTTGGCCCGATGCTGTGATGTACAATGTAATTTTGACTAATTGAGAAGTCTGAGCCTTGATGAGCAGCCCTGGCCTGTAATAACAGGATGTTTCAACATGTAAACATGACAAGAAGAAGAAATGTGCTGGTTGATTGACGATCTAGTTCTCTGGCAGTTGTTGATAAAGAGATATTTGTTTTTAGCCGTTGCCACGTCTAGAATACCACCACTAGGTGCCTCAGCATTCCTGGCTGTCAGAGGGTATTATTTGACATCGTGAAAATGGCTGCTGTATTTGCATGAAGCAGGTGAGTAGCTAAGGCAACATCTTAGTCTGAACCACAGCTTGTGCCTGTATGTGGAAAACACTTGACGAAATACGATATGCCGGCAAAGGTGTTTGTTCTACCCCTTTCATGGCACTGAATGGCAACGGCTGTGTATGTCAAAACAGAGAATGAGGTATGGCGAACGGTTAGGAGCTGTCAACCTCCAATTGTTGCTTTGCTTTCTGAGTGGGGAGTGAAAATGGAGATGGAGGAGGAGGAAAAGAAAACATGCAGGCTCTTTCAGCCCACTGTCATGCCACTTAGGATTTGTTGAAGGATTTTCACCCAGCCATTTCCCTTCCATTGAGAAGTAATCAGTACGGCACTGAAAGATAATATTATACCCACTTAGAGGCATGTGGGCTTCATGCGTGTTCGTACATGAAATGAGGCTGGAAAGCTTTGCCTCTGTTTACATTGCTGAGCACACTCCCTCCATTTCTGATTGGACTTGAAGCTTCCTGAGTTTCCTGTCTTTGTGTCTCTTACATCTCATTCTGTCTCTGTCTCCTACCTCCTTCCCTTCCACTCTCTGTGGATTGTGAGCCAGTTGGTGGGCTAATAGGGGATGCTCTCCTGTGGGGCACCAAAGTGATACTGTTCAGGCGTTATGCGAGCTTAAGTAAAGCTGACACGCTGCTCCAGAACTACGGCCCACACTGAGCTCCATGGCAGCCCATGGAGAGACTCTGAAAAGGTCTTAAAGGTATGGGAGACGCAGGGAGGCTGCCATTGCTCTCCCACCGCTGTGCTGTGATGTGGGAAGCAGGAGTTAAGTCCTTTATTAGAAGTGGCAGGCGTTGTCTCCAGTCACCTCGATAATTGCAGCGCCGCGTCCACCGCCATAATCAATTGAGACAGCTGCCGCTGTGGCGTTCAAGTCCATCAGGCAGGCGTGTCATGCTAATTAATGAAATGATAAGGCTAGCGCTTGCGGCATCGCACAGATAACTCCTGAAGGCTCCCCCTTCTTTCCAACACAAAATCTCTCCTTAAAATTCAGATCGCCCCTCCCTTTCTCTCCCTGCCTGTTGGCTGTCTGACCGCAGCGGCCTCGGGATAAGAACGGTCACCAGGGTCGGTGAAGGGTCAGTGACAGTGAAAGGGGTCAAATTCCTGGCTGGCAGGGTGGGCCATGTCAGAGGAGCCATTAGACTTGAGCTTTTCTGTTGAAAGTTCCAAGACGTCCACCCTTTTATTTAGGAGGGCCCAGTGGTACTGACCTTAAGTGACCTGGCTGTGTTCACGAAAAGCCAAGACTGATGGCAGTCGCAGAGCATATGAGCGCTGCTAGAGGCAGCTCTATAGGGGGATGGGCCCTGATGGAGATTCACAGGGAAGAACAAGGAAGTGTGAGTGTGGACACGTCGTGCTTTTCTGCAGCACACTGTACATCAGACCGGCACATACGGGTACTTCGCAAAAAGTGAAGACCGCGCCCCCTCTTGAGGAATGGAAAACCGAACATCCCATAGACCTCAATACAATTAGGTCAATGTTTGGATTGTAGGTTTGACAAGTTTGTATGTATTCATCTGTTGTTATACAATGCTTGTTTTATACACCTTGTCTGGACCTGAGCATTCACGATAACCTAATAAATTAAAGTCCCTTCAGCCTTCCCTCGTCCAACACCGTAGCTGGATATTGTTTATCCAGACATCTATACATATTTGATTGAATCATGTTAGGCTAAGTGTTGTCTGTAAATAATGTGTTAATAGCCAACTGTTTGATCTATAGGCTGAGATTTAGATGGAGACGACAGACTGATGCTGCTACAGCGTTAATGTGTGACTGTATTACTGCAGCAGCCTCCCACGCAAGCTAACGTTAGCTATCCATGCTGGGCACTGTCACCAGCGTCATTTAATGATTTACTACACTGTGAATATTTACGTATCGTATGTGCCTCAAATCTCAGTGTGAAAGCCTCAGTTAACCCGTTACACAACAGCGTTCCGTCATTTTCTCTTCTGTGACCTCTGAGATGACGCGACGCTGGTCTGGTCTGTAGCTTGGAGCCATAAAGCCCCTCTGTTATATTTCTTATAGAACATGAGAAGCCAACAAATCGGAGATGAGCATTTTTTGATTTATTGTTGGTGCAACCAACTGTACAGCAACTCTTGGGCATAGCGTTAGTTTAAGTTTGAAAAACATGTTTCAACTTCTTCTGTTTTCTCTGTTACCATCTATGAGTTTTCCCCTAAAAGGATGTGGTCATGCAAGTCTACTCCCATGACTTATTGCTGGTGTGATGTACAGCCAGGGGTTAATGATGGTTTAACACTGGAGCACCACTGGACCATATATGACACAAAAGGATTTGGACAGTCAACATTTAGAGCTCTCCCTCTTTCCTCCTCTATTTGAAGATGTGCTCCACGTCATTCGCCTCCCTTCCACAACACTGGCATATGTGCCACGAGAGGTGAATGGCATACTGTATGTGTCCTGCACCATATGGCTGGTTGTTTGAACTGGGATCCGATATGCGCAGGAAAAAGTGATTCATCCCACAGCCTGAGCTGCCAGCTCTCTGAAATGAACATTAGGTTCTCAATTTATGCCTGGGCTTTGACTGTAAACGTGTTACAGCATAACACCCGTCCCCGTTCTGCTGCCATCCACTCTTTTTGTCAGCTGCATCGAAGAGACAGAGAGAAATAATTGAAACATGCCAGCTGTCCCCACTCTTTAGCTGTCTTGGCCAGCTTTTTTCCTCGTCCACTCCCCCATTAACATCTCTGAGTGATTTGCAAAAACGTCGCCTTGGCTCCCCTCGTTACCAGCTTGGAGATGCTCGAGGCAGATTAAATAGTGTGAGCGAAAGCAAGCTATCGCAAATTTCTCCTATGATTTTATTATTAGCACAATGATGCAACGCTGCTCAGCCCTTCTGTTCCTCTCATACAAAATCGTTTTGTTGAAATCAGCCCACCTTTTTTTATGACAGAATACCTCACAGCAATGAAGTGTTGATTGGCAAGACTGCAGTTTCCTGCTTTCTGCCAGTATCTGTTATAGCCATCTTCCACAGTCACTCACTCGTGAGCTAAGCCTTGGCTCTGTGCAGATTGCTTGTCTGGAGAGGTACAAAAACCAAATCATTGTGAGCTCAACCGTCAAGAGCAGCAGAATATTCTGTCAACAGAGCCAGCGGGAGACGGATCAAGTCGGCGTGCATTCTCGCATACCTTCCGCATCCTCCAACGTCTCTCAGCAGATATGCCGCTTTATTTAAATATCTGTCTGTTCATGTCCTTATTTTATCAGTGCCTCGACTGTTTATGCTTTGGCAAAGCCATGAAGGGAGTGAACCACAGTGTTTGCCTAGTAAATGAGAACACCCAGTGGCCTTAAGCTTCTCACAGCCTATGACCCCCCTTGTCACAGGGTGAATTTGCATACCCTCGTATCTAATCTGAAAAGGCTTTTTGCATACAGATTCTATTTCTCCTGGCTGTTGTATATACTGGCATCGTGGCCACAGCAAGTAAGTAATTTATGTAACACGCTTATTTGCATTCACAGCATTAGTTTGCTGGGGGTTTTTGTTGGAGGCCGAATGAGAATATCCTCTCGGGCTCTCATCTCATTCATGAGGTCATGGGGTCCACTTGCAGGTATCCAGGTGTGTTTGAAATAAAGTGATTTAAAAAAAAGCTTCAAAGTAAACGCTTTATAAAGGCTACAGTTTTGCAGCTCAAAGCATTGGAGAGCCACCGTGTGTAGTGCTGTCTTCCAGGGCTTCTGCATTGTGTTTTTGACATGGCGTGTGCCAACAGACCATGCCCCAGAGGGATATCCTGGTCACAGCAAGGGGCCATGTTCTCCTCCATTGAAGTCTCTTGGATGATAACACCCAGCCCATCCTGGTCCAGCTCGAGGCCAAGCCATTCCAGACTGGTCCAAGCCATTCAAAGCTGGGCCATCTGGCTGCGTAAAGGCCACATAGGACCAGATCGGTGCCAGCACTCCAGATGTTCCACAGGGACAAACGGGGCCACAAAGTGAAGGATATTGGAGGCAGGAACAGCTGTGTGGCGACACAGTGTTCACCCAGATTCCCTGCTGGACACATCAGTCATGACCGGCAATTCCCAGTGGCCTGTTGTCTGTTGTCCGTCTGCTACCTTAGTCCCTCCTCTTCGCTCCATCCCCTCCAACCCCCAGCCCCATATCACTGCAAACCCAGGCACGTGTGCGCAGGGCAAGGCCCAATTCCCCAGAGCAAGCAGGGCCACAGGAACAACTATAAAAAGATCAATACTGGGATGAGATGTCATCTGGTGAGCAGACCTGCCAACACCCTCGAGGGAACGTCCCTGTCCCCCCGGTGCACTAACCCAGCTAACGGGAGAGGTGTGGGGGCCACCCCCCACCACCGGGCTGCCCTCCAACCTGCCTGACTCACTCACACCATCTGCTCAGGTTTGCGGGGCAACGCTTCAGGACAGCACATTTTTTTGTACTGACACTCGTATGGCATTTGTTTCACATGACTGCCTGTGGCTTGCCTACTGTTTTCCTCAGTGTGTGCTTGCAGAGAAAGGGAACTGTGTTCCCCGTCCCGAGGAAAAGAACAAAACAAATGCCAAATTTGGCAGTTTGTTGAATTGCTTGAGACTCCAGTTGACAGTTGTGTGGTTTTGCGGCGAGGGGACAGTGTTTGTTGCAAAACAGTGATTTTTCTAGATGAAGCCCTTAGGTGACATATGTCAGAGAGGCATTCCTGTCATCCTGTTATTGCTACGCATTAGTTTACACTAAAAATGGCTGCCGCTGAAACAAAATAGTGCAAAAACAATCTATTAGATAAGAGTGTTCAGAGTTACAGTGTTTTCTACCATCAGATGTTCTTTATTTTTATTACACAGCTTTGTTGAATACTTGATTCTGATCAATTCAATCTGGTCAATTACGACGTTTTACGGTCTATTATTTTTTTATAGCAGACTGTTGCTATGTATAATAGATCATTGCTATGTATAACAGGCCAGATATAGGAGACAAATCTCCAGTATGGCTGCCCTTTTTGCCGAAGGCAATGTGGCGATACAGAAAATCACAACATCCAAATATGTGAGCTTGAACTGTCATCATGAACATCCACATGTCCTCACATAGCCTACAAAAGATAACTAGTCATAACATATGAATAAAGTAGGACTGTCAAAGTCAACACGATAATAACGCAGATTAGCTTTGACAATACTAAGTTATTTAATGCATTACCTCAATTTAGGATGTTTAGGTTGTAGTGGGCTCAGTTTTAAAGTGAAGATACTGTTACCATATGAAATGATAGTAGTAACCATGTCATACTGGCTTTGTGCAAAGGAAGCTAAATAATGCCCCAAAGTTACGCTAAATTTGGGTGGAAAAAAAAACGGCATGGCCATTTTCAAAAAGGTCCCTTTGACCTCTGATCTCAAGATATGTGAATGAAAATGGGTTCTACCGGCACCCACGAGTCTCTACTTTACAGACATGCCCACTTTATGCTAATCACATGCAGTTTGGGGCAAGTCATAGTCAAGTCAGCACACTAGGAGAGCTGTTGCTGCCTGTGGGGCTGCAGTTTGTCATGTTATGATTTGAGCACATTTTTTATGCTTAAATGCAGTACCTGTGAGGGTTTCTGGACAGTATTTGTTGTTGCTTTGTGTTTTGACAAATTTCTCTCTAAGATACATTTTGAACAGATAAAAAAATGTGATTAATTTGCAATTAATGTCTGCTGTCATTTTTGTGTCTTCACTATAAAGTATGTACGGTAGGCTAAAGGCTAACAACAGAACCAGCTGTGCGTGCATCTGACTCATCTCGTACTATCTATCACGCAATATACTTATATAACAGAAATGCATCCGAGAGTGTTGCCATCAGTTTTGAAGCAAATAAGTAATTAAAATGATATTGCAGATAAATATGGTAGGATGTTTCTCGCTTTGTGCTGCTCTTCACTGAAAAAAAGACATTAGGGCTCTAGTGTTTGTGTGTGGTAGTATGCACAATGAAAACTTTATTTTGTGTCTTAAGTTTTGCATTTGTGTGTGTGTGTGTGTGTGTGTGTGTGTGTGTGTGTGTGTGTGCTTAGCTCGCAGAGGGATTTTAATGAGGGATGGGTCGGTCTGGGCTGATACCTCCCTGCCTCCATTAGAGCCCATTAGAATCATCATTAAGATAACCCGGCACTCACTGTGGCCCTGGCTTCCCAGTATTAGTATTAGAAACCCCTCTCTATCTCCTAGTGGTCGTAGAGAGACTTCCTTCAGTATCACTCGCCTCGCATTGTGTCTGGGAGAGCAGGTTGCCACGGCAACATCACCCAACGGCGACATTTCGACTGTGGATATTTGCTTCATCGCCTGTTCGTCTGTCTGTGCCTGTCTTTCCGTCTTTGCCTTCCGTTTTCCTCTTTCTTTCTCACTCGCAGGGACGAGAAGCTGACAGTTTAATCCAAATCCCAGACCCCTATAAATCTGGAGGTCTATATACACCTGGACCCCGGAATTCATTTGAAAATCGTGACACCTTAGCCAGCCCCAGTTCTCCCATAAAACACAAGGAGCGAGGGAGGGGGGTGCTCAACAAATAAAAAAAAATAAAAGCTCTGCCCTGTCTTTTTATTGGTCTTTTTATGGGTGTTAGGATCCTTGAAAGATTAAGCAGGCTGTTAATAGGGACTGGATATTCCATTAGTGGGCTGCATGTTGAGTTTTCACTGGCTTGACAGCAGCTCCTGGCTCTTCTCATTTTTTGTTGCTGTCGAGAGTGCCCGTGGAGCTTTTTTAATTGAGGCACTAGTAAGCCTCCTGACTGAAGTACTGCTGCATCTTAGCTGTAGATTAGAGCTGTTTAGTGAGCCTCGTCTCCACCAGGCTGTCTTCGCTCTTCCTCTGTCTCCATCTTCCGTGTGTGAACATTTCGCGTCCTCTGATTTTCTGTGCATGTGATGTTTCTGTGCTTAAAATGAATTCCACCACTAGCACCTTTGAAGAGTTCAGAAGCTATAGTCGTGTTTCAGCTATTGTAGTTGTAATTACCATCTCCTCAAACTCAATGTCTTTGTGGACCACTTTGCTTTTCTTTTAACTCTGGGAGAAGTAGAAGATCGCCAAATGCATTTTCTTTTTCATTAAGATTCATAAGTGCTTTGAGATTCTTTGCATGTGAAAGGTGTCGAGATGCTGCATTTTCTGCCACTTTCATTTTCTTGCCACAATACCCTGTAATTACAGTCATTAAATTGCAACAGCCTAAGTGTGAAAAGTCGTTGTTCAGTGGACTGCTGATTATAAAAGCTTCTTGTCTGTCGAGAAAGACCCCTGATGAATGGCAAAGACAAAGTGGTCGAGTTCAGAGTGCTTTGCTGTGGTTTCCCAAATCCCCCTGAAAGATCAGGAAGGGGGGAGGGGGGGAGGCGCAGTGGCAGAGAGGCCAAGATAAAGGGCCACGATCTCTCCTCACAGCACAATTGAAACATAATTATTTCATGCCAGATTGTGTGCTCAGCAAAGCCCTGAATAGGGGCCGACATTTAACTTTAATTAGCTGTGATTTATTCATACTGACTGGATCGCGGAAAGAAATTGGATCATCTGATTATAGTCAAGCATGAAAATGACCTGATTAAACACTTAATGGAACCTAGGAAGAGGGAAACAAGAGGAACCTTGGGCAGAAGACATTGAGACTGCATTATATAGGAGGAAAGAGAGCTATATTTTACTCATCATTGATCACATATGCCCTCTGAAAACACACAGCAGCTATATATTATCTGATATAGGCATCAGGTGTTTTTGGATCAAAACAGGAAATAGCTTGACTTGTCCGTTACCTCATCATCATCACCATCCAATGAATTTTTTCAGATTGCAGTTTACAAATGTTCCTCTTACATTTGCTGTTTCTTGTCTTCTCAGGTGTGCCAACGAATGAGAGCCCCGAGTCCAAGACTTGTAGCTCAGCCAAAGTATCTGGGCTCCAGCGCAGCCAGGAGCAGAGCAACAGTGAGGTGCCCTTCACACCTCCCGTGCCCAGCCCCACGCCAGCGTCGGCGCCCACGGGCTCCCCCGCCCCCGCTGCTGCGGCGGCCCCCCCAGAGCCCCCTAGGTTGCGCCTCCCCACCCCGCCTCCTCTCAGTGTCAAGAAGGAGCAGCACGCTCCGCCCCCTGTCCCTACCCCTCCCCTGCTGAGGGCGCCACCCCCACCCCCACCCCCACCCCCAGCCCCACCCTCCTCATCCTCACTTGCATCAGGAGCCTCGTGTTCTTCCGCCCCCACAGCACCACGCACGGCCAGCAATCAGCCACCAGGTGCATCACTCGCTGCAGTACAACAGCCTCCACGACATCAGGTACGTCGTTGCACGGGCACGGGTGGCTACAGGTGCAGGGACGAACAAGACGGGGGGATTAATTGTGTTTAATTTAAAATGAAAACCAGCAAACAAAAAGACACAAGACACTGCTAGGGATAGCTAACGTTAAGACTTACTACTCTTTTCAATACTCTTTATCAGTTTGGTTCTTTATACTCTTATCGGTTCTTTTTCATTACTATATTATTGCTTTTTAATATATTATTTAAAAACAGAATAAATTCATAACAGGATTAGAATTCATTTATATTTTATAACTAAAGAGCCGCAACAGCAAGTCATTGTATAAATGCAATAATATTCTACTGGAAACGAATGTAGAATGTCAATAAAATAAATAATATTCTTAAGTGAAGTTAATAAAGATTGAAGAACTCAGATGTCAGTCAAATTCAGTCCTTCTTCCTGTCCTCCGTCCTCCCTCTGATTATGAGAATCACTGCCTGCATGACAACCTAAGATAAACAGTTAGACTACATATGGACTGCTATTGTTTCAGCTTGTAATAATGCACTGTTAGCCGAGCTAACACGCTGTGCATGTGTAAACATAACGGCAGTGTTTATACTTATTGAACAGGTTTAATGATAAAATACTTTTTACTCGTGAAGGTTTTATTACAGATGCACGCTGCAGTGTAATAATAAATTACACCAAAATGTTAAAAAGTATGGAGAAACAAATCAATAACATCGGAAGTTATCAAGACTTTGGTCTTTAAGACTTTAGCATCGGTGCCTTTTAATACCAGGTTTCTGTACCCATCTCTACATACTATGTATGGTGTACTCATGCTATAACTGTAACATGCTGATGCTGTGTTAGTGTCATATTTAGCAGCATTTCAACCTCAGTTGGTCAGCTTGGATATGTCCCTGAAAGAAATCTCAGTACGGGAGCAGAGCTTCTGTATCCAGGGAGCTGTGTTCACTTTCACTGTTTCACCTTTTGTACCTAATCAGGATGTTATATTTCAGACATTGCCCCTCTCTTTTAATGTGTTCCTGCCAGTGTAGTGAAGACAGCAATAACATAAACTGCAGCAATTTCCAAATTAGTATAATGTAGTTCGATGTGACAAGATACTGTACAATTCTGCACAATATTGGCTGTTTTCATGCGGATATTGATTTTCCGCCACTTGTAAACTTGCAATAACCAGCCGTCAGATTTACTGTTTTTCATTGAGCAATATTGTATGAGGAACATACAGCACAGCTATTCCCCATCTCACCTCATCTTCTCAGAGTCTGCCCTCACCTTTTTATTTCAGTGTCAAAAGTTTTATTGGAAAATCCTTCTTATGTTGTCAAAGCAAAGTATCAAACATATTCTCAGTACAGCAGAGCTAAAACCAACTAAACAAGTAAACACATATATGCTGTACAGCAAATGTACACAAAGATTTCACATAAACGAGCTGCACAAAGTAGTAGTACCTTCCCTTAATGTATCATACTGCTGCATTCTGACTGAACACTGTAAATGAATAAAATATTGTTGATTTACATTATTAAATTATCATTCTTTTAATTGAGAATTGTATTTTTTCCATTGTCTCCCATTAAATCTTCAGCCACAGCAGCAGTCCATTGGGTCTTCCCAAACAGCACTTGCCCCCATCCCCTCACCACCACATCACCGGGCTCCCGTCCTCCGCCCCCGCCTTGCCTCTGTCCATAGCAAATCTCTCTACCTCGCACTATTCCTCCCTGCGGAGCCCGGCCCATCGCCATCCGGCCATGTTTGCAACCCCAGCCACACTGCCGCCACCACCGACCTTACCGACCAACAGTTTAGTGGTGCCTGGGCACCCCGCCGGCACCCCCTACCCAGGTAAAGCTGCGCACCTCACACGGTAGCTTCAGTGAAGACACAAACTCCAAGGATAGGCGGTAGCTTTAGAAGGACCAACACTCAGTATTTTTTTTGATTGTTTTATTTAACATGTTTTTGACAAAATAACAAAGTGCTATAAACAGTGGTTGCATTTATTTTTATTAAAGAAATGTCACATTTTTGTAAAGATCTAAAATATTTTCATAACACATTTAGCTGCATCTTTGAATACTCATGTAATAGTATGCATATGCAGTCTCTATAGTGACATATCATTTTATATTCCAGGGCTTTATATTCAGCTGTACTAGACTTAGCCGCACAGCTATACTGTATTCAAGTTACAATTACAGTTCTAAGAAAAAAATAATCTTTACTTATGCATACTAATGCTAGAACTAGTCCTCAACCTGCAATTATTGGTTGATCACAAAATATGTTATATGGTTTTGAAACAAGTCAAATGTTCATATATGATTTGCTGATCTGGTAAGTGCCCATTTACTATATTTCTTCACTTGTTTATCCTCTGATATTGCACAGTACAGTATATCCATCTTTGTCTTATGATGAATATGCTTTCCAGAACACAGTTTTATGAAATCAGTTTCAAGAGTCGGTTTTCAAAGTGCCAATGCCAAGTGAATAATAAATTATATATATATATATATATATATATATATATATATATATATATATATATATATATATATATATATATATATATATATATATAAAAATAAAAAGTCCTATTCATTTATTGTTCCACCTGTTAATATCAAGAAGTTCAGTTAGCACAGCGGCTATAGATACCTCAAATAAATAATAACCTCATCACTAATTTGAAAATTTTCCAAAGGAAGCAAGCAAATCAGACTGTGCAGCACAGAACTGAAATAAATCCGATTTAATTGTAACTAGAAAGGTGCACTCAGAGTGCAGATCTCCACCAGATATGTCTGTAACGACCACTGCTGTAAAGTTTGACTGAATGAATACATCCATGCACCTGGCCTGTATAGACTGCAAGTGTATCAGACGCTGTCATTGTAATGTATGCAGATGTCTGCATCGGATCTGTGCAGGTTTGCATCTCAGCTTTGTCTCACAGGCGTAACCGTGACTTGCAGCGTTTATCTGGTCTTCAAGTCTACTGAGCAAACTGTGTCTCTGCAATCTTAATTAGCGGCGCCGGTGCACTCAGCAGTATGTGTAGTTCTGTTAGCTGTCAGCTGATAGCCAAACTGTTTTCCCTAACTGTGGCTGTGTTTTAAATCACATACCAACATACTATTCATTCTTTGCTAAGTATGACATAAAATTGAATATGTGGTGCGTTCACATTGCATCGTTTTTGTATGTGAGAAATGCCTGGATGTATACTACACAAGCAAGAATTTCTGAGAATGAGATGTAAGCTTACTGCACATACTCAACTACCCCACAATGCATTGCGTCTGGGTGCCTTGAAACCGACTGTCAGTCTTGTGAGATTTTGAGCCAGGCTAAAAGTTGTTAATGTGTCTCTTAATTAAGTTTTAATTTGTTTTCATTTAAAAAAAAAAAAAAAAAAAAAAAAAACGTAAAAGTAACCACTGACATTCCCAACATACGGTCAGTTTATCCAAATAACGCCTGTTTGGAATTTGGTGCAACCCTATTTTGAGATGTGATGAAACCACTGAGGATGCCCTGAGACCTGCCTGGCCGTTGCTTGAGTGTACCTCAGTGTGAACAGTCTGCTGGTAAAATCTTACTTACTTACTTGTTCAAGTAGTAGACAAATGAGTGGCCAAAATATTATGCAGTTTGGTGCAGCAGTATGTGAGATTAGCTGTGGACAGACACAGAGATGCACACACTCAACCGATCTCATTATCCTCAGGCAGAGATGATAATAATAAAAAGCAACAGTAGGCGGCCTCACCTACATGTCACATGTTTTAATGTTTGGTCTTATTGTCACTGGTGGAGAACATCATACTTTAATGTGTAAGATGGACTGTCTTCATAGTAGCATAATAATTTGAAAAAGGGTGATGAGGTCGCCGTAGGACAGCTTGGATGCTACACAGGAAAATGTCAGCTAGCAACTGGACAATCATCACAGCTGGAGACATATTCAGAGCACTGAGAGCCGCACTTTAACAGTCACATGTTGAAAAGTCGTGCACTCAGTCAGTAATCTGATGCAACCTCAACAACCACAATTATATTTCCCCTTGCCAACAATATGTGATTTGGAACGATTTGTAATATGTTCAACGATTTCACCAAAACAAGCTATTTCATGCTGTAATAGAAGGAAACAAATGTCTCCAGTGATGATGGGTGTCTCCAAAATATGTACTAAATATGCCAGTTGTGCATTAACTTTCTAATAGAGGGCAAGAGTGTGTGTGTTTTCTGCTGGGATGACTCTTGGTTCTCTCTTGTCTTTAGATACCAGCCTGTTGATATCATTCAACCAACCAATCATGTATTGCCAGCCTCATTCGGGGATTCTGATTGGCACATTGTCACAGGCAACTCTCTTACCACCACCAATGAGTCCCCACGTAGAAAACCCTCACAGCATGAGCTGGAGAAACAGAGAATGCCAGGTGACTATTTTCTCTTCTCTTCTACCCTTGTTGTGAAGACTGACTGGGCGCCCGTGCCTTTTTTTTTCTTGTGTCCCCCCTTCCCTCTCCCCACCCCTTTTTGTTTTTGTTTGTTTGTTTTTTGTTTTTGTTTTTGTTTTGTTTTTTTTTCGTTTTCCTCGCTCTCCTTTCTTACAGAGCATGACCTCCTGAGGCAGGAGCTGAACAACCGCTTCCTGGTTCAGAGTTCAGAGCGGGGCCGGGGGCCGTCCGCCTCGCCGCTGGCCCCCGTTTCGCTCCTGAGGGCCGAGTTTCACCAACACCAGCACATGCACCAGCACCAACACACCCACCAGCACACCTTCACGCCCTTCCCCGCCAGTCTGCCCCCGGCCGCCATCCTCACCCCGCCCACCGCACCCCCCATGGTGCGTACCCAAGCCAGAAATGTGAGGATAAGTAAAAAAACAAATAAACAAATCAATAAAAAAGCTCCCATAACTTCCCACCCACCTACCTGTCACCCCTCCCAGTCTCCTCTTCAATGGATTCTTCCCTTTTTCTCTTTACCCCAAAATTCACCAAATATGTCCCATAGATATAGGAACCCCTCCCTTCCAAAAATACTGATTTCATTTGAATTTTGCTCTTTGATTTCTGTATACTGTTTGAGGGCTGATGAGAAGCTGGGAGCATCACATCTGTTCCACTCCAACAAGCACAAATGCTGGGCAGATGTGGCCCACTGACTGCCACCTCCCTTTACACACACTCACGCACTAGCACATCTTCTAGTCCGTCCACACACTGTACGTGCTAGTTGCTGCTCCGGTTGGTCAAACCCGACCAGGCATACAAATACTTTCATGCTTTGCAACTTCTTCATCCATAGTGGAATATATATAAAACAGTACATTCACGCTATGCATCACTTTGTATAAAGGCCATTGTCTGACTCATGGTATGTCTGTCAAACAGGCCGACGTTAAATTATTCTCCCTTATTTAAACTTTGACATAGATTTCACTGTTCAGTGTTTGTTGAGGATCAAAACAGAGGAACTGCTTGAAGGCAGGCTTTTCAATTGTTTGCATATGGATGTGTTTTAAATGGTTTTGAATGTTTTCATTTGCCTGTTCACAAGGAGCAACAAAGGCGCCGTCAAACCGATCTGTGTGTGTGTGTGTGTGTGTGTGTGTGTGCATGTTTGAATGCATTCCTGTAGACTTGTATATTTGTGTGAAAGTTCCTTGCCACGTGTTTGTGTGCGCGCGCACAACTTTGACAAATTCAAAGCAGTCGGTCAAATGACCTCATTGCGGATGAAGGAGGGGGTGACATCACCGCAAAACTGTTTTGATAATGTTTGTAATTGCCTCCGTGCTTTGACTACCATCAAGTCTGGGGGCGGGGGTCAAACGCTGACAGATTAGTACTGAAGAAAAAAGGTTATGACTAAGCATCCATCATTTTAAATGCACAGCGATCTCTGACAGTTGATTCAGACGGAGGCCTCCATTTGTAGCTTTTTGGCATTAGTCTAATAGATCTAATCCATCATGCCGTGACCTCTGATTAAGAGCCTGTGGTCCCATTAAGGCCCTGCTGCAAGATTACCCCCATCCTGTTCATTAGAAATCAAAGCTCTGGTATTTATGGCACAGTCTGAGATAAGTATAGAGACCGTTTAGACGGTTCTTCAGCCAACACGCATGCCGTTATCTGGTCTGCTGTTCATTCCCGACATGGTAGGAATTATTTACAGAACACAGTCGTCTCTTTGAAGATGAAAGGGGTGATTTTCCTCATCTCGCTAATGCTGGCATTATGTAGCGCTTGATGTACATACCCCCTCCGTCTCTTGTTGTGTTGTTACAATGGGATTTGAGACTGCCATTAATGTCTTTTTTTCCTTTTAATTGAAACTGTGTTGTTACTTAACTTATGCCTTTTCCTCTCTATTCCTCCCCTCAGTAATAACACTGTTTTTCTTCTCTTTGGTGTTTGCCTAGAGAGGCAGGAGTAATGATGATGTTGTGGTGGATTTTTACTGTATTGTTATGAGAAGGCAAACCAAGTATGGCCCCTCTCTCTCACTCTCCCTCAAGTTTCTCTTTTATTTTCTCCTGCTCTCTAGATGCCCTATGTCATTTCAACTATGTAACAGTCCTTGGCTAATGGCTGTAATTAATGAAATTATGAAGGCTGTATTTTTGTTTTATTGTTTTAATGCCCTCAAGCAGCTGGCAGCACTAGGCGTCTCTCCTACCCCGCCCCCTCGCCCCTGCCATGTCTTTGGACAAGGAATATCCTTAATTGTTATAAGATGAAATATTAAAACTTTAATTAGCCAAAGCTGTTTACTATAAAACTGTGACAGGCGCCATTAAATAAACAAGGGCAAGTTTTTTCCTTTCCTTTTTTTTTTTTTTTTTTTTTTTACTAGGCCGTAAAGCGGCCAAAATCCCTCTAACAGTGACAGACATTAAACAGGCCGCGCCTTCTGAAATGCAGAGGAGCTGTTTAATGAGCTCGGAAGCCCAGCTCGGCGTTTCCTCTCAGTGGGCTGTCTGTCTTTGATTTGGGCCCATTATCGCCCACAAACAGGGCCGCCAACACTGTCGCCGCTGCTGCAGCCATTTTGTGTGCAGATGTGGATGGCCCTGCTTCACTGGAGGGCCCCTGACCCAAACGCTACGTCTCCACCAGCGCTTAGCCAACCCCGTGCCACCCGAGTCGCTGCACACGCGCGCACAGAAACACTGATTCATACCCGCTCATTTTCCTGTTTTATGTAAACCCAAAACGTCTGCTCCTGCCAAGAGAGCTTTATGAAAACACTCGCAAAAAGTACCTGCAAATGGTTTGTGTATTTGCGGAATAGGAATAAGTTACTGTCACTTGTAATTAGCCTGTTTCAAAATAGAGAGTCAGTATTGGCTTGCGAACAGACGTACAAAGTCCCCATTCATACATGGGGGAACATTCTCCCTTCTCTCCCTCCCTCCGCTTCTTCTCAGCTTACTGACTAGATTCCCATGTGCTCAGATCCTGATCAGAAACATTTTTTTTTATATAACAACATAGTTTTTATATGGCAAAATCAAATTGAGATTATTCTGTTAGGCATTAACTCTGCCACAGAAAAGGTTTCCTCACATCAGTTCAGCGTGCCATGGCTGTATCAGTTTCATGCTGATCTGTCCTGAATTAGCTCCTAACCATTGCAAATTCAATTATAAAAGAAAGACACACACCAGGCTGTATATATACTTTCCATGATTTTATGCTCAGACAATTGGCCAGTTTTTTTCTACTAAATTTTGATTTTGAAGTCTGGTTTTCTATCACCCAAAACAAGCTGTATGTCTCCACATACTCCCCTCCCATCTATACCATGTAAAAAAAAAAAAGAAAGAAACCATAGCAGTCAAAACCAATTAGATTCACATTTCTACAAATTTTCCAGTGAATAGAAACAACTGGTCTGGTTTTAAAATGGTCTGATGCTCCGAGCTGGGCTTCCACACCCAACCGCTGTATGCTCAATTGGAAAATCATGCAGGCTGTCTTCATCTTGGCAGCCTGCTAAAGCGGTCGTATTGTTAGTAATTTAACTGCCTATCTGACCATGCAGTTTAAGTAAACCCATGACCAGTGCAAGCCAGCTGCTTTACTCCTGGGCTTATTATTCTGGATCAAAACCCTGCTTATTACCGCTTACAGATGTCAATCATGTGTTTTGTTTTTGTGATGTAAAAATGATGACACGGTATTATTAAAGAAGATTTTACATGAAGGATGTTAGTAAAGTAGATTATTTTGTGTCCTAATTCTTCCCTCTCTTATTTCTTCTTCCAGTTCGACAAATACACCCCCAAACTGGACAATCCCTTCATCAGACATTCAAACGTGAGTTTCTTTTCCTCATTCTAATTTAAATTTGCTATTTGCATTTGGCAAATCAAATATTTGAGATATTTGAATGTTGCCGTGAGAGCATTTATTGTGGCTATGTTTCTGTGTGTGCATATGCTTGAGGCCTGTATTGTACGCATCTCTGTATGATTTAGTTTTGTGTCTTTTTGTATCTCCCATACTCTTCTTTTCTCCCCAGTTCTTCCCCTCCTACCCCCCCACCATGCCAGGCATGCCCCCGCTGCTCCCGCACTCAGGACCCTTCAGCTCGCTGCAAGGAGCCTTCCAGCCCAAGGTCAGCCCCACATCCCCACCCTCAGCCCACCATCTGCAAACAGACTTGAATTTAACAAATCACTGGCTTAAAGGAAATCACACAAGCTTGTTTCACTCACCCAAAAGTTTAAAATGATTTTAAGTAACAATGATGCTTATTTGATGACTTTTTCTCTTCAGAAAATAGTATGCACTCAAGAAGAATCACCTTTTGTCAGTGTAAAAAACAATTTTTATGCACCAAGAGTTTGCATGGGTCCAAATGGCTACACACTCACTTCACTAAAGCTAAACTAATTTATTACCCACAGACACGGTGCTGTAGTTTTTGGTTGTGAATACACTATATGTTTGTCATAAAAAAAATATCCTTGAAGGGTATATCCATGGAAGTAAAAGAAAGTCTAGACTGTCTTTCTGTGAGAAAAGCAGCAGACCTCTATACACCGAAGATGTGAAACAGGATTCTAATAAACCTCACCCCATCCCATTCAAATCCATAAATCCATCTATAATACTCTGTCAGACTTGACTGGACCTGAACCAGTGTGTCGGCCTGTGAGCGATGTCGGTCTGTTTGGGAGAGCAGAGGAAAGAAGATGCCGGAGTGGTGGGGATGCAAGGGACGGGAAGGGGTGGGAGGGTGGGAGTCTGTCTGGCAGATGCCCAGCGGCTGTGACCCGGTGTAAGCCACCAATCAAAGCTGGCCTAAATCCGCTGGCCCTATTCCCAGGGGGGCTCCGTCATGGAGGGGCCCTTTTGTCGAAGGCCCCTCCAGATGGTTCAAGGAACAGTCTTATGTGTCTAAAGCCCCTGCTAAGTATTCTTGGAGAGGAGCTTGGGGGTGAGAGAGAGGGATGTGTGTTTGTTTGTGAGGGCTGGTGACCCCGGTCACCCGGCAGGATCTTCCTATCCCTGATGTAGGGATGGATTAATAAGGCTGATCTAGGCACTTGCGCTCCAGTGACTTAGAGAGGAGATGGGAGAGATCAGAGACGTGTTACTCTGGCATAGCTCAGCGCCTGCAGCATCATCGCAGTTTTATCTACTGACGTCAGCCATACAGGAGCAGTCGTTGAGGATTAGTGAGCTATAGTGCTGCTGAAGGAGGATGCAAGGTTAGAGTGATGCTATTACCACTAGCTTGAGGATCTTCTAGTGGGTTTAAAACTTTGAGTCATTATATATCTGGATTGGAAAAAAAAAAAAAAAACAAACCACTTGTTTTTATGCTGAAGATACTCTTAAAGGTGCTCAGTATGATATTCAGAGCATTAATATAGCAACAAATGACTATTTGTTAAATACAGATATGGAGGAGTAATGTCTGCCTGAGCAGAATGAAATAGCTCTCCCTCTGTGTGTGTTGTAATCAGAGCTTCTCTGTGCTTTGTTGACATAGCCAGACCGGCCGTGTGTGCTTGTACTGCATGTGAGTGTGTCCCACTCGCTAGCTCATGGCCGCCACTCTGTGCTGCTTTCATACAGCTGTTAGAGCTGATAACACTGTCCCGACCGGCAGTGCTGTCGCGGAAGCATAGAACCCACCCTCCGGTTCCCTCTCAAGTTAACACTGTTAGCTCTGTCAGCAGTGTTGCCTTTGTTTTCACTGTTAGCAACGGCATGTTGAGAGTCATACAGAAGCAATAGAAATTCTCCCAAGCTCGCATTTACCACCTTTAAGCACTACTTTCTAGATCTCACCTTGACAATCATTACAGGTGGTCAAAATACGTATATGTAAGTGTTGTGCATGCCGCAGTATACAGTAGGTCAGACGTTCTGTTCCTCCGTCTCTGAGCTATACTGTAAATCTTTTAAAGGCACTATCGCATTCTCCCTCCCATCCTTCCATTGCATTTCTTCCAACAAGCCTACTTTTTTTTCCAAAAAAAAGAAGAAGATATTCCTTAAGCCTAGGGGAATTAATTTTTTCACTTTCTTTCAAAAAAACAGCATATATCAAAATTTACTTCACAACAAGTCACTGCCAAGCACTTATTTCCTGTGTTTTTCCCATTTCGGCCTTGAACCGGTGACCCTCCGGTTCCCAAGCCAACTCCCTACAGACTGAACTACTCCGCCCCCTACTCCGAGCTACTCCGACAACCCAGAGATACCATGTGACACCAACCTTGTGTTTGTTGGCTCACAAATGGAAACTAAACATCAGATATCTTCCACAAAGATAAACAGTACATTTCTTTTGGACACTGCAAAATTTTTTAAATGATTAATTCTAATTTTTTTTTTTTTCAGAAAAAGCCATGATTTTATTGAGCACCTTTCTAAAGTCTCTGTAGATGTATTTTTTTTTTAAATATTTGCCCATATAAAAATTTAACTAATAATACCTTTAACTGCTGTAGATCTGGTTGATCACCATGTGTCTCTTTCCCTTTGTCTCTCTCTCTCTCTGTCAGGCATCTAATCCCATCGATGTTGCGGGACGTCCTGGAGCAGTACCTCACACACTCCTACAGAAGGATCCACGGGTAAGCATCAGGCCGATAGCATCCCGAAACACTCTGCTCTTCCTCCGTGTCTACTGGTGAACACACATGCCATACATACAGTATGCGTCTCAGAGAGATGTGAATGCATGTATTTGCATTAACGTCTTTTCTGAGACGAGGCATTTCTCCTTGTGCATCCCTATTAACACATTCATTTGAGGTGGCTGAAAGAGTGAATGGAATCCCAATGCTGGCGATGTTTCAGCCTGCAAAACTGCACATTTTGGCTATTTATCTTTTGTTGCTGATGATAACGATTGTCCGTTTGTCCATACAGATAACAGATCCATTCAGGACATCTGTTAGGGTAAGTGGCTGTCTTGTCCATCTCCATCTGTTGTTAAATGTTTCATCTCTCTGGCCAGGCCACAAAGTCTAAAACTGCAAATTCTTCAACAACTCCTGATCAAGGAAATTCAGGAGTTTTGGCTGCATCTAAGGATAGCTTTGAGGTCTCTATTGGGCTAAAGTCAGGGTTAGATTTTCTTAATCCGTTGCCTGGTTGAAAATTCTGACGAGTTCCCACTTTGTAGTTTGGCCAGAAAATCTCAATGCCAGAATCCATTTTTAGCTCCCTATTTCGAAGCCAACAGGCTAACCTCAGTTTCTCTCTAAATTTTTAGAAACCTGGCAAGTGGTGCGCAGTGCATGTCCAGATCGCATGGCAGATCTACCACCACCAGCAGAAAATGAAGGTGCGTGAGATGATGAGATAATGATGTCTTTCAGGAAAACTTTGCTGTCATGTAAAAGCAGTTACAGTCTATTGCTAATGGAATAAGTAGGGCTGATCATGTCACAGTTGGATCTGTACCTGTAAAATAATCTTTTTACTGGATTCAGACAGACCATCTGGGTGGGAAAAGGGCTGATAGCAAAAAAGGAACAGAATGCTGTAAAAGTTGATAACAACACAAAATGGTGTCTCCTCTTTTCTCTAAGACTTAAACACAAAAACACAGTCAAAAGGTTACACTTTTTAAGCAGAGTAAAAGCTCTGTGCATGGCTCACTCCAGAGAAAACCGTCACATTTATAGCACTCAGTGACAGAATTAGTAGTTGGAGTAACAGTTGTATTGACGATGCGAACACAGGCCAAAACTGCTTGTGTGGATGTACTCCTCTCATTGACAGAGGATGGTGTGGCCTTGCCATGGAGATACTCTGCTAATGCCTCTGACCCAGTGGTGTCAGTCCTTCTTGGGCTCTGAAACCCCGTTACCAAGGATTTAGTGTCCCTAATCAGCTTACATATATTTGTTGTAACACAGTTGGCCAGAATTGGAGACATGGAGCCATTGTTGATGTATCTGTCTTCCTCTGATCTCTCACCCAGTGTAGCCCGAGGATAAATCCCTCTCACTCTGTCGTTGGAAATGTTTGGTACTGTTGTCTACCGACCTAATTTTCTTTTGTCTGTCTCCCTTTCCTTTTCTCTGCCTCTCTCCACTATAGCAAATGCAGCTGGATCCTCACAAACTAGACATGAATGGGAAGCTGGACCTGTTCAGTCGACCCCCAGCTCCAGGAGTCTTCCCAGGGTTCCCGTACACTCATGACCTGGCACGACCCCTCTTCTCTTCCACAGGTCAGTAGGGTCTCCAAGCGCCCAATGCAGTGTGATGAACTGCACCTTCCAAGACAAATTATTCAAAGCACTCCAATTAGCCCATTCTCAAAACCTTCCAGTGCCTTTATGCAAATGAACGTTCATAGCTGCATGTCGAAATTGTTCCTTCACTGTAATGAAAAAGCACTGTTTATTTCCTCTACACTTGTGTAATGTTCACTTAATTACAGTGCCTTTGTAGCAAATGTTTTGTCAGTAAAGAGAGTCAGATATGTCCATGAATATGGATGATTCTCGGTTAGGTAATTGACTGATTTGCCCTGCGTTGGAGGGCAACAGAGAGGCGAACGGCCTTTGACTGGTAATTATGCAGTGGTGTGTCAGAGACACTGCTGTAATTGGTTCTTTCATTAACAATTCATGGAATATGGGTGATGGTAGCAGCGTTGTGTGAAAGAGGCCAGCTTGTTGCACAGTCAGGAACTGACCTCAATAAACAACTGTAGACTCACACACAATATGCAACAGCTGCAATTAAAGCAAAATACCAGTGGCTGCTTTGCTCAAGGGCGTCACTCAGCCATCTCTAAATTCCTGTAGTGTAGTGGGTCCCAACCTGGGGTCCCCCCACCCACCTTAGGGCAGTGGCAAAGATCACAGATCAAGATTTGCCTGCACTGAAGTTGACAAAATTAGATTTGCTCATATATAACTAAAATCATGATAACACACTTACTCGATAGTTTATACAAGTCTATCTAAAAAGATATTTTTTTGTGAAAAATTGAAAACAACATTTTCACTGCCATCAAAAACCTATTTGCTCTCTCGCTTGACAACAGCAAAGGGAGGCCTGCACCTGTATTAAGCAATCTAACAACACCATCAATCACATTTATTTAACAACAATAACAAAAAATACGCCGTTCCACAAAAAAATCATATCATGATCTGCATTCACTTGGCAAATCTGTCAGGATGGCATGATGAAACTGATGCGTTATATTCGTCAAAGGAAATTGATTTAATTAAAAAAAAAAGACTTAATCATTTAATACATCTATATTCAACAAGTTTATGATGCATTTATGTTTTTGGTCCCGTCTAATCACAGGGGTTAGTACTGTGATTGTTTGTCTCTGAAGTTAGAGAATGTATAACTGTCTCATTGAATTATTATAACACTGTTATATCGTCTCCGCTGTGATAGGCTCAGGCCACCCCGCTCCTTCTCCGTACGGCCATGTCCCCCACCCCAGCGGCTTCCTGCCTCCTAGCCATTTGGCAGGTAAGTGTAAGTAACCCCCATGTTCAAATCTTTCTATACATTTATCTCTTCTTTCTCTCTGTCTCTCTCTGTCTTTTATTCTCATGTTTTAAACACATTACAAACCACCAGGGTGTAATTTGAAGCCTAGATATTTCCAGTTTTGATCACAAGTTCATTTTAAGGTTTATATGGAGTCCGGTTGGCCACTGTAGCCAGCCGGTTGCAGCAGTTCTTGAGCAAACTCAAAGTTCATGGTAATGGGGAGTGTAGCCATCATATAGTCAGACAGTATGATTCATAACAGACTTATATAACTCTGTCTGGGGTCATTAAAAAGACTTAGCTTGCCTGCTATCCCTCATTTGTTTGCCCAAACTACACGCAGCGCAACAGCATATCTGACACTATTTTCTATATGCTTGCAGCATAATTCATAGGAGTAATGGAGGGTAGTTAATGATGTTGGATTTATTTCCACATGTAATTTTTTTAAGCATTCATTTATTTTCCACCATTCTATCTGTTTGGTTCAGAGTGGCGAGTTGATTTCAGGGAATGAGCCCTTGAGTCAATCCATTTGGTGCACTGAGGAGGAAGATTGAGTGAGCAAAATTTTCCTGACCAGGGAATTCATGTGTGAGGCAGAGGAGATTTTGTCATTGTTGTCTTTTCTAATATATTAACAAGCCCGAGAGCTGAAAATCCTTAAACCCTAATCTGTTGATAAGTCCTGCGTTTCCTGATGGATTTTTGCTGAATTAAAATGGGACTGCAAATTATCAGTTGATGAGTGTTGTTCACTTTCTCAGGGTAAATGTTTGTGTTATTCTTATAAATTCGGAGGCTCTAGTCTGCGTCAGTGGAGCCCATCAGACACAGATTCTCCAATTAAATCATTGTGGTCGGTCTAGCCTCATTTTTACAGCTGCTAATTCCCCTGTCCTACCACTATTGTCTATTTTCAGCTCAGCTCCAACAACTCTAAAGTAATTTCCCCCTCCTGCAGTGTTCTTCCACTAGCCCCAGCAGGGTCAGGGACACTCCACCCCAGTTAGTGGCAGTGAATCCAGCATCCAGGCGACCTGGCTACTGCAGGATTACCAGGCAGAGAGCTAGGGTGGCAGCGCTTAAAAAAACCACAGCTCGCTTGTAAGAGAAAAGCCGAGTGGAACGGGTTGGTGTTGGGGTGAGCACCGCTAGCCAGCCCCCCTTTTGCTAATCCCTGTTTGGCATTTTACAGATCCTTTCAGTCGCTCCAGTTCCTATGGCGGCCTCGGCAACCTTTCAAGCAGTGCCTTCGGAGGATTAGGCAACCCCTCGCTTGGTAAGCGCTGGCCCCCTCTCCTCCTCCACCGCTCCCCTTTTCAATCTGGCCAGTAGTAGAACAGAGCAGGACAGCGTTAGACCACAGGGAGAGCCAGGAGGGGAGGAAAAAAAAATCAAGACACTTAGCTCTAGTTTCTGTGTCAAAGCAGCCCGAGCCCAGGGAGGCCCAACAAGGCAGCACAACACACCACAGCAAACCTCCTCCCTGCCTCCACTTCACCCACCAACCATGTTCCCAAAAGTCTGGCTTTAATCTGGCTGCGCTGCTGCCAACAGGCCCTCTCAGGTCCGCTGTTTGGTGGCAATTCATCTATTAATTATTTGACAAGCCCCTTCTGCACCACCATGGAGGGCTTTCTCTTTTCCCCCTGCATCCTTCTCTCTATGTCTTTCTCTCTTTCTCTTCATCCCTCCTATTTTTGTGTGCCAAATCGGTCACCCTGTTGTGAAAATGGATGTGATTGGAAGAGACATGCTGTGGAATGCTAAGGTCTCCCTTGGCTTTTCACAGCCCTCAACTCCACAGGGCAAGCAAGTCTCCCCTGTTCATCCAGTGCAAAAAAGGGAGGGGAGAGAGGCCCTTTAGCTCAAAAGCAAATGAGTAGATTTTTTTTCTCTGGTGGGGGGAGCCATTAACCTCTAACTCTCTCAAACAGCTTCAGTGAGAGAACCTCCAGAGACAAAGACAAAAGCAGCTTTTGTTGTCGAGTCTTTCTCATCTTATGTGTCCTCAAGAAGGTTTTGTGCCCAATTAACTTACAGTGGGTCTCACGCCTGTCTCCGTCTTCCCTCCAGGGTCCAACAGCATGTTTGGCACCAAGGAGGGGCCAGGAGGGCTGCCCACATTTGGCAGCCCCCACCACGACACCTGGAACAGACTCCGACGCACCCCGCCATCTTTCCCCACCCCGCCGCAATGGCCAAAAACCGCAGACGCTGAGAGAAGCAGCTCAGCCAACAGTCATGACAGGGAGCGAGAGAGAGAACGGGAAAGAGAAAGAGAAAGGGAGAGGGAACGAGAGAAAAGAGACTCGTCCATCGGGAAAGAGGAGAAGGACAAAGACAGGTGAGTTTGAGGCAGATGCAAATGAACTTTTGGGTATTCTGTTTCACTCAGAGAAAAAATATAGTCCTGCAATAATGCAATTACTATCCATGTTTACTGTCATCACAATTTAACATTTGACCTTACTTGTGTTGTTTCAAAGCATTATATGATTCCCTCAGGAAGGTAATAAAGCTCAACATCCTACACACAGCAAATGTAAAGGACAGAATATTTTCATGCACTTAAAAACTAACCACATGAGTACTCCAAAACATGATCACAACTTTAAAGACATGGCCACACTAATGATCCATTTTCCAGCCTGCATTAGCATATATACAAGATGATTAGATGATGTTTGGCTAAAATGAAAAAAACACTTGAATCGCCCATATCAGCTCTGGAGATAGAAAGATGTACTATCAAAGACAGAAGAAAAAAGTGTGACAATTCTCCAGTCCATTAGTCGTATCTGTGGAAACTGAAATAAATTGAATTCATGGATCCAACAAGGAAATCGACACAAATCAAACAAGCAACAGGCAGCTTTGAGAGAAGCTCTCTGTCAAAATACAATTGGAAAAATATCTGTGGTTGATATTCTGGCAAAACGCAGGGTTTACTGTCAAATTTAAATGCAGTAAACACTATCAGAGGAAGACAAGACCATTTTTATAGAGAATTATAGCCCAGGTTTGATTATTATGTCATTACAGGGATTCTGTGGATCGCAATCGCCACTCCAACCGCTCATCTCCGGCCTCTGCGCCCGTCAGCTACCAGATCAGCAGTCTGATTCGCTCAAACAGCCAGAACTCTTGTGATTCGGGTCGACATCACAGCGGCAGTGTAGATCGGGTCCGTGAGGTGGAGAAGGAGCTGCTGGAGCGCCACAGAGAGCCTTCCACGCTGGCTGACGTGAAGGTGAAGGAGAGCCGCTCGCCTGGCAAGGAGATGCTAGAGAGGAGATCCTCCGAAGACTCCATCAAACCCGCTCAACGTTCTCCTTCCCCGTACTCCAAGGCAGTGATCAATGAGCAGGGCCTGAAGATGGCAGGCGGTCCCCCACCTACACTCAAGGACAGTGAGAGGAAAGAGCCCCCGTCCGCAGAGCTCCTCCACAAGGTGAAAAATGACATGAAGATTAAAGAGGAGAGGAAGGAGGAACAGGAGGTCATGGTGGTGAGTTCTGAGCCTGCCCCCCAACCGCCAGCCCAAGCTCTCCCCCCTCAAATCAGCCAGCCTGTAAACCCGCACCACCACCACCCACCTTTGTCCCACCAGCACCCTCTTCCCTCACCACGCGGCAGTGACATTCCAGCACCTGGCCTGCACGGTGTCCCTATGGCACACTCTCTTCCCCTGTCCATGAGTGCCATGCCGCAGATGGGCAGCCTCAATGTGCTGGACCGGGCGCGCATGGCTCCCTTCATGGGAGTGAGCCCTCTGGCAGGAAGAGAACGCCTGCCCCACCCGGCCTTCCCTTGGGACCCACTTAGAGAGGCCTACCGCAGCCTGGACCTGCAGCGGCGCATGGACTTCCAGCTCAGGGCTGAGCAAGGACACCGCTTCCCCAGTGTGTACGAGCAGGAACGAGCCTACCGCGAGAGAGAGGCTCACGACTACTCTCACCACGAGCACCTGTTGGAGGTGCGCAGGGAGCACGAAAGGATGAGACAGCAGGCGGAGGAGCGAGAGCGCCTCCACCTGAGGGAGGAGCTGGACAGAGCACGCCTCCATCAGCTGCACCAGTCCCCCATGGAGGGCCACCTACCCCACATGCCCCCCTTTATGCCCCACCTAGGCGGCATGCCCTACCCTAGACTCAGCCCCTCCACGGGACACAACGGCCCTCTGAACAGAACGCCCCCTACTGCCGCACTCAGTGCGCCCCCGCCCCTTGTGCCAGCCGGCAGTGCCAGGCCAGCCTCACCCAGGAGGACTACCCCCCTCACCACCACCCAGGACCCACGAGACTACTCCCCATCTCGCAACCCCAAAGAGGTAGAGGCTCGGTAGCTTCTAAGAAAAGTGCACAAAGTCTTACTAGAAGCACTCACAAGCCCCACTCCCCCAATCTGAAACCTTCTCATGAACAAAATGCACTGCTCTTCACCAGAGAAGAGCAAACTCCCTAAGGGAAAGGGTATGATTGTACAAAGTAAGGTGTGTAAGGCTGATTAAGCACATGCCATGACTTTATTTTTAGCGGACTGGAGGTTGAATAATGTCGGTAAAGAGAACATAAATATGTGTATGTTTATATCCGACTTAAATATTTGATAATTATTAATATATTAATCAAATACCTTTTTTCAGCTTTGTGCGAAAAGAGAGGTCCTGAAATGAGTTTGTACATTTCCTATCCTTGTTCCATGTATAGATATCATTTCTATGAATTTTATGTATTTTGTGCATTAGTCATGCCTTTTACAATATTTATCCCAGTTGATTGTGAGACATATCCATTATGACCCACTGTAAAGACTGGAACTGGTTTCAACCTTCAGTAATTTAACCTCATGGTACCAGGATATCCTCAATGACGACAATGTACAATGTTACATTACCGACTCGTTTTATTCATTTGTTTTGCCTTTGAGATATGCAGATAAATATATATTATGAGGTCTTTGTTCAGTCTCTGTAAAGAAAACCAATGTAAATAACTTGTTGATATTCCTTCGCTGCAAAATTACTGTGTAAATTTATTAGTCTTTTTAACCATTTCTAGAAAAACAAAATGAAATGAAACATGGGGAATCACTTCATTGTCGAATATCATGGCAACAGACAAGCCTGGCCAATGGATGAGAAGTACAACGGGAGGGTGTTGTAAGGGGGCCTAGAAGGATCATCTGCAATCTATGCAAAGCAGCACACAGCACCCTGATGGAGAGATCACCCGGAGGGAGCGGACGATACTGGTGATACTGAGAGAAACTTGGATTAACACGTGTTTATAAATAATGATGGAATTATTAAAAGACTTCCACGTCAAAAACTGGACCAGCCCCAGACAGAAAGGAAGGACACTTTTTAGTGGGCAGCAAAAGGACTTTCTCTGTCAACCTTGTTGTGTTGTGCAGTTGTTTTTCTTAGACTCTTGTATACAAAACAAGTAGAGTTTTAGGCGTGCAAAAAAAATGAAAATGAACATTCTTGGTTTAAAATGTACGGAATAAAGTTTGGACCTAATGTCATACATTTGTAGCGCGTCTTTCATCCTGGCGCTCGTCGTCAGTGCTCACTGCAAGTACTGAATTTGTCTGTAAGCCAAAGCTACTGAGTGGAATGTTGATGTGAGCTTGATGGGTTTGCCAATAATGCTTTTGCCTCAGTTTTCAGCATTTAGAGTATTTGCTCAACTGCTATCAAGCTATCACTTTGAAATTATAAAGGCAACAGACTTGGCTGGCAGAGTAGCCTAAGCCTTAAGATCATTTGACCATAATCTGTCATACATGGGCCGCAGAGCTCTTCAGAGGGGATCGATGAGATTGGGCCGAGGCAATACAGGGAGGGACTAATAGGACATTGATTTTGTATGAAAGCAGGTTTTGAGTGTTTGTGTTGCAGGTAACCGGTATTGACTGGCAGCCCGGCCGCATATTGACCCGCGGTCTGGACTCATTAAGAGGAGCAATGCCTGGGAGGCAGGCTATCGGATGGTGGAGGAGAGGCTCCTCTCTTTTCCCATACGCCCCCCTCTCCTCATGCACACCACTCATCTGCTTTTCTAATGAGGCCGGAAGGCGCTCTGGAGTGTGCCGCGCAGGGAGCCCTGAGGCGCCCCGTCCTGTTATTGACGAGACCTCGGCTGCGCTCGCCGCCTGTCCAGAGACGGCCAATTCATCCTGATAATGCCTCGACTACTCATCTCGCTGCTGTGTGCCGTGAGACCCACCAGTCCTGTCCCATGGCATCAGCCCATAATGACAGCGTGGATCAAACCGTGGCCAGGTCATTAGGGGATGTTATTGAAAATCAATGGCGCTCCTGTGTCTCATACACTCCGGCAGGGTTTTTTAAAAGGGCTCCTTGAAAAGACTGTTTGCCAGAATGGAGCTAGCGTATTGGGAAGACTTAAATCACTATCACTTTCAATTTCAGCTCCTGGTAATTGAGCCACATATTCCTCCGACGGGTAGCATCTGTCAGTGGCCGGCCTCACTTTAGCACTGTGTGCTTTTAGTCCTAATCATCTAGTCAACAACGGGTACTTAACCCCTGTACTTGTTAGAGCATAGTGATTTTTCCTGTAACTATTATTTGCCAAGCAAGCTTTGGAAGAAGAAAAACACACACCTTAGATTTTCCCCCGACTCAATCACTCTGTCCTGTGCTCTATCCATTTTATGGCTGAGTGTGGTACGGCCCTCCGGAGATGAAAAGCTCCATCAATTTCACTCATTGTCTGGCAAGGTCAATTTATTTCAGCACACAGTCCATCATCAGATGGGAATCAATTGACACATTGCCTAGCATATCCAACCCAAGGTGGGTTATTACAGCTTCTGCAATTGTCAGCTATTTTCCAGAGCTATTCATATTTGCAGGATTTTTTTTTTTTTTTTTGCTGGGATTGTTATGATTTTCTATATTTAGTTGTTCATAATTTGGAACATACTGTATTTCCTATTTGATGGAACATTGTTACAATGACAGGGCTTCATGGAACAGCTTGTCAGAAAAGTGACTGATACAAGATTTTTTTTTTGCACATTTCTCCACTATAATCCCAATTAATAGGATACGGTGGTATCTGAGGTAAGACATTGTTTTATTGTTCCTCTAATCCTCTTCATTTATCTGTGAGAAACCTCAATGCTGAGGGTTTAGGATTGAATTTTCATGGTCTCAAATACCTCCAAAAAGTGCTTGGCACAGAGCTCACCCCAGATTCAGCGAACAGTGGAACAGGCCTAAGGGGCTTTTATAGAGCACAATGGCAGCTAATAACACAGTGCCAAGCTAATAAGATGGGCAACAAATGAATGGTTCGGCCCAAGCTGCTTTTCTCTCTTGCTCACTCTTCCCCCGCTGATAAAACATGTATGAAAGCGTTTTTGAGCCGTTATGTAGTGGCTCCCTAGACTTTTCCTCCAGCGAGAGCTAATGCATTAGTTCCCATTTGAAGGCTGTTTTGAAATGGAGATTGGTAATGAGACGGGAGGCCCCTGCCATGATCACATTTGGATTGCTGGGGCCTCCGCTGGGCCTGGTGATTTGGGAGACGGTGGCTCTGCTCGGAGTTCAAGCCCATCTCTCCGCGGGGGTTAGCAAACCCTGACGAGAGCCATTCTAAACCACTAAACTATATCTGAACTGTGAACTGAGGGAGTGAGCACCGAGTCAAGGGCTTTGGCTGCGGATCCCTGTCGCACCGCTCTTTGTGGACTGCATGTTGTTTTGACCACCTAAAAAGGCTAGTAGCATACATCCTTCCATGTTGCCATCTTTTTTTAGCCCTCAATGTCAACAGAGCGGCAGCTGACAGAAACCAGGCCAGTCACCGGTTAAGGAGCTGACTTGGAAACAGCCAAATGGTGTGAATTCCAGACCCTGGTGACAAAGTGCTGTCTAATGTCTTTGCACCTCTGGACCTATGACAAATATTCCGGCTGTCTCACACCACTACCGCCACCAGTATGGCTGTACAAGGAGAGCAGCCAATGCAGCCTTGGAGAAAGCATATACTGTAAATCCCTCACAGAGGCACCTCAGAGAGCACGATGTGAAGTAGGGAGGAGTAGAAGAGAATTAAGCGAGATGGAAAAGAAGGAGGTCCAGAACAGTCACCACCAGCCAAAATAAGTTTTCCACTTTGATTCAATTTTGAGGATTTTTCCAGCCTTTAGTGGAACCTCACAATCTCCCACACTGGCCATATTATGTACACAAACCATAAAAAAATGAATAACATTTATGCAGCTGGGTGCATCTGGCAGCAATAGTCCTCTCATTCAGGGACCCACAGGATGGCACCGTGCCGCCACACCACCCTCTCTGTTCTATGTATGGGCACTAGACAAGAGAAGACTTAGGGGAGGGGTGGGTGGTGTAAAGGGAGGCTCTCAAATGCTTCGAATGAGTTTAAAAAAATAAGAGATTTCAAGGCAAATGGAGGCCATACGTGGCTCGTCCAATTTGGCAGAGCCAATGCACATGATTAGCCGTAGAGACGTTAATCAAAAGTGGCTCAGTATTTGAAGGGGCGGTGAGAGGCACTGCCAGCTGGTGACAACATGGCTTGTGTGCACGGGCCAAGAGTGAAGTTTATTTGAATATGGATCTTGCCGTGACCGTATTTCTCCAGAGCTCAGTTAGCAGAGCGTTCCTTGGCTCATCACTGGGATCGCCTCAGAGCCGCTTGGCATCCGGGAAGGCGGAAGTTTTTCCAAGCCGCAGAATGAGAATTACGATTTAGTCCATCCCCTCTGGTGGTGTGGGCATATTCATAAGCATTTATTCAGTTTGACGCTGGCAGAGACGCAACACCTAGTTCTTGGCGTCCATGTGTGAGGATTTCCTTTCCAATATGAAATTATGAAATTGACAAAAAAAGGTTGTTTTTACAGCCTATGAATTAATAACACATTTAAAAATAAAACGTCCTATCTTTCCACATAAAAACCATGCTAGCCCTCCACTGAAAACACAGAGCTTAAATGTAAAACTGTCAGTGTTGCCATAGAGCCAGGGCTCAAGTTGGAATAAGACCACCATTAGTTGGAATAAGACCACCAGTACTCTGAACCAGCAACAACACAGCATCTGTATTCAGCTGTGATGAGTAATGGGGTGGGTTCTGTTTGGTTTGATTCAATAAATTAGAGACTAATTGAGCCATGTTTTAGCTTGTTGATAGGATTAGACCTAGGGTTTGGTTGGCAGTAGTTACTTTTAGTATTAGGACTCTTTATTCACAATGTTCTGGATATGCCCCTATAGCTTCAGATGCTAACATCTCAAGTATACATTACCCACAGTCAGATCATATTACACCACAACAAGCATAATCCACTACAGAAACAGCTCTTGAACAAGGGAAGCATGCTTGTGACAGTGATTCAATCCCTGAACCAGCAGGAAATCTGAGTGGGAAACGTGGATGAATAATTTGAAAAAGTTATAGTTAACACAAATGTTAAAAGGTGGCTATAACTCAATAAAAGTATTGGCTTATGTCAGAAGATTTTGCAGCTAATTTGTAATTGTCATAGCTAATGTTTTAAAGTTAGCACCTTTTGATTTTCTTTCAATCATTTCTGCCAAAAGCAAGCGTCAGAATTGTAACTGTAAAACAAGTGAGCAAATTATTCTTATGCTGGTTACACTTGGATCAGGCGGTGAAATATATCCCAAACAGTTTTTTGAAGCTCTCGGTTGTCCAAGATTAATAATGAATAAATGCAGGCTTGTATTATCTCAGACAGTCCTGTTCTATTCTTGCCATTATGAATTTAAGCTCCATAGGGATGATATGTATGTTTATGATTTGAGAACAAGTGAAAAATAGGTTCTACCTATAATTTTTTTTTTTTTTTTTTTTTTTTTTTTATCTGTGAAGTGTTTGTTGTTGTAATACTCATTTTGCCCACAAGAGGCCGGCGTACACCACTACCCCATGTTCTAAATAGGATCAAAAACATTCATGTTTTCTTCCAGATGAGTTTTAATTTCTCCATGCAGCCTGAACACAATCTACATATATTGTGTTTTAGCAAGGTATGTAAATTAAAACTCCACAGCTTTTTTTCACAGATTTAAAAAAAAACTCACTTAGACAATTGATCCCGGCAAAACATTTTTTCTAAAGAACTTGGAAAAATTATCTTGGCAAAACCTTTTTTCACCTTTTCATAAGTCACAAACACAGAGAGAAAACAATTTAAATCAGACCTACAGATCTCCAGATTTTTTTCTCAACTGCCTCTCAGGGCTTCTGTACATATGGGATAGATCAGCAACAAGTTTATTTATTTCATTCAACTTGAAGACAAATTCTTGTTTTAGAAAAATCATTGTTTTAATATTGCATAACACTGGTATTACTGGTTTCTGTGTATAATATTGTGGACATACAGAATACAAATGTATTACCTGAAGACACTTAGATTAAAAGTTCATGTTGTTTCAATAGAAAATGGAAATGCAGCTCAAATACACATATGGCCAGTCAAGTTATGGCAATGTCCAGGTTACTCAGTGGTGACAAATCATAAATCTGAGTCGCTGACCAAACAATGCTATACAGACATATATTTTCATACAATATTTATCTGGAACAGAATATTTATGTCAGTCAGTGGCATCACAGGGAGACACTGTTAAAGGCAGTTCACTGCATCTGAGCATGCAAATAATGTAAGAAACAATCGCAACTGATGCTTTAAAACAAACACATCTTCAGTTATTATTTCATGAAATTAATTTTTTCAGCTTGACGCTGTATTAAGGGACTCAGCATCCTTGTGTAAGGCCGTTCTCTTTATGCAGGTTGGACTTTTATTGCTTCTTTCAGCATAGGAAGGTCCACACTGTTGTGCACAGATTGGCTGCTGGTTTTAGACTGTATTCTTGTCATCAACAAGTTATAACCCTCACTCACAAAAATACAAAAGGCTGCTATAATAAGGTAGAAAAGGGCAGGGGGATCATATTCTTCATGAGACTAGCGTTGACAGGGCTTCTCAGTATTCCAGACCTGGCTTTGCCCGCCTCCCATGCTTCTTTGGAAATTTGTCTGGCAGTAAACATGCTTTGAAAGGCTCTTATCTCCTATCTGGGCAGGAGCTCCATGCACCGAGATAACAAACCCCATCTTATCTCGCTGTGTTCGTTAATGTCACAGCTTAAGGGGCTTGTTCTTCCACTTGCAATGGGGCTTGCAGAGCGGATTGTTTGCAGATTAGTCAACACAGGCCTCTGGAGGTCTTGGAGCATGTTCAAAATGCTTGTCTTGTCCCATAGACGTTCTTGTGTGCGTACAACAGTTCGTTGGCTGGCTCCCGCTTTCCTGTGTCAAATGGCAGGAATAGCTACCACACAATGGTTGGTGGGCATCATTACACACGGTGAGATCTATAGTAATGCTTATCTCATCAGACAAGCCAGTCGTGCAAGCCAAAACAAAAATGTGCATGCCTATCGAGGCCAACTATATTGTTATTATTCTGTCGCTGATTAGCGCAGAGCACTAATCAGCGATACATTCTGAAACAACGTCTATTGGAGCTTCCCAACCTAGGAAAACAGTCAGCCTGAAATAGTTCATGTGTCTCGTCCAGTCTGTGTGGCCAGATCCATGATCGTCCCTTTGTGACACAAGAGACCACGCGAAGCTCCATTGACTCCAGCCATCTGGCTATCGCACACAACCCCTTGGCTACACAGTGGCTCACTCAGCGATTGATTGGGGTGTTGAAGGCCAGCTATTTAACACATCAGAACAACAAGTACTGCTATCAAGCTGGCCCTTCTCATGCCTCGTTTCTGTGCCGCCCAAGAATGTCTCTTATCTCTTCCCTTCTGCTTGTTGGTTTAAGCCAGACAGCATATGCCCACATTCCCCTTGTAATACACCGTTGTGCTTTTGGTGCAAACCTGACAGGTTGCAGTGGGATCTGATGGGGGATATAACCCATGTGTTGCTGGGTGAAAAAAAAATAAAATCTTCCTCTATATTGCAGCCTCTGGGAGGTATGTTAAAAAAGGCATTTTCTTCCCAACATGCGCTCCTGTTGTTGCACCAAAAGACTGACAGATGAAAATAAAGCCCTGTGTTCCATATCATTAAATCCTGCTCTCTCACCTGATTACATTCTTATTAGTGCCTCCATTCTTCTCCCATTATTGTTACTTCTAGTGAAACAGGCCTGATAATGTGCACTCACTCACTCGATGCACAACCTGCTCATTCCCATCTCTGATTCTTTGTTGCTGCCGAATGGTTTTTAGATGAAAAGTGTGAGTGCGGTGTAATTATAATTCTGGGGGTATTATGAAATCAAATATCACAATGAATGTAATTTTATTTGCTTGTAATCTCTCTCACCCAGGCTAATAGGCGTTTTCAAAGGGCACGCTCGGGGGGAGTTAAACGGCGGACCGTCTCTACATAGAACGGCTGCTCTGCTCTCTTGCTCCTCGGCTCTGTTCTTTTGTCTTTGATATGCAGGCAAAGAGCTTGACAGTCTGGGAGACGTGGGAGATTTGTCGGCCTGTGATCTCCATGCCTCTCTGACAAATGAACGCCTTTGGCAGAGCTGCTGGAGGTACGGCTCCTCTGCCCAGCTGGAATCCTGATGAGACTACACTGGAGCTGCTGGTAATGAAGTCAGGGCACAGAACCAAACTGCTGCCAGAAACGACCTTTAATCTGCACACATGCAGGTCATTTGGCATGCAGTGACTCAAAATTACACATACACCTCTGTGCTATTACATCTAGTACAGTGAGATATTACAAAAATAGGTCAAAACAAAATTTAAATTCATAGCAATGCATTCAGTTTCACTAGAATATTAGTTCAATAATACATGCTTACATTTAATATTTCCCAACAATCAATGACAACTAATATTTTATCTGTGTTCCTATCTGACTAGTGGAGTAATTTAGGATGCAATCACCATCCAGTCAGTCTTCATTACATTGGCCTCAATTGCTCCACCAAGCACACAATTGCTTGACATTGATTTTGCAGATTCTTTCAGTCCATGTAATTCCTCATACAGCATATAGATCTCTCCTTCGGTGTGCAAAGTAAGATGTTAACAAATTATGACCTAAAATTTGTAATCCCTGAAGGATAAAGGTTCTCATTTCAGCCCTACAATGAGCAGGAAATAGCTGATATTGATTCTGGACATAACAATTCCACACTGAGGAAACCACAATGCCCACTCAGTGCAATCCAACATGGTTGCCTTTGATTTCAGCTCTGGGCTTCAAGGGGGCTGAGTGATGGTTCATCGGAAGAACAAGCACTACCCCTTGTGGCTCAGCTGGCCCAGTGCAGCATGGGTAAATGGCACCTCCAGCTGCTTCTGGGCCCCTCCTGATAAGTTAACCTTGTGATAACATGCTAATGCCTGATTAATGTTGCCGTAATTAGACACAGCTTTTCACACTCAGTTAAGAGGACATCCTCCAGCAATTAGCCCGAGCCGAAGAGAGATAATTTCAGAGAGCACAGCAAAATCACGTTCCTCAGCTCGCCTGCGTTCCCACTTGGCAACATTAAGGTTTATTTTCTCATTATTTCATTTAATTACTCGTTTGATGTTTTATACAGCTGCCACAAGTAATCTTTGATCCAATTAGGAAACTCTGATTGACAGCGTGGGTATGGGATTCAATGCACTGCATTCAATTTACCGTTGTGACCTTATCAGAGGATCTGCAGAGGATTCGGTGTTCAACATTGAATGCCAACTAAAAATATAATAATTTCCCTTAAGAATATATTCTGCATGGATGGCACACCTTTGTGTGCAGGCATGTGTGTGTGTGTGTGTGTGTGAGTCTGTAAGAAGGCAGCATGTGTTTGCGTTCTCCTCACCAGACAGCTAACAATGAGGGATGAACGCATTAGTGAGGCGAGGCCCCTGTATTCACCAGCCTCCACACTGCCCATTAATAATGCACTGCCAGGGAATAGATGGGGGTTTGCAGGGATTAGTTCTCCATTAAGGACTCGCTTGCTATTTCTATTAGCGAGACATGTTGGTCTTTCTTAAACAAGAAAGATCAGCCCACTTGCAGCCGGACTATAAAATTCTACATCAAAATTGTCAGTGGTCCCACAAAGCAAGCTGTGTAATTCCTCTTCAATGTGAACAGTGGGATCCACTATATATATGTAGACATGGTGAATGCAGCTGTGAAACAAAAAGAGCTTTTATATGAACAACACCCCACAGTTGCTTATTTACACATCCAGCAGTTACAGAGCAACAATATCATGCATGCATGCCTACATGTTTGTGTCCATGTGGTCATTATAATTCTAAAATCTCTTTTAGCTCTATTTTTGGTCTGTACCTCATTTTAAAATAACAAACAATTAATACATACAGTACAATACATGCAGTGTACAAGATTACAAGGTTCATATATTTGTACATATTTGTATATTTATAACACAGGGTTGCTGTCAGAGATATTTAATAATAATGTTTTGGTGCACAGACAAAAGAAAAACCTAATGAAGGTCTGTGTAGCAAAACATTATTACTATTAAAAATCTCTGACTGAAAAATAAGTTCTCTCTTCCCGAAGGGCATTTCTTCCGACATGTGCAGATGAGGAATTATGTTCGACTATGTGTTCCTAATTCTCCCTGAAGAAAGACAGATTAATAAGCTTTTGTTGGGTCCACCTGAATCTAAAAAGCTGGTCTCAGCCTTTGTTAATATATTTTCTGAACAGGAGGATTGTACCACACCTTCATTGAAAAAAGCCTGGGAGGAGGAACTGCGTATACAGATTGGGAATGAGATTTGGGAGGAATGCCTTAGTTGAATTCGATCATGTTCTATCCGTGCGAGGTATCAGCTAATTTAATTCAAGGTGATGCTCAGGCTTCATTATTCCAAAATTAAGTTGAGTAGAATCTTTCCCACAATTTCAGCAGATGTAAATCTGCTGAGGGCTCTCTGACCCACCTCTTCTGGGCATGCCCAAAACTGTATAATTTCTGCTATGCCATATTTAAATGGTATTCCGAAATGTATGACTGTGGGTTTGAACCAGATCCAGAGATTGCACTATTTGGTTTTTCTCTTTCTCTTTCAAGCCACAGTGTCTCCATGCAAAGTACTGTTATGTATGGAATGGTAATCACAAGAAAAATGATATTAAGACTGTGGAAGTCAGACACTGTGCCTCATTTTAAGATGTGGATAACTGACTGGCAACCTGTCCAGGGTGTACCCCACCTTCGCCCAATGCCAGCTAGGATCGGCTCCACCCCCCCCCCCCCCCCCCCCGCGACCCCGAACAGGATAAGCGGTTGACGATGGATGGATGGATGAATAACTGAACTCACTGGCATACCACACATGGAGAAAGTTATGATACGACATGATGGACTATTCTAACAAAGTCTCTGGTTTATGGCAACCATTTTTGGATTACCTTGCTCAGTACAACTCTGACTACGGCCAACAAAACAGTCATAATGTGCCATCCACCTTTTTTAGTGACTGCTTGTGTTAAGTTGAACTTTGTTTACAGTGGAGCTGTGCAACTCATTTGTTTTGTCTTTTTCTCTTTTTGTTTTGTTGTGTTATAACTTTTCAATATGTGTTCTTGTGTTTTATTATAAAATTCTATATAAAAATACTATTAGATAAAAAAAATACCCCTGACTGCAAGTGAAAAGGACAGTGTTTGGGAGTCTTTTCTATTTTGGTGAACTGAGGTCTTCGCCCATACACCTGCAGGTGTGCAAACCTTCTGCTCATTAACAACACAGTGAAATATAATATACTGTAAGTTGTAGCCCCTTCTCGCTACACACACACACACACACACACACACACACACACACACACACACACACACACACCACACACACACCCCACACACAAACATACAGTTACCTATATACAAACCTTATATGCATATACAGTTGTGCTCAAAAGTTTACATACCCTGGAAGAATTTATGATTTCTTGGCCATTTTTCAGTATGAATGATAACACAAAAACTTTTTTTCCACTCATGGTTAGTGGTTGGGTGAGGCCATTTATTGTCAAACAACTGTGTTTACTCTTTTTAAATTATAATGACAACAGAAACTTCCCAGATGACCCTGATCAAAAGTTTACATACCCTGGTGATTTTGGCCTGATAACATGCACACAAGCTGACACAAAAAGGTTTGAATGGCAGCTAAAGGTAACCATCCTCACCTGTGACCTGTTTGCTTGTAATCAATGTGTGTGAACAAAAGGTCTTTGAGTTTCTGTGCTCCTGACAGACCCTTGCATCTTTCATCCAGTGCTACACTGATGTTTCTCGATTCTGAGTCATGGTGAAAGCAAAAGAGCTGTTAAAGGATCTACAGGAAAAGGTAATTGAATTGTATTAAACAGGAAAGGGGTATAAAAAGATATCCAAGGAACTGAGAATGCCAATCAGCAGAAAGTTGAGACCAAACCACGGTCAGGTAGAGCAACAAAGATTTCTGCCACAACTGCCAGGAATTTTGTTTGGGATGCAAAGAAAAACCTGAAATATAGGAATGTGGTGTGGCTGTTTCAAGATGCACAATACAGAGGCACTTGAAGAAAAATGGTTAAAATTACAATACGCCAAACAGCACAGAGACAAGCCTCAAAACTTCTGGAACAAAGTCATTTGGAGTGATGAGACCACAACCATAAACGTTACATTTGGAGAGGAGTCAACAAGGCCGATGATGAACGGACCACTGTTCCCACTGTGAAACATGGAGGCGATTACTGATGTTTTGGGGATGTGTGAGCTACAAAGGCGCAGGAAACTTGGTCAAAATTGTTGACAAGATAAATGCAGCATGTTATCAGAAAATACTGGAGGAAAATTTGCACTCATCAGCCCGGAAGCTGCGCATGGGACGTACTTGGACGTTCCAACATGACAACGATCCAAAACACGAGGCCAAGTCCAGCTGTCATTGGTTACAGCAGAATAAAGTGAAGGTTCTGGAGTGTATAACAGGTCAAAAAAAGCAAAGGCAAATTATATGTAAAAAATGTATGTAAATAACTAGTAACTAGATTTGTCAGATAAATGTAGTGGAGTAAAAATCACAATATTTCCCTCTGAAGTGTAGTGGAATATAATAGAAGTAGCCTAAAATGACCTCAAAATTGTAATTGCACCATAATACTGGATATTGAATTGTGATTTATTTTTATTTATTTATTTTTTTTTTTTGTGCACCGGTACATCCCGATTGTGTACATGATTTAAGTGGTGTGTGAATACCACTAATCTAATACAAATGCATTTTCTGGATATGAATAGATAAAGAGCTACAAACACACAAATGAGATCCTAATCGGAGCACTCAGGGACGCTGAATGGACGGTGTGTGATAAAAGCCTGCAGTCTGCCTGAAAACCTGACAGCCTTTGTCAGTTTTTTCTGTAGCCAGTGCATTTCTTTGAGGTGATTATGTAAAGTCAACTGTGTTTTATTTTTTCATCTTTCCCTAGCTGTGTGACATGATGCATGATTATAAAACATTCATGGTAATTTCATTAAATAGGCCTGATGATCCTTTTCATGCACATTAATTTGGTCATTTATTTACTTGATGCACAGGTGAGATGAAGCCAGTAGTGGAAGGATGATGTTGATGATTTGATCCTATATCCATCACCTTTGTTTTACATGTATGTTTTGTTGTCTGTGTTGAAAATCTCACTCCCTTTGATTCCAACTTGTCATTCCTACATATAGAAGACAAAGGAAGAAGAAGAAGAAGAAGAAGAAGAAGAAATTTACTTTCATGTCAACTTCTCTGTCAAAGTCTGAGAGGCATTTGATTTACAATGGGGTCAAACAGGAGACTACAGAGACCTTTGATGAGCATGTGCTTTTTCTTTTGTTCAAAACTTGTTTGACATTATGGACAGAAAAAATACAAATTATCCAAATATAAAGCAGAAATGATATTACCCACCACCTAAACCAAATCAATCAAAGCTGAAACGAACACAATATTGTAATGCTCACTTAAATAGTTATTGGAATTCATTTGAGATTTCAGTTTTCTTATTGACATTTAATCCTTATTAAAATTACTAATAATAAATATAAGTGGGACTTAATTTCACAAGAGTCCCCTTTGGTTTATTTCACTTCAGGTGAAGGTACTGACCCTAGAGAAGCCCAATGTGACTGTTACTTTCCTCACTTTGCTGCTCAGATACTGGGAAACAAAATCACCGTGAGGATGCAAACTTTAAGGAGGAGCTGTTTCAGAGGAAATACTCATCAATTTCCTCCACAGTGTTGATGTGATGGAAGCAGAGAAGCATGTGGCGAATCTGAACAGCACTTCATGGCTTATAAGAAATGCTGTGGATGCAACAATCCAACAGCATCTCTTGAGACTGCACGGGCCTGTTGCACTATAACCTGCATGAGTTAACGATGCTGCCCACCCTGCAGTATACCTGGAGGGTCTATAGGAAATCCTTGAGGTTGCAGAGTACATCAAGGCGGATCAGATTATTGCCCCCATGATGTGCGAAGGAGGCATCCCAGTGAGAGAAACGTTTTGATGTCATGATGGCCCTTGTATCTCGTGGCACCGCTGGTGTCCTTGTGGTAAACATACTGTGATCAACTTACTGAGCTAAGCATCAGCACATGAGGAGAAGTGGCCACATGAGCCTCCACCCCATATTGTTTGAGTCGAAAAGATGATGAGCAGGCAAAAAGAGTTTTTGCAAATCACTCTTTAATATTTTGATACCATAATCCATATAGGATTATGAAAGTGTCACAGTAATCATGAAAACCTTGAATGCTACATTTATGACCATTTACTAATTTCTCTAGGTACTACACACCGTACATATAGAGAAAATTTCCCTTAATTTAACTATAACTTGATACATTGTCTACTCAAAATATATCATAATGGGATGTGTTGTAAAAATCTTAGAAAGAAAGAAAAGAAAGAAAGAAATTCCTTTATTAGTCCCACAGTGGGGAAATTCAGTTTTAGTTCGCTAATTCAGTTTGCGCATGTTATTACTTACCAGGCGCCACAAATGTGCATTTTGTGCACAATGGTTATGGTAATTATAACAGTTCCAAACAAACTTTATTTATTTTCTGGCATTAACTACTCTGGTACAGCCAGGTAGAACATAACAAGTACATTAATCAAGTACTGTAAATACAAATTTGAGGTACATGTACTTTACTTCAGTCTTTTATTTTCAAACCACTTAGTTGTACCACTATGTCTCAGAGGGAAATATTGCACTTTTTACTTAAAGCTTTTTGCTTTAGTTACTACTTTACAAATCAAGATTTTTGTTAAAAACTAATCCTCCTAACAGTGTAAACAAGTAGGTGACAACTGAAACAATTAATCAATCGATTAATGGAAAATTAATTGTCAACTATTACGATAATTGTATTCTCGAAAAACAAACAAACACGCATTTTAATATTTTTATGTATTTTTTAAATCATTGGGAAGGTGTCACGTTTGGCTCTGAGATCTTGTGACATTTCCAATAAAATAAAGTACTTCATACAAAGTAGTTTAAAATGAGCTCTGCCTCAACCAACTACAACAGTAAGCTCCTGCTTTTATATGAATGTATAAAATTATATATAATAGCACAACAGTTACAGGGGCCATTTTTCCGCGTTGAGTTCTTTTAATTTTAATACTTTTACGTGATTTTACTTAACTGATGCAGGCAGTCTATAGGCCTGTGTGTGTATTTTTTTACTAAAGTAATAGGATGTGAATACTCGCCCCGGTTTTTCAAAGTAAAAGCTCCTCCTCCACCAGCTGATGACGGCATGTAATGTCAACGCTGAGCCTCTGAGCGTCAAGCCAGGAAGTGCATCTTGTGCCTGGCTGGAATATGAGGAGAAGAAGCTGTTTTACACAGAGCTACCGGGACAACAAACTAAGCTTTTGACGGTAAAATAATCGCTTCAGACACCAGACAAGTGTAACGTTTCTGGTCGCTACAGAGTCCTCCCGATTTTGCTCTTGGATACGCAGTACGGTCGGCTGCTAATGTTAGCACTGGCGTTAGCTTCGTGTTGTTATTGAACGAAGTTGTGTGTGTTCACGTTATCCGACGGCATGTGGATTGGGAAACATTTTCTTAAACTGATAGCTGACGATTGAAATAGCTTTTCGTTTTTCGTCGCACAACAAAGCAGCTAATTTCGCCGAAAAGCTAAGCTAGTAAGCTCAGAAGAGCCGAGCTTAGCTAGGTTTCGTTAGCAGGTTTTAGTCCACCAAACTAGACGAGACACTTTAAGTTTAATGAAGCCTTGCTCATTTGACAAGGTTCACATCTATAACGTTGCTCATGTTGTTTTATGAATTGATTAAGTTCGCTTGTAACTTTGGCATACATAAAACATGATATATTCAACAGCAGTGGATTTTAAATGAAATTCAAACTCATAACTGGTTACTCAGAATGATGAAGGTTTGTGCTGTTTTGGCTTAATAGATCTGTGAGACTTAAAAACCAAACTGTTCCTTAAGTTGAAATCTTATTGAAATAAGTGAAAACTATTTTTAGATGAATGCTGAAATGAAGACTGGATGAGTGGATTCATTTTCAAAATAATTTATAACATGTTTTATGAGGGTATGCCTGCTGAGAACTTGAGTGTCCATCCATCCATCCATCCATTCATTCATTCATTCATTCATCCATCCATCCATCCATCCATTGGGGGGGGGGGCTGGCATTGGGGTTCACCCTGCACAGGTCGCCAGTCCATCGCAGGGCACATGGAGACAGACAACCATTCACATTCTTACCTACGGGACATTTAGACTCATCAATTAACCTGCATGTCTTTGGACTGTGGGAGGAAGCCGGAGCACCCGGAGAAAACCCACACTTACACCGGGAGAACATGCAAACTCCACACAGAAGAGTCCCAAGTCGTATTCAAACCTGCAACCCTCTTGCTGTGAGGCGAGAGTGCTAACAACTCGAGAACCTGCGTGTATTTAACCTAAATTGGAATCTGATATTTAGTGCCCATCTGGCTGGAAACAATAAATAGTCTGACTTTTAAAGTAACTTTACTGATCTTATAAAATGTCATGTAGCAGGTTCTGATTTCACCAGCGTGACAAATAACATCACACTGCTACCACGTGCATAATAGCCTGTAAAACAATGCAACAAAAGTTGAACCTTCCCAAACTTGTTTTTATCATCATTTCTTGTAGAAAACATTGGGAGATGGACAGTTGTGGAAGAGGACGGCCATGGGGAAAGCTTGTCAAAGTGGAATCCAGTGAAACTGTCCTGCTTTTCAACAGGGAATGCACAGTTGGCAGAAAAAAAGGTAGGTTCATATCTATATGTAATATTATGCATTATGGAATAATAAAGATATTTTCAAATTAAAGCTTATGAATTTTAACTTTGAAAAATTTAATATCTTTTACCCTGCTTTAAAATGCTCTAAATGTGGTGATGCTTATCAACAAAAGACAGTCCTGTCTGCAGTGTAGACATTGCTGTCAGTGTCTGGAGCCTTTAAAAACCTCCCCCTTTAAAACACAAAGCCTTCTTTAGTGCGCCAAACTTAGACAGCCCCTTGTGATGACAACAAAAGGCGTCCATTGAGAACATGTGTGCAGAATATTAAGTAGATTTTTTTTTTTGTATGGGCTTTTGCTTAAGAAAAGGTTAGGCCTATGTTTCCCCCTGTGTCTGCTTTGTTGTCAAGACCTTTTGGGGTCTACTTTTTTGCAATGCAAAGCGGCTAGCCTTAATTGTAAGCTTATGTGTGGGCAATAAAAGTCTTTTTTTTAATGTCCACGCAACACAGTTTCAGGTGAATCTCAATAGAATGAGGTTAAATTTTCACATTGTTTATTTTAAAATATAGGCTGACAATGTAGAACTAAGCCATATTAGTCAGAGTTACTGAGAGTGTGTTTTGGAGTGGTCAGAGGAAAAACAAAATAAATCAACAGGAAAACATGAGTTATCATACTCTTGCACAGATACAAATATTACCCATAATACCCCCCCCCCCCCCCCCTTAGAGAGCCAAGTAATCTGTATTATGTCTACTCTGTGTTTTGATTGTGGTGCTTTATTATTATTTTGCCACCAGGATGTCATCTATCCTTCCCAGCCAACAAACTGGTCTCAGGGGAACACTGCAAGATCGTGCAAGATGAGAGCTCGGGGCTGGTGTGGCTTGAAGACATGAGGTACTAGAAATTAAATTACACAAACCGTATATTAGGGAAAATTAAACTGTGTATGAAAGAAAGTCCATGCTTGTATTTTTAGAGCCGTTCAAGTTATGTTTGATTTGATATTTGTTGTTTTCATAAAGCAAATGCACAAAGCTTTTTATATTGTACAGTGACGCATCCAATTGCATGTCTGTCTGTAGCACTAATGGAACGATGATCAACATGTCCAAGCTGGTCAAGAAGCAAACTCACATGCTGCAGAACGGCGATGTCATCTACTTTGTGTACAGGAAAAATGAGCCAGAACAAAGTGAGTCGTTAGCCCAGCATTGTTGTTAGCCATGAGAATGATGCTTATGAGAAGGAAAGACCAATAACATCGTCTCTTGTCACCCTGCTGTAGACGTTGCCTATGTCTACCACTCAATCCAAATGGAGCAAGCTTTTTCACATCATAGTTGTGGTAAGTAGACAGGTAATCCCCCACAACTCTTCTGTCGAATGCATCCACAGCTGCTAATCCCCATCCTGTATCTAAACCTTAGACATGGAGAGGTCAGCCCACAGTCCTGCCCCTGTTCCACCCTCAGAGATGCCACTCTCTGTGGAGCCTGTGATGCTCACAAAGGCTCCTCGTGATCCAGCTCAGGAGGAACCTCAGCCCTCCACCTCCACTTCCCACTTCTGTATTGAGAGCCCCACCACTTCTGGTCCTGTGGCAGCTCCAGCCTGTCCTGCCTCTGGTAGGTTCTCTGCTAACACACTGCTGAAGAGTGGTGATCTTCAGCTTCCTCTTTGGAAATTAACTGCATGTCGCTTTTTATGTCTACATCCCGGAAATAGTCCTTGTCTGTCTGTGCGTCCATCCCTTTCTTTCTGGACGTGATCAGGAATGTCTGGAGCGAATTTCTTCAAATTCCACATGGACTCTGATTAGAACTGATTAGATTTTGGTGGTGAAAGGTGAAGGTCACAGATTTTTGGCCATAACTCAACAATTCATAATAGATAAATGATTTTTTATGATTATTTACGTTCGTGTTATGTTGTTGGGAAGAGGGTTCTGTGGTTATGTTTTGGTTAGGGCTCTCAATCGATTCAAATATTGAATTGTATAGTAATTGCATGACTGTCCGTAGTTATTCACAATTAATCACAAATAAATTGCATGTTTTTAATTCAAAATGTACCTTAAAGGGAGATTTGTCAAGTATTCAATACTCTTATTAACATGGGAGTGGGCAAATACATTGCATTATGCAACGTGTTTGTTAGCTGATCAATATTATAACTTCAACTATTTGGCAGAATGTTTCCAGTTGGTGATCACACTATCTGCAGCCAGTCGACTCTCACCTGCTTTGACTTTTTCCCTACCTGACTGCGATTGACTCAGCCATTTCTCTCCACTTTCCCCAACCTTTAAAAACTCTGAAGGTTGTTTTGTAATTTACGAGACATTGGGACATGCTGCTCTGTCTAATTACCTGCGAAATTACATGTGATTGATTTAATTAAGATCAGTCACTGTGGGCTTGTCTCATAGTCATTGTTCTTATTGGATGATGGAGAAAGTGTCCCGTATTGTGTGTTGTAGCGCTTCTGGTCTTTCTTTCTCTGAAGATAATGTTATCAAACCCCTTCCACACTACTGAAGTAGGTCCTATTTGTGGAACCATCTCCTCCACAGCGGAGCTAGTATATGACACACCTCTAGTCTAATCCTTTTAAACTAAATTCTTCCATCATCTACATACATCTGAACAAGCTGTTTGAAGTGTTAGCAGCATTATTTGACCTATGTGTGTTGTTCCTCCATCTTATCAGGACAAGCAAAAGATGCTGCCCCTGCACAGGAAAAGGACATGGACAACACTGAGCCAGAATGCAAGAGGAGGAAAACTGATGACAGTAAGTTCTTTTACCTGGAGATTAAGCTGGTTTTCCTTGATTCCTCACATTAGATTTTGGGCCTATTTTCAAGGCAACCAGTGCAAAAAGCTCTCTGACCGTTTCCTGACTGTCAGAATAGGCTTTGCCTGTCTGTGGTGTTGTTGTGTGCAGTGCTCAGGTGGGAGGTGTGGTGCAAAGAGATTGGAAGTTCATATCTTAAAATTTGAAGTGAGAATAGACATCTAGAAATCACATTGGTTTCTGGTGTAATGTCACCCAGCTGCCACACTGGGGATTTTACCAACAAGAACAACTACTGTAAACACTTGAAGCATATGCACAGAAATGACAAAATAATGCTTAAAATGCAAATGAACTATGTTAATTTAACACTCCCCAGCCAGTAGATGCATATAAATGGGCATTAGGAAAGGTTAGAGCAGGAACATCAGTATCAAGTCTGCCTTTATCAAATAATCTGGTTGATTCTTATACTATCTTGTACTGTACTTTAGGGGTGTAAGATATATTGAATAAATAGAATATAGCAATATTATATATTGTGATACTGTTTTGATTCTCCAAAACACTGCATTGACTTTTAATGCATAGTTTATAGTTTAGTCAGTACTTTTTTCATTTACAGAGAGATGGGTCCTCAGAGTTTGTGCCCTCTGAAAGTAGTGCTGTGATGTTGGACTTTACAGACTGTGATAAATGCAAATGCAGATCCTACTGCTCTCACTGAAAGAAAACGTTTTATACTTTAGCTTTATACTATGACATTTTTTCTAAAATTAGATCAAGAAATCACAATAAATCGCCTTGCTTACAGTATCGCATATATTGAATCATAAGCTCTGTATCGTGATATGTATTTTATGACCAGATTCTTGCCGATACACAGCCCTACTGTACTTAGTACTTGTATCATGTCCACAGAGGGCAATTGGACCTTTATACCTGCAGCCTCAGATTTAGAAAAGTGTCACACGAGAGCGCAGTGCCATTATGCACAGCCGTCCACTGTGTTAACCTTCATTTAATCACTGCTAATCTGCTACAGAATACTTGGTATTCAGAATACTTGGTATTCTGCCTGCTTATGCGTGAAACAGCGAATTATGGAGACTCATTAAGTACATCATAACCTCCTTTCTAACTTAAAAAATTGCACAAACACAGCTGTATCATATTGAAGATATGATGCAACTTTTGATAATGTGAAATATAGAATTAAGACTGTCATCACTGTGTTAATTGCACAATATGATTTCATGGAGAAGCCACTTCTTCATTTGTTGATCTGATGCTTCACTGTGATTGGCACAGTTGTTTCAGTGTTACGAGACCAGTGATGTGACCGGCCGAGAGCATGTATTAATCAGCACACCCTCTGATCTATATTCCACCTTACCCGGCTCTTTTGCATTTTGAGCTGCTGCACATACTTCAACTAAAACATGAAGATGTCAGATGACAGTCTGTGCGCCCAAAACTTACTACTTTGCATCATTTTTTGCGCTCATGCAAGTAAAATGGCACCCTTTATGTCATACCTCAGCTTTACTTGGAGCCATACTTACCTTTGTTCAAACCACAAAAAATTATTCGAAACCTTAAGCCCAGCCTGGAAGGATTTTGTAAGCCAAACCAGACTCAATGCAGCATTTAATATACAGTTCTTGTGTTTACAGATAAAGATTATGATTTGGACTTGCCACACACCTCCAGCACAGAAGTGGTCGGTTCAACCAAGGGAAGCCTTTTGTCTAAACCACCAGTGGGAGGGACAAAGACAGACAAGATGGAGGAGAGCCTGACATGTGTTATTTGCCAGGACCTACTGCATGACTGTGTCAGGTAAGATCTCAAGGACCCTTCATCAGCACACATATCCAAGGTTGTGGGCTAGAACCCAACTTTGTGGTCTTGTGAGGTACTTTGCATACATGCGTTATATGTGTTTAATTCTAAGTCTCTTTTTTTCTATGTTAGCTTGCAGCCTTGCATGCATGTCTTCTGTGCTGCCTGCTACTCAGGCTGGATGGAGCGTTCCTCTCTTTGCCCCACGTGCCGCTGCCCTGTGGAGAGGATCCGTAAGAACCACATCCTCAACAACCTGGTGGAGGCCTACCTCATCCAGCACCCAGGTTTGCGCAGAAAAAGGCCCATTTTAATAGCATCTTTTAATCATTATGCATTATTTCATTCAAAATGCCAGCACCTTTATTACATCAACTGAAAAGTTTGTAAGTGGAAAAATCTCCTCACATTACAAGCATTTAAAAATCGTCAGCAAAATGCAGCCTAGTAAAGCTGACATGACGGAGATTCAAATAAGAGAGAAGGAATGGCATGTAAGACCTGTTTACCTGGTGTAATTTATAGGGCAGTCAAAATTAACAGGATAATAATGCGTTAAAGCAAATTTGTTTTAATGCCACTAATTTCTTTAATGCAGTCGATCTCTGTGAAGTTGGAGTGGGTTCAGTTTTAAAGCTGTGAAGATATTGGCATCATATGAAACTAGAAAACCTAAGGAATCCATTTGTACATACCAGCTTCTGGAGTAGGCGGCTAAACTTCGGCTACATTTTGGCGAGGAAAAACTAGCATGGCCAAAGGGGTCCCTTGACCTCTTACCTCAAGATATGAGAATGATAATGGGTTCTATGGTACCCACAAGTCTCCCCTCTACAGACAAGTCCACTTTATGATAATCACATGCAGTTTTGGCCAAGTCATAGTCAAGTCAGCACACTGACGCTGGACTGTTGTTGCCTGTTGGCCTTGAGTTTGCCATGTAATGATCATATTTTTTAATGCTAAATTCTGTACCTGTGAGGGTTTCTGGACAATATTTCTCATTGTTTAGTGTTGTTAATTGATTTTAATAATAACAATATACATGTATTTCCATAAAGCAAGCATATTTGCCCACTCCCATGTTGATAAGAGTATTGAATACTTGAAAAAAAATTGCATACTTGAAAAATCTTTAAGGTACACTTTAAAAAGATTTTAAAAAATGTGATTACTTTGCGATTTATCATGATTAAATATTTAATCGACTGACAACCCTAATCATTTCCAAAATGGTATACATTCCCCCTAAAAACATCTTTCCATTTCTGTCCCACAGAAAAGTGCCGCAGTGATGAAGACATAAAGAGTATGGACAGCCGCAACAAGATAACTCAGGACATGTTGCAGCCAAAAGTTGAGCGCTCCTTCTCAGATGAGGAGGGCAGTTCAGATTACCTCTTTGAGCTCTCTGACAATGACTCTTTCTCTGACGGTGACTCCTCAGACATCAGGTAAGTTCTGGTTGTTTGTTTTTGTAGGAAGCCTGTGTTAATTTTGGCACCTGACTGATTTAATTTTGTTTGTTAGTCTTTGTCTTTTCAAGGAAATATATATTCATTTTAGTCAAATTTTAGTTATATGAAGTATTTCATACTTTGATTTGTATAGGCAATGATTAAAAATGTATAAAATTAGATATATAGAATATATCTAATGAGAGTATCTGTAAAAACCTTAGCTGAAATTCAGTGAGAAAGTATGGAAATGTAGGTGTACTGTAGGCCATAAATGTGCACAATTCATGCACCGAAGGAACCAAAAAATAAAAATATTAATTTGATAATGTCATAAAAATATCATGACATGGGGAAGCCATCATTTTTTGGAGCCTGTTTTTTTAGTGCTGCTTGTTTAGTGAGTAACTTCTCCATCTACTGATTTTCTGTTGTGTTTCTTGTCCCCAGTCAGCCTCTACTGATCTGCAGACAATGTCCTGGCTACAAAAGGGAGGTCAGTCAAATGCTGCTTGCTACAGGTTCCAACTACTGGCACCCTGGTCTGCCAGCTCTTCTGCCTATACCTCATCCACACAAACCAGCAACTGAAGAGGGCTCTGCAAAGCCCACAGGGGAGCAGCCTTCAACATCCTCTGACATCCCCTCAGGTGGTTATGGGTGTAGATTGGAAGATCAGAAGTTGAAATTAGACTTTTCACTCATCACAAATTGCAGAGGGCAGCACAACATCTGTTATAATCCTAATACAAAAAAACAATAAGCAAGATTTGCAGATGCATGAATATTCTCATGCCTACTGTTCACATCTTCACATCTCAACCTTTTTTCTGCTCCCGTCCTGTGTGCAGCTCCTCAGGAGTACCGCTGCCCCCCTCAGGGCAGCCATCTCATTTGCACCTGCTGCCTCCAGCCAATGCCAGACAGATGGGCCGAGCTAAACAGGGGGCAGGTTATTGCTCAACGATGTGAGTGATGTTTGTTAGTCCCTCTGCAGATATGTAATGTAATATGGTTGATACTGTCATTCAAACAACTGCATGTAACTAGAGTGAAATAGAAATGGACTTAATATAGTCAAAGATAATATAAGCCAGTCATTGCTTGTACACCTTTACTTATGTATCGCTCCTCAGTATAAAGACATGTTTAAAGGAATAGTTGGGGTATTATGAAGTGGGGTTGTATGAGGTCCATAGTCAGTGTATTACCTACAGTAGATGGCAGTCGGCACACCCCCAGTTTGGAGATACAGACGGAAGCAAAAACAACGTACTGCTGTGGACGGGGGCCAGCAGCAAAATGTTTTTTAGCCACCATGAAAAATCAATATCAGTTTCAGTTTACACTCTAATTAGGTTTTCCAACAGCGCTTTGAGTGGTCGGAAGACTAGAAAAGTGCTATATAAATGCAAGTCCATTTACACAAGTCTAAAATAGGCACTGAACTGAAAGTGAAACTTAGTTGTACCATTTTTGTCAATTGAAAAGAGCATCTAAAGTTTCAATTTCAGTTCAGTTCCCCTCAAAAAGGATTGTCTGATGGCAAGATAAAGCAGTGAACATATTCAAAATATAGTTTACACTTAGAATGTATTTTTTTTTTTTTTTTTTTTTTAAAGCCTTTCTTTCAGGTGGCTAAAATATGTTTTGCTGCTGCCCCCCATTCAAAGCAGTACATTGCTTTGCTCCTGTGCCAGTTGCTCCAAACTGACAGTTATGTAGGTAATTCACTGACTTAAGACAAGTATCTCATACAACCCCGCTTCAAAACACCCAAAATATCCATTTAATATACATCTTTTGAGGCTGCTGATTTTACATGTATTACATAGTAGATGTAAAATTAGCGGATAGGTAAAGTACAACTTTTGTGTTGTGTGTTGGCAGGTGTGCTGTGCCAGCGACCCTTCTGTCATATGTACTGGGGCTGCCAGAGGATTGGCTGTCAGGGCTGTCTGGCTCGATTCAGCGGTATGTATCTGTTCAAGCAAAACAGCCACAGGGGGATTTCCACAGTTAGACTCATTGCTTGGTGGTAGGATTCCACCAGTATGGGATTTGTTTTTGGCTGATGTTAGAAAAGCTTTTAGTTGAAGGGGCTGATTCCTGAATAGTGTAAATAAATGCACTATCTAGTGTGATGGTTGTCAGCCTCAGAGTACAAGCACTCTTTTTTCCACAGCATGTTTTTTTTTTTTGGCAAACTAATGGAACATATTCCTGCATATTTGTGTGACAGACATGTCACAGCAGAATAAAAGTAGGTGCTTTCCTTTTCCAACAAGCACAGTACAAAATCACTAAATGAATTCATGAAAAATTATGTTTGAGGCATTCGACTTTGAGTATATAATAATTTAATGACATTACACAGTAGAAGCCAGTGTCAGTGTTGGAAGAAACATCAGGTTTGAAGTTGAGATGAACTTAGTCTCCATCTCACAGACCGTGTATCTCTGCACCACATAGATGCACCACAGGAATTCAAACCTGCAACCCTGATATATAATAATATAATAATATGATGAGATTCTTTTTTCCTTCAATAATGGCTGTTTTAACAGAGATTAAAACTGTATAATTCAGACACCAACTGTATTATTCACACATGAAATAGTTTTGACCCCAAAAGAAGAAGAAATAAATGATTAAAACTTCCATATAGTTGATGTCCCCATAGCATTGCATGACAGGGGAGAATACTGTTGGGACTCAGATTTTGAATTTGTTTTCTGGTCCAGAAAAGCACAAGTGACCCAATCATGATTGAACCACAACAGTGCAACTGGGCTCTAAATATTTTGGGCAGTTGTTTTTTTTTTTTGGGCCCTCTGCAGTCTACTCAGTGGATGAATTGAAGAGGTTTAAACTGTAGCGATTGGCAAAGCAGTTCTTTTCCGTGTATTGAATCAGTTTAATAAAACAGTTCAATCAAAAGATTTGTTCACTGAATCCTTCAGTGCTTGATCGCAGCTCCGACTGCATTACACCCACTTTCTGAAACACAACTGAACATTCAGTTCAGCTCGCTAACTACAGTACTGAGAACAGAGGATTTAGTTGGATAAAGATACCATTTACAGATAGGAAGTTTATGCAACTAAATGTCAGGTTCTTAAACATTTTTATTTTATTGAAATAAAAACAAGAAATAATAGTTTCACAAGAAAACATTTATGTTTGTCCATATGCGTTTCTACGTGCAAATATTTTCACATTTGTAGCCCAAGAAAAACAAAACAAAAAAGAATCTCCTCATACAGACTATTACACAGAAAAACTGAACTGTTTGCATTTTTATCAAAGCTTTCATATATTATATGTGCCTCTTTCTTGGTGTGTTCGCAACCCTACCCCAATCAGCTGTGTGTCTGAACATACGCCATACGTCCTGTGAGCAAATGACTTGATTCACTCACTCCTTGAGTCACTTGCTGCACATTGAGAGCGCAGTTGAACTGAAAAATTTATCGTTTCAGGAAGGGATTCAGTTCAGTTTGTTCACCCAGGCTTTGTTCTTTTGAACAACCCATCACTATTAAACTGTGATTTCTCACTATTAAACAGTGATTTATCACTAGTATGTCCAGCTGATAATAACCCGAGACTATCCCTCTTGTAAAGTTTGAAGAATAGCTTTGCTAAAGCAACACATTCCAGCTTCTTATTGGCTACATTACTGTACACTTGACACCGCAACAGGAAACTGATCTATTTAAATCTGCACACATTTGGAGCTTAGCTTTACATTTTTTTAACCACTGATTGGTGATTTCTTATATTCTGATTCAACTGTCGCTCAGAGGGATTTTTGTCTCTTTCTTCCCTTTCGGTTGTCAGTACTTTTTAACCAATGTCCAGCGTTTTGTTCTCCATGTACAAAGCAGTCCCTTCATACAAAATAACATCCGTTTGTGGAGAGGACTCTACAACCTAAAAGCATGAAAGACCATCAGACATACAGAGCAGTCCTCTCAGTCGTCTGACTGACTGGACCCAATCAAGCTTTTGTGGCAAGCGATTCCAGCCTTTTCAAAACGGCAGTGTAACTTCTCAGATATGTATTCATACTTTTATTTTATGTGTTCAGTTCAACTTTTGTTTTTTGTTTTTGTTTGTTTTTTCCAGAACTCAATCTGACAGACAAATGCCTGGATGGTGCTCTGAACAACAACAACTATGAATCAGAGATCCTCCAGGTAAGATGGACTATCTGTACGTGTCAGATATCAATGTTATTCATCACTTTATGTATTTATTTGTACATTAGAATGCAATGCATGTTTAGGTCAGTGGTGTAGAGCTTGCTATTTATAAACCTGGTTGGTTGATTCTGCCAACAGCATTTACACTATGCTACTCTGAATTAAATAAGCTCTCCAAATTAAAAAAAATGTCATCTTCATCAGCTAAAGCTTCTACTAGCAAACAATAAACTCTACTTACAACTAAGGTGTCAAAGTTAACGCGATAACGTGTTAATGCAAATTTGTTTTCACGCCATTAATTTCTTTAACACATTAACACAAGTAGTAATTTTTAGGTTGCAGACTCAGTTTTAATGGGAGAGTGAAGATACTGGTATTATATGAAACTAGAAAAACAAAGAAGTCCCTCGGTACATGAAGGAAGCTAAATGACACTCAACTTAATTTTGGTGAGGCAAAACTGTTATGGCCATTTTCAAAGGGGTCCCTTGACCTCTGACCTCAAGATATGTGAATGAAAATTAGTTCTATGGGTACCCATGAGTCTCCATTTGCATAATGCAAGCATATTTTTCCTCTCCCATGTTGATAAGAGTATTAAATACTTGACAAATTTTTCTTTAAGGTACATTTTGAACGATATAAATGTGCTGTTTATTTGCAATTAATCACAATTAACTATGGACATAATATTTTAATTGATCACCTAAGAATGTGAGATGCTTGAAATACATCTCTGCACATAGAGCCATATACAGTGCAATATGTAATGTTAAGATGCTGCTGTGTGTTTCCATTCTTCCACCAGAACTACCTGTCCTCCAGAGGGAAGTCATGGAGAGATCTGCTGCAGGAGTCTTTGCAGGCTTCTCAGCAGGGAAACTTCTGTCTGTCAGGTGAGCCTTCAGATCAAAACCCAAGGCACTTTCATTACTTAGTTGTGGACTTTGAAGTCCACGCTGTCATAGAAAGAGAGCGGTAATATCCTGTCTTTCTCGACTCTGTCAGATTGTCGTATCTCTCAAAACACTATCCTGTGCGTCACCTGCGGCCTGCGAGCATTCAAGGAGCTGGCCTACAAGTACAGACAGAACATCCCTCCACCTGAACTGCCTGGTCAGAACAAAACATATTTATAAAGCCATTTTCAATGCCATTTCAGATGTTTAGACAACCTAGACACAGATGGGCTTACTGTTGTTTCTAGGATAAGAACTGTCATACCCATGTAATAGTTTTATTTGATGTTCTTTCCTCAGCTGCTGTAACATCTCGTCCCGACTGTTACTGGGGACGCAACTGTCGCACACAAGTGAAGGCACATCATGCAATGTAAGTCTTTTTACAAGAAAAGCACCACACTCAGTTTCAGATCTGCCCTCTAGTGGATATAGACTATATGGACTTGAGTCCTCTGCAACAGTGGCAATATGTTGCCTTGTGGGAAAAATGTTGGAGACAGTATATTACTTCTCTACTCTAATATTTATTTATCAGTGGCCACCTGCTGCACCAATCAGAATCAAATGTACAGTAATTTTTGATAGACTTCTGGGCATTTGCAGACACAAAACACTCCTTATAGTATGTTCTACAAGTCATCTGGATGATACCATCCATACATGTTTTTTTTATGTTTACCGCTGAGCCTTAAGGTTATTGAATAACTCTGGCTATACTTTAAACACAGACATGACCGAGATGTGAAACACTCGGTGCCAGTCTCGTGCATGCTGTTCACTTATTTAACCACTAGAGGGAGTCCTTGTATAAACTTGGTGCTACAGTCCTTCATGTCTGCTGTTTCAAGACCTCTTTTTTGTGGTTTCTTTTCTTTATTTCACTATCAGGAAATTCAACCATATATGTGAGCAGACACGTTTCAAGAGCTGAAGGAGCAGAGTGGTTTGTTTCTCCACCTAAGTGTCAAATGTAGATAACGGAGCATCTTTTAGACACAATCTTAAGTTTTGTTCTCACCATTGTAGCTAACTGCCTTCCAGATGTTATGCAATAACCTAACGCAGAAATTACAATCAGTATCCGTTAATAATAGTGAAAAGTGTCTTACTGGACACAGGGCTGTGTGGAATGATGCTATGCACAATAACATCAAAGTTATATGTTTACTAAAACTGATTTGAGGGCATTTAACACCAGCCACCATTTAAATTTAGAAACATTTGCCGGTGGTGCATTCACCTAGTCTACCAGGTAACCAGCCACCAGCTGTTAGAGTAGTTTATTTGGTGTTTGTTAGAAATACTTCCTGATATTTTCTCCAGCCTATGTGACAAAAATGTTTCTCAGATCAAGAGCGAGTAAGGCAATCTGTATGGATTAAGGCCATTTATGTATGCTTGCACATGTCAGTGAGCATGTTTCATATTATGTCTCCTCCAGCCTTGGTACTAGAGGCTTATTACACTCTGTCTACATTTGCCTTCTTTAATTATGATATATTTCAACAGTCTTATGACATGTCGAGGTAAGAATCTAGGGCTTCCTACTTAATTCTGATGAAAACATTACAATAATGGTGATTTTGGGCCGATATAAGCAGCTTCCAAGATCCAACCTTTGAACTGTATTATAAAGTGGAAATGTCTCTCTGAGGGACTTTTCTTGTTTTCCCAGGGCGTTACTGTGTTCTCAGATGAGGGCAAAAAGCCATGTCAAAACCTCACATACACATACTATGGTAGATTTATAATCCCATGTGATATTTGCAGAGCACTGGGAAGGGGATCAATATGTTGTAATGCTGTCAGAGGGCACGGGGGACCTCTGTTGTATGCTTTGCTCTGGATAATCATCTCCAAGGTGATTAACGTAGTGTAGAAGGGACGCTTTCTCCGAAAATCGTAGTAAGGGCTAAGCTGTGATGAAATGCATAGTTACTCCATGTAGACTCTTGAGAGGAAAATCTAAGTTGCACTCCAGGCAACTAGTACTGGTTAATTATGTTGAATGGGATGTTGCTTTTAGAGTAGAGTTTTCATAATGCAGATTTGTACAGGATGTGAACCAGCGCATTAGAGAACTGTGCCAATACAAACACAACAATATGTTCTGTTGTCATTTGTGTTTCCTTTACACATGTTGTAGTTTATCTTTCCAGAGTTTTGATAGAGGTTCATTCAGATGGTAGATTTTTTGGTTTGGTTGGATGTTCTCTGGTTCCTCAGGTATTGATAATTAGGTTAAATATTTATGGTGGTTAGAAATATCATCACCCAGAGTGTCAGTTTGTAAACATTATAAACATACACAGCTAGTACTGATGTCTACTGTTAAATTGACAAATCAGCCATTGGACTTATTCAGCTAAGTCAAATGAGAACATCCATACATTAGTTTCTAGAGGCCTTATACATATTGAAATATGAGGATGAAGTACCGTTTTTTTTTTCGCACTGTAAGGCGCACCGGATTATAAGGCACATTAAGCGAAACAAAATGGTCAGGTAAGTCATACTTTATTCAATTCATTTAATAACTTCAATAACTCTCAACATTTTTCAGTTGTAACACATGAAATACAAAACAATACACTCATTTTTCAGTTCATTCCTGTTCCACAAGTCCATCAAATCCTTCATCAGTGTCTGAGTTGGGCGATTTTAAGTGCGCCTTATAGTGCAAAAAATACGGTAATAGTCTTGATTTTTTTTTTTGTAGGGTCACTATTGGTGTGTAGAGAATGGGGAAGTAGAAAATGTTAAAGTAGGCCTTAGTTGATTTAGAAAAATGCACTCTAAAGATGTCCAAAAATATTTCCTAAATGTGTTTATATTGTACAGTTATGAGGATATTTGCACATAACTCATCTCACACAAATGAGAACGACTTCTCTGTAAGTGTACGTCATTGAAGAGCTGGCTTCATCCAACGTATGGGAAGCCAAAACCCTGGTTCATAATAACTGATGTGTGATCATATGAAGAATTTCATTCCATAATGAAATATTCATTATCAGGAAGAAAAAAGTAATTCCTTGATAGTTTAATAAAATTATATGCATTTTTATTATATAGTAATAGTAACATTAGGTAATGTTATTATAGTTAACATTAACACATTAATTAATTAAACATTAATGCATAATAACTTTGTTATAGTTAATTATAGTTATAGTTAATATGTTTGTGTTGCTTTGGAATGTAGCTCTTCATATTTTCATTGCAAGTGGCAAAATGGGATTGTGAATGGGCACTTTCCTGGCCTCTGCCTTAGCGCAGTTTGTGGTATTAGCAAGGTGGTTTAGGTGTGGGTTGTTTTTTTTTTTTTACCCCCTCGGTCATGGTGGGTCCACACTGGCATTCCTTAGCGGCTCAGGCCCTCAGCACAAGCCCGGTCGATCCCCCAACTGAGTGGCTGAGTTTTAATTACTCTCTACTGGAGATCTGGGCACCCTAAGCCAACAACAGTCCCAAGCCGCTCCAATCAGGCACTAGTAATAAAGAGGCTTTGCGGTCTCCCTGGGGTGGGTGTGGGAGGGCATGTTGTATACTAAGGCATAATATTTACTCACTTTGTGTGCAAAAGTCTGGACCAGGCTACTCAGCGGTATGGAAGAGGCAGGTTTCGTTCTACCTCATCACGGCTCCCAGGGATATGGGATACTGAACAGGCATCAGTCACATTGACATCAGTTCACAGCTGAGGACACACACTGATGATGCCTGTAAACGTTGTATGCAATGCACTATTTGAACAGTTAGAGTATAATCAACTTCTAGATAAATCACTATAGAGCAGCACTAGGCACATTCAAAAATGTTGTGAGGACTTGTGTTTGGCAAAATATGTTTGAGATTTTAATTTACCCTGTATGTTGTATTAGCAATGCTAAAATTGTCTTTGAAATGCATATAGATTTGATTTGATCATCTTACCAGATTAAAAAATGATATAGCTGTCTTGCTTTTGCTAGTACCGCCACTTAAATGTTTTCCTTACTGTTACTTCACTTGGATGTTTGAAAGCAATGTGAAAACTGATGGTTTAAAGGGAAACTTTGTTATTTTCACAATCAGAATCTGATTAATCGCCAACTAGCTTTTCACATACAAGAAATTTGTCAACCTGGACCCTATTTTCCCATGTTATTGTGTCTAAGTGGCCAATGGGGACAACAATTTTTGAAATTGGTCCAGAATTGATGGAGAGCGCTGCAGCGGCGAGACAGACTGATGTAATCCCTCTGGGGAATTGATGGTACGCAAGTCCACGGAAGAATCCACTAAAAGTGCTTGTTTTTGCCACTGACTGGTTCAGATTGTTATTATAGGTGTCTGACAACATTATGGAAAGGAATAAATTATACATTTTTATTTACCTTTTGCTTAATCTGATCTGTTTCATTATGAAATCTTGTGAGAGGGTTAGGTCTCATCCTCATTGTCAAAATCATCTAAATATTCAGCCATGACATTGAAAATCAGTAGATAACACTAAGTTACTCGTTACTCTGCTTCCACAGTTGTCTTTTGGTAACAAGATACCTCTCACAAGATTTCAGAACAAGACTGAGCGAAAGGTAAAGAAAAATATTTTTTTGTAGGGTTCTTTTCATCATGTTGTCAGACACCTCTCTGTATATTAATAGTCTGAACCTGCTCTCACTCAGTGCTCAAATTTCAAAAATCATTGTCCCCATTACTGACACAGAAACATGGGAAAATAGGTCCAGGTTTGCAGAAGACAGAAGTTTCCCTTTAGACAGGCAGGAGCAGGACTTTGTGACGTCACAACTAGTTAAAGAGTCAGTCGTGGTCCAGCATGCAACTTACATGTGTGACCTGGAGACCTGAAACCTCCAGGATGCACAAACTGAGACTCGACTTTTCAGTGGAGTAATGAACATCCTGTGTCTAGCAGTTAAATAAGTGCATATTCATAGAGTCTAGATTTTTTAAATGAGGGGGTAGATTTAATTTTAACAAGGTAATTGGATTTTTTGTGTTGAAAAAATGCATCAAACAAATTATTCAAAGAAGTATTATGTATTAAAATTTGTGGAGAGGAACTTCAAGTTGTGGTGATACGTGTGCAAGGTAGCACATTACTATATCTGTAATGTCACCTATTGTACGTAGTGTTCAAGTAAATGGAATAAATAATTTCAGTCTCTTTATTAAAAATGGCTTCCTTTTCATTTGCATTTTCAATTTTGTTGAGTGTGGGGCTTAACAGGCGCTGGATCAAAAATGGACAAAGTCGGACAAAAGATCAGCATAAGAGCCTCTGATTCTAGTTTTCGTCTTAAGTTTGAGGTCCCTGCTGATCGCCTAATATCTTACATAGATCAAGGACACAACATGTGAATGACATAGCCTTTATTAAAAACTTTACATTAATTCATAACTCATTTTAAATACTATTGTGATTGCTAGTTCGCTCTTTATACTACATACTAGTGAATATTAGTACGCTATATGCTTCTACTTTATTTTGATCTCCCTTTTATGATCCAGTAACAGCCTTAGGAAAACATACAGTATGCATACACTGTTCTAACATCAATAATGTACGTTCTATGCTCGGCAGAACACTTTTGGGTAATACGTATAAGCATTTGTTAGGTTGTGCTTAAAAAAAAAACAAAAAAAAAAACATGAAGAACCACATTAAGGAAAAAGCATAAAGCTGGCATATGGCAACTGTTGAAAGCGAAGTGCAATGGTTGGAGTATTATAACTCAATGAATAACATCAACCTGGTAATGAAATGTGGTTAAAAAGTGCTCCTAAGAGTTGGGGTTTCTGGAGTACTCTGAAAATAATTTTTTGATCATGTTTGCAATCAGTCATCTTTTTTTTTTTTTTTTTTTTTTAAACATAATACCACAGCAGTCATTGCCATGGCACAGTAAGCAGCATAATAGTCCATGTTTGTCCAAACACAACTTATAAAAATAGAAAACTACTTGAGTGCGATGACTATATTTGCCAGCAGGAGGCTACGGTATATGTAGTAATCATTTTGTAAAAGTTGATTTCAGAAATTTAAGAAGTTAATGAGTTATATGTTTCATAAAGTGGCACTGGCCCTCTAGAGTCCCTGTTCTTTTCATCAGCTTAAAGCCTGTCTGGTCACATTTGATTGGTCACACTGCACAGCACTGTGGACTGACTGAGAGACGGTTGACTGTCATGGACTGGGCTTGACTTGGTCATGGTGGTGAGTGTGTTGGAAGAGAGTGGACTAACCCCTCCTGACACCTGGCTCCCCCATGGCCTCCACTCTGGTCTGGCCCTCCGGCTCTGCGGGCTGAGGCTGGTGTTTCCGACGGCAGGCCCCTTCCCCTCATATGTCCCTTTGACCAATCCATTCAGCGTGGCGGAGGCAGAGGTCTGGTCCAGGTGCTCAGCTGAAACCAGAGGCTGCCGGTCTTCCTCCTCAGAGATGGCAAACACCGGCACGCTGATGTGATCCCCCTCGCCTGGGAACTCGCGCCTCTTTCCGGCCTGGCCACTCGCGATCTGACACTGGGTGGAGCAAGAAGAACCAGAGCTGGGTTCCGATGGGGAGCCTTGGGCGTGAGGAACCCCGGAGGCCTTCGTTGGGTCAGCCGTCCCAGAAAGCAGGCCAAAGCAAGGCCCTGTGAAGCGCGAGCGCCGCAGGTTGCTGGTGGAGTTGAGACGCCGTTGCCTCTGGGCAGGCTGCGACAGGGGGTAGGAGGCATTACTGATGGATGAGTCAGAGATGATGCTGTTGTCTGCCTTAGTGTCCAGGTGAACATCAGAGAAGACCCTCCTGCTGTTGTCCCCTCTGCAGTCTGCTACCAAAGTGGATGGAGCCTGCAATGATGTGAGACATGAGGTTCAGACATAAGGTTCAGACTCGTCACAGAAGGTAAAGCGTATGTGTAATAATAACACTAAAGATGGCTCCATTTTATACCAGTGAGTCAGCATGCACAATATCAGGACCATGTAAATTTTAACACCTGAACAGAATGCAGCCATTTTTAATGTCACAAATCCCACTTGTACTTTCATGCTAAGACAGTAGTAGAAGTAAACATGCCTGCACTGAAAAAGGCTTGTATGACACTGTACAGTATATGCCAGTGCTATTCAAACTAACCATTCTGCATCCCCAACATGATGACAAAATACCATTGCTTGATAACAGGAAAAGGAGACACGTTTCGATATAGGAAACAGATCTTGTCTACTATTGCAGTCATTTCAAGTATTAAAATCTAATTTTACTTACATCAATGGATCAAATAACAGGACAGTCAATTAGTAACATTTTTCTTACTTCCTCATGTTGGTATCTATACAGTTTGTTGTTTATTTGTGAAGAAAGTCAACATCATCATGTCCTGGGAGCTGTTTGACAAAAGCAAAATTAATAAATCCAGGAAAACAGACAGCGAGGCTTGACCTGGTCTAGTCAGTGCATCCTGGCTTAATGTGTTTTACGCTGGCCAAGCCAGTCTGAGGAGGTGCGACTAGGTTGAACCAGGTGTAACTAATTCAGACAGATGTGGCTTTCTTCAACAGACCAAAACATTGATTATAGATTTACCGATACTGAAATGGAGTAAATCCGTTCCGCATACTTTAAACCCAGCGAGCAACATCTTCCAATGGAAAATACAAGGAACAAGGAACTAAAGCACAAATCTGTAAAAAGGAGACACGGCCATCGGCCGCTGTAACAAAACTGTGAGGAAAAAATCTGGCAAACAACAGCAGACTGCCTGAATGCATAAAAAGTATTGTATTATACTGTATATACTATTTACTAACTACTGCTTTTAACTGAAAGTGAGTGGAAGTAAATACGTGTGTGCAGGAGTGGACTTTTTTCTTTATTTGATAATTGATTTTCACCTCTGCATATGTTTTGTTTTTTAAAGGGACTGTATGTAGTTTTTTACACGTATAAATATTTTTGAATCATATTTTATTGCCATTGGATGTGTGAACAGGTTGTAACCTGACCTTCCGCAACTTTCTAGGTTTCCTCCATCAACCTGTAGACTGCTTGTAATGTGAGGAATGCGAGTCTGTTTTTCCAGGAAAATCCAATGGATGTGATGTCATGCACGCTCGTGAGCGCCTTTATTTTCAGCTCTGCTTCAGGGCTAACAAGTTGTAACCCTTGCAAACATTTGCTTAGAAATGGGGTCCACTAACTGCCAACAAACGTTCAGCCCCCACCACCACTCAGACCCCAACACAAACTCCACTGAAGCACAAAAAAACCCAAAACAAAGTTATATCTAGTGAAGGCCATCTTGCAAAACAGGAATGTGACTGACCTTTGTTTGGTTTTATCAAAATGGACCCCAAGTTGGCAAAATTCCTATTGGACAGATAAGCTAACATTACAGCCAAGTGTGTGAAATACTGTATATAGTGATATTGTGGTTCTAGCTCTCAATCACGTTCAGTCTCGTGTGTCAACTCATTGTTTTGGCCAATGCTCAGTCGCTGACTGTCAATGACTCAACGGCCACAGGTATCACTGTCAACAAGTCATTTCTGATTCTTACATAGAGTCCCTTTAAGTGTGTACTGTACAGACGTGACACATTAAAAAAATAAATCAAATCAATCAATCAATTAGCACAGCAAGGATTGCGCATGAAGCGTATTACGTCCACTTTCCAATCAGAGAGACTGCCGACTGAACAGATAATGCACCAGCATTAATCAAGCGGCCTGTTGCAGGGTTGCAGGCTGCACAGAACAAATCATGGTAATTTATGTGCCACTGCATACATAAAACCCAGTCACGGCTAAACTGAGCCAGGATAACTGGAATATCACGGTTTTGTGAAACAGCCCCTTAGTTATTTTGGATAATTCTGACAGCCTGATTTGAACCAAAACTATCTGCCTGGTTAAGTACCACAGGAAGTCAGTGAGATTTTTGTATTTTTCTGGTGAACTGACCCTTTAAGTCTCGTATATACCTGATCAAGAAAAGATAACTTATATAGGAAACAAATGAAATCAATGTAATTAACTGACTCTAGCACTGACCACTCCTCATCAACCTCAGATCCCGTTAATGGTCCTAGGTGTGAAAACATCAAATGCTTCGAGTACTTACGTTGTCCACCAGCTTGGTGAAGGGACTGTTGGAGTTCCAGCTGCACCACTTCTTATGCAGCTGCGGCAGTGGAGGGAGGAAGTCCTGGAATGTGCGTACGCTCCACGCTCTCGGTCTGGCACAACCACCGTTGCCGTCCTTTGTGGACCTGGTACCAGTAGGTGAGGTGGTGGAGTCTGGTGAGGGCCAGTCACCTGCAGGGCTGGGACCGGTGTCACTGTGCCTTAGAAACCTCTCCCGCTGCTAAGACACAGATTGCATAAATGTATAAATTAAACTGAGTAATGGGGTCTGCAGTGGACACCAAAGCAACTTACAGTACAGTGGCATGTCCACTATATGACACCCATCCCAACTGTCCAGGAGCAAAGACGGTGGGTCCAGGTATGAAAATGTGTTCATGTATGAATACAAAGTCCAAAAATACACGTGTAGCAAACAAACGTTCCCTGGAAGTGGCTTGGAAGGGATAAACAAACTAATTACGTATGAAGATGACCACACAACATAAATAGCTTTTATATCAGAGGTGGCATTATGCTCAAGCACTCAACTGCAGCTACAATGGTCAATGACCTGCACGGACCAGTAGGCTTGTTATTGAATCATGCACACATATTAGGGTTGAGCAAGGAAAGACTGGCTGGATAGTAAAAGTAACACTGCTTATAATAATATAAAATAATAATAGATAAATGTTAATATGAATGAAAACAATTGAATAGGCTAATACAAGTATCATGCTTTCCTATACCTTTTTATGACATACTATAGTGTGACCTTTTTATGGCATACTATTCAAAGACTGTTGTAATGGCATTTTTTATGACTTACCATGATTTTTCATGACATTTTATGGCATAGTACACAGTGATTTTATTATTATTTTTAAATAATTTTGTGGCATTCTATTCTATAATATTTTTATTACAATACTATACTATGACATGTTTTATGGTATGCTATATACTATGACTCCATGACATTTTTGTGGCATACTATACTATGACTTTTCTATGACATTCTATACCATGACATTTTATAGCATACTACTGTATACATTTTTTATGGCATGCTATACTATGACTTATTTATAACATTATAACATGATGGCATTTTAATGCATACTATAGTATGATATTTTTATGGCATACTACTGTATACTGTGACATGTTTTATGGCATGCTATACTATGACTTATTTATGACTTATTATGTATACTTGTTGTTTGTGGCATTCTTATAGCATACTATACCATGACATTTTCTGGCATATTACTGTATACTGTGACATTTTTGGCATGACATACTATGACTTTTTTATGACATAATATACTATGGCCTTTCTATGACATACTATACTATGACTTTTTTATTTATAGTCATACAATGCTATGAGTTGTTGTGCCTTACTATACTATACAGAATCAGCACTGAAATGGTAATATCACTACATGCAGCAACATGGTCCTTATGTTAGGCATATTAGGAAGTGACTGGCTGCCAGTCTGGCTGCACCTGCTACAGTTCCTCTTAACACCTGAATTTCTTCCTGCAGATTGTGTTGTGTACTACATTAATGGATTAACAAGAAGGAACTGTGCTGATTAGCTTGGCCCGCTCAGTCACACAGCCAGCCAGCCAGCCAGCCAGCAAAGCGTTTGTGGCTCACGTACCAATCTCAATCATTATTTATTAAGTAAGGTAAAGCTGTCCAGAGAACAGCAGAGGCTTTGGAATGATTTCAGAAATTTGTGGTGTTACGTGTGCACACCTCTTACCATCTGCATTGTACATTACAGGTCCAAACAAATGACTATTTGAGAGGGCACTTTACTGTACTGAGACTTGTATAAGTCATATTTGCTAATTGACAGGTTAGATGTGCAAAGGCCACATTATCCTTCCTGATTGGTCAGCTGCTGTTGATCGGGGGAGGGGGAAGGTTTTAGTGGTTGCAACCATCAGGCAGAGAAATAGTCCAGATAATCCTTTACAAAGAGTCACTAGCAGCTAGCTTTGTCTAGACAAGAATTAGCTAGGGGTTTAAATAAAATGTTCTTTTGGTCACTAAAGCTCCACGAACACAATGGTAACTTTAAATTTGATACACGAGGTGAGAAGTCAGCCACCCAACACAGTCGCTTACAAACCATGGTTTTTCTCCCCAGAAAAATTAGCAACAGTTGAATACAGTCTCTTGAATTTAGGACAGCTAGGACGGAGACCATTTGATGCAGACTTCTCTCAGGATTTAAAGTCTTCTCATTGCTTTATTGTAACTAAATTGAAACTCTCCACTCAAAAGGGTTCTTTGCAACAAAATGTTATCAAATGGGGGTTCGTGGCTTAATGCAAGTCGTCTACATATTTGAGGGTGTGTGGCATGAAAATACCAGACAAACCTGGAAGTTCACCTGGCAATGACACTGAGAAGATGAGCTTTGCATTTTTCAGTGACCTTGGCCGTTGTTAGCCCATGCAACATTTCTCAAACGTTTACATGGACATCTGCATCGAGGACACACACAGGCAGACCACACACCGTGTGCCAAAGCGTGCATGACACACATAGACACACAAACACACACACAATTGGAGCTGGGAATCTGGCTCTGTAGATAATACTCCATTAGCCTAGGCTGCAGAAAAGCTTGCCAGTCCTTCAAAAAGCTGCCAGAGCTGTTTTATGCCAACTCTTATTCCAAGAGAATACAAAAGAGAGCAGAGAAAAAAAAATGCTTGGTCGAACTTGGTTCTTCCTCAACACTTAATTATCCTCATTTCCCATTTATGTCCACATAGTTTTCATAGTATTAGACTGTATCACGCGTAAGCCAATAAAGCAGTGTCGGTTATTAGGAACACTGGGTCAATTCAAAGCAGTCAATTCCATGACACCACCGATGTTCACTGGTTCAAGGATCCTTTCTCCAAAGCGAGGAGATCACCCACTGGGAGTTTGGCCTTGTGACCAGATAGACATTTTCATCATCCACTGTATCGTATCAAGGCTACTTTCAGAGAGATCCTTTGTTGAGATATATTAGTTTGGATCAAAGTGGTGGACTGATCATCTGACCAGCCATACAGCTACGTCATTAGCATGTAGATTTTTAGGGCTCCTGAATGTTTAGCTTTGGAGCAACTGATGTCCTGACTAGAAGAAAACATAGAAAACTGTAAACTTACCCTGAAACTAGGCCTTACCGTGTGAGGTGAGAAGGGTAGCCTGCTTGGGCTATTGGCTGAGGATACAATGAAGACCTCATCTGCACCAAGGTCCAGTTCAGTCAAACCGCTGCAGGAAAGGTCCACCTCTGCACTCTGGGAAATGTCACCACCTGCACTGACTGCAGAAACAGAACAAAAAGTGTTACTGAACTGTAATAGTGCTTTACTGTAATAGTACAGGTCTGCATGGTGTTGCAGTGGTTAGCGCTGTCGCCTCACAGCAAGAGGGTCGCAGGTTTGAATCTGGCTTGGGGCTCTTCTGTGTGGAGTTTGGAGTTTCCCTGCGTAAGCATGGGCTTTCTCCAGGTACTCCAGCTTAACTCCCACAGTCCAACCACAGTCCAAAGACATGCAGGTTAATTGATGATTGATGATTAATTGATGACTCTAAATTGCCTACAGTAGGTGTGACTTGTGAGTGGTTGTCTGTCTCTATGCGCCCTGCTATGGACTGGCGACCTGTCCAGGGTGAACCCCGGCTTCGCCCAATGCCAGCTGGAATCAGCTCCAGCCCCCCCACAACCCCTAACGGGATAAGCGGTTGAAATGGATGGATGTAATAGTACAATGAGATGTAGTACAGAGCAGTTTCAGAGAGACAGTGAAATAATGTGTACACTCATACATATAACAGTTTTCACCACTGAAACATAATTTATGGAAATGCTCCACACTGATTTCATGCTGCCTTCTTGTTTAAGTACGAACTGTTTGCCTCTCAAAGAAGCAGCAGAGCTTATAATGTTGTACTGCAATTTAAATGGCTCAATGAAACAACATGCAGTGTAGGCTAATCTCAACTCCTTTGCTGTTTATAAGCTACGTGTTTTGGTGTAAATTCCTTACACCGTGACTGGAGCACATAGAGAGGGGGACTGTACTCCCCCGTTGTTCAAACTACTCCCAGGCTGCTTTGTGGGTTAAATGCCACAACCCACAAATCTCTCAGCCTGGGTTCAGTCCCACTGAGCGAGAGAGAAGCCTTTGGATTGTTCCAGGATCAAGTCTGTGTGCTGCTCCAAAACTAATGCAACTTTCCTTTCCATTGAAAACTCTACAGATCCACCCAGAGTCCACAGAGCGTTCCTCAGTTTGATTTAATTTAAAGTTATATCTTACGACATATTTATAACAGAATAGTGAAGTATTCAATAAATCTTTCTCCTTGAGGGAAAGACTTCCTGAAAGAGCAGTGGACATTTGCTTGGAATAACTAGAAGAACTGGGTGGTTAGCACGAGCAGAGATAAACACCACAGATGAACATAAAAAGAAAGAGTGCAACATAGAGATGCTCATCAGCAGAAAATCACAGCAACTGAGGCACATTTCTCAAACCCCAGGCCTTCACTTTTAAACGACTGCACTAAAACTTTATCACATCATTGCTTTGCCAGGAAATGAATTAATGGTCGATTTAAATTTCTGAAGGTATTATAATCGTTCCTAAAATTATTCTAGTCAAAAGTCTTAACATGTCTTGTAAATATAAATCAAAATGAATGACATCCACAGTAATGTGCAATTCATGGGCTTTGGGCTTGCTGCAATGCCTCTTAGTGAGGAACTGAGACTGACTAGAATATAAATTAAATATGTTCAACATCAATACATTACCTTTAATTGCTATTAAGGACCAACATATACAAACAGCAGACCAATATATCAATCTATCTATTGTGTTTGCAAGTGTGTGTCGTCCCAACCTGTGTGCGGCGGGCTGTCGTTGTTGTTGTCCTGCTCTGTTGTCGCTTCCAGGTCGGTCTGATTCTCTGCCATCAGCTGAAGTTCGCTGACCTCAGCGCCGGTGTTCTGGACCCCCTCTGGCACCTACAACAAGAGCACACAGCACAACACCATTCAGGTCATCCACTGTGCTTAACAAAGATGTTCAGTACAGGTGTTCCCGGAGGGAATCAAGCCCCACAACCAGCTGAGGAAATGTCTTGCAATGGTTCATATAATGGCTTATGTTTCATTATTGGAAACATGGAGAAAATGTACATACATATGCATAGACAAAAATAAAAGATTATTCCACCCATTTTCAACCTGGATTTTTTGCCTTTGACTGTATTACTGTAGAAGTGCTCTTTGGGCCTCTGTTTCACTCTATAACACTACAATTACTGCCTCACAGCTGCATGCCTCCGCCAGCCACTCAAGTTAAAGTTCATATTCATCTGTCTGCCCAAAATATTATCACTTGAACATTTTATCCTATTAGACCTTGTGTGAAATCGCCATAATTAGCAAATGAATGCCCACCAGGCATTCCTGAGATATCGCTTTCACAAGAATGGGACGGACCTGGGTGCACAATGACCTTGAATTTTGACTACCAAAACCACATCCTTGAGTCCAAGTGGACGTTTGTTGCCAAATTTTAAGGAATTTCCTAAAGATGTTCCTGCGATATCACATTCTCAAGAACGGAACAGATGGACAGACAGACGAAAAACCTGAAAACATAATTCCTCTCCCCTAAAAAATCTCAGTGGTGAATTTCTAAAAAACATTTTGTGACTGAGTATGGCTGCAACTAAAGATCATTTTTATTACTGATTAATCTGCCAACAGTCATCACCTTTTATCTATAAAATTGCTGTTATAATTTCCCACATGAGGTGGTCAATTGTCTGACTGACAGTCCCAACCCAAAGATACTCAGTTTACAATCATGCATAACAAAAAAAACTTCAAATCCTCAAATTTCAGATGCTAGAACCAGATGATGTTTGGCATTTTTGCTTCGACAATGACGATAAAAATGATGAGAACGGTCAAAGATTCAGGTGTGTTATGCAAATAGCAGCTAATGTAGCCCCAAGTTCCAGCTTCCAGCAGAGATATGGATCAGGAAACAGAGGTCTGCAAAGCTCACTTCATTTTAACTCCACACCACCAGATTAGCTTTTCATTTTCAAACCACCAAATAAACCTGACTCATGTGACATCATTTAAGGTCATCTATAAGATTTCATGCAGCATGCTCTAGAGACTCAAGAGGATTTATACAGCTGTTTTCACATATGCAATAGCAGTAAACAAAACACCTGTGAACAGAACTTGATGTGTAAAATCGGTGGAATTCCCCATTAATTAATATATATTTTTGTTGAATCAGTCTTTTAATTAATCATTAAGGACAGAGATTTGTTGATCATGTTTACTATCAGAAAAAAAATGAGCTATAAAAGTATTGTGATGCAAGACACAACTAACTTACTGATAAACAGCCTTTAGGAAGTTACAGACCATGTGTCAACTGCAAAAATGTTCCTCCCCCGGGAGCATCGTAGGAACTGATGCTCAATAGTCGCTGATGGTTTATAACTCATCATTCCATGATGCAAATCACGATAACCTGCTCCGTCATCAGGTCGATCAACCTTTGTTTCCGACCTGCATGGGGCAGTGCCACAGCAGTGGACTTCAGTGGCAACGAATAATGAAAGAAATGTCCAGTGATCCCAGATAAAGCTCTGTTTTCAGAGGAATGTCTAACTGACAAGTAAGATAGAAGAATAGAGAGAAGAAGACGGGTAGGGGAGGCGAGAGAGCGACATGTAGAGAGGATAAAGGGAGAAGATATCGGAAGATAGTGAGTACACTGAAGTGTCTGTACCTCAGAGTTGCTGGATGCACAGGAGCTGGCTCTTTTTGGACACAGTTTGGGTCTGGAAAACATAGAGCACCACAGTAATTCACTTTATAATTGCAGACATCCAAAAATCAGCTTTTATGAATGCCGATATGAATTTTTTTCTACCCTTGGAAGAGTTTTCCCAAGAATAAAAAAACCCTCGTGTTCACAATTTGACCAGAAATGTAAAAATGGACACCATCCCATACAAATGTACTGTATTGAAATGGGAGCTTTTTGACATAGTAACCACCTCACTCAATACATAATCCCTCCAACATACCCGTGGCTATTTCCCCTCAATAGTTGCTCTATTGTGGTGTTGGATGACGGAGCGAGATGCACCACGATCTTGCATTCACACATGCCACAACTCTAGCAGTTCACATAGCGGTTGTTACTGAGATGTGATTGCTGTGCATTTTTCCTGTAGGAATGCACCACTGTCACTTTCTCACTGCTGATAGCTATGTCCGGTATTTTCTTCCACAGACACACCAGTGGCTTTTAATATTGAATTATTTAACAACTGAGAAAATGACTATCATTTTTCTATTTTTATCATGCTCTCCTGTCCAGTCCTTTAGTCCTTATGAACCAATGAAGCATGCAGAAATACTTGAGCAAGTACCCTCTTATTAAAAATTACTCTTACAGCTGAATGAGTTCATTACCAGCCGCAGGTCAACTGAGGGCAACCCCTGCTGTGACTCTCATCCACCTCTGGCTGTTTTCTGACCAGAGGGGACACTGAGAGTTAATCTCACTGCTTTTTTAAACTTGCAAGATCTTGCCCTGCTTGCCAGGCCAGTTGTTTTCCAAAGATTTCTGTGAACTCATTTAAATTAATGAGAAAAAAAACAGCTACCGAGGCCGCTCCTGAGTTTCATGGTAATGCATTTCCTAGCTTCTGAATAACTCGTGTTGTTCTTGCTAAATACACTTTCATTTTATTGAACATGTGTTTCCAATTCCCATTCCATTAATAGTGAGAACCTGTGGAGTTATTGTGGCTAACGGATGAGTTGGAGACAGTGAGCTGTATTTGAAATTAACACAAATCACATTGTTTCTCACAACAAGCTGAATACTAACATGGACACAAAGCTAAACCTTTCTGATTTTGAATCTGTCTGGACTGGTAGGGTAAAACAGTCAGCTTGTCAGAACAGATAGTATTACAAACCTCCAAACTTAACCCCTGAGCTTGTGTTCATTGTCCCCTGGGATGGACAAGAGGGAACAGCTTGTAAATTACACCTTTTGATTGCCTGACAATGCTATCGGTACCAAACTCACATTGAGTTTTAATTCTCCTTGTTGTCCCTTTTCCCCCGCCCATTCACTTTCATGCAACCTCTTGTGTTTTTGTGTGCTGGAATTGATGCCAGGTGCTGTACCTTGAATGCCCTGCTGTCTATGGTGAGAATGCTCCACATCAAGGAAGCCGCACAGTTGCAGCCAAACCCAACTAATCACCAAGGGTCACCACATCAGGGACTGAGGTTTCCAGCTGAGTCAACATAACAAAGTGGTGACTGTGTAGGTACAAGTGTGTACTATACATCTGTGTGTCTGTGTATTTACTGTTAGACCAGCCCATTTTCATTCATGACAGAAACCATAGATAAGACTTGTGAATTTTGTCAGGAGACTATTTACTAAGGACTCAGTTAAATTGGGTTTGTGTTCGAAAAAAGTTAAAAAAAAAAAAAAAAAAACATAAATCTGAAGGTTTTATCTAAGAAAACTAAAAATTCTAGTCTAAAGACGCTGCAGCAATGCCAGTGCTAGTGCATAGCAATGTCCTGAGTTAAAGGCTAACATGAGCATACCGATGTGCAACACAATAACAATGCTAATGATAACATTTGCTAATAAGCACTAAACACAAAGTACTGTTGATGCTGATGGCAATGTTGCTGTAGTTTTACAGGTTTTTCGCCACTGGACAAATTAAAATTTCAACCTGGTGCTCTGAATTGATGAAAGTGACCAACTAAATAATAACTAGGCTTCGTCCTCTGAGGACCAGAGATGTCCATACCGGAGTTCAAGTCAGTCAGTCTGAATGAGACTTTTCAAAGAACCAAAAATGTCAACCTGCTGATGAGTCAGGGGATCATCAAAATCACGATAATTTATCCTCTGGGGACCATTGATGCCTGTTAAATAAATAGTTTTTGTTGAGATACTTTTTTGCCCTGAAACAAGGTGGTGGGCTTAATGACCAAACAGGATTCCCATATTTTGAGTCACTGATTCATAGCCTACAATTTTTCATTGTATAAAACATTAAATTTTCAAACATTTTTTGTTTGATTTGTCGAAATTTTCATTACATTTTGACAGCAACCAATAAATCAAATGCTCTGACAAAAAAAAGGGAAAAAAGTTTGGTATCTGCAGCTGTAAAAAGCTCATCCAATCATTTCATCTGGGCCAAATGAAATGATGATGTCTGCCTGTCTACTTACTTTTCTGTCTGCCTGCATGCACTCTGCCCGTGCACTGACGGACGGACTGTCAGTGATGCCGACTTGGCAACTGTCTTGCCAGATTTAGGGACTTTTGGGGGTAGTACTGCGAGCTACTTTTATTGGAAAAGAGTTAGCATCACTGGGTTGGACTTTTCAGTTGAATCATTTTTAAAATCTAGCTTGCTCTTGCTAGTTTTCAACATTACCAACCTGACATTTAAAGATTTTAAAGTTTATCCTCTAATTTTCACTTAAAAACACTATGAAAAAAAGACTATCTGCAATACATATTAGTTTTTCTATTACAAAGAATTACCTATCATATAACATTACATATTAACAGGAGTTAATATTCATGAATTTTTACTCAACAAAAGCTTCACCGGGTCGCTGATTTCTGGCTTTTACAACTACTTTTCAGCTCTATCTGGTTATTGTCCCTTAACTATTTGTTTGTGTTATTTTTATATCATCTTATAAATAAAGTTACATCTCTTACCTGAAAACGATGCAGAGGGCACTTGTAAGTATCATTGCAAAGAAGGCCGCTCCGCTCACAGCAGCCAGCAAAGAGTCGACTTTGCCGGCTGTGGGAGCAGAGGAGCGGCGGTCCCCCCTGGCTCGGTCAGGTTGTGGTAGTGGAAGAGAAGGGCAAAGCCGCGGCCCCAGTGGGTGGTGGTGATGAGCTCCATGATGACCTCCACCATCTCCTGGCTGGAGCCGAAAACCAGCTGGCTGCTGGGAGGCCGGTTAGACCCACAGAACCTGGAGGAGAACGTGATGAGATCTGAGATGTAGAGGACATCGTGGGGGCAGGCGTCAAGCACCGAGTGCTGGGTTTCGGGGCTAACAGCTGGTGTGTCAGTGGAGGGTGGTGATGCAACGGTGGTCTCCTCCACAACAGTGCTTGGGTGAGCACTAGGGCTGAGGTCTCCCCTGAGATGAGACGAGGAAGCAGAGTTGACAGCCTTGTCTCCTGGAGGCACAGCCCCAGGTAGGAGGAGGAGAGAGGGGGGAGGTGGCGAAGATAGGCCAGAGGAGGCATCTGCAGATCTTTTGGCAGAATTTGAGACTTTGGCGATCTCCATCTTTGTGGACTGCTCCTGGACCACTACTTGCTTGAGCTCACCATCTTGGGAAGACTGCAAAGTCTTTGTGACTTCCCCTACACTCTGAAGCATGGGCTCTTTGGCTGCCGATGAAGTTTCATCAGCCGCTAAGCTGCCAGGAGTGAAGGTCACCTCTTCGTCTGCCTCTTCCACTTCAAAACTAGAGATAGCAGAATACTGTGCAGCGGAGTCATGGCTTTCAAACACGTCAAAGTCAAATATCTCCAGAATGAGCTGGTAATCAACAGGCACAAAGAACTGCCAAACACAGTGAGTCCCTGAGGAGTAGTTGTAGGGGAAGCCAGGAGACAGAATGAGGCCTTGGACGTCCACCACATCCACCTTGGCACCGCAGTCAAAGTATACCTGCAATACAAATCAAATCAAGTTTGCTGTGTCATGATTTCAAACCTGCTTTAAAAGATTTATAACTGAAGAATTTGACACTTTCTTGTTTATTTCTGGTACTGACTGACATCCTGACAATTACCGTGACTCAAACAGCTCTACAGGAGCCTGGCACAAATACTGCCAAGGTTAGGGCTTTTGATTCCCACTGGTGCCACCCATGCTAGCATTCATGTCATTCTTTGGCATTATGTTTAAAAGTGTTGACCAGTATTATATTACACTCTGCCTACATTCTAAGATGAGTCATGTATTCAGGTAATGGCTGTTAAGTGATTAAGTTCTTTACAGTCAAAGGCACCAACAACCAAGGTACCTATCAGCAAATAATACACTCGACTTGTGGTCTGATTACTCACAGACATAAACCAGCTTGAAACTGAACTATTCAACCCTGCTGTTCTGCCTTTATATCAAAGCCAGTGTTTTGCCTGTATTGCCTGCTTGGGTAACTCTGGGGAGGGTATTTCTTCAAACATGCTGGCTGTAATTCATCCCAGGTGTGTGGGGGACCTGAAATCTAAGCAGAGGCAGATGTGCGGCTGGGCCAGGGAGCTGAGGACCAGACCTTTGTAGGGGGCCTGTGAGTTTATGAGCTTTCCTGTTGGCCTCAGTTCTGGACTGTGGGAATGACCCAGACTGGCAGACCCCCATGCCAAACAGGTAACAAACCAGCGCCCGCGGGCAACACTTGCGCTCTGGACTGGGCTAAAAGCATAAGAGATCACTTTGAGAATGCAGCTTAAAAGGGAGAGGAGAAAGAGCGCAACGGAGACACAAAGGAAGCTAAAGTCTATGGAGCCAGACAGGCACTTTGATTGCTCCATGGTCCATCTATCCCCATCTGACTGCATTTATCAAAGGCATTCCTCAGTCAGTAGCAAAACTTACATGTAATTTTCAATCATGACTGGAAGAGAGGACCACTCGCTTGGCCCTCTGGTCATCGGGATCAAACCGTAAGCCCTCTCTATAGATGCAGCTGACAGCCTCACAGCCAGGCAACAGCATACAACAGGGACATGGGAGGTCAGAGAGGGCAATGAGGGCAGCATGACCTACAAAACTACAGAAAAAATGTGCGTGTGTAGTTTCTGTTGGGTGTTAGCAGTTAGATGTTGTAATTTTGTTCTCACATTGGATTCAAAAATCCCCATCTACCTCCAAACCATGAGGGCATACCATACAGTCAAAATGTAATAAACGACAGGTCCACAGGTGAACTCGTACTTTTTCCTGACCTCTTTAAAACAGCAGTAGGCAGGTTGGAGAACATATGATTAATCAAAAGCTAATTTTATAAAACGTCACTATATCCTGACAGTAGTGCATGAGACAGGTAATCTAAAAAGATTGTGCTTCTGTGTTCTCTGGCACTTTTAATGATATCAGCAAGTTCATCATCATGAACTGGCATTAAACAACCAATTAGAGCTGAGGTGAAGCCTTGCCATCTCTGAGCAGCTGTCTATCACTCGCAAACTTTGATCAAATGGTCAAACTAGGCAGCACTGATCAAATATGAATCAATATTCTGTTACTGTAATGCCTATTTCTCACAAAAAATGTTTTCAGAAAGATCGTGTGGTGCACTGTTTAGCTGTAAAATTACAGTTTGTGACCTGGCCGTCATGTTGAGATCAGTTGAGGAAATACAAAGCACCGCCCATCAATCGGACCAAACTTTCTCAATTTACAGCTAAACATTACATCACAAGATGTTTCTCACAACCTTTTATGTGAGAAATAGACAGAGTAATATTTGATCAGTGCTGCCTAGTTGAATGAATAACCAATAGGAATGCTCTCTTTCTGAAAAGGCCTGTGATTGGCCAAAGTCTCCTGTCAAGGGCTAGACTTTCTAAGATGCAGAACTATAGTTGTCTCTCATAACGCTTGAATTACATATACTGAAAGGTTATTATTGAAACTGAGGGCAAAAAAATTCTGTCTACAGCCTCATTAAATGACATGATACACAATGATTGATTCAAGTAGCTGTTTGCTGGTTACAAGCCATAGATGCCTACTAACATTTACATTTTGTTAAATACATTGAACTGTTTGTGGCATGTGAAATTAAATGAAATGTTTGCTCACTCAACTTAATATTAAAAAAACCTGCTAAATTGAATATACATTTTTATGTCAATTTTGATCATTTAAGTCCTTTGAGATAGTTGTATCGTGCTGTTTTTTGCCCTGATGGACATTTGGAGGCAATTATTTTGGCACATGGCATGCTGCACTTGCGCTGCCTACACACTTCCTAGAAATGAATGTACTACAGCAAAGAATTACACGGATGACATTTGAACGGGCCAAATGCCATTCCTGCTGAGGCTGGAGAGAGTAAGCCGATTTGGGGTTCACAGTGTTTGCAGTGAGGTTGCGCAATAAGGGGGAACCACTTCACAATATGGGGGCATAACAGGGGGAAAAGAAGGACAGCGTGTCCCCTTTGGGACAAGAATGACCAGTGGTGAGAGAATGCATGTTTGTTCATTTGTTCATACTGCTGCATTGCTGGCCTTTCCTTCCTTAAAGACTTGTTTCACTCAGTTTCACCCTGTTTTTCATCCAATTCAACTTTTAAAAGGTAAAAAAGAAATAGATTTTGCAAATAATGCTCATTTGTGAATTGATAGTCTGATATGAAATCCTGCATTTGATGAAAGAGAACTGTGTCATGGACAGAGACAGTGTCATCTCTCCCAGCAGGACGAGGCAGCCGGGAGGTCCCCAGCACCCTGGGATGTGCATGCTAGACTACACATGAAAGGGCCCCAAAGTGCCACAGTGTCGAATGGAAATGGGACATTCTTATAATGCCAAACATCTCGGTTCTGTTACATCACAGGCCGCTCCACTGGCAGGCCGCTAATTATTCAAGGATGCCTTTTCTCATGGCAAAACAATGGGCCGCAGTGGCGTTTTGGTGAGCCACTCCGCAAACGGGGAGGGCAGATAATATTTTAATGAAGTGATGCTAATAAGTACAAGGCAAGCTCAAAGTTTACATAAGAGCCGGCTGGTCATTATGCCCCAGTTGTGCCACTGACAGGGGCTTCCCTGGACAGAAGTAGATCAACAGAGCACATAATTGTCTGAAATGACTTGTTCAGTGAAACATCAGACCAGCTGCTGTCATTACTGAGAGGCCCCTGACAAATGGTATTGTTCTATCGTTTTCACTTTACGTCAGTACATCTTAAAAAAAAAAAAACGAAGAAAGAAAAAGAAAACGAAATCACATTCCATGATGGGGCTGGTTCATACGCCTGTCTAATTACCAGAGGCAACTTTAAATCCACTGACAGAAGATGTAGAGCTAATTTGTTTCTATAGTATCGTTGTATTAAAATGGTATGTAATAATAATAATAATAATAATGGCAAATATTTTTATTTAATTTAAATATTATTCTTTGTTAAAAAAATATTATTTAAATATTTTATTGTTAAAATATTATCTAAGTATTATTTATTGTTAAAAAAAATTTAACATTAGTTACAAATATTATTCTAACTACAGAAAACAATTTTAACCAGAATATTTTTTTTTGACATATGACAGATTGCTTTCGATGTAAGTTGCAGGATATGAACAGAAGAAAGATGAGAAATAAACAAAAATAAATATAGTAGTGTGTAACTTGGAATTAAAATAAAATTTGAGGTAAAAAAAATAAAAAAAATTCCAGCTTGTATCTGTTATTTAAAAAAACATTTTAAGATCTCTCTCAGCAAAAGCTGAATAAGCAAAAAAAAAAACAAAAAAAAACTACTTGTCAGTACACCTTTATTTGACAAAACAGAAGTCTGCAGCCTGACCTAACTATTGGCTGTAACATGTTTTTGTTTTTTTTTAAACCACCCAGGCTGACGACACCGCTGTGAAAACTCTGCAACACGAACTGGCTTCTGCTGAAGTACTGTTAATACACACAAACACACACACACTCTGCCTCTCATGCACAAACAGCCCCGGACTGGCTCATAAACAGGCAGGCGGGCCCCTCAAAAGGGGGCAGGAATCCTCACCAGCCCTGTTTACTGGAGGAGAAAAGTGACACTGCTTCACAGGGCTAGTGCTTGAGCAGCAGCAGTTCACTCAGGATGCTTGACAATCACAATCAATGCTCAGTTCTGGACCGATATGAACATACAGTTTGTTCCCTGCACTGAATTAATTTTCAATTATCCTTAATTTAATAAAGCAGTCAGACAGGTTTGAGATATGAGCAATACAGACCTGAGGAGAAATGATACTAAAGCAAGGGCTGGTAGTGTTCTTCAAAAACATTTTTATTATCATTATTACATCCCATTATAACTTAATTACATTTAAGGGCGGGTGTGGCTCAGAGGGTAGAGCAGGTCCATCAATTGAAAGATCGGTGGTTTGATCCCCGGCTCCTCAGGTCACATTTCAAAGTGTCCTTGAGACACTTAACACTCCCGAAGGCTCAGACATCAGTGTGTGAACGAGTATTAGAGCAAAGGGGCAAAAAATGAGAGAGTTGGTACCTTGCATGGCAGCCTCTGCCACCAGTGTATGAATCCTGATATGTAGTGTAAAGTAGAGGACGACCAATATGTTTTTTTATGGTTGAAGCTGACTTTTCTTTTTTTTTTTTTTTTTTTTTTTTACAGAATCAGGATAGCCAATGATCGATGTATGATGCCGATTTTTGGGAGGCCGTTATGTTTGGGTGATTTTCTTTTTTCCCCTCCACCTGATAAAATAAAACAGCTTAATGAAAACGCATGCATGATAGACAAAATTTCTCAACTTTAGTAAACATTTATTGAACAACACCTGTGGTTCGTCTCTCCATGCTACATTTTGTGTCTGCACTGCAGTGCACTTACATATTTTAAACGAAATATATAAACTAAATATCGAATACATTAAACAGGTAACTACTTAGGTAGTTACTTAGGTTTCTTTTTTTTTAATTCAGGGTTTGATTCCCACTCCTCTGTATTTTTGTGTGTAGAGTTAAGACTGAGACATGATGAGCTGACCAACTAGATGTTGTTTACCTACACTGCTTGAAGGTATCCACTAGGAGTGGGACAGGTTGAGAGAGGCAGGTTGAGAGACATGCACAGTAAGATCTGGTCGGCCCTTGCCGAAACTGAGCCTATCACAACGCACAACCTCAGCGTCAGTTACACTACACATGTTATACCCCATACACCTGTCCGCCCGTGTCCCAGCCTCTTTCTATAGGCCGTGATTTCTAGTGTGACAATAAACGAGATGAAAAAAAAATACACAATCGGCCCTATAAACTATTTCAAATGAACCAAACGATACATGCATGAACCGAACTGTGACTAGTGAAGCGAACGGTTCATTTTTTTTTACCCAAACTGTTCCCATCCCTAGTATCCACAGTTATGCTGTGCTTATGTCACATAGAGGCTCACACTCAGTGGACGAAGTGAGCAAGTGACTGAGGCTGTGGGTGAAATGCAGTGCAGATTTTACTGCAGTGATTTACTTAAGACAAAGAAAATTTTACATTTACATGCAGCCAGCAGCGGCTTTGTGCATGCAAGATTCATTCAGACACGGAGGGGTGAACATCTCCTGCTCTGACTGCTGTGCGACGAGGGCCGTCTGTGAATGCTTTGGGGCAGGGGGGGGTCCACGGCAGCACACCAGAGTCCACTTTCACATCAGAGTCTCCAAAAGTCTCCAGTAACACCAGAAAAAGTCGCTAGATTTGTCGCTAATCGCTTCTTTGTAAATGAGTCGCTACAGGGGTCTGAAAACTCACAAAATATAGCAACAAAGTTGCTAAGCCAGAAACACTGCTGAGGTCTGCCGGTAAAATGGCAGTTTGATAGACACAAGGGGCGGAGTCACAACAACACTGGGCTGCCTGCTGATGCGCCGCTTGATAATCGGCTTAATATGCTCTGACGTCGGCTGATGCCGATTATGAAAAATGTCAAATAATCGACCCGATTATTTGTGTAAAGTGCTTTGAGTGGTCGGGAGACTAGAAGAGCACTTTATGAATGCAATCTGTGGGTGTTTGCAGGACTGTAATAACCCATCCAATCACTTAATTGGCCCGAATGAAATGATAGGACGGCCTGCCTCCTGTGAGTATACCAACAATAGGTTTCATGGTTTATGTTCATGATGAAAATTTTTGGGGGAGAGGCTTTGGAGGGAGGCCTGAAGGGACGGACTATCAGTGTTACCGACTTGACAACTTTCTCTCTAGATTTATTGTCTTTTGGAGCAAGTGCTGCTAGCTACTTTAATTGGAAAATAGTTGCCAACAGTAGGCTGGTATTTCGGTACTGGTTTTAAATCTAACATACTCTTGCTAGTTTCTTAACAATTCCGACCATAGCTTTAAGAAAAATACAATCAAAAATGTACTACATTAAACAACATTAACATTAAATTTGAATGTGAGAATGTATGCAGTAAAGTCAGTGATGGGGATGAGCAAATCTTACCACAAATCACATAAAAGCTGAAGCTACTTGAATTTAAGCATTTTTTTTCTCAAAGTGCATCAAATGTACAAAGATTACACTCATGGAGAAAAACTCAGACTTCTCATACAGTAATGGACACAATGACACAAGAGGACAGCGCTTGCAGGGTACACAGAATACACTGCATATAGCAATCGTAAACAGCAACATGCAGCTAAAAAGCTGTTGGAGTGGGATCTTTAAGGTTTCAGACAACTGAGTCAGCAGCTGCAACTCAATCAACAAGATGCCCCATTTGTGTTTTCATATTTTGTACAGCTGCCTCCAAATAAATAGATTTGAGGTCATTCTCCACAGCTGTGAAAAGCGCTGATACTCGAGCCCAGGATTTATCATGTATCTCCCCTGTGATGTCAATGCCTCTCCTGATGGGCTGTAGTTCAAGCCAGGGGGGGTTTACAAATAACTGGTGTGGCAGCCTGATTAAGCGCAGGCATTTCTAGGGTCGCCCTTCTTGGCCACTGTAGCACTGGCTCAGCATACTTACACCACCGTGTGCATCATGGGTGATTTATGAAAGACCTCTTTGAGCCGTTGCATGTTTGATCAACATTTTATTTACAGAGCCACCATGGATGCGGAAAACTGGAATGCTGGAAATTATTACTACTGTGGTGGTCAACCTCGCACAGATACAGTATGTGACTGGGTGAGCGAGGGGACAGGCAGATGCAGACTCGCTCTTCCGTGTTTGCGGTGTAAAAACCTATTAACATATTTCGTCTAAAAAGAGCTGCTGCTGCTGTGGTAGCTGTTAAAGTGAGTCTGTGGAACCCCGCGGTGAATCATGACTTATCTCCACGGTGGTTTCAACCAGTTTGGAGAAATCATTTCCAGATTTTGGAATGTAATCCAGTGAATGCATCCATGATAATTAGACTTTCGGCAGCACCTCATGAGAAGCCCCATGGTGTAGGCTGGGCTGCACTGCACTGACATAGTCAAACTGCAATCAGAGTCTAAATGGAGACATCAACAAATCCAAGCGCAACCACAGCATCAAAATTGCCAGACAAGCTTATTTTTTCAATATGTCTCTAGCAACCCTGAACTACAGCCTATTTCACCTTAGCTGTAATGATACACTGAGCCCCAATGTCTCTGTGTATTAGCATCGCAATCGAGTCATTTTCCTTCTGTTTTGAAGGCATTTCAAGAATCCACAAAGACTTCTAACCATCTGGATGAAAAAACATCCCATCTGCTGCATGACAAGAACGATTTTTGACCTGTTCCCCAAGTTGCGACTGTTTCCTATCAAGGAAGCCGGAAATGAAGCCCCTGAAAAATTGGAATGTGGTGTTTTGTTTGGAAATAGATAGATAGAAAATAGCATCGATATAGAAGCATGTTGATTAAATTTGGTTCACATTGAACAGCTTGAGCGTGGATTTCCGGCGACCATCTTTATTTTTGTCCGTTTCCCTGGTTTGTGGGCTCTCTGCCAGCCATTGTCTGCACTCTGCCAAAGACTGGTTACGAGGTACAGTAAAAGAAGCATAACACAGCGTAACACATCTGTATAAGTGGACTGAGTGGTTTTGTAGTCCTGATAACTCCAACAGCGTGGTAGGTCTTTTCTACCCAATCACTTCACGTCAATTTCAGGAGTCACATTCTCCCTTTTATACTTTTATTTACATGGTAGCAATGATTTAAACTCATAAACTTTATAGTTTTGAATCAGAACCTTCAGTATTTGGATTAAGAGGCTTGTGAAAAATAAGATCAGGATAGCCCTACTGTCACTGCGGTACTCTCACTCCTCCTAAAGAGAAAAGCAAAACAAATGCTGTTTGTACCAAATACAGCTACTTGAGCTTTTATTTTGAAAGCTAAACATAAGCCATGTAGATTGGCTTATGTTTAGGCCAGTGTAGTTTGGCCTTTTTAATGTTAGGTGGCCACCTGAACACATCCTCCAGTATTAAGATTGAGATCTTACAGTTTTCATGCTACTTTAGACAGTAAGAAAACAGGACAGCTTTCACTCTCTCTGTCTCCGGTCACGGCTTTCCATCCCATCTCCTCTAAAATCTAACTGTAGCTCACTGACACAAAGTGACATGTTTATCTGTTGACTGAGTGTGTGCATCAGATTGTCAGATAATTCATGGGTAAGCACAGTTCACTGGGGTCCTACAACTCAATTCAATTAGAGTTGAATGTCCCGTCTTTCCATCGTAAATAAAACCTTCTGAAAGACAGAGCGGACTGGAGCAACAAAACAAAGATCAAATTCACATTCCCTCGTCCACAGCGCTCAATTGTGGACCAACAGACTAGGATGCCTCCCATTTTTTTCTGAGGGGGATAGAATAAATTCCAAGCTTGTTTATGCTGTTCCAAAAATCAACTTAATACAAAAGGGGAGTGGAGGACAAAGACATCATTTACCGTGCCCCCTCAGGCAGATAATTGCAAAGATAGTGAGCACCCTATGCACACAGGAACTAAAGCTGGAGACGCTGACAATTCAATATAGCAAGGGCTTTTGTTGTCTAGTTCCAAGAATTGTGCTGCTGAGCCGCCATTGCCCATCAGCGGAAGAGGATGACTCTTGACAGGTGGAAGCTTCTCCTAGCTGACAATGTGGTCTTGATGTCCTAGAGGGGATCTGTGTCAAGGGTAATCCCTCTTTGTTATGACACCAGCCACTGTCCCAGATGGGGACATTTTGGTGCGGAAATCAAAAATAGCAGAATACGGGATCTGCAGACTGACTGGGTGATGCGGTTTACGGTTTGGATGTTTTGCGTCAATGACAATACAATACAAAATTTGTCAGGAAAGTACACAAAATATGAAATACATCCCGGTTATTTTAATAATGTTGTTGCTTGTTTCCATTTCCAAGGCCACAGCAATAACGCACAGCATCTATTCAGCCTGGGAGGCATTCACCTACATAATACATGCGCTCGCTATCATATGCAGTGTTTTATGTTCTGAGTAATGAGACATCACTTTTCCTTTCTTCAAGAGCAAGTACCAAGGCCCACCCCTACCACTGTCTATGTAAACATGACTGTTCCAGGCAGCTGACAATGTACATCAAGTCCTGTCATCCTTAGTCATATGTGTAGTTATTCTTATGGTTCAGGTATCCATATATACCTAACTATAAAATGACACTTCAGGTTAGGCATCAAAACAACTCAACCCATATACAACTAAGCCTCACTAACCTGGCAGGAGCTTTGATTCTTTGCCACAGGAGAAGCTAAAACATGGCAAACATGAATCGCAGGCTAACTGAAGCAACTCCTGACTGTTTGGATTCCTCCTTTATCAGAGACAAACTTTTGATCATGAGCTTCTGGCATGTCAGAGGAAAAGCTCGGGAATTTGCCTCAATGAGTATGAAAAGTAGGCTACAACACAAGGTTTACATGCTCTCAATGTGGTTCTCATTTCAGCAGTTTGGACTCTGCATGCCATTCTCTAACTTTGCCTATGCCATCAAAACATCCCTTTGAAAGCCCTTGAGGATATAATGTCTCATGAGGTTTGAAAATTTTAGCCCAAATCGTGATATCTTTGCAGTGAATGGCAGAGGTGAAGAGGAGTAAGGTGATTAAAAAACTCAAGTTTTTTTCTTCTTCTAGATTTTACTGTTTTTGATTGACAAATATCAACATGGCATATTTTATTCTAAAAATAAATAAAAACAAAGAAACTGAACTTGAGCCTTGCAGTGCAAACCGCACTTTAAAAACAAACCTTTAAGTTAGTTTACAGTAGATTAGTTTATATGCGACATGAGGCGGATGTGTTGGCTAAATGTTGTGGGTAGACACAGTTGGTTTCAAACCACAAGTTGACAACGAGAACATTTGGATAGCCTCCTTATGAAATAGCCTATATTTTATTTCGAAATTTCAAGGAAGGTAATATTACGTCCTATGCTGTTGTCAAACAGGTCGTACGCAAAATTAAATTGCAAAAACTGTCAATTTAAAAGTCCATCGCTATCTGCCAAACTTGTCTATATTGTAATACATGAACTTGGACGTTTTTCGAAGCAGACTCATTTTCAGATATAATCGGCATAAATTATCTAACAAAATTGCTTATTAAAATGACAACTTTTTAAAAAAATACTGCTCAATACGTGCCGCTTCTCGCTGTCGCCTACAGCGGTGTAAGCTAACGCTACTGTACTTTGGTAGTACAAACCTGTTGACAGAACAGACGAACTACATCAAAATTTAAAATGTAGTTGACGCAAATGTTTCTTTGTGTATCAAACTTATGCCGAAATGAACAACGCCACCTAACTTTTCTTAAACTAATTTGCTTCAAGTCCCTTGAGGTCAGACCGGTCGACGAGAAGCAAACATTGTTGAATGTCCAGATTTACGAACGGAGTTCGTGGCTTGCTTCTCTCCATACATGTGAGCACAGCACTCAACAGGGCTGGAGGTAAAAACTTGTGAATTATTGTCAGCTTATTGCAAACAAATGTCAACTTACTTTCTGTGCAACGCATCCCATCACGAAGAGTAGATATGTTGTCATAAAAGCATGCGCCACAAGCGACGTAACACAACTCATTTTCCTCTAATTGTTCCTTTTTAATGCGACGCACAGTGAACCGTATCCCGCTCCTCTGCTTCCCTCTCATTCACCTGAAGTATCGGGAGCGCGCTTCCATCGTTCATGGGCGAACTCGAACACAGGACCAGACCCCAAACTAAAAGCTCTGGTGTTCTTCACTTTAGCCAACAGTAACTGAACCGGTATTTATATGAAATGTATTCTGATATTATCTATTTTTAAATAAGGTAATTAATATCATATATGTCATATACATATCAGCTCTACAGTGCACTGTATGATGACCATGATCATATTCTGCAGCCTAATATTCATTGCTTCTTCCAATCTAGCAAATAAAGAAAAGTTACATACCCCATGCATTCAGCAATGTGCATTACTATAATGGTTTTATTTGTAGTCTAGCCAGTAAAATTTGACTAAATATAGCACTGGTGCAATCTAAATGAATGCATAAATACACCTATGAACTATTTATTTTTAGAATTATATTATATTTTATTAGTTATGTAATATAATAATTATCATTTTATTAGTTATGTAATATAATAATTATTTATATTACTATTTGAGCCTGGGTAAACAAATCAAATATAGTCATTGTTGCACAATATTTTTACTGAATCTATTCCTATATCACGTGAAAATAAATATATATATAAATATATATATATATATATATATATATATATATATATATATATATATATATATATATATATATATATATATATATATACATATATATAGTGACAGTGACTTGAGGATTTTTTTTCTTGTGTGGTTCCCAATGAAACATCCCCTGTTTGATTGTTGAGTTTTTTTGTAATTATAAATGTAAATGTGCTTGTTTTTGTTTGTTGTTAATGTGTTCATTACCATGTCACCGACAGAATGTCTTAAGACCAAAGAACCAAAATCTTAGTTTGATATTGTACCAAATACTCTTCCTGTAGGGGCCGTATTACAAATCATTATGTGATATAGGAAAACACAGGTAGACCTGCATAGTTTCTGATCTGCTATTACCAAATTCGAACCATCCTGTAGGCTATATGCCTTTCAGAGAGCACCAGATCCCTAGCTCTTATTTTCCCACAGCTAAACAAAAATCCATTGTCAGTGACATTAAAGAAGGTGACTAAGTGTGGTAGTTTGATTCTACTCCAAAGTACCACTCCTTCAACCACCCACACTCGGGATCTCAGACAGGCATCCAAGCAATTATCTCATGTTCATGACCTTTTGACGAGCCTGTGTGGGCAAAACTAGCAGAATGTTAAATACTTCATTCAGTGAATGCATTATAATGCAGGGGAAGATAACAAATTATTTCCAGAGTAGGAAGGTTATTGGCAACACAGACAAGACATGCACTCTTAAGAAGGTTTAGCCTCCTCTATATTATTCTGATGGCGTTTTGGATTTTGGGTGCAAGGAAAAACGAAACAATTGTGTGGGGAAATTAGTGTGGTTGTGTTGTTTTCAGACCATTTAGCAGCCTATGTCTACAGTGTCGTTCTTAATATTACCACTAGATGGCATTAAAGTAAGACAATTTGAAATCCCACATATTGACTTATAAAAATGCAACATTTTCGTTACAAATATTGATTTATCATACAAATATTTTATTTGCATTACAAAGTGCATAAGTGGGACTCTAATTTAACTATGCTATGTGACAGGAGAGTCAAATAAAATATAGCCTATAGTCCCACTCTTAGTTTACACCTTACCCATGTTTCTTGTCCGCAGGTGTCTTCTAGTGGGAGCACTGCTGAGGCGCACTGAATGGTATCCATGAGGGTTTTGGATATGTAAGGGTCCTGTTGTGGGTGTTGGTGGCAGTGTGATCTGTGTATTACAGTCAGGCTAATAAAAGGCCAATACAAATACAGTATACAATCTGAACTCAAATCCTCTCTGCGAAATCCAGTATAATCTCATTACATCGAGCAGTGGCATTATATAATGATGTGCGTATTAATGCAATCCTTGCATTATGTGCAGCGTATGGCGGCAGGCACAAAAAGTGACACTGGCAGCACTTCTGGTGGCACACGCAGCTGCAGCACTGCTGAAAGTAGGGCGCAGCTCTTTGACCACAGTAGTGAACCACTGCACCACATTTATGTACCAGTAGTATTGTCCATTTCATATTATAGTTAATGTAATAAATGTAGCATCGTCATATATATTTGCAATATAATTATCGAACAGATTTTTTTGTTTGTTAAAATCGTTGTGAGCAGCAGACCCATCGTTGTCTGCCAAGCTTTATTTGCTCTTCCAGATGTTTTCTGTGCACTGTGTTTCCCGTCGGACACATAAGGGACGGAAACCAAACAGCCACGTAGTAAAAGGCGAAGCTCGCTAAAGGGTGAGCTTTTATTGTCTTTTGTTACATTTAGCAAAATTGTCATTTTCTAATTTACACACGGGAGTTTGTAACACACTTACGCGACAGAAGGTAATTCGTTGATTGATTTAAAATATTTGAGAAATCACTCCTCTGCACTGGCGCTGGCGATTCTGGCTAGCTAGTTAGCAAATTTAGCTTGACAGGTTCCGTCGTAAACATATAGCTAGCTAGCTAGCTAGCTGTCTCGCTAGCTCGTCTCGCGTTCAGTCTACCCTCCTCAGCAATAAGTGTAGAGTTTACTAAGCCCAGTCAAGACATGGGGGCAGTATAACAGCTTTTACATGTAACGTTAGCTACGTTATGTTTTCTGAAGTGGTGACTCCAGCACGACAGCGTGAAACCGTACTGAAGGCACTCCAGGGCAGTGTTGCTAAGTTAGCTAACGTTATCTGACAGCAACGTTAGCTAACTTAGCAACACTACCTTGGAGTCAAAGGTTATCATTACTAGATAAAGCATACGATGATTATATGACTTTAAAAATGTTTTAATAACGCTGTCATCGCACTTTTGTCAACAGCTGCAAAGATCTCGCTGTTAAAAAAAAAGATAACCTAATGCTAGACTCTTATTAAAATCCATAAATTCCGGGCCTTGCCTGTCGATAAATGAACACACCGCAGTATGTCAACATAGCTTGTATTTGTCTGCTGTTCTCACAATAAAATGGACATTCCCCACAATCTTAACTAAGCTCAAGTAAGACAATTTGAAGGCTATAATTTAAATGCCTGTTTGCTGGTCGATAAGGCGTAACTTTATGTCCGATGTGTCAGCAGCTTCTACAGATTCCTACAAAGATGTTATCACATGTGTTCCAACTGAGCCTTGCCCGCTGAAAAAGGGAAAAGTCAAACTCAGTTTTGGCATTTTTGTTATATCTGCGTCAAAGTAATTCAATGTTAGTTACTAGTTGCTCTATATTTAACGTGACACAATCTACTTAACTGCCAAGCCAGCTTGTTGGCCCTTGACTCTAGCTTATGTTAAAGTTAAAGCAGCCTGTGTTGTTACATAACACCATTGGCGTCTAGAATAGGTGGATCCACAGCTTCTTCTGCAATGTATACTGATTTTTATTATGTATCACATTCTCCAACATGCGCTGCAAATTATAAGATAGAAGTTAATCTGAATGTTTTCTCTCTTAAGTGTGGTCTGTGTTCAGAAGCGTTCCTGGACACTTACATGCTCCCAGCTGACCTGCCAACTAAGAAGATGGTTTTGTGAGAAGTTCTTCCTAAAGGAGCCACCAGCAGTATTGTGACTGTTCAGTTTCTTAATGGAAATGGATACTAACTATTCAGAAGCAGATCAAATGGAGGTTAATGCCTATCAAGAAGACCATGTTATAAAATCCAAAGTGGAAGGTGAAACACAGTTGAAACAACAAGGGCTGGACAACACACAAAACACAAAAGGGGATATTCATAATGGTGAGTACTGATACTGTCATGATAGGATACAAGTAGGTTTCAGTGTGTATAAGGATGTGGGCTGACATTATCTCTTAATATGAAATTTCCACAGACACACTACCACTGAGTTGCAAACAAACCAAAGGTGGCATTATGATTCACATGTGTGTATATAGGCTCGCCCAACAACAGGATAGTAATGTCCTAGTACATAAAGCCTGTTCAGGCTGGCCTTATGTCAGTCTAATCAAAATCACAAGGATTTCAAAGGCTAGAAATCATTTTGTGTTGGCCCTATTTTTAATATATATTCATACTGAAATGGCTGTCCTTGTGCTGTGATTAGCTCATTTCCAGCTCAGCTCTCAGATCTGCAAAGTTCTTTCCCCTTTAGGCATATTACTGGTAATGCTTGTATGATGCCACGCATGACCTGTTTTGGTTGCTACTGCAAGGCCTGAGTCCTTGTACTGCTCCATGTTACATGACTCTGTGAACTATTGTGTTAAATAGCTGAAGTGAATTCTAGTTAGTCAACTTCAGGAGGCCACTATGCTTACAGTCTACAGCAGTTAAGTTTGAAAAAATGAGGCAACATGAAAATCGGGTATAAAATCAAATGAATGAATTATTTTTCAAAAATTGTAATAATTTTGCTGTGGACTGTGTGGGTATGGTTTGATCAGGTTTGTTTCACTGTGGCCAGACAACATAAGGGAACAATGTCATAACTACAATCAGATTTTGATTCAACTATTCAGAATCGCTCTGACTGGTGCATATGTGACAGCACTTTTTTTCCAGCAAAGCCCTTTCTATTTCAGACCAGCAAGAAGAGCACAGACAAAACGGCACAGATCGAAAGTCTCATGTAGCATAACCAAAACTGTCCCAAATTTGCAGAAAGTCACGTGTTCTTGTTTGACCTACTTGCCCCTAGTTTGAAGCTGATAAAATAAATTCATTGCCAGGGATTTTTCAAATGTATTTTTCTTGCAAGATGAGCCCTATTTGTGTTTGTTGGTACAAAGGAATGTGTAGCTAAAGTGATGCTTCAGGTGCCGCATGCTGCAGGAATGCTTCCAGCCATCCTTTTCACTTAAGCTATTGTAATTTGACAGAGTTGCCCAGCCAGCTTACCAAGTGTTCCCTTTGCAGTGTATTTCACAAGAACTTATCATAACAAATTGTCAGATTCCTTAGGGCTTCTCTCCCCCTTCTCTCTCAGGTCCTGTCAGTTCAGATGTGATGCCAAATGGAAATGGACTGGCAGAGGACTTTAGTGCTGTGGGCAACGCCCATATAAATGGGTCCCTGCCTCCAACAGCCCCTCCCCAAAGCACCAGCTCCCCTGTCAACTCCCAGACCCAAGAGCCCTCCCCAGGTTTGGCCGCTTTTCCACCCATGATGCTAGAGAAGTCTGAGGGAGCTAGTGCTGAGATCACGGTTCACAAGGGTGATTCATTGCAGTCGCTCAGACTCAGTATGCCTATGCAGGAGACTGAATTGTGTAAGCATAAATTTATATGGAGTGAATGCCCCCTCTGTGCCCCCCTGTATTTTAACCTCATTTTCCTGTGGGATGTTTTGCTTTTTTGGCTCATGTACGCGTCCGTTTTAACTCCCTTGTCTGTGTGTTATCTGAGCAGAAGGATTCAGTGGGACTTTCTTTCAGTAGTTTGATTCTACCCCCGTTCTGCAACTTACATAGACATTTGATTGCTTGATTACATTTGGTGTGGGTGCTTCCTTTGGAACACTGTTTGGACTAATGGCTGCGTTTTGGAACTAATCCCTCTAGTATGTCATTTGTTTTGGTGTAATTTTAAAGTCATGCGCAGTCCTTGTTTCAGCAATTATGAAATGTAATATTTTTAGGCTTGGCACAAACTGTGGTGATTTTGTTTGACTTCATATTATAACTCCCACTCAGAATTTATGTAGCAGCACATGAAGAAGCATCTCTTTTGATGGCACATGGATATGACTGATCCATCTGTTGAATACATTTATAGACCTTTTCATCTAACTCACTGCAATATTGGCAGTACTAGCCATATAGCTGTTGCAGTCATGACTGAGTTTTTTATATACACACACACTAATCAAGTAAATAGAGACAGTAGTACAGCATGGGGCACCCTTTAGATGTATTGCTGTAACTGCAACGCCCATACGGTCCAAACTGCTCTAAAAATCTGCAGTAGCTGTTAGGTAAAATGGAGAATGTTGCAGTGCAGTTTGTGACTTAGTACTTAGAACACTGTGGCTGCCAAAACATATTTCCTGCCCAGTGATTAACATAAGAAACTCTAATTTGAATAATTTGTTTACTAATGCTGTGTGAGGACAGGATTCCAGGCAGCGTCTCTCCTTACTATAGCCAACCAACATTATACAAGCATTTACATTGAATCAATGATGCAGCATACAGCTCATTGCTAGGATTCAGCTTTAACAGTTATACAAAAAAACAGACCTTGTGTACATAAAGAACCATAGTGTAGTTGTGCAGTATGTGATGAAAGGGAACATTCCTGTTTTGGCCTAACATACATTCCCTTTAGCCAACCAGAAACCATCCCTGGAGATGGAGAACGAGGAGAAGATTCGCCTGGAGGCTCGCCGACGTCTGGAGGAGCAACTCAAACAGTACAGAGTGCAGAGACATAAGGAGAGGGTGAGTGAATGGAGTAGCTGTCAGGTTATACACAACACTTCCTCTATTTGCCTTCAAGGTCCTTGTATTTCCAAAACCAGTTTCGGCAGCTCCTGCATTATCTTAACGTGACATTTCTGTCACAAGACAACAATCTATTCTTGGACTTTCTTATTTTTCAGCTGAAGTTGGTTGCTAAAACATGCTATTTTTTTGGAAAATGTAGCCCAGAAGTAAACAGTTTCAGACGTATAGAGGCCACAATCACATAGATACAGATTTTGGCTCAATATTTTTGGCTTAATATGTTACACTGTGAGCAACCTTATATCAGATTTTATCAGGATAGCAGTACCATGGTTCATTTCTTTCTGTTTCTAGTCTCACCGCACCACCCCCAAGAACAGGCCATTCAGCACCCTGGATCCAGAGCTCATGCTGCATCCGGAGGCTCTGCCCAGAGCCAACACTGTCGCCATGACCAAGGAGTATTCCTTCCTGAGGACCAGTGTCCCCCGTGGTCCCAAACTGGGCAGCTTGGGAATTCCCCCCTCCAAGGAGAAAAAGTCCAGATCACCCCGCCCGAGTAAGATCCACTCTTTGGCTGACTACAAGTCTCTTGAGAATGATGGTGCAAGTGAAGGAGGAGGTGGAGTAAGAACAGCAGACAACACCATGAGCTCCCTCCAGTCCACCATTAGCTCAGTGTCCACTTTGTCTGAAGTCAGTGTGATGTCAGAGGGCAGCACCTGTGAGACAGAGGCACAGCCCGGTGTTTCGCTCCAAGCTGGGGACAGTGTCTCGGAAATTGACGGCAGTGAATCAGGAACGAGGCCGGGGAATGACGGCAATGACAGTGACAGCTCGTCTTACAGCAGCGTGTCTACCAGGGGGACATATGGGATGCTGTCCGCGGCAGTAGAAAGGCAGCAGGGGCCCTACACAGTGGAGGGGAGGGAGATCGCCCCTGAGGCCATGGGTCAGTTCCCCTCCCTGCAGGAGGTGCTGCAGGCAGCCAGTGAGGAGCAGCACTTGCTGGAGCTGGAGCAGGAGCAGGAGAGAGACGGGACAGCAGAGCCTCGTAGCCGTAGGGACAGTTTCTCCAGCAGGTATTTGTTAACATCAGATAGGGTGGGAATAATAAAATGACAACTATGGACAATTCTAGGTAATAACATTGTGTTTACTGCCAAATTTAAGCCAATATTGCATTGAGATATCGCTTGGTGAGAACTGCAGTTCCTCGCAGTGATTGCTGGAACTGACAAATGTTTTCCATTTTAGATTGTTACTGTAGATTACTAAAAACAATTAATTGATAATGTGAATTGTTAGAATTTAGAACTATTTGCTTCATCATTTGCGCTCTAATGTTGTTTGTTGTTGCAGTGTTTCTTTGGAGAGTTCAGTGATGGGCCATGATGATATGCTGCAGGTGCTGAAAGAGAAAATGAGACTGGAGGGTCAGCTGGAGTCTTTGTCATCTGAGGCCAATCAAGTAATATAACTGACTGATTTATGTACTCCCCTTTTCCCTTCCATCTGCGCAAAACACCTATCCATACATATTCTTTATGACTTCCAAAATAGTGGAAACCATGAAAATCATCCAATGTGGTATCCATTACACATTACATACTCAAAAAAGAGCATCAGCAGTCACCATGTCTTTCACAGTTTCATAAGCGATGCAGATTAATTTATGACAATCCAAAATGGATGCGCTATGGTGCAATATAATACCTAATTGAAAACTTGAGGTATGGCCATATTTGGCTGGAACATTGTGCCACCTATATTTGCTGTTATTGAACCTGCATGTCATATTTTTAACATCTAAATAGTCTTGTATGTAAATGGATTGCAGCACAAAGATTATCAACATAATAAAACTTGTTTAACTGTAAATTCTCCCACCCCAATTATATCTCTTAGAAAGCATGTGAACTATAGAAGAACTACTATTATATATTTACTAATGTGCTTTTGTTTACAGTTGAATGAGTGAAGGTTTAAAGTCTTAGAACCAGTGCATTACTTGTAATACTAGTAGTCTAGTATTTGTTTTTTTTCATTGACTGAAGTATTTTACTTTAGTAAGCTAACAATGCTAGCTGTGTTTGCATAAATAATGCTAATTACAAATCAGTTAACACCATATTATAATGTGTACCATGTTCAACTTGGCCTGTAAATGTCAGTACTGATGCTGCCAATGATTGCCAGGTCATGTATCACAACATTCAAAAAGATTAAATGTACCTAAATGGTTGTTAATTTACCCACCCAGATGACACTATACTGGAAGCCAACAATAACTGGGTGTAAGTGCTGACCACACTGTCCTTTCTTTCCTCCAGGCTCTCAAGGAGAAGACAGAGCTTCAGGCCCAGCTTGCTACAGTGAATGCTCAACTGCAGGCTAAGAAAGAGGAGGCTCAGATCAGCCAGGAGAAGCAGAGTGCCCTGACCACAGAGGTTGGCACGCTGCGGAAAAACTGCAGTCAGCTAGAGAAGGCCATGGTGGAGCTCCAAGGCAGTCTGGAGAGCAAGAACGCCAGTCTGACTTCTCTCAGCAATGACCTGAAGGTGGCTGAAGATCAGTACAGCAGGCTGATGGGGAAGGTGGAGGAGATGCAGAACACTGTAACCTCGAGAGACAACACAGGTGAGTAACAGAGTGTAACAACAAATTGTCAACATCCCTAGTCGTGCATATCAACACACAGATTAATTGAGACCTTTTGGTCTTGCACTTTGCAGTCCAGGAGTTGCGTCAGCAGATGTGCGGTCTCCAGAGTCAGCTTCAGCAGGTCCAGCTGGAGCGCAGCACCCTGCAGAGCCGAATGAAGACCTCCCAGGCTGAAATTGACTCGCTTCAGCAGCTCAGACAGTGGTACCAGCAGCAGCTAGCGCTGGCCCAGGAGGCAAGAGTACGACTGCAAAGCGAAATGGCCAACATGCAGGTAAAGTTGATGCTAATGTGGTTGTGTGTTTTTATCAATGCTTGACATTTGTCAGACAAGAGTTGACATGACATTTGATGATTTTATCTTTCCCAGGCTGGACAGATGACTCAGATTGGTGTTCTGGAACATCTGAAGCTGGAGAATGTGACTCTGTCTCACCAACTCACTGAGACCCAACACCGCTCTATCAAAGATAAAGAGCGTATTGCTGTTCAGCTGCAGAGCATTGAGGTACATCCCTCAGACATCCCTTTCTGAATATGCCATCATCATTCATCATCATTTGAAGTCTATATAACCACTTGGGTCATATTGTGTAAAACCTTTTATTCTCTGTGACTCAGGCCGACATGCTGACGCAGGAAGCTGCATATAAGCAGATCCAGGATGCAAAGAGCATGGTGGAAGATGATCTGCAGCACAAACTGGAAGAGTTTGAGGATGAGCGAGAACGCTTAATTAAACTGGCCAACACGGCCGGCACCCTGGAAAGGGAATTAGAGCAGGTAATCAAGTCATTTTTTCCACTAAAATGTAAAATATGTAATGTATTCTGCTCTAAACTGCTTTTCACACTCTATCCCTCTCAGGCGAAGCTGATCCTTTCCCAAAAGGACGCGCAGCTGCAGTCACTCCAGAAAGAGCATCTGGAGCTGATGCGCCAGCTGACCACCACTCAGGACAACCTTCAGACCAAAGAGCAGTCCATCAACCAGCTGGAAGCACGTTACCTGGAGCTGGAAGCCCAGTTGGCTGAGCTGCAGACAGAGAGCAGCGCCAAGGACGACAACATCCAGTACCTCCAGAATGAGAAGATCGTCCTGGAGGTGGCGCTGCAGGCAGCCCGGGCCGACAAGAGCCAACTTGACGAGGGTGCTGAACGGCTCGGAGAAGATGTTCTGGTGGCTTCAGATATCTTGGATCAACTCAGACAGGATGTCCAGGTCAAAGCCAGTCAGGTATGATACAGGTGGGGGGGTGAAAATAAAATAAAATCATCAATAATATAACCACACGCGTGATTGACTTCCCTTGTGTCCCTGTGGGGATCATTATATTCTCATTCACTTCTGTGGTGACACCTGGAGTTAAATACTTTTTCAGAGCAGCAATTCTTTTAACAGAAAACCTTGTAGGAATTGCAATGAAATGAAAGCATTGAAAGGATCTGAGCTACTAGCAGCTTGGTTAGACATGACCTTGAATTTCTCAGAATCTCACTTTTTGTTCCCCTTTTGAAGAAGGTGTGTGCGTTTTCCATTCAGCTTCAGCAGTGAAATTCATGAATGTGACGATCCCATTAACACAATTTGCAATTTTTCGGTTTAGTTTTCAGGCTCAGTTTTAAGAAGGAAAGAAGAAAAAAATTTCTTTTTTTTTTCCCCCATTGGGGAATTAGTTTTTTTTTCTTTTCTTTCCCCAATTCAATTTATATATATACATGGGTGGATTGATAGATGAGGGGGGGGTCCCTCCCAACCCCCCCAACGCTTTGGGGGTTTGGGGTCTTCCCTCGGGGCCCCCCCCCAGCGCCCCAGAAGGGAAATGGCACCCCTCCCCCAACCCATTTGTCTTTTTCCATGGGGGATTTTAACCCGGGTCCTCCACATCCTGACCCAAGTCCTTACGGCAGTAGCTCAGCTTAAATTGAGAGTAAATTGAGAGTAAAGAAATATGGCATCATATGAAACTAAAAACCAAAGGAATCCATTGGGGTCATACTAGCTTGTCACAAAGGAGGCCAAATAATACTCCAAACTTACACTAAAACTGTCACAGCCATTTTGAAAGGGGTCCCTTGACCTCTGGCCTCAAGATATGTGAATGAAAATGGCCTCTGTGCCCATGGTATAGGCATTATGGTAGCAAACCTGAAGAACAAGTAATATTTTAGTAATAATTCTTAATTGAAGTTAAGGAGTAGTTTTATGTAGTTAGCTTGTTGTACTGTAAGTGCTTCTCTGATTGAGAAATAATATAGCATAAAAGCCATATGATTTTTTATTGCTTTTGTCCACAGAAACAAGGACACCATTTAAAAAAAAAAAACTAGGACTGTCAAAGTTAATGTCATAATAACACAAATTCTTTTTAACACCACTTATTTCTTTAACACATCTCAAATTGCGAATTTTAGGTTGTAGCAGGTTCAAAGTTTTATCGCTAGAGTGAAGATACTATTATATGACACTGTAAGACCATGGGAATCCATCTGTACCAACCATGTCATACTAGGTGTGTGATCTGGTGAAGGAGGCTAAATAACACTGCAAGCTTATGCTAAAGTTTGAAGAGGAAAAACTGCCCCAGCCATTTTCAAAGGGGTCTCTTGACCTCTGACCTCCAGATATGTGAATGAAAATGAGTTCTATGGGTACCCACGAGTCCCCCCTTTATAGACATGCCCACTTTGTGATAATCACATGCAGTGTGGGGGCAAGTCATAGTCAACACCCTGGAACACTGAGAGCTGTTGTTGCCTGTTGGGCTTGGAGTTTGCCATTTTATGATTTGAGCATATTTTTATGCTAAATGCAGTACCTCTGAGGATTGGACAATATTTGTTATTGTTTTGTGTTAATTGATTTTCAATAATAAATATATACATATATTTACATAAAGCAAGCATTTTGCCCACTCCCATGTTGATAAGAGTATTAAATACTTGAAAAATGTCCCTTTTAAGGTACATTTTGAACCGATAAAAATGTATATATATTGTCTAACTATAGACAATCATGTGATTACTCATGATTAAATATCTTAATTGATTGACAGCCCAAAAAAGAAAAAAAACCTTTAAGGTACATTTTCACAATTAACTATGGACAATCGTGATTTTTCACAATTAAATATTTTTATTTGATTGACTGCCATAGTTTAAATATAGTTCAAGTAACTTTTTGCATCCATTTTTTTTTCTTTTTTTTCTCTCCACCACAATGTAGTGAATAATGAAGGGCTTTGTGCTTTGTTACAGATTGAAACTCTTCAACAAGAAAATAGTTCCTTGAAGAAACAAGCTCAGAAGCTGAAGGAGCAGTTCCAACAACAAAAGGTAAGTCATCTCCCATGTTCCTAGTGTGTGCCATCATGTACAGCTCTCTCTTCTGGGTAAAGTTTGTAGAAGCCACTATAGAGTGTGCAGACTTTATGTAGATTTATTATTTTTATTACATTTATTTATAAAAATCTCCCAGTTGGCTAAGGCTGATGCTGTCGTGGGAGATGTATTGTGGAGCCAGATGGCTGTCATGTCAGTAGAGTGCTGGCTGTCACGCCTCAGCGGATCGAGCAGGGGTGGATGCTCATTTTGCATCGACAGGCTGTCACAAAGAGGGTGGAGTCCGTTGACAGAATGACAGAAATGTCAATTGTATTGGATTTCTTTCAAGACTTGAGTTTTTGTAGACCCGTCCGACTTGTGCATTAACATTCGTCTTGGTCCATCAAAATGCACTGGCTGCTTTCAGCAATCCATGAAAAGCAAACAAGTGTGCTAACGAAGAAAAATCAGACTGCGTTACAAACTAATACGTGTCTTCACTACATCTGGAGTAACTACATGAATGGGAAGTCAGTAATGTGTGAAGTAGTGTAGCATGACTGATAAACTACTTGTTAAATGTGTATGTGATCATGGGGAACAAGTAAGATTAGGTATTTAGATGCAATGTCCATTTTTGGTTTTTAAAAAAGTGAGAAAATGGAATCTACTCAATCTGCCCCCAAATGCAGCTTCTTAAAGGCACAAAGAGCACAATAAGTATTGGGCTCACAGCTACTCTGGTGCTTGCAATGTGTTTCAAATGTTACTCTTTTCTTAGTTTTCTGCATTGACAAGTTTGTTCCTTTTTTCATATTTTTTTAATCATTTTTTTATTTGTTCCTAGATCATACAGCAGTACATTGCACATGTGTACAGCTGTACCTACATTAAAATTTGTAATATAGTTGAAAACATTAACAAAATCCACCTGCATCTCAGCTTTCCTTTGGTGCTTTCCTGTAATATTTTGTAAAATCTCCTGTTGCCTTTAGTATAATACTAAAACTAACACTCATGATTTTGTTGACTAATTGATTAGTTGATTTAATTGACAGATCTGTAAAACTGAGTTTCTCCACAAAGAATCATGCAAAATCAACACTTAAAATCTTGTGTTTACCTGGGAGGTGCACATAACTTTCTTGGAAATAAGTCATTCATCTCGAAAGAAAGCACAGAAAACGACTAATCGAGTGAAGAAATCTTAGTCAACTAAAACCAAAACGACTCATTAGTCGACTAATCGACTAAGAGGGGGCAGCGCTAGAACCAACACAAAGCCATTTCGACTGAAAAAATAAAGCCGGTACAATTCTAACCATGTGAAATGTACCATACTCAAGCCTACAGATGATGCGGTGTGGGATTCAAATCCTGTTGCAGCCTCTCCCCTGCATTGCTTATGTGATAAGTATATTTCCTGCTGTCTCCCTGAGTCTAGACAAATATGAGCAGGATGACTTGCACTCATTGAAAGAAGAAAACGCTAACTTCATTTACGAGACACACGGTTATTGACTGTACAGGTAATGGTGGAAGCCTACCGTCGGGACGCCATCTCCAAAGACCAGCTCATCAGTGAGCTCAAGTCCACCAAAAAGCGTCTGTTGTCGGAGGTGAAGGACCTGAAGCAGGAGGTACTGGGTGTTCAGGGAGAGAAGCAGAAGGCAGAACTGGAGCAGGCCCGGCTGCAGAAGGAGGTGGTGAGAGTCCAGGAGCAGATGAACAACATGGAGGCCCATTTACAAACCATTCAGAAAGAAAAGGATCAGCTAGAAAACCAGATCCAGGTAATTATAGTGTCATTTAGTCAATATTTCATATAAAAACAGTAGTTAAACAATAAACGTAAAGTAAACGTTGAAGTTTATGATGCAGTTTGTTGTCAGCAGTTATGTTGTAATGTGAAGTATACTCCAGTCTTTACAGTTTGATCAGAGCCAGCTAGCAGCAGTGACCGAAGAGAACGAAGGCCTGAGGAAACAGGTGGAGCAGATGGAGGGAGAAGCCAAAAAGTGAGTCATCTGCTGCTTAGATGTTTGGAGAGCATGTGAGACTCCCACAGTAACGACTTGGACCATTGTGCATATCTGTTATCAAGTGCTATTTATAAATATAAATAAAGGGCATTGCTTATACAATTCCTGATCTCCACGTAGACCTATGAGTCATTACATGTTGTTTTAAAATCATTTTGCTGTTTGTGTGCCATCTATATCTGTAAATGAAATGTGATTTTAAAAATGTGCACACCTACTCTTGTGTTATGCAAATATGGTCTTCTGTCAGAACAGCCTGATTTCTCCCTTAGACGTTTTTAACTTAATTTCTTATCTGCATCTGAAAGGGCCATCTCAGAGCAGAAGGTGCGCATGAAGCGGCTGGGGACGGATTTGACCAGTGCTCAGAAGGAGATGAAGGCCAAACACAAGGCCTACGAGAACGCTGTGGGCATCCTGAGCAGGAGGCTCCAAGAGGCCCTGACTGACAAGGAGACGGCCGAAGCAGAGCTGGTCAAACTCAAGGCCCAGGTGTTGGATGGGGGAAACAGCCAAGCTTTACAGGTACTGTATAATCCTGCCAGATCTTGTACAGTTCCTTGAAAAATTTACAGCTACAAAATGTACTGTACAGTAGTGTGGAGTGGAGTTTCAGGCAGTTAGCACAAGGAAAAGCAGCATTGTTAAAAAAAAAGTGTCGTATATATGTATAAAGCAGAGCATTATACATTCTGCAGACTCTCCATTTACAGCCCTTAGCAACTGAAAATAGGTTACAGTATCAGTGTGACTCTATGCACTTTACAAACATTAGGAGGCTGTAGCTGGGATATGAGATCTGTCGAACCTGTTTTTCTTGCACTGAATAAAATCAAGATGTTAGTTGCGACTGTCAAGCAAAACGGCAAATAAGGCGTATTTTCCATTCACAGTTGAAGTTAAGGAGTAGTTTTATGCAGTTAGCTTGTTGTACTGTAAGTGCATCCCCATAGTATGAATGATGAATAATATTATAGCTTAAAAAAAAACATTTTTTTTTGTCCACAGAAACAAGGACACAGTTTAAAAGAAAAAAACTAGGGCAGCCAAAGTATGGTAATAACATGGTATGCAAATTTGTTTTAATGCCAGAAATTACAGAACGGAACTCATGATTTTTAAGTTGTAGTGGCCTCAGTTTTAAAGCTAGAGTGAAGATTCTGTATCATAAAGCTAGAAAAGCTAATGAATCCATTGGTACCAACCCTGTCATACTAGTAAGGAAGGTTAATTATTACCCAAAATATTTTTAATTTTTGGATGGGAGAACCCTTCTGTGAGGAAAAACTTTCCCAATCACCCTAATCCCATTCAGTTTTGGGCAAGTCATAGTCAAGTCAGCACATTGACACACTGACAGCTGGTGTTGCCTGTTGGCTTGAATTTAACATTTTAGGATTTAGGATTTGGTAATTGATTTCCAATATATACAACATTTCATACAGATTGCCCACCCCATAAAAAGAAAAACTTGACAAATGCCCTTAAGGTACATTTGAACAGATAAATAATGTATTGAATTCATTACAAAACAATCATATCCCAAAATTATGCTAAATATTGGGATGGACCCCCAAAAAAAAATTTTTTTGTTTCCCTGGGTGTACCCTGTCCCATACTTATTCATCATAAACGTATTTGTCTCATTGAAAAACCTCGATAGCTGCACCTGTTGAGTAACTGAAACGTCATTTGTCATCCAGGAGAAAGTTAAGGCTCTGCAGGCTGAGCTGCAGGCTGTGTCCAACAGCAAGACTATGCTAGAGAAAGAGCTGCAGGAAGTGATCACCCTCACCTCCACAGAGCTGGAGGAGTACCAGGAGAAGGTCATGGAGCTTGAGGATGAGGTGAACGTTTGTGTTAATACGTTCAGGATTTTGAACAGAATTTGTTATGTCTAATGGGAAATGATTTTTACCTTTATTTGTTTATTTCTTGATGCTGATCACAATGTTGTATGAGCAGTATGTTCACACTTGTGTACTCTCTCAATTAATGTCCTGTATCTTATTTTGTATTAATGACATGAATTGATTTCACAGCTTCAAGAATCCCGATGCTTCAAGAAGCGGATTCGAAAGTTAGAAGATGCCAACAAGAAGCTAGCACTGGAGCTGGAACATGAAAAAGGGAAATTGGCTGGATTGGCACAGTCCCACAATACTTTGCGGGAGCATTCCAACATTTTGGAGTCTGCCTTAGCGAAGAGAGAAGCAGATCTTGTCCAGCTCAACTTACAGGTTAAACATTAGTTTAACTCTTATGATATTGATTTTTTTTTTTTATTACCCCTGTGTGTGCCGAAGGAGAAATTATGTACTTTTTTATCACAACATTGTTTTCCCATTCATCCATTTTACAGGTTCAAGCTGTTCTGAAGCGTAAAGAGGAGGAAGACCAACAAATGAAGCAGGTGGTACAAACTCTACAGCTTGCCTTGGAAAAAGAGAAAACCAAAGTCAATGACCTGAAAGAACAGGTAGGAGGCTCTTTGCCAGATCCAGTATGTTCTTCTATTCAAGTTGAAATGCCAACTGCACATCATTTTCATTTTGCATTTCAAATGATTCTAGAGAGTGTAATTTGAATGTATATTTTCATATCATTTGCTTGGCACGAGGTACAATAAGAAGCTTCTAAGAAAAAGTTAGAAAGCTGAATTATGACATGTTTCTAATGCAGTAGGTTTTGTTTGGAGGATTTTGCTCTCCTGGGGTCTGTCGGGTTGTACTGATGTGATGTGTCCTTTAGGTGGCAGCAGCAAAGGCTGAGGCAGCCCACAATAGACGGCACTACAGGGCAGCCATGCTGGAGCTGTCAGAGATCAAGAAGGACCTGCAGGCCAAAGAGGACCTGGTCCGAGCTCTGCAGAGTGAATCCCACAAACTACAGTATGTGCATTTGCCTTTGATTTGAGTAAAGAATACTGTGTACAAGTTTTGTGATGCCTCATTGGCAGCACCTGGAGCTCAAAACAAGAGTCAGTACCAACAGGAGATATACACTGTTAAGCGCTGGCTGATAATTTTGGCAAATTTCACTTGGGCGCTACCCACATAATCAGCTGTGCTGCTCATTCCACAAATGCATGATCCTTACAAGTTGGACATCATTGTGAAGGTAAATAAGAAGGCTTTCCAACCATGTATTATTATTATTAGCATTATAACAACAGAGAAATAATCCACCACTCCACTCCTCCGAGTTTATATATACTATAAATATTTATTTTATTTTTGTAAAATCAGTAGCACTTGTTAATCTTACCACTCGTTTATCATTGAATATGTCATACTCTGCAGGGCTCAAGATGAGCAGCATGCTCAGGAGGTTTCAAGGTTCCAAGAGGAGCTGGCTGAGGCCCATTCACAGCTCCAGATCCTCCAGAAACAACTGGATGAAGAGCTGGCCAAGCAGCCTCTCACTAACCAAGAGGTAAGAGACTGACTTAGACTGAAATATTTAGCTGATGATTACCTTTATTTGATGTATCTCTATAATAGGCACAATGCAGTGTTTTTTAGATATATAGAAGTTTTTTTTTTTTTTTTTTTTTGCATGCCTCCGCGCCGGCAACAGCCATGGCCGGAGGCATTATAAATGAATTTTCAGAGAAGAGAAGAAGAAGAAGATCAACCTTCCCACTAGGGGAAATTCAGTTTTTACACTCTGTTGTAACTTATACACAGTACATGCAGGACCCATATACATGCAGCAAAATGGAGAGGTGTGAGGGGGCTGCTCCTGACAAGCGCCCCGAGCAGTTGGGGGTTTGGTGCCTTGCTCAGGGGCACCTCGGCAGTGCCCAAGGTAAACTGGCACCTCTCCAGCTACCCAGCTTCACACTCAGTGTCGGGACTTGAACCGGTGACCCTCCGGTTCCCAAGCCAACTCCCTACAGACTGAGCTACTGCCGCCCCCCAAAGACAGACACAGACAGACACAGATGTAAATTTCAACTTGACTGTTTGGTGGAGGCATACAACTACAGGCGGTAATTGTAGTTTGTGATTAATATCATTCATCAGTTATCATTCGTCCTTGGTTTTCTTGAAGAGTTTTAATGTTTCAGTTCTGTGAAATCAGTTTCAGCCGTAGTTTGATCCATCACTGATGACACTGATGTCTAACACTGGCTTCTCATTGAGGTTGAGGACCTGAAGTGGGAGGTGGAGCAGAGGCAGAGGGAGATTGAGGCTCAGAAGCAGCAGCTGGAGATGATGGAGCAGTGTCAGCACAGGGAGCTGGACAACCTGCAGAGAGCTCTACAGGCAAGTAATTACTCTCCACTTGTTAAAGATGGGCACAGAGCTTGCTACTTGACTAGATGTTAAAAAAAGAAATAAAATGCTACTATCTTTACAAATGCGCAGAATTACATTTACTGAAATGAACGGTACCCCTTTAACACCAATGACCAGGGTTGGACCAGGGTTATCTGACCCTCCTTTTGTCAATTCAAACCAAGCCAATCAACCCTGGTTGAACGCTAGTCAGGACAATTCAGACACAACCTGGGTCACAACCCGGGAGCAATGCATACCAATTAGCTGAGGTGCTGTAATGGGCGGAGGGGTTACAGGTCTGGAGGATTACAGAGAGAGGAGATGAGAGTGGCATCATCAATGTTAAATGTGTTATGTTAAAAACGTTAAATGTTACAGAATGATTCATGTTTTTGGGATAAATATTCATAGTACACACTGCATTTTTAGCTTTATTAAATGTTGAACTACATTGTATGTACTGTATGTAGCATTAATGTATGCAAAAATATACATACAACATACAGATTTAAAATATTTATGCATCAACGTGAACGTTTTTTCCTCTATCTAGTATCCATTTATCATATTTCAGACTACATTGTGCTATGTAGTAGGGATGAGTCATGATTTTTGGTTATTTGAATAGTTTTTAAGTTAAAAAATGTAATAGTTAATGGGACTATTTGTCTGGTCTAAAAACATACTGTATATTTCTCTTGTATTAACCATTGCAGGTGCTGCCTTGTAGTAACATTACTACTGGTAAAAGGCACATGGCACATTCAGTTTGGCCCTTTTCTGTCAGTGCAGGGGGTTGTGTGGGTGAGTTGGAGCAGCAGAACATATCGTAATTCAGACTCTGCAGAAACAGACTAAAACTCACCAATGATGTGTGATGGTTTGTTTTTCCACTGGCCTCTTCCGCTGTTCCAACAGTATGGTTGAGATAAACTCTTAATGCACAGCCTTAGATGGGAAAATCTGCCAATACTTCATCTCACTTTCCTCCCATGTCTCTCTCAATTTTCAAATAATAACCGAATGATTCCCAGTGATTTTTGAATAGTATTTTTGCTTGGAATGCACATCCCTATGAATCTAATATGATAACATAGGCAACGTTTGCAAAAGGATTAGAGACTTTTGAAGATGGAAGTGTATATTTCACTCAGTCCACCATCCCAGCAAGGATTTGCTTTATATAGCCCTCTTAAGGTTTTTCAGCGGGGCATGTGGCAACTGTTGGATAATGTAAGAGCTTGTCTAAACATAATAAAATGAGTTTATATTTCATTTAGTTTGCTAATTGTTTGATACTGTAAATAACTGGGACTGGGTTTGGTACTTTATGACAGATGGAACAGGTGACTGATGGATCTTTTTTGCAGGTTTATTTGGAAAGATGAAAAATTAAAATTCTAACATAACAAATACAACATACATATAAACACGCTTTAAAAATAGATACACATACAGTTGGCGGTACCGTGAGATGGTTGACTGGCTTTGTTTCTGTGTGATGTAACGGCGGATGCCTCTCTCATTTATCAGCGTTGTTATTTTTATTTACATTGTCACCGTCCTGTCATCTACCGCTTTTTTCTTCCTCACCACGGATGGCCAGGAGCTCCTGCGCCTCGATGTCTCACCACATCCACGTCCATGTTGTTCTCATCCGTCATTCACCTCCCGTGTGGCCGAAAACGACCCTGCTGCTGTCCCACAGTCTGTTCTTGAGCCACGGCCACCTGTAACAGTTGCGTCACGGACTGTGCGCCCTCATTTGCAACCGAATAGGTTTGTCCTGCCCCGTTTGTTTGCGACCCTGGTCCATGCATTCCACAAATTTGGTCTGACCTACCACTTGAGCTGGGTCACAAAGGCGAGTCGATCTTTGTGGGCTAACCCTTTCATACACACAATCAACCTTGGTTCGACCCTGGTTGAGTCCTTGGTGTGAAAGGGGTATTAGTATCGAGAGGGACACGAAGGGTGAACGGAGCACTGTGGTTATTTCTGTACAGTATTTATGTCATTGCCTCCACGTTTCTCTTTGCAAAAGGGTTTATAACTAACAAAGATGACTGTCTGCCTCAGAACATCAAGGTGGAGCTGGAGTCGGTGCAGGATGAGCTGAGCGGCACCAGGAAGGACAAGTTTATGCTGCAGGCCAAAGTGGGTGAGCTAAGGAACAGCATGAAGACGGTGCTACTGCAGAACCAGCAGCTCAAACAGGACCTCAAACAGAGTCGTCTAAGGAAGGTGAGGCAACATATTTTCCACTGTGAACGTTTTAGTGCTTTTTCACAAGCTTCACAGCTACAGCACCTTTCTAAATTTTGGGGAAACCTCTAAATATGTGTACTATTTTTAATGCTATTTGAATTTCCTAATCTGTCATTCACACCTACACAGTGTATCTAATCAGTCAATACTAGCCTAACCTTGGCCTACTCATATACTGATCAGGCTCTAGTGTCACTCCTTCATTGTCTTGGCATGAAAGCTTTCAGATACGATATAAATATGTTATATTATTTATGATAGTGCAAAGCATGCCTGTTCAGAAAAGACAGAATGCTTTGCATGTGACAGAATGCTTTGCCTGTGGCTGCTCATATAAACAACTTCACTCTCAACACTGTGCAGCCTTGGGTTCTCAGCAATTTCTATGAGTAATGCTTGCAATGTCCCCACCCTCTTTATAGACAGATTTAACGACAATGTTTTAAAGTATAATTCCAAATAAAAAATGCCTGCTGAAGATAAGTGTCTGAATACCTCCCTGTAATGATGGTTTTGTTGAAGCAGCAGCGCATGGAGCTGAAGAGTGAGGGGAACCCATCCAACCCAGTAACACCAGTTAAGATTCCCGACTGTCCGGTGCCTGCCTCCCTGTTGGATGAGTTGCTGAAACCATCAACTTCTGTCAACAAAGAGCCCCTCAACAACCTGCACAACTGTCTGCGGCAGCTCAAGTATGCCTCTTGTTCCAAACTGCTAATATTGTCAACAAATCTACATGAAGTTTTTTGTTGTGTAGTGCTGAGCTGCTATCTAAATGCCAGAATACATGTAATGTGTTTTTTCTCTCTCTCTCTCTCTCTCTCTCTCTCTCTCTCTCTCTCTCTCTCTCTCTCTCTCTCTCTCTCTCTCTCTCTCTCTCCCTCTCTCTCTCTCTCTCTCTCTCTCTCTCTCTCTCTCTCTCTCTCTCTCTCTCTCTCTCTCTCTCTCTCTCTCTCTCTCTCAGGGAGGAGATGGACAGCCTCCAAAGGCAGATGGAGGAACACACAGTAACAGTGCATGAGTCAATGAGCTCATGGACAAACACAGAGGAGGGACTGGCTCAACTGGAGCTTGAAAACAACATCTCCAAATCATCAACACCACTTAACATTACAGTGGTGGAAAATAACAATGAAGCAGAGCAGCAGCAGTCATAACAGAAGAACTTTTCTCAGGCCATTAGAGGGAGTGTGGAGTTTTATCCACAAAGGCACTTTTCAGCCCCTTAATTCCCTTTCTCTTCTCTTTACAATTGCTGCCAACATTTGGCGTTCTCCCATCAGCACAGAAGTGCTTTCACAGAGTAATACTTTATATACCATAGCTTTATTCTTTCCTCTTTATTTGACAGTTGTTTATATTTTTGTTATTGCTATTTGTTATGCTATTGTCACATTTATTTATTTAGAGCTAAGGAATTACAACTTCTTTGCCTCTCCAAGAGGATCCCCCATTTTCAGTTATCATAGATACAAATATGGTCTAGTATGGACTGTTTGATCTGTTGGGCCAGTTTTCCCCTGTTGAATCAGCATTTTTTCTCTATAAAAGGTATTTAGTCATCATCTTCCTCCTCGTAATATGAAATCAGTGGCTTTGGTTGCTGCATAACGATGGTTGACTTTTTAAAAAAAGTGTTTTAGGTGACAGAAACAAACCATTAGTCTGTCACCAGACTGGCTATGAACTGTTCTTCCATTTCTTTGTGCCTGTGTACGAGAGCGATTGCTCATCTATGATTTAACTGACGTGGTTACACATCCACATGGTCTCTGAGCAGTTGATGATGAAACATCATCACTCTTTTTCATGAAGTTAAAAGTCATGCACATTTGTGGTCAGTTTTTTTGTATTGCCTCGTTAAAATGCAGTGTTTCTTACATTTGTTGTAACCATATCACCTTGGGTTCTTAAACTAAAATCATTAATATGAGTTATATATGGTGTTGTTTTTTGTCTAGCATGGACTGCAGTAATTTGTATGCAAAAAAAGCCTTAAGCAATCTTTAATATGCGGTAAAGGACTTAGTTGGTTTGAATGAGCATATTTCTGCCGAGGGTGTGTGCAAGGTGTAATATGTTATATTGTATGTGTGTGCAAATCCTTACTGAAGAATAGTCTATTGTAAAATAAGTGGGTCACATCAATGGAGAGAGAAATTTGTACAATGAAGCAGAAATTTAGCTACTTCTAACAGCAGGTGCAATCAGATGTGTTCATTTTCTGTTACATTTGGTACATATTATATTTACAAAAAAAGGACTACCCCTGAATCTGATGTTATACTTGTTTTATGGCTGTTTCATGGGGATGGGGATAAGTTAATTGTTTTCAGAGGTTAATATATAAATAGATTTCCTTTTTTGTATGATTGTAAAGTCATCATAGTTGTTTAATATTGTAACAAAGATGAAATACAAAATATTCAAATGCAAACCATATATCAAAGCCGATACTAATTCTGGTACAGCTGCACTAACATTTCAATGTAGAGGGGCCATTGGATAGTACAGTAGCTTTGTGCATGCAACTGTGCTGCAGCTGCTGTGTTGGTGCTCATTCCCACACTAAATAAAAAAATGTTTTTAAACACCATTGTATGCTGATGAAATTCCAAAGGGACAATAAATATTTTGAGGAGAATGCTTACTGAGGCGAATAACAACAAATATACTGATATACTGTGTTCTTAAAAAAAAAAAAATCTTTTGGACTGTATCTTCCAAACTACCTTTCATTGTAACGTTAGGTAGTATGTAATAACATTTGCTCTTCGGCATCTGCGCTCATGCTGCTGTATCTGCTTTTTTTTCAGATTGGAATTGATTCATTCCTATGTTTTAACATTTTGTGTTGGGAGATGTGATTGTATTTATCATAAAAATTGCACTATTCATCGTAATTATTGTTTGTGCTCATTTATTATATGACGTCGTCTACAAATACTTTCTAAATATGTCCCAAGTTCTGTCCCACGTTTAAGCTATTTTGTTCAGGCACTATGTTAGACGGAACTGGGTCCTCGCTCTGTGCATTTTGAAACCGTCGCGGTGAAGACACCTAGCAACAGTAGCCGGGGGAGAGAGGAGGAGGTGGGCATGGCACTATTAATGTTATATTTGTTTAACTGTCAGTGCACAACAGTTAACTGTGATGCGTAATTAATGTTATATCTTCGGTAAGAATAGAAAATCGATTCTTACTGCACGTATTTACCGTATGCTACTGCTAACCGGTGGCTTGAGTGATTAGCTTCTTGCTAAGTGGCTAATGACTGCTAGCATGCTTGTCAAGCTCAGCTTTCTGGATTGGATTTTGTAGCGAATGAATGTCAGTCTAATTTTCTTTGCCTCCACTTTTAACGGACAATGATCTATTTTGGTAAATTGTGTTTCTTTCCGTTTTTGTATGAATATCTTGAGAATCGTCATGTCTTGCTGCTGGCTTGCCTCATACATGCCTGACCAAGTTGGCCTGCGTACGTGGGATTGTGCCAAGACAAATAATCTTTAGCATGGTGTTAATACCAGCACTGCATTTCTGCCAGTTCCTCATTTTCGTTTATTTTACATAGGCCGATGTGTTAGTTAACCAGAAAAACTTAAATGTGACTTTGCCAGGTTATCGTTTTCTTAGATTAGTCACGTCTGCTATGGGAGAGCATGATGCTACATTCAAGACTGCGGGGAAAGTACGTTAATATGACAGACGTCCTCAAAATACAACTTTAAGTAGTATTCGTTTATTGTTATTGTTGTTTTTTATCATGGATCAATGATGAGCCCGGATATCTATTTCCTGCGAATTTCTTGTCGTGGGATTGTCGGGGATAGGGGAATTAAGATAAACCACAACTCAGTTTTGTCAGAATGAAATTAATTGTCATGCCACGGCACTGCTCTTATTGTGATAGCGTTATGGCTTTTAATACCAAATGTTACAAGTCGTTAGATATCGATCTAGTTTGTCTCTGATTAGCGTTTAGAGAGGAATGTGACAGTTCACTGTATGTTCGGTGCCTGTCACCCTCAGGTCGGTCAGGTTTGAGTTTTCCCACAGGTCGGGAATGCAGCGTGCGCCCTCCCTTGAAACTGAGCATGCGCAGAACATGTTGTAAACAATGAGACTCTTCCAGACCGTCTCCAGCTTTGTGTCTATCCAACAGTTTATCTGTGCAAAACACAACGATTTCCCATAGCTCCGCGTGTATTAAGTAAAAATGTTCCTTGGTAAGTATAGGGACGCCTTTGTTACTAGATGTCATCACGTACACTTTGTTTTTTATCGGCATCATCACCACGAAGACGTAATCAAGTTTGTTGCGTTACAGCCTGAAAACCCACCTCGAATGACATACTTGGGCGTGACAGCATGCGTATGAACCGACTATTATTGTTGTAACGTATCCAGTTTTCTATATATTTGTAATCGTTAACATTTCAACCCAAAGTTGTGTGCTTTACTCCGTCCGTCTAGATTTTCATCTGAGCAGTTTCCCTCATGCTAGCTTTGCCAGGCACAATCTCAGCTGCTAGAGCTGGCTTGTTGGTTAGCAAGCTAGCTAGCAGATGCTAGTCCCACAATAGTGTGGTTGGTTCTGATACGACAGAATGTGTTGGGTTAATAATGTGGATATATGTGTATAAGTTAACAAACAGAGTGAAAAAATTGAATTTCCCCTCGTGGGACTAATAAAGGACTATCTTCTTCTTCTTCTTCAAGAACTTAAGTAGTACTTGCTTTATTGCATTACAGGGACTTTCACTCAGACTTTGTAGGTGTTGAGCATACAGTATACATGAGCTATGTAATAGATTTGTGCAGTCTACCTGGAACTACATGACACTGAAGGAGAGGTGCTTACCTGTAGGTAAAATCAGTCTGTTTTATATTTTACAATGTGTGGCAGCTTGATGGTATGAAAAAGATGGATGGTTTTTCATATTAATATGCACACAGAGCAGGTGCAGCTGTTCGATTGCTCATCATGGGGAATATGGTGGAATGTAAAAACCTGCTGTCTCACTCTGTCTTTTAGTTGAGTCTCACTAATCTGACCAATGTCTCGGTTTATGTGCTAATATTACTTTTAGGAGTAATGGCCAAGCTAAAGTGTACACTAAATTAGATCAAACAAAATGAAGCTATGTGTTCTGATTGGTTTTAAAGGAAGTATGACTGATAATAATATGCTGTAAATGATAATATTTTTGTAACTGTATGGTTGTTATTTGTGAGTAATGGCTGTGGAGCTGTTATTTACCTGGAACTGTCATTTTACTTAGTGTTGAAGATATCATTCTGGAATAATTCTGACTTAGTAACTGTGCTGAGTTGAACCATCACAAATATGATTTTTAATATTAATTTAAAATAAAATACATGATGTTTTTTGTGTATCAATGGTCAGAATTGCTGAAGTGTTTTGTGTGGTTTGTCATAGGGAGCTGAAGCATGGAGGCGGTTCTGAGCAGGCTGAGGGCTCTAAGTGCTGACGAACTACGCGAAGAGTTTGCCCGAGCAGACCTCAAGTGTGGTCCTATCACAGCTACCACCCGAGCCACCTTTGAGAGGAAGTTAGCCCGAGTCCTGGCCGGGCCAGAGAGCACTGCCACTGAATTAGACAGCAGCTCTTCGGCAGGCATCTCGGGCAGTGTGGCCTCTGTTGCAGATTATGCCAAACCTGTGTCATGTGCCACTTCAGCAGTTGCACCCACCACTGCTGCAACAAGCAGTAAGCCCACCGAGGCTGCCAGCGAAGAGTTGGACTTTGGCTACAGTTTGGGCCTCAACCCTCCAGAGGAAGAGGAGATATCGATAAAGACGACCTCAAACAGCTTTGCAGAAGGCAGTAACTCTCAGTCCAAAAAAGAAACCCCTTCAAAGTCGGCACAAGTGTCCCCAACTTTTTATTTTGGAGTATGCCCACTGTGGGAGGACGTTTTGGCTAGAAATGGTAAGACAGCTTGTTACTTGTCTTGCAGATTTGAGTATTACATTTTGAGATTTTGCAAAAGTTTCACCACAGTTCAGGATCACTGGCCAGGTGGTCTTGAATTTGAAAATTAAAGGAAAGAGTTTAGTTTAGTGTAGAAAAAATGCCTTTAAACCATGACTAAATTTCACATGTAGCTGTAAAACTGAGAGGAGAGAGAGAGGAGAGCAAAACAATATATTGATCATCAGTCTAAACTTAAAAATCTAGTTAAGTAATATCAAATGTCAGTCATGCTTGTTTACATGACAAATGGGTTGATTTAAAAAGTGACAATTTATTTTTACTCCACTTAATCAATATTATCTGATGTGTTTTGCTTTTTTTTGGGGGGTGACCTGAGGCCTGTTTCACAAAACATTGATAGTGGATTAAGCCAGGATTTCCCAGTTATCCTGGCTCAATTTAGCTGTGACTTGGTTTCAAGAAAGCAGTGGCACATACTGTAAGTTACCATGGAGATTTATTCTGTGCCGCTAGCCTGCTCCGGTCCAGGTTAACAGCCAGGCTTGATGAATCCTGGTGTCTTATCTGCTCAGTAAGCGATCATGCCGATCGGAAACCAGTGTCCAAGTTCTTATGCATGATGCCTTATTTCTATTAGCCTGGATTAAAATACCTATTTTAATTCAGGCTTATAAAAATAAGTACTTAACTGAAAACATATTGCCATACAGTTAAGTACTGTATTTTAACATTATGACCATTCATTTTCATTTCTATTATTAATGTGATGGTCATTGTTATGGTTATATTGTGTTTATGAAGACTGCTGTTCATGTTGTTAGCAGTGAATATATTGTTACAGTTGTTGAGATGATGATTAGAAATGGCTGATAAAGTTCACTGGACTAGTAACTGTATAGTGTACTGTACATTCTTGAAACAACAGGGAGAGGACACAGCAATGCTTTTTGACCTTTTCTTTTGCTTCGATCACTTGGCTGCCAGGAGTCTGGGACAGAAAAAAATAGCAATGTTTAATACAGTGTGTTACAGACATGCTTACAGCATACATTAAAATTATCACTTACTTCTCTTTCTAATCCCCCCTTTGTTTTTAAGTGGGTGCTCTACATACATCCGACAGGTTATGAATTTTATAAAACACATATCAATTAGCACAGCAGGAATTCTGCATGTTGTGAATGTCCTACAGGTAATACTCACTAGATTCTCAGGCTGTACAGCGCTTAGGTCCTATTACAAACATGACATGATATTTCTATGAACACCACATCACTTCTTATTGATTATGGACTAAATAAGTATTGCCATATGATTGACATGTACATCCATCCATCCATCCATATCTATATGTGTTTTACGGTATTCACAAACTGTCAGATGTCTGTATAGCACACACTTTAAAAAGCAAATATAAAACAGAGATTTATTTAAGTCACAATTTATTTATGTATTTTTTATTTTTTCTAGCATTGTAGATTAGTGGTTGTAATCTTCATGGTAAATTTCCCAATGAACATCTTAACTAATGTGCAACTATCAGAATTACTTCCACCTGGCTCAGTCTAGTTGCACCTCCTCAGCCTGGCTTGGTCAACGTGAAACCTGTTAAGTCTAGATGAACAGACTAGACTAGGTCAAGTGTCGCTTTCACTGTTATCCTGGATTTATTAATTCTGCTTTTGTGAAACAGCCCCCAGGTGCTCTAGTGGTTAAAGTATTTATGATTTACTGTAATCGCAATGCCCTCACCTTTTGTCGCATGTCATGTCTCTTTCCCCTTGTTTCTTGTCACCACTTAATTGTCCGCTACCAATTAGATACGCTGGAAAAAATACTTCAGAAAAAAATATTTTATGCATGATGAATATAGATTCAGTGTAGATTAAAATAGTTATTCGATCAGTCATATCAACTTTTTTGTCTGACTGTATCAATTTTAAATATTTCTTATTGTATCAGTCTAAAAAAAACATGACCCTTGTGAGGGCTGTTTTCTTTGATAGGTTGAACTTTTGGCTGTACACTGACTTGAGGCTAAAGATCACCTTAAAAGATTATCATGTTGCTTGTTTGTTCATTTTGTTTGTCCAGTTTCTGTGCTGTTGTTGTAGTCTAACATCCACATTTGTTTCTTTGAGTGGATGAAAACATTGTTTGTTATTTCTTTGGTGGTAAGCAGCAAGGCATTAGGACTGCCTGAACCCTCTGGATTAGAGCATTACTGATCTAAATTAATTTTGAGCTACCACAGAAATTGATGCTGGTAATGTTTGCTTTTATTTTATTTTATTTGGGTATGCTTTATTTTATTTGGATATGCTTTTATTTCAACTGTGAAAGTAGTGGCACTTTGTAGATCCTTATCAGAATATGACTTTAGAGGTTGACTGGACTGCAAAAAAAATCTTTCAACCACCAGTTAGAAAGTCATATTAACAAACAAATGAAATTCAGGTCATGTAGAAAAATTGAAAATGGATAAAAAGATGATTCTGAGTGTTTCTTTGTCTATAGAGAGAGCACATGTATACACAGACAAGAAAGATGCCCTTCAAGCTGTTAAGATGATGAAGGGAGCCCGATTCAAAGCCTTTCCCAACCGGGAGGATGCTGAGAAGTTCGCTAAGGGGATCTGTGACTATTTCCCCTCTCCCAACAAATCTACGCCCTGTGTATCTCCTGTCAAACCAGGCCTGGTCAGTAGTAAAGGTAAGTAGATTTGATTCTCTGTAAAAATAAATAATATATTACCCCAGTCAATACCCATCCATCCATCATCAACCGCTTATCCCGTTAGGGGTCGCGGGGGGGCTGGAGCCGATCCCAGCTGGCATTGGGCGAAGGCGGGGGACACCCAGGACAGTTCGCCAGTCCATCGCAGGGCACATAGAGACAGACAACCATTCACGCTCACATCCACACCTACGGGCAATTTAGAGTCATCAATTAACCTAAACAGCATGTCTTTGGACTGTGAGAGGAAGCCGGAGAACCCGGAGAAAACCCACACTAACACGGGGAGAACATGCAAACTCTACACAGAAGAGGCCCAAGTCAGACTTGAACTTGCGACCCTCTTGCTGTGCTGTGCGAGAGCACTAAGGGGGCGGCAGTAGCTCAGTCTGTCAGGACTTGGGTTAGGACGCGGAGGACGCCGGTTCAAGTCCCTCATGGACCAAGACCAACTGGTTGCTGGAGAGGTGCCAGTTTACCTCTTGGGCACTGCCGAGGTGCCCCTGAGCAAGGCACCAAACCCCCAACTGCTCGGGGCGCTTGTCAGGAGCAGCCCCCTCACTCTGACATCTCTCCATTGACATGTATACACTCCTGATCAAAATCTTAAGACCAGTTAAAAAATTGCAAGAATTTGCATTTTGCACTGTTGTATCTTAAGAAGGTTCTAAGTAGAGTTTCAAAATGCAAAAAGAAGAAATGAGAGCAAGAGACTAAATGTTTTGAGCAGGCAATTTATTGAAAAGAACAATTTAACTGAAATAGGCTGTTCATCAGCTGATCAAAAGTTTAAGACCACATCCTTTAAAAGCCCAAATCTGTGCAAAAATTTGGATTCCATGTCATTTTCTGTCAAATAATCACACTGTCAAGACCTCTTGATGGGAAAAGCAAAAAAAACTCACTGCCTTCGAACGTGGCAGGATTGTTGAGCTGCATAGACAAGGCCTCTCACAGCGTGCCATCGCTGCTGAGGTTGGACGCAGTAAGACAGTCATTTTGCATTTCTTAAAAGATCCTGAGGTTTATGGAACAAAAAAATCAAGTGGTAGACCCAAAAAAATCTCACCGGCACTGAGCCGGAGGATCCGAATGGCTGTCCGTCAAGACACGGGACGATCCTCATCCCAAATTAAGGCCATTACTGGTGCTGACTGCAGCCCAATAACCATCAGACGGCATCTGCAAAGGAACGGCTTCAAAAACAAAAAACGTCTTCAAAGGCCACGTCTCCTTCAACGCCACAAAATTGCCCGTTTAGCCTTTGCAAGGGAGCACCAAACATGGGACGTTCAAAGTTGGAAGAAAGTTTTATTCTCTGATGAGAAAAAATTTTACCTTGATGGTCCTGATGGCTTCCAACGCTACTGGCATGACAAGGAGATGCCACCTGAGATTTTTTTCAACACGGCACAGCGGAGGGGGCGCCATCATGATCTGGGGTGCTTTTTCCTTCAATGGAACAATGGAGCTCCAGGTTGTGCAGGGGCGTCAAACAGCAGCTGGCTACGTGGAGATGTTGCAGCGGGCATCCCTCATGACTGAGGGCCCTCGTCTGTGTGGTGATGACTGGGTTTTTCAGCAGGACAATGCTGCAATTCACAATGCCCGTCTGACAAAGGATTTTTTTCAGGAGAATAACATCACTCTTTTGGATCATCCTGCATGTTCCCCTGATCTAAATCCAATTGAGAACATTTGGGGATGGATGGCAAGGGAAGTTTACAAAAATGGACATCAGTTCCAGACAGTGGATGCCCTTCGTGAAGCCATCTTCACCACTTGGAGCAACATTCCTACAAGCCTTTTGGAAACACTCGCATCAAGCATGCCAACACGAATTTTTGAAGTGATCAACAATAATGGTGGAGCTACTCATTACTGAGTCTGTTTTTGAGACTTTAATTTCTGTTTTAGGGTTTTTTTTGAGCTATGGTCTTAAACTTTTGATCAGCTGATGAACAGCCTATTTTAGTTAAATTGTTCTTTTCAATAAATTGCCTGCTCAAAACATTTAGTCTCTTGCTCTCATTTCTTCTTTTTGTATTTTGAAACTCTACTTAGAACCTTCTTAAGATACAACAGTGCAAAACGTAAATTCTTGCAATTTTTTAACTGGTCTTAAGATTTTGATCAGGAGTATATGTACTGTGTGAACAACAGAGTGTAAAACTGAATTTCCCCACTGTGGGACTAATAAAGGAATATCTTTCTAATCTTTCTTTCTAACCACTGCACCACCGTGCAGCCCCCCGTCAATACCCTCTGTTGTTTATTAGATTGGAAGTTCAATCTGGGTTTTATCAATTTATGGCACACTGATATTTTTGGTCACATCGAAGGCCAGCACTCACTGAAACATGCACAACAGAGCGCAGCAGGGTTAAAACTTTCAATACAAGTTTAGGAAATGTGTTCGACACTGCCCAAAATTTGGGATCCGCATCAGGGAGTATGCCAGTCAGTGCACTGATCCAATACCATAATTTATTTACTCAGAAAAAAATAAACTTATTCAACTGGAAATCAGTTGTTCATTGCCGCTCCACAACCATAGCTTTCACTGCGCTGCCACCCTGGATGTGTCATATTTGCAGATAGTTAGTCACAGCTGTTAAATAATAATTCTATGTTTTTTAATCACGCTGCTATATTGGCATGTCACTAGGTTTCAGTGGCAGGAAGTTAAAAAATAATGGTATGGGATCATCATTTTGTAAAACTGAGGTATTGAATCGTTTGCTGTCAATACAATGCTCTCTGTATTACTAAAAGAACCATGCTACGGCTATAGTATTGTAATATAGTGGTGAGAGCCATCATTCCTTCCAAGTTTTGTCCGGTCTGTAGTAGCTGACATAAATAGATGAATAGGATACACAAGCTTGCAACAATATTTAGAGTTTCTGACTACCCTCTACATTCCTCTTCCTCTCCACATTAGACAACATGGAGGTTGATACCATCAACCGGGAGCGGGCCAACAGTTTCAAGAGCCCACGCACCCAAGACCTGACCGCCAAATTGAGGAAAGCTGTGGAGAAAGGCGACGAGGTGGCCTTCAGCGAGCTGGTCTGGAGCAACCCACGCTATCTCATCGGCTCAGGGGACAATCCCACTATTGTGCAGGTGAAGACATTATTTCCTGTTAATGTCTTTGTGGACTTTTTCAAACTTTCTGAACCAGTGTCCTAATCATAGAATAAATAAAAACCTGTAGTAAATTATGAGGCAGCGTTGTTTGAGCTCGTCGTAGTGGTGCTGTAGTGGTTTCTCAAACTGTGTGCTATTAATAGAGATGCATTAGCCTTACTTGGAACATCGTCATTTGTTGATACATGAACATCTTTTCCACATCAGTGCCAACCTTTCAGCTAATGCCTTTGTCAAGCTCGCAGTTGCTAAGATGAAGACAAAAGTATGACCTGGTGTTTGTGTGTATAATGACCCTTTCATATCATATCATTTATGTTTTTCTTCTTTTGTTTGTCTTTAATTCAAAATATTAAGCCAGTCCTATAAATTTGATGCTCCTATATTATAAATACCAGCTGTTATTAAAAAACAGAATAAATATTGGGTGGTTAATCCCTGACTTTAGCAGGTGAAGCTAAGGTCAGGTGATGCTTTTGGACAAAATTAATTATCTTTTCCTGTTGACAGGAGATAAAAGAGGATTATGTCCTGATCCATACAGTTGTTCCACTGTTTTGTCTGGTTAGGAGGGCTGCCGGTACAATGTAATGCACGTGGCAGCCAAGGAGAACCAGGCAGGAATCGCCCAGCTGCTGCTCGACACCTTGGAAAACCCCGAGTTTATGCGCCTCATGTATCCAGACGACCAGGAAGTTATGCTGCAGAAACGTATCCGCTACATTGTAGATCTTTACCTCAACACTCCAGATAAGGCTGTAAGTTCTTTAACTATACAAGCTAAACCGGTTTAGATTAAATTATTTAAAAACATAGGTAATGAGCTTTGTACGTGTTGTTTGTCTGTTTGTTCCAGGGCTTTGAAACACCCCTCCACTTTGCCTGTAAATTTGGGTGCCCAGACGTGGTTAATGTCCTGTGTTCGCATCCTGACAATGATAAGAACTGTAAGAACAAGGATGGCCAGAAGCCTTGTGATGTAAGGAGTTTTATTTTTAACCCTTATTGAACTTCGGAACATGCACACTGAGTAAGAAAACCTTCAGCGAAGCATGAGTTGTCGTTGCTGGGGGTTATTACACAGGAAGTATTCAGGAATGTGTACATATGGGACCAGTCTAGCAGCTTCTCAGCCTTGCACACACAGTACCGCTAAACACCAGTATCCTGGCAGGAGCTGCTGAGGGGAGGTACAGTCACGCTCACTCAGGTTTTGAAGCGTGACCTTTCAGCTTGCTTTTTAAAGCTTTTGGCAACAATCACTTGCTGCACATTGAAGGCTAAAATTAGATGAGCAAATTCTTTCCCCAGCTAATCTACAGTTGTATGTGGTCAGTTGTACATACTGTATATCTCCAATCATTCTTTTTTTTTTCCCTCTTTCCACAGCTTATTTGTAGCAGAAAAAATAAAACCTTAGAAGTGAAGCAGAAGATAAGTGACTATTTGGAGGGTAAGGACATACGTATTTCTTAAAACATGACATGTTTTTGTTCCTTTTCTCCCCGGCTTCCTTGAGGACAAAGGCAAGTGTACTTTCACACAGAGAGGCCTGAGGCCTGTTTTAAAAAAGCGGGATTAGTAAAAACTTTTAGTTCCAGGAAGAGAGGTAACTTAAACTCTTGGTCAGTTACCATAGTAACTGACTCTGTGAACCTAACTTGCTTGCCGGCTGGTTTTCTTCAGCAAACCCAGAGTCCCTCTCTGTCTATTCCCTCCTAAAGAGCCAGACATGCTGCTTTATTATTACACATTAATTTGATTCGTATCGAAAAGCTTAATTAGCAGACGTTCATGTCAAAATTTTAAGATTTCACTGTGTTACTCAGGGCTATCTAAAGTTAGCACTGTTATGCGCTCTCAGTCATTTCTTTGAATATATTACACAGCATCAAGTCACCCTCAGCTCAGAATAAAAGCTCTGCATATCATATGAAGTTATTGTGACTGAGACAGCTGTCTGTTTGTTAGAAGAGTTCCACTAAAATTTTTATCGCACATAATGTGTAATCTCAGTTAAAATTAGTAAAAATCAGTTTGATGCTTAGACACGTCAGATCATCATGATGTCATGATGTGATTGGTCGCACTGTTGGAGCTTAACTCCTATAATTATTATTACTACTATAATATTACTATTATAATACTGGAGATTACATTTGAATATACCTGTGTGAGCAGGATTGTGGTGCAGCTGCAGAATGGAGTCTGAACATGTTTTAACAGCATTTCAGTGTTTTAATCTACATTTGTTGAAGTAGCTGAAATAAAGTTGCTGAATGCTGTTGAGCTAAGATCAAAATAGATGTCAACAATTTAAATCTACTATATTTTACCCTTTAAAGCACCCAACACATAATCAGATTGTGAGTTTACAATCATGTCTATGTTTCGATATATTTTTTAAAAAAAATCTTTAACTACATTTTTTCATCTTCAGCTTAACAAATATACTTTAGATGTCAGTCTGGTAAATGATGAATTAATGGAGCGGTAGAAATGGAGTTGTTCTGGAACAGAAAATGCGAGTTTCCCACCTCAGGATTAGTCAGCTCAGAGTTCAGGCTTCGTTTGTTAAACCAGCTTTCTGAAACAGGGCCCTGATTAAATAGAAACTGCATATTACATCCAAAACAGTAGTTTGAATATGGCTGTGTGCATCAACATTGATTTTTCTTCTTTTTTAATCTGTTGTGTTTGTTATGGTGTGAGCCATGTAGGCTGATAGAAGGAATAAACATCATGAGCAAGTTGAGGTGCTGTGAGCTGGTGTGATTGGGTTAGTACTGAGTTACTTCAACGACTGTGGGTTCTATTGAATAAACTAAAACAATGTTACGTTGCAAATCACTTTACAGCTCTAGTTTGTGCATTTTTTTTGGGTGTGAAAAAATTGGTAGTTGGATAAATCTGACAATTGTAGTGTACGTGGTACTGTACTGAATTTGGTGTGAGCGTGGCGTTTGGCATGAACTTCTGCATATTGTATTACTGTCCTGTGCACAGACTGACAGCACCATACACAACATACATTTGACAAGACGGCAGAATTGATTTTGTTTAAAAATACTCTGCGAACTTCAGGTTTGATTCGCACTGATGCTACCGTCATTGAAAATATGTGCAGTCATTATTCAGTAGTGTCATGTCCATTGAACATTTTATCTGAATTTTAAATTGTTGTCTCACAGATCGCTGCTATATCCCTTTGTTGAGGGCAACCGACAACACCTCTCAGCCCGTCATTGGTGGTCTGTGGTCACCTGAGTCCTCAGAAAGTCTCTCGCTGACCCAGCGGCACGCAAGAAGCCCTATGGATCCTGTGATGGCTGTCACAGCGTTCGCTGGCCCGCTGAGTCCTTCTAAAGCAAGTTCTTTACTGATTACCTGTCTATGTTTACTCTAGTCCATCACTGCATCACTGAATTGCATCATTAAAAACATTGACACATGTCGTTTTTCTCCTGTAGGCAGATGATTTCCGCCGGTCCTGGAAGACACCGCCCCGAGACCGGGCGGAGCTTTTTCACCACATTCTCAAGTCTGATCCTGACCGTGGGGCAGAGAGAGTGGGCAGGTACGTCCAAAACTGTGTACTGCTGATGTTGTTTCAAAATCTTTCTACTGTACATGTATTCTTAGAGATATTGTGAGACTACCGTAAGGTGATACTACTTGGCTCATTGCTGTCAACTGTGATGAATAAAGACAATACTGAACACTGAGGAAATATTTTCTGCACTGGCAGGATAAATGTCTTTGGGGATTAAAGACATGTTGGGCCCCTGGGTTCAAACCTGGTTCATCCTTTGTTAAATATCATCTCTGCTCACAAGCAGCAAAGGCAAGCTTTAGTCAAGTCAGCTAAAGTCAGTACCTGTGAGGGTTTCTGGACAATATTTCTCATTATTTTGTGTTGGTAATTGATTTCCAATAATAAATATACACATACACCTCCCTTCAAGGTACAGTTTGAATAGATAAAAAATTACTTGCCATTAAATATTTTAATCGATTGACAGCTCTAATTAACATTAATTAACAGTGTTGAATAGTATGTTTAGCATAAGTAAATATTTGGTACCAGGCAAATATTAAATCTCTTGTGTGTGTTCTACCGGTACTGTGACACTGTAGCAGGTTATAATCAGACATCTTTTTTTTTTTATTGATACAGAGATATAGCTGAAGTGTATGTGTAATAATCTAAATGATAACTCATTCTTTTTCTACAGAGACCTGGCTCATGAGATGGGCCACCCATGGGCTGAGTACTGGGACTTCCTGGACAGTTTCGTGGATCTGTCCTCAACTGAAGGGCTCCGCAAGCTGGACGAGTACCTTAGCAAGAAGGATTTCAGCCCACGGGCTCATGAGGAGGCTGGAGAGAATGAGACCAGCAACAGATTCAAAACTCCCTCTCCAGGTACCTTCACCTGCTCCTGTCGTGAAGTATAGACTGCTGACACAAGAAATGCGCTGCACACATTCCAGATTATCGTCTCTGACACAATCTGTTAATTGCCATTGTAGTGTCAGTGTTCTTAGGTGTAGTAACTTGTACTCTATGATACCGTATGATATGAAAAGGACAAGGAAAGGATTTTGTAATGCTGCGTAATCTCCTGTCAGGAAGAATTATATGATAAGATTACAGTGTAATAATGACTAGTTTTAAGTCTGTTGTGGTCATTCATTCTCTGGTTGCAGGCAAGCCCAAAAAGTTCTGCAATTCCATCTCTGTCGGTGCCTACCTGGATGAGGGTGATGACATCAGCCTTGAGGAGATGAAGAACCGGCAGAACGCAGCACTCACCAGCATCACATCCTCTGCTGCGTCTAAGGACTGCCTGAAGGGAGCAGTGGGTGGCCGAGAGTTCCACATCCTGCCTATTGCGCTGCACCACCGCGGGGCCGACCTGATCGAGACAGCGGCCGAGCAGGACCTGCTGTGCTGCTGCGACGACGGCCTCCTGTCGCCTGGCGGCGTCTGCAAAAACGGGGTGTGCTCCTCCTCCAGAGATAGGACTCACAATGGAGACAAGGTGACTCCTCGCACCTCCCCGTCCTCCTCCTCCTGCCTGCTCTCGCCCATCTCTAACCTCATGGTGGAGTTTGAGCGCATGTCGCTGCAAGAGCCACTGGACAGCCCCACCAGCTGCAGGGAGCGGAGGAGCAGTGGCGGGAGCCGGCACAGGGACATCCGGGACTCCTATAGCGCCTCCCCAGCCATAGACCTCAGCTGCGGGCTGAACCGCCTGTCTCTTGGTCACAGCAGTCAGGATGGCGATACCGCGGAGGTGCCAGGCTGGAGAACAGAGGGAGGAGAGACAGAGGAGAGGCGCAGCAGTGGCAGCTCAGAGGAGTATTTTGAAGCAGAGGAGAGTCTGGAGGTGCTGGGCAGGACTAGGGGGTCAGTAACAGGGGGGCGCAACTTCTGTGCTAGGTCCAAGTCATGGGACCATGGGGGGAGGGACCTGAGCAGCTCAGGATCCTCTGGGTCTTCCTATAAGTCCTTGGATAACTCCAACGAGTTCCTACCCAGGACCCCGCCGCACAATAGAAGAGGACTTTTCATTGATGGGTGAGTCACACTAGTTCCTCTGCAGATAGACAATAAATATCGAGTCCTGTCTAATAGTTTTTGGGTACTCTAAGCTGGGTTTCCACCAAAAGTTCCCAGGGCTTTTAGTGCCTGGAAGTGCTTTTCAAGGAACTTAAAGGTTCCTTCAGCCCTCTGATGTCTGTTTACATCACCGCAGACCTGCAAAGATTAGGAAAATTAGTCTACTGACATATGAAAATGCAATATCACATGGGGTCTGTGAAGGTTCTCATTCATCCAGGTCATATTCATTCTGGAAAAAAATTGAATCGAAGGCAACTGGACTTAGATTCGTCTCTGAAGACGTTTCGCCCCTTATCCAAGTGGCTTCATCAGTTTGGAGTTCAGAGACAAGTCTAAGTCCAGTTGCCTTCAATTCAGTTTTTTTCCAGAATATCACATGGGATGAGGGCTGCTGGTGGTCACAGTGGTAAACACACTCCTGCGTCCTGCTGTTCAGTGTGACTGCCTGTTTCATCTAAAAAAACAGAAATGCACCAAAGGAAAATGAAACCACAGTAGAAGAAGAAGAAGAAGAAGATCTACCTTTATTAGTCCCACAATGGGGAAATTCAATTTACACTCTGTTAAACTCGTACATGGACATGCAGACCTGAAACACACATACATGCATTAATGAGAGACGTCAGAGTGAGGGGGCTGTTAACGCCCCGAGTATTTGAGGGCTAATTATCTGTTGAGTATTTGAAGGCTATTTATTTGTGCTTTAGAACAAAACCAGTGTGAAACCCTCATAGAATAACTTATTTTTCTCAAAAATTCAGTGTACCGCCACACTACATCTCTCTCTCTCTCGCTCTCGCTCTTCTACCGCTTGCATGATCTCTTTCTCTTTTTATATCTTTTTCAAAAGTTCCAGTACTTTCAGAAAGTACTACCCCACGATCAGAGCCTCTCTGGGTGGTAAAAAGGTCCCATAAAATGTCCCCAGAACTTAATTTAGACCCTGCAGTGAAAACACAATGACTTCTTCGAAAGGTTCTTTATTCTGGAGGGAAGTTCCTGCGTTGGAAACAGGGTTATAGTCACTACTTGTAGTCCAGACAGATATACTGGAGCTGATAAACAGCCCAGTTTGACTGCTATTTGGGAAATGTGACAGGCAGCCGGGTACAATAGGTTTTGATGATCCAAAACTTATGAGTTATGAGGATAATGATACGTGATGGTAATAATACAGTAGACTAAACTTCTGTGTTTTTACAGGGATTCACCATCTAAGTTGGACAGAGAGGTCTTGTTCGCAATTGAAGGGTTAGATGTCGACCCCCTGAAGTATCCCAGCATTCACAAGTGGAAGAGCACAATGACGTCGTACTCGGCGTCAGACATGCAGAGGTTAGTAGATGTGACTGACATTTTATAGCAATGCGTATTATTCTCTATTATTGGGCTACAGGTTTTACTGTGTGTTGCCTAAACAGTGAGGTTTGATCTCAGTGGCTGATTAAATCAGATTAGCAGATTAAAGGCTAAATACTGTACTAAATATGTACTGTGTAGTTAAACATTTCAGTTTCAGAGTTCATTCTGTCAGAGAAATGCTTGCAGAAATGCATGCATGCAGGCAGTCTTCAATGTAAAATCATATTTTTTGTCTGTCTCCTCTGAGTTTGTTCATACAGTCTTCTTACACTGTAACTAATACGTGGACGATACTGACCATCTAATATGTGATTTGTTTGTGAAAAATGTCACTTATAGATTGTAATTTTCCTCTAATTGTCAAAAATGATGGTCACATATTTTTAGAAGTAAGCATGGTTAGTACAGTATAAATTCAAGACGGATGTTTGGTGCACAGAGGGCTTTTCAGTGTTTGCAGCTAAAATGTCTTGCAATTACAGTCACAATTGGCCGTGGTTATTTTGTGCTATGGGACAGCAGAATCTGTACTAGTTTGACCTCTCAGTATTGGTAGCAAAGTAACAATATTATAAAAATGACACTAACCAGTGTTGATGTGTGTCGTCTAGCTGGCCCAGCCCTGCGGTGGTAAAACCACGACTCAGGATGCAGCATCAGACTCCCGGGTCCCCGGTCAGCGGCCTGATGTCTCCCGCCGGTCGCTTCAGTCCCGCCCGGCACGCCGCCTCGCCGGACTTCAGTCCCAGCCGTTACAGCCCTGCCAATGCTAGCTACATCCAGCGCATCCGCCTCAAGCACTTGAACGAGCCACCGATCTAAATGCCCACTCTGCCCCCGCCTCCCACCACTACGGCCATACCCTCTCCAAGCCCTAACTCCGCCCTCCCCGTCCCACGACAAACCCAGCTGCACCAAGGTGGCTACACCAGAGCTCAGAAACCACATACCTAACAGAATTATGCACAAGTGTCTGGAAGATTTGTATTAATGATGTATGGTACTACTCCTATGTAATACGGGAATTCTCATCACGTTGGGTTGTGATGTACACTCAAGACTTTAAAAAGGAAAAAAAAGAAACCTTGATAATTTATGTACTGTATGGGTGTGGGCCATGTTGAATTGACGGTAATGTTATTTGTGGCAAGTGTGAAGCACCTTTTATCATAGCCTGAGTCAACTTTTTTGAATATCGTGAATACAAGCCGCACTCCCCAAAGTTAGTTCATCACTAAAACCTTAGTGTGGAATCCTCAACAGGATTCTGTCACTGAGGATGTTCTTAAAAAAAAAAAAAGTAAAATGTCAATATTTTAAAAGTTATTTTTTGTATGTTGGTCAGTAGCACAAAAATTAAATGTTTTTATTAATGGTGTTAAAACAGACTGCCATTTCCTATGTTTTCCTCAGTTCAGGAATTGCCTTAATTTTCTGAAGTGATGGACCAGCTCTCGTCAGTTTGGACACACTCTAGCTCATACGAGAAATATCTGGAAATGGCGACCTCACGGGCTGCGTCGGTCACGGATGATTACGGCAAACGTGTGAAAAAGTGATTAGACTGAGATCTTCCATGTTTTTATTTCGTTCTTCAATAAATACATACGTTTTCCATCTTTTCTCGGTGGTTCCTGGGCATGTCTTGACTTTTCCTTTCTGCCACTACAGGCGGCCTTAGACTGTGCAATTTTAATTTTTTTTTTCTTTGAAATACCTTTCATTCACAAGCATCTCCCACAGAGTGGATGACAAAACACATCGGTCAAATGTCTCATCTGGACTCAACCTTAAAATTGCCAACCCGGAGACCACCTTTAAGATGTATTAAGCGATTTTTAATCACAAAGGTATAAAGACTCCAAAACTAACTAAACAGCAACAGAATCCTGATGTGTTTATTAGCTTATTATAGACATATTAACAAAAAACTGCCTTACACTTACAGAGAACCCAACTGATTAGCTGAGAGCTGCATAGAGTTTGGTGTTGATTCTCAGTGGGATCAACAGTATTCGCAACCTTTTTCACGTTACAGAAAGTAGTTTAATTCAGTGTTAATTTAAAAAACTAGCGCTTAATAGAGCTTTAATGCCCCAAGTTAAGTGTCATGAATTTACTCGGTGGTTCAAATTGGCTTACATTAACTCACGTAAACATGGCAGGTTCTTGCAGTTTTTCAAAATATATTAATGGTTGAATGTGAATGTACAAAAATCTGCTGTATCCAAATTATTTGTAACTTAGGGATAAACCCACTGCTGTACGAAGGCTTATTAGATACGTCTAAGACAAAAAAGCCAATCATTTTAAATATTCAGATTGCCACTCTACTTAGGTTGAGAAAAACAAGTGTTCTGAATGTACATTTTTTTGTGAACTAAACCTTTAACCGAGAGCACAAACTGCTTCAGTGAGAAGATTGTACTGTCATCCTTGTGCTCTCAGGTGACGACAGATCCAGTTCTGGTCTCTGAATGTTTATGAATGTGGAACTTTGCAAAAATGCACCTAAAAAACTTAAAACATGCTTCTTGTGCTTTTAGCATTCTGTGCTTTATTAAAAATTGACTTCCATGGTGAATTCTCTTTCTGTATGTCTAGACCTCGTTTGCTTTCAACTAATCAATAAAACATCACTCGTACTTTACTGCCAATGTGTCTGTGCTGTTTTGGAGATAGTTTACTTCAGTTAGGCACCGATTTATCGGCCGATTTTCTCCTTGTTGACTGGCTGTTTATGTGTTGTGTTGCATTCATTTTGTGCTGGTTAAATGTTGCATTGTTAGCAGCTGATTTCATTACATTCACAAAACATTTTTGTCGTATTAGGGAGATTCCTCATTGATTAGGTAGTTGTATACAGGGTGAGGGGCTTTTGAAACAGTTATTTTTCATGGGGAAGTTTACTTTAAAGCTTGTTTCATAAATCTGCGCAATTTAATTTGTGTTCAAGATATGAAAGAAGAGCAAGAGTGAAGACAGTTCAATCATCAGTATCTGCCCTTAATTTTGCAATCGTATCCCTGTTTTCATGAAAGACATGACAAATACATTGGTCACTTTCTTTTATTTACTACAGCTGTACCATACAACACAATAATCCCCACACTTTAGTACCGTAACACCATGGGAAAAGATCTGCATTGACAACGGCTATACAAATACAACTTTTGGTTTAAAAATCAGTCACTTGTGTAAAAATCCTCAGTTACATTCATGAGCAGCTGTGGATCACTTCTGCTGGCGTTCTCTGGCACTGACCACAACCACGTAGTGTCTCATTACAAGATGGTAGTTCAGTTACAAAATAACATCAAAAGTAATTTTCAAGACACTTAAGGAGAAAACTGAGCTATGACCCTGCAACCAACTGACTGGGCATTGGAGTCCCAGAAACCTGCCGTGCTTTGGGCTGTCAGGTCCGTGTTAGTTTGTCAGGGGGCATGAATCCTGCGTCTCCCAGAGTTCTGAGGGCCACCCTGCCGCTGGGTCGGATGGTGAGCCACGTGATGCTGCCGTTGTTCAAGCCCATACGTAACCATCCCTCTGGAGGAAACTGAAGAGCCCTGAGAGAACAAAAGAAATATATCAGCAATATTTATACAGCACTTTAACAAATAATTTGATTTGTGTGTTTTTGTCTTGCTAGTCATTTTAGGAAACCCTTATCATAACTAACAAGATGTACTAAATGTCCCTTTTCAACCAGATGCAGTCACCAAGACATGCACAAGGCTATATGTAGCAGTTAGAAGATTTACATTAAACAGGAATTTTCTTTTTAGAGCACAATCGCACAAGTGAAGCACAAACTCAAAAAAAAAAAAAAAATCTTATGAAAACAACTGCAGCATAGTTTAAAGAATGGTTAGCAAAGCAAGAAGACCACACTCTGGCATCAGCTGAGCCGCGACCACCGAGTCGGCCGGCGACACAAACCTGCAGACAAAATAACGGATGACATTGGCATGACACACGATGATCTCGTAGCTGTCCTCCTTCTGCTTGGGGTCAGCCCGGTGGATGTAGCGGCGGAAGGCTGCCTCAATGCGAGCTCCGTCTTCGTGGTACTGCTGGAGGATGGTAGAGAGGTTGAGAGCCACCTATGCGATATGAACGGGTGCTGCTGTGCATTGTGGGGAATGTATGAAGAGTTTTGTTCCAAAATGAGGCCAACTATGTGGAAAATGTTACTTCTACTAAAGGTTAAATCAGCCCTGAATCACTGAGGGAAGAAAACAGTTTGACACACATAGGGCTATTTATCTTTTAATTCTCTTAAAGTCTATACCCTCAGTGCAGAGTCCATTTTCCCTGTGGTATCGAAAATGACATTGATAGATATTTTTCAAGGTACTGCATTAAAGTTAGAAATTGCAGTATTGTGACAAAACTAATGGATAATCCCTCACTCTCTACAGTTTTCTTTGTAACCACATTTTACTGAAGGTTGCTGGTTCATTGATTATTATTATAAGTAACCAGGACAGTTTTTCTAAATATTTTTGCAACTGGGTAAATCAAACCCTTAAAGTCTTCCGTAATAAAATAACATTTACCAAATGGTCATGTAACGATGATGTCCATATCAATGAGTAAATTATAATAGAAAGTTTGACCCTCAGCTGCCAGACTCCTTCAAATGTTGGCATTTTGGAAATTTACTCTTCCTATGACATTCCTGTGGCAGTGCACTGATGTATTAGCTTTTTATTTTGGTAGCTGTAAGCCTAAACAAACACTTGACAGGACACTGCACAGACATGTGGGTAGCAGAAATCAACCTAAACAGAAAATCAGGCCTCCAGCCCACTCTAGAGGTAGAGTGTGTGTAGCTGCTCTCACCACAGCGTCAGGCTTCCAGTGAGTGACGGGTGGAACTGGCTCGATAGGTGCACCCTCTCTCAGCAAATCACAGCTCACCAGCTCCACTCCTGGACCCGTACGACAAACGGTGCAGGGGAAAAAATGTTAATATACCTTTGTGACGTTCAGTATTTCTACACCTGGCTTAACTTGTGCTGTATCAGGGTTGCTAAACAGGAAAAAGTAACAGGATACAACAGTAATAAACAGGATAGCCAATGTAGCTCAACAGCGTTATGCATTAACCAACACCTTAAACATGTAATTAAAATATATCATTTTCAGCATTAGGATAACACTGTAATTAGATCTTGATATGTTTAGAGGTCTAAGTTTAAAGTGGCACATATGGTGGCCAAAATTACTTGGGTCCAGAATTATTTTGTACTTGACAGCAATGTTATCATCACATAATTTGTCTAATACGCTCTATTCTTACAACAAACACACAAATGAATTGTATTTCCTCCTAATTTTGACATTTCTTACCAAGCTGCTGGTGCACAAATTATTATGTTAATGATATACAATTCTGTAAATTTAAATCTATGTATCTATTTGTATTATTAGTATTTTTTTTACATGGTTAGGAAAACAATGATCCCAGTCACTTCCACACAGTGAGGGACACCGCTTATAATTCAATACTGATATTGGATCAGTCCTCGGTATCGGCCAAAATCCAAAGCCAATGTATCAGGACTAAAAATGGCGCAAAAACTACTTTTGCTACAGCACACCAATTCCTTAAACCTTAATTATTTTTTTTTTTTAACTTTTATTGTTCATTTCAAATGTATCCTATGAAATCTTATAAACTGAAATAGTGCTTAGAGGAACAGAAATTAACCTGACCTTTCAAAACCCCCCAAATTTATAAAATTTATTCCACATTTTTCCAGATGTTGGGAAATTAACTGGTGTCTGACAGTGCAGCTCTAAGAGACAGCGTGGCATCTATCCACTACCTGAGAGGTGTTTGCTGATAATATTTGCCGTCTCTGTGGCCCTGGTCATGCTGGAGTGGATCAGAACATCATACTTGAGCCCCAAAGCTGCCAAACGCTTTCCTGTGAACTCGGCCTGCTCACGACCTGGAAGTGGAGACACAACGGCCATTATTGCAAATGGATGTCATAAAAAAAAAAGAGTCAGGGAAATTTTGGGTAGACCAACAGCGGGCAAACAAGGACCTAACGGAGTGAGGATCCTCTCCTTGTCGCTGATCCCGCTCAGGTTGTACTGGGAGTGTCTGATAAGGAGAATGTTGCGTGTAGCTTTGGGTTTGCCGTTGTCCTGCTCAGAGCTGGGGTCTTCAGTCGCTGGAGCTGGGACCTTCTTCTCATTAATCAGTGCAGATGGGTCCCTCCTAAATAGAGGTAAGACGAGGCCATCTTGAGATTAGAGGTGGCTTTGTCTGACATGGTTAACATAAGAGATGGAAAACTGGGTTAGCACAACTGTGATGTAAGGTGATCAGTATACTTTGAGGACTTCCACACATCTTGTTTTGAGGAAACCCTGAGCCAAACTCAGTTTTAAAAAAATGCTACTTATAGCTGCCTGGCTTTTGGGCATCATTACACTCGAAGAAAAGGGATCACAACGTCTCACAAATCCTTATGCCCCCCTTATATTCAGTATGCATCCCTAACACCAGTTCAGTTTAGCAGGGTATTCTGTTTTGTCCAATATGCACTTTAACAAAATCAACCTAAATTTCACCGTGGTGGTTAGCTTGTTAATAAATGTAGGTATTTTTGACAGCGATGTGGCGTGTGGTTCAACCCACACAAAGGTGGACAATGGAGGAAACATAACGCTACTGACTGCGTTCAAATAATCAAACAGCAAAGAGACAGGACGTCTAGAGGCACATACTTATCCCAGTTAAAGTCCCAGGCGTGTCCAGTCGGTACCGGTGTGTGGCTGGCAGGTGTCCACGCCGGCTGCGCAGCTTTAAGAACAGTGAACCTCGTCCACCGACTGGCCGCCTCTCCGCGCTCCTCACCGAAGTATCCGCGGGAGTCCGCGGCGGCAGCAGCGAACACCAGGACGGCAGAGCCTCCAGCGAGCCCACAAATGAGTTTTAAAGTTTTCCTGTACGACATCCTGCGAGCCGCAGAAGGAGCAAACGACTGCTAGCTAATTAACGTTAGCCGAGCTTAACTGCTTTACCGTTACCACGGTGGAAACGCTATCTCTCCTCACAACTGTATGACTTTCTTTTACTTAATGGCGTTTGATTCCAACTCCGGCAAGGGAACAAAAATACGCTTTCTGTGCCACGATATGAAACATTACCTGGCGAAGGCTCTTAGATGGCAACTAAAAACACAGTCGGCACAAGAGACAGCAAGCTAATCTAGGCAGCAGTAGCCTACAAACATTACGGTGATTCTTCTTCTGCTTCTTCTTCTTCTTCTTCTTCTTTTTTATTGTTGTTGTTCTTCTTCTTCGAGGTTTATTGGCGGTTGAAAAACAACGATTTGGTGTAATACCGCCACCAACTGGAGTGGAGTGTGGATAAAATTAGATAGATAGATAGATAGATAGATAGATAGATAGATAGATAGATAGATAGATAGATAGATAGATAGATAGATAGATTAATAATAAATTGTAAATTGTGATAAATTGTGTGCTGTTTAGTCCAGTGTGTCCAAATCTAAGTCTTGATCTGATTGTCTCATCTCTCCTGCTCCTTCCTACACACCTCATTTCTCCCACCGTCCCTTCCTCTCGTCCTCCTGTTGCTTCTGCCACCTTTCCCTCAGTTTCTGTTTAATGATGCTCTTCATTTCTGTTTTGCCGAAGCTAACCGTCAGATCAGTGTGGTTAGTTTTTGTAGCCTCCTGTGCAACCGTATCTGCCATTTCATCTCATTTGACCCCAGTGTGCTGGTATCCAAATTATTGTAAACCCCATCATTTGATTTATAATGTTTGCTGTATTTCAATCAAAATGCCTGGTCTACTATCTGACTGACTGTACTGTAAACTAACTACTGATGAGCTTGTCTGACCTAATGATTGCTCTCAATGGTCTGGTGTCCTCTGTCCACTGCACTGTTATTGCAAGCATGTCTCCTGTGTAAACTGATAAATCATCACTGAACGTTTTCCCTACTTGGATATGAAACTATGGCACAATAAATACAACTCCTATTTTATTAACTAAATTCTTTGATGCATCTGTGTAGATCCTAATGTAACTGTGGTAACTATCAATATATGCTTGTATGGTATGTGAACTGATAATAAACCTCCTATCCTTGTTATTTTTTTTTTTTAATAATGTCAGATCCACTGAGACAGACATCTCTAAGGTGGTATTGCTGGTAATGGTACTTTTGGACTAATGTTTAATTTATCTATTTCAGATTTTGTTGCTCTCTGAGTCACTGTCCATCCAGAGCTTTTTGTTTCCTTCTTTACCTTTTCCCATTAAGTGTCTTGTGTTAGATGATCTTAATTGTGGTCCTGTGAAGTAACCCAATAGTTAAGTAATAGCTGTGTCCTTCTCATTTATAATGCCACTTCTCCCATTTCTATCTATTTGAGTTGTTCTAAATGCACCTGTACATAATCTCAGAGCTTGATATTGTATGGTAGCCAATGTTTTTAACGATGTGTTTGCTGCTGATCCATATACTACATGACCATAATCTGATGTTGATCTAATTAACCCACTATATATGGCCTTCACAGCAGTTCTGTCTGCCCCCATTCACTTCCCAATAAACATCTCATTATATCCAGTACTTTCTTACATTTGTCCACTAATTTCATTATGTACAGCCCATGTATGTTTTTCATCAAACCATAATGCTAGAAACTTAAAGGGTTTTACTTTCTCCAATTCTTGATTATGTAATTTTAATTTTATCTCACTACCAGTTCTTCTCCTTGGGATATTGTCTTTGTTTTATCAACCGAGAATTTAAATCCCCATTTATATGACCACGCCTCTGTTTTCATAATCACCTCTTGCAGCTTCTTTACAGTGAACTCCAAATTTCTTTCACTCATCCAGATTGCCCCGTTGTCTCTGCAAACAGCGAAATCCGCAATCCATTCTCTAATACCTTAAATACACCATTTATCATTATGGAAAATAATCAAGGATGTTGCGATGCTATTTTGAGGTGGTCCATTTTTAACACAAATTTTCCCTGATTAGCTCTTTCCTATTCTTACCTGTAATGGTCTTTCTTGTGTGTCCTGTTATCCCGTTTCTCTAGGTAATACATTAGTTTTTCATTTACCATTCATTCCATCTGATTATTTGCCGTGTTAGTGTTCATGTGTTGTCTTACTTGCTCAGCCATCCTCAGAGTTTTGGGGGTCCTGAATAGGGTTTGGTTTGGGGGCCTCCTGTATTGCCACTGAACCAACTTGTGTTTTGTAAATATTATTTAAAGCACAAAAAATGTACAATTAGCATGTAAAGAATAAAGTGGGACCATTTAGCAGCAACACTCTTTAAATTACTGTAATAGGCCTATTTGTCTATTACCCACTAACCCTGTGAGTGGATCTTCTTAGGCCTTTTGCTCTGGTTTGTTTGACACATATTTTAGTTTTAAGTTCTCACTGGAAAGAGCTGAATGTCACCTGTCTACAAGATGTCCAAATGTAAATAGGATATGACACAACCATATGATGCACAAGGAAACCATAAGGTGGGAACCAATCGGCACTTAGCTTGGAGCACTACTTTAGTCTTATGTTAATCTAATGTGTTTTTTTATTGCTTATTATTACAGTGACCTTTCATGTTATAAGGTTTAAAGTTTGTTCTATTCTCTATGATTTCTTATGAGGAACCTCTAATCATTTCAAATTCCAAACTGGTTGAAACATCCACCATGCAGGTACATTTGCAGTATGAAAAGAATTATACCACTTTCTAAAACTTCAAATTGTAATTTACTTAACTTAAATCAGGGGCTGCAGTGCTGAAAAACTGTCTAAAGATTCTCCCAGTTTGTGAATGTTCATACTTGTCTTGTTCAATAATTTTGTTTAACTTATCATATCTAATAAAACTGTTTTGTTTTTTAAACCCACAGAATCCTGGGAGTGCTTGTTTAGGGGACAGTACTTACTCAGCCTGCATAAACTGTCCATTTCACTTGTCCCGGAGCTTAGTATTTCATTAATATTTGTTGGCAAAAATTGTACAAAATGTTATAAGTTTTTGTTTAGGAAGTTACATTTTTATTTTGCTATTTCCTCATGTTCATTTAAAAAATGTTACTGGTCCCATCACTTGTTTTTAAGCTTTCAGAGGTACAAATACATACAGTTGGAAAAAAAGGACAAAACAAAAACAATTACATATGCTGTACATTTCATAATGCCGGGCTGCACAGTGGTGCAGTGGTTAGCACCGTCGCCTCGCAACAAGAGGGTCACAAGTTTGATTCTGGCTTGGGGCTTGGGCTGTGTGGAGTTTGCATGTTCTCCCTGTGTAAGCGTGGGTTTTCTCCAGGTACTCCGGCTTCCTCCCACAAACCAAAGACATGCTATTTAGGTTATTTGATGACTCTAAATTGCCTGTAAGTCTGAATGTGAGTGTGAATGGTTGTCTCTGTCTATGTGTCAGCCCTGCCCCAATGCCAGCTGGGACTGGCTCCAGCCCCCCTGTGACCCCTAATGGGATAAGCAGTTGAAAATGGATGGGATTTCAAAATGTCAGGGTTTGTGTTTATGCTATATACTGTACATCATATAATATTTTTTTTTTTCTTAATGGCTTTTTTGTTTTTAATATTGGGTATGATGGTGCTATTATGTTTGAATGCATTAATGAAATGCAGAAAAGTTGGCTTGGTTCCTTACCATTTTGTCTTATAAACATGTAATTTTCTAAAAATAACAACTAATTGTATGCTATACAGCATGTTATTTCCATCTTATCTTGAGTAAAATATATCATTACATCAAACATTTATTTAACATTCATCTTAAGTTTCTTTTGTAGGAAGTTCATCCAGAACATTCTTGTATGTATACAGTGAAAGAATAGATGGGAAATACTCTTTCAAGTCCACAGAAATCACACTTGTAATCAATATCCACCTTGAGCCTTTCTTTATGTAATATCTTGAAAAGCACTTCCTTAAGTTTGTTATTGGTACATTATTTATTATAAATTTCAGAGCTTTGTCCCACAGTAGATCCTCAAACAAGGACGAAAAAACATCTTTTTTTAATAAACTTTATTGAAAAAACTGGATTACAATGACATTCTCACTTGTTTAGAACAAAAATATAATTGTCACAAAAATAAAGTCACACCTCCAATACAGTAACTAAGGAACATTTCCATCAATACATCAACTACAGGTCTTCTGGAAGATAAAATAAAATAAACATAGCAAAAAAGAAAACAGGGGTCTATAGTAAATTGTGTTCAGAAATGAGTGTACAAAATTTTTTTTGCATGAGCATTTTCAAATTTCTTTATGCATTTGTATAACAGATATTTTGTTTATGAGTGCGTCTTGCCTCACAGCAAGAGGGTCATAGGTTCCAATCTGGCTTGGGACTCTTCTGTGTGGAGTTTGCATGTTCTCCCCATATAAGCGTGGGTTTTCTCCGGGTACTCCGGCTTCCTCCCACAGTTCAAAGACATGCAATTTAGGTTAACTGATTACTCTAAATTACCCGTGGGTGTGAATGTGAGCGTGAATGGTTGTCTGTCTCTATGTGCCCTGTGATGGACTGGCGACCTGTCCAGGGTGAACCCCGCCTTCACCCAATGTCAGCTGGGATCGGCTCCCCCCCCTCATCCCCGAACGGGATAAGCGGTTGATGATGGATGGATGGATGGATTATGTTGTTCAGAAGAAATGCAGTCTTCTTATTGTTTGTAATTATGCCTGCTTGGATAATTTTGAAAGTATAAAAATGTATATTTATGGAGTTCAACCATTTTTGTGAGGATTTCCACAGGTTTTGGACAATGCTGGAATAAAATAAGTGCTCTGTTTGTGGTACACAGGTGACAATTTTCAACATTAAATTCAAATCTATTTTTAACAAAATCATTTGAAGGATAAATCTGGTTTAAAGTTTTAAAACGTACCTCTTCATGTTTCAGAAGAATTGGGAATTTAAGTCATTTTTTTCTAATTGCAGATATTTGTTTTCTTTTTCATAGTTCTGAAAATGTGGTATCCTTCTTGGAAACGAAGGGTACATTAACTTTACAAAATATCGTCTAAGAAATTTATCGTTGCATCCTTTGTGTAAAAATTGTTCATTGTCAATATATAAGCATTATAGTTTTGGTGTCGGAGTTTTTTCCAGATTAATGATGAATTTAGTAAGTGCTGTTAGGATACTCTGTCACCTAAATGTAGTTTTTAAACGAGTCATTTAAATTGTATTTAGTGTTAAATTCATCTAGTTTAAGCACAGTAGCTTTTCCATCCATCAAGCGCAAAATAGGAAGACAAAACATTTAGTTTGAAGGGACTCGGGCCCATCACTTCCGTTTGCCTCCTTCCGAACCGATGACGACTTCCGCTCCTCACCCCGCCCGAACCAATCAGTGAGCCCAACGTGCTCCACTTGGGGGCGCTCTAATCCCTGAATCCACACTAGTACAGTACAGCGTAGAAGCCCCGCTTACTTTCTGCTCTCTGTTAGAAACTCCGTTCACCATGTCACATTTCAGTGGGGTAATAAAATAAATGACCTTCTGAGACGATTATTTAATAATTTAGACACGATTCCAGTAAAATGTCAACTATTACAAAGGCTTTTTGCTGCCTCTGCTGCTCTCTACACTATGTTGGTGATGGAGGACAGTGCCTGGTGTGGGTAACGTCATTTTAGCAAGTGAAGTTTCACTTAAATGGTCGCCTATTGGTATACAATAACCATACCGAATTAAAGAGTGGAAGTCGACTCTCTGTACAAGCAATTTGTCCACGCGTGTACACTGGTAGGGAAGCGAAGCAACATTAAACTGCACGATTGTGAATGAAGTTTTGTGCTGCCTGCATATCTGGACCGGAGCTACCTTCCAAAACAGCAAACAAATACTCTTGTTAAACTCTGAGACATTTTGATATTAGATTAATGTAATATACAGCAATACTGATAGAGGCGGCATTGCGAGATTTTTTTATCATTCACAACTCCCGGGTTTAAAAAAAATATCGCAGAATGAGTAACGCTTTCCGGCGAAACGTAGGCTAATGGACACGGTTGCTCCGATCATTTTCCTTAGAAACACTTGCAGGGTTTGCACAGAGGCTCCACCTTTTCAAGCGGTTCAGTGACCTCACCAGTGGGCCGGATTGGGAGGGTGGGATTTCCAGCAGGCTTCCAGTGAGTGAGCTGCTCTGTGGATTCCTGCCTCTCTGTCTTAGGATCTATGCGGCTCCAACGATCGCAAAGACGCACCTTTAATAGCCACAGAAAGGCCTGTATATTGCACACTGGACCTTTTTTTCTACATGCGACTCCAATCGGAATAAATAATTGAGGAATGTGGAAATTACAGAATGCCCAACAGCGCTGGAAAGAGATTTAAACCCACCAAATACATCCCAGTGTCCACTGCTGCCACACTCCTTGTGGGATCGACCACTTTATTTTTCGTTTTCACGTAAGTTTGCGCCTCTTCTTGCTCTCATTCGTTGCATGCCAGGGTTTTCCCACACTGTGTGCCTCCAGATCACACAGACATGAGTGGATTTACAGCTCGAAGTTTGCATGGGTGGATTCAGTCACTTAGGTAGAGGAGCTGATTTTCCAGTATATCTACCACAAACTGGGAGTCTGGAATGGGTCTGCAAAAAGCAGCTTTATAGCCTCCAAGTGCAGCCTCAGACAGACCGTTCAGCCATTGGAGAATAGCTGCCAGGCAAACTTCCAATAAGCCATGCAAGTTTAACAACGCTATTATCGTGCAGGAGAGCTCCAGTTTAGGCCGCAGTTACTCACTTTCCATTGAAGAAATGCCGCAGGCAGTTGTCGATACTATTAAGATGGTTGCATTGGTTCAGTAGGCGGCTCAGTTGTGTCACACAACCGATCAAGAGGCATTAAAATCATTCATAAGCTTGATGGGGTTCCCAGAGTGGAGTCCTGAGCTAGGTTTCATTGCATCTACCACCATTTGTAGTAGGTCTAGGCAATATATTGATATTATATCCATATTGTGATATGAGAATAGATATCATCTTAGATTTTAGATATCGTAAAATCTTAGTTAGGGATACACCCATCTGACTATGTCTGTCCCAATAGTGATAGGGTACCTGGACTTTGGATATCAGCACCAATCAGTACCGATCAATATCAATGTTTAATAAATAAGCTCTGTGCCTGCCTGTGTGGAAGTGGCTGGGATCAATCTAATATGTGTAAAGCTGGGGACGCACCAACCCAACACCAGGGAACTAGCAGCACCGGAGGCCGGCTGTTGCGCCGCCTCACGTCGACCACCAGAGACTACAGCTGCGTTCACAGAGCCCTCTGCGTTTTTGCTGGCTTTCCTCACTTTCGTTTCTCTTGTTATGCAGTAATTCCTTGAAACTGAACAGCCAATCAGAGTGATTTCTGTCACAGATGAGTCAACATGCTGAATCGGTCAAAAAAAACGTCCCAGCGCGGGCAGACTGGAGACGACGGTGCAGGACACACAGCAAAAACTAGGCTGACAGACGCTCCCAGATGGCCCCAAACTGTCCAACGGCCCACCGTTGGCTTGGCGTGTCGAGGCCTTAAGGCAACACGAGGCTTGACTTAAACATTGTTTTATTAACAACAAAATGTAACAAATAAATACATAGATATAAAATCTAAATTATTGTTATTTATGTGGAGACCTTTTTAATGCAGCAGAACACTGGTCAAAAATTAAACTAGAATTGAACTGAATAGATACGTCCCATTGTTACATATGCCGGTTCCAGCTGTTTGAGTCAGTATCGGCCCAATATCCAATATCTGTATCGGTGCATCCCTAATGATAAAGTGGCATAGGCCTAAGTGTTGTCTTTTCCTGGTTTTAAAGGTAGTAAATTAATGTTACCAGACTGTTCTAGCTGTTCTATTATTCGCCTTTACCCACTTAGTCATTATATCCACATTACTGATGATTATTTGTCAAAAATCTCATTGTGTAAATATTTTGTGAAAGCACCAATAGGGAACACTACAATATAGATATTGAGCTATTTGGTCAAAGATATAGTGATATTTTTCCATATTGCCCAGCCCTAATGTGAAGGCCAATACAGTAATTTAGGTTTTCCTGTAGAGGCAAGAAGGATTATGGGCAACCTCTAACCAAGGCCAACAGGCCCTTACTCTCTCAAAAGCAGATATTAATTCACTTTAAGTGAATTTCTATGTTCGGACAAGCAGGTGACAGTGGTTCATCCACACCAGCTGCAATCAGGATGATTACATGGTTACACAGCCAGCATCACCGTCCCAGACCCTTCAGTCTGATGAGAGAGGAAGTTAGTGCTATGGATTTAATATAGAGCTGTCACAGTAGGAGGGGAGATAACAGCAGAGAGAGTAATGTGTCTGGTCTGAATCATCATTCCCACATACATTCTCCTCTGCTGCTAACCCTCAGGTGAATGGATTATCAGTGAAATTATCAGCTCAATCTCACATTCGCAAGGAACCTCTGAGGGGGATCGTGTTGGAAACCTCTGACCTGGACTGAGGACTATTGGGATAGATCATCCAACCTTTAGCCTACACAGTGCCATGTTGTCGTCTGCTAAAGAAAGCTGCTGAATGTGATTCCTCGCCCTCCGAGGGGGGAAGGTTGCAGTGTTTTAAAGATTGTACGTATTGGCATATTGTAGATGATGTGTCACTGTGTTAGCATGATAGACAATTTTTGTCATTTCTTACATATTGTACTTAAAGCAGCAGTAGACAGAATTGGAGCAAACATGATTTTAAAAAGCTTTTTTATATAAAATGGTCACTGTATCCTGACAGTAGTGCATGAGAGGTAATTTGAAAAAAAAAAAGTGTGCCTGTGTGTCCTCTGGTGCTCCTAATGGCATCTGCAGGATTTCACAGACTGGAGGAAAACAACCAATCAGAGCTGAGCAGGAGTCTGTCATCTGGCTGCCATCTATGAGCCAGCTGTCAATCATTAATACCAAAAACTGTCCAATAATGCCAAAAACGTCCTGCCTACTGCAGCTTTAAAGGTACAGTGTGAAGGATTCGACGGCATCTAGGGGTGGGTTGCAGATTGCAACCAACTGAAAGTTCTCCGGTGCACCAAGCATGTAGGAAAACTACGGTGGCCAACATGATAACCTGAAAATGTGAATGGACCTAACTAGAGAGTTTGGTTTGTCCATTCTGGGCTACTGTAGAAACATGGCAACCGGCAAGGACTCACTTCCTGTGTAGATTTAAGTGTCTCATTCTAAGGTATGGAAAACACAATGGTTTCACATGTTTATACACTTAATAAAACATACTTATTAGTATTCCATTTCTAATAGAATTCACTGAATATTACACACTGTTCCTTTAATACTGTATGTCTCCAATTAATAGCTGTTATTGATCTAAGGTTGTGTGTGTTTGTGCCATCTAATAATTTTGTTGCTTTTTGACACAGATCTGTATCAAATGCAAAAGCGTGATACAGAATGTGTTCTTCACTTGTATGAACACAGAAAATGCAAGAACACAGAAAATGCTTGATCTGCCCTCCGACTGGTTTTGCTCTCTCAGTCTCAGGTCAGTGACCGAGACTGAAGGAAACATATGGTGTTTGTGGGGTTGTGTCGGTAGGTCGGATTGTAGCTTTAAAAACCCCAACACTTTAACATCTACGGCTTTGCATAAACAAATGGCCTGATTTACAAGTCATTGTGTTGAATGAATGTGTTATGATTTAATAAGAGATTTGCATATCAGTAATATTGTTTGCAAATAGCATAAATTTTTGCAGCCCAGTTTAAAAAAATATATTAGTTGTTCTTTTGCTGTGTTCACGTCAATCTACACATTAAGGTTCATCCCCCTCAGCAGATGGTTCAAGAGTGAGGATTAAGACTTGGTTGCTCCTTTATTCCCAGTAAAAGGTCCAGCAGATTGAGTCTAATGGAACCCCCTGGGGAGCAGTGTACAGCCAAACTAGGCCATGTCTCCTCATTCTCAAACACACACAAAGAGTCCATCATGTTGGACCCAGTCTAGCCTTGTAAAAGTAGGAACATTTTACATTTCTACGTCGCTAACTTTGCTCGGCAGCCACAAAGTTTAGACGTGCAGGGGTTAAAACTAAAGACCTATACTAGTCCCTCATACATGCTCATGTGTATGAGGTGTGTGTATCATGCCAGGGACACAAATCTTTTTTTTATTCCTGGGCCGCAGTGTGTTAAAGGTCTCTGTTGCCAGCAGGCCACTTGGTGTCATATGTGCAATGGAGGATGGGATCTGGAGCCAGCTATGGCTTTCACACATGCACACGCACACACACACACACACACACACGCACATACACACACACACACACACACACACTGTCCATGGTGTGTTACTGTGTTTGGCTTACTGACGCCTGACAGTTTGTGTTTCCCACAGAGATTGAATTAGAACACATTAGTACAGACTTATTTATATCTGCACAGCATGAGCACGACTCATCACTAAAATACTGATGATAAATTAAGCTTTTAGTCACAGTTTAGCCATCATAATATTATCCCAGCCCTATCTGGGTCTATAAGGAGACTCTATTATACAGTAGCTAACTCTGTATTATGGCTGCACTGAAGAAGCTTTCTTTTACCTTTCAGTAATTCCTCAGGATGGCTCCATCGCTGCCCTTGACCATATGCCAAAAGGATAACCTGTTCAGGAGACAGAACTGCCAGGCTGGCCATTATCATTTGTTGCCAAGCCTAATAGTCCATACTTAAGAGTACGCATGGATAGATGTGTGGAAATTGTCAATTGATCATCTGGACGAGACCTGTGTTCAGCAGTTTTTGCTGCATGGAGGTGAGTTATGAGAGAGGCAGTCAGTGGTGGAGCCGCAATCACCAGGCTGCATGAGAACAGGCCTGTCAGGAATCTAATCTCTAGCTTCCACATCTGTTTCCTCCTTTTCACTGTACGTCCATTGAGTCAGGCTTCATTCAGGTCCTACCCGATGCATTGTTTTGCATTTGTGCTCCACTCTGAGGTTCTTGTTGAGATTTTCAAAGGTATTTCCGATTTTAGTTAAGAGTGCAGAGTTGTCGAAACATGGGAAAGAGGGAGATGATATACTGTTAAAACAAATGCTACTATATTTAACCTTTTAGGTTTTGTATCTTGGTACATACTGTATATGGCAGTGGAGAGCTGCAAGGTTGAACAGTTTTTGTAGGCCAACCTGGAAGTTAGCATTGCCCATTTTGGTCACCTAAAAATATCGTATTCATCATTCATGTACACGTAGTGCCACACCCTCGTGTCACTTCTGGTTCCAAAAAAAAACAAGACTGCGACAGTCAAAGTCCACAAACAAGTGGGTAACATCACGGAGACTGCATCCACTTCTTATATACAGTCTATGTTTACGTTGCAGGGAGCTTGACATCCCCAGTTGGGGTCATTCCCAGTTGGGTTTATGTTCCTAGGGTCCACGTTGTAACAGATTGGCTATCTTCACAGTTCAAACTGCAAAAGATGAAGAGAGATGGATGTGTCAAATGCAGTTTGAAATGGTAAAAATCCATTCAGCCACTGTGGCGATGTCAATATCTAAAGTCAATGAGACTGTCTTGCTGGCAGATTTGAGGTTACAAAGAGTATAACATAGCCTCTAAGCTGTAGGTGGGTGATTTCAACATGAGTGACCCAGGGAAGTGTGTTACTTGGTGACATCACCACGTTACGGAGGAAAAGGCAGGACTTGAAGCAAGGCATTTACGGCAGTTTAGGAGCAGTGTTTCTGTGGGGTAGTGGAATAGCACAAAGGCATAATAGGTCCCCTTTAATGTGGGCTAACCAGCAGAGTCCCCTCAGTTTTATGGTGTTATTTTTCTTATATACTTCTTGTATGCAACTTCTTTTACATTCAACATATGGCCAGAGGTGTTGGTAAAGTCCCACTCTCTTTGTTCATCCGTCCTTTCTTCACTCTGCTGGATGTAACATTGTGGTTTTCTGTGTCTTGTTAATTGAAGGTCTAAAAGCGTAATTGAATGTTGGTTCATTGATCCTAATCCGCGTCCCGCGTGTGATTATATATGCTGAGCTGCTGTCGTCTTTTTGTCAAGGAGCTCGGTAAACAAGCTCGTAACCATCGACGCCTCACTGCTCGGGAATTAGTGTCCATTAGAGCCCGTTTGCCTTCCTCCTGTGTGACGTCAGGGGCGTCGAGGCACCCTGTGTTTGACTGTAGTGAAATGAATTGTTGGTTTAACCCGTCCTGTTTATGCTCGATGTGGGAGGCAGGCTGTCTTGGCTGCCTGCTTTAAATATTGCTCATATGACATTGGGACTAATTTGGGTTTAGTTTGTTTATTTGAATGTGTGATTGAGGATATGTTGCCAAGTTTGAGATGTGGCGAGGGCAGAGTGTTTCTCAGAAGGAGGAAATTACCAATTCACATGTTATGAATAAGAAGCCCTTGTAGCTCTTTCAGGGTCTCATGAACAAGCATCTATCAAAGCTAGAAACCAGAGAATCTCAGCCTCCCTGATGTGATACTCACGTTAACCTCCAAGTAAGCTTTACAAAAATATATCCCATGACTCCCATGAGAGCAGGCGAGCTCATCAGTATTCATCTTCAACTCCTACTCATCTTGCCACCAGAAACATTCGCTTTAGTGCTACTATTCTGTCCTCAAACACTGTCTCGGCATTAGATTTGAGCTCAGCTGAGGTGGATAAGGAACTATCCTGTCCTCATGTCTCACAGAGGATAAAACTTGATTATCATGACGGGGCCAAAAGTAGCCGATAGACGTACAAGCTCACCGGGGCCAAAATATTCCCATAAAATCCATGTGGCGCAGACTCCTGCTTTGTCAAGATAACTGGGATAAAACCAGTAGCAGGTCGGTGCTGTGTGGCTAGCTTTGTTAGATTAGATAAGAGTGTAATATCCTCTGTTGGTTCTCATCCATCAGCGCCGTGAGTGAGGGTCGGGAGACTGACAAATGCAGTGCAGGGTTGTGTCACTCTCAGCGGGTACTGAAGATGACAGGCAAGGGGTCTTATTTCTCTTTGCAGAAGATAAGGCCACACTTATTACTTTACAGTTTTCTCTATTTTTTTTTTACAGATTACGGTCTCATTGCTTTTGACAGCATATTTTTTTCAGCCCATGTGCTGACCTATGGTTAATTTTCTGTCCTATTGTGGTTTATGGTTTACCACAAGGCACGTTTCCAACCTTTCAGATCATTTCAGATTGTAGACCAATCCCTGCAGCTTCACAGCCTTAAAGGATAATTCTGGTTTATTTCAACCTGACACATTTCCCATAAATTTGGCTATTGTGGCTGTATGGGTTGTGCTAACTTTGCACCCTCCACCTCCCTGTCTCTGATTCTGAAGCAGGGCTCGATGTCCTTGCACATCAGATTATGGTGAGGCTGTGGATATCTTTCCATTCAGTGTGTGTTTGTTCCAAGCCCCCAGAATGTGAGCCGGGCTTTGAAGAAAATGTTACATAGAGGCCAAACGGTTGTACTACAACTTCCATGTCTGACACATGATGCCATTGGGCCCAAAAATACTTTTCCCATAGACTTACACTGGGAAAAAGACATTTGTATATTGCCATTTCTTTTTAGGTAAATCAACTTCCTTCTACAAACACTTGAATAGTCCTTATTAAAATCAGTAGGTCCTGAGATCCGGGTAACTTTATACTTGGAAGTCAAGCTTTTGTTGCTTCATGCGCCACTGAGCAACTTACATAGGAATGAATGGAGCTCACCTCCAATGCTGTATCCAGTTTTCTAGGATAGTTAGCCTCATACAGCCACAATAGCAACATTTATGGGAAACAATAAAATGAAAAGCTGATACAGTAGCTACATGGTGTGACAGCCAAAACCCCCCCTCCCTGTTACACCATGGTTAAGTCAAAATGACTGATTTTATTCACTGTAGAGGATTTATACTTAAACAGTGTTGTGTCACATCCCCCCAACGTCCTGATTTCATCGGTACAGAAGAACAAGTCCTGTTGAAGTTCTGTGTCTGATACCATCGTATAACACCAATCGGAGTTACTTCCTATTTAAGCCCATCAGCACCGTGTTGATTTCCATTTGCAGTGTAGAACATTTCTTACGCAGAAACCTAACTATAGTTATTATCTATGTAGAGGGTCCCGAGTGGCGTTTAGGGGTCCTAAAGAGAATTGCAGGGAGTCTCTAAATGAGATGGAGTTCAGTGTAACAGGATTCATTTGATCTTGATTTATGCCAGATAGTGTAGTGTATGTGCTTAGCGCTTGTTTATTAGCCCAAGGCACCGCTGTTCCTAATTATAGTCTTATAGAGCCACTAGATGATGACTCTTTAGGCCTTAACATTCAAAAATACGATAAGTCATAAGTTGTTTCTGTGGTAGAATTAAACAAAAAAAAACATAAATGTTTGCTGGATTCCGAAAGTTATTCCCATTCACCTCATTTGTAGGCAAAACAAAAAGCTATTTGGGAATCATCATCTAAAAAATGCCAGTGGGAGTGAGTTTGAGGTTGTCGTAACACATGCAATGCCTAATCTATTGTGTTACTGTTGTGTATCACTGTGAAATGCTTTTGTTGTTTTGAAAATGTCTAGTATCAAAAATCAAAGTGTCATTTCAAACAGCAGCAGAACTCATGGTGTTACTCTAGCGGGAGCTCGACTCGTCTCAATCTGAACGCCATCGCTCGTATATTTTTAGCTGCTGACTGTTTGACAGTGATGTGATCAAGTGTGAGTTTCACACAAATATCGTGATCTAATAAATGATCTAAAGGAGTGTGTTTCTGAAGGGATTTCTGAATGGGACTCTGGCTTGGAGTAACCCATTTACCAAACAGCTAATACATCCAATATATACTGTGTACACACACACACACACACACACCAGTCCTGTCTGCCCTGGCAGGGAACGGCCATATATCTATCTGTCGAGTCGAGGTATGTCCAGCTGTTGTGTCTCCTCAGAGTAGAGCTGAAGAGTAGTGGTTCTCATTGAGGTCAAAAAGCAGAAAAATAAAGTTGTAAAATTTTATTTGTTATCTCAATTAGGGCTGCAACTAACAATTATTTTCATTATTGATTAATCTGCCAATTATTTTCTTTATTAATCTATTGTTTGATCTATAAAATGTCAGAAAATAGTGAAAAATGTCCATCCCTGTTTTTTTGTTAAATAAATGGAGTACATTTTTAACGACTAAATAATCTCATAGTTATTTGAGAGTAAAGTGTTCAATCATAGTCAAATACTTTTAAACCCAGAATCATTAAAAGTATAAAAGGAGGGACTAATCTTAATAATATTCCTTTTGTGGTCAACCCGTGTAGACCATCACCTCCTGCTTGCAGCCCTAGTCAGACCCTACCGGCATTACTCCGTCGCCACAGTGTGCAAAGACAAACTTCTACTGAAGAGAAAGGTAATCTTGAACTGCTGCGTCATCATCCCTCCATCAAGGTTCATGTAGGCCTGAGCAGCAGGCTGCTGGCAGAGCTTTCATACAGCCAGAGCAGACTGTGTCCATTGGTATCGATGAGTGAAAGAAGCCCAGAGAATAAAAGGCCACGACTTCTAATCTCATTCCACCCCAGTCTTCCTGTCACAGCTTGACAACTAGGTTAAGATAATGCTGACAGATCCTCTGACCTGGCTCTCCACCATGCATCCTAGAGCAGGGCGACTGCCTGCTCTACATGCCACACAAACACAAACTCACGCCAGCTTTAAATTACATCAAGCTGCATGTCTGGGCAAGTTTTCCTTGATTTGGTTCCTCTGTAATTATCCACAAAATCAACATTGCTGTCACCTACTCTATGGGAACACAGCTAATACATTGTAAAGCTCCATTTTAATGATCATGTTTGTACTGTGCTAGGAAGCAACAGTTTCCTCTGTCCTTGTACATTTTTACAGAAATGCAATGAGAATCCCAAAATGCAAAGTACTGTTGCAGTGATATTACTGAAACAAATGCATTGCAAATTCTTCACAGTACTGGAAGTATTTAAATGATTGTAGCAGAGCGCTAATTTCCAGTAAAAACCCATCTGCGTCTGTTTACATGCTTTAATATTCAATGCTTTGTTTTTCTCATACTGGCTTTTTTCACATACCATATAGCATCACAGGTCCACTTTAACGTTAGCATGATTTGTCATAAATGAATAAAAGCACAGACATCTTAATCTGCAATAGCAGGTGATAAATAATCAATCACATGTCGAGTCGTAATAAAAATCACTGCTTTCTAAAATTAGCCCTTCCTGTTTTTTGCTTGTGCACACTTTGGTAATACGAGTGAATCAGACAAATTTAATATGCCATGAAGAACGGGGAGGAAATGTCTTAAATTAGTCCGAATGTGACCTCTCTCCTCTGGATCAATACAGCTGGATGAATATTTAGATTCATTTCATTTCCCACTGCAGTTCGTGACTGTGTTCCTTTCTTGCTGTCTATTTAAAGTCCTTCTGGTTTCTCTGAAGCAGTGACTTTCTCGAGCTCTGGTGCTTGCCAAAAAAAGTAAATTGTGCCTTGTGATGCCATAGTTGAGCTAAATGCATCCATGTGGATTCAGTGCACAGCAGTGTGTGGGCGAAAAGTGCGGGAATGGGCACGAGGTGCTCTCGGAGTTTTGCCGTGCTCCACCACCCTCCCGCCTGCCGAGCAAGCCGAGGCCGCCTGGAAAGTCTCCTTCTGGGGAACATGTGGGATTCATTTAAACCTCCAGCCTCTCCCTCCAAGGGTGTCTCCACCCTGCTTCCCCTCATGTTGTTTTGCCAGAGGGAGACCATGACTGGTAATAAGTAGAAACAGAGCTCTGTCTTAACACCCTCGGCTGGAGCAGCTTTCTGAGAGGTCGAGGAGTGTATTGCAAGCCGAGGCTCCCAGTGTTTACAAGAATGAGAAGCGGTGTCCATCTCTGGGACACAGAGGAAGACAGCAAGGAAGACAGGAGGAAGACTCTGTGATTCTGTGGAGATGAAGGGGCAAAGCAATCTAGGCCACTACCTATTCATCTGTATTAGAGTTCAGTCAACTTTTTTTGACTTAAAGTAAATGTTTTTTGGCATCACTGGGCAAAAATTCAATAATAACCTTTCAGCATATGGCTCTGTTTTCAGGCTTTAGAAAATCTAGCCTGTGACAGGAAACTTTGATCACAGGTCATTTCAGAGAGAGTATCTATTGGCTGTTCATTCAACGGAGGCGCTGTCAGTCACTCGCAAACTATGATCAAACGGTCAAACTAGGCAGCACTGATCAAATATGAATCAATACTCTGTTACTGTGATGACTATTTGACACGGAAAATGTTTTCAGAATTAGAAAGTTTGCTCCGGCTGGTAGGTGGTGCTTGGTATTTCAGCCGGGTCATGAACTTTCTCATTTTACAGCTAAGCAGTAAACCACAAGGTGTTTCTGAAAACATTCAACGTTACAAATAGTCATTACAGTAACAGAATATTGATTCATATTTGATCAGCGCTGCCGAGTTTGACCGTTTGATCAGAGTTTCAGACAGCAAGGCTCCAGCTCAGCTCTAATTGGTTGTTTTCCTCTAGTCTGTGAAACATAGATGCGCACTACTGTCAGGACATAATGACCGTTTTATGAAAATAACTATTTTTAAATTATATTTGCTCCAATCTCTCCTTCTGCTGCTTTAAAGCAACTATGCAGTATGTGTAGAAGTTTTCCACAATTATTGTCGCTTTCAAATTATTCCAATGACTGTAGCTTTATATATGTGAAGCACAAAGTGTGGACCCAAACACCCCGGGCGGCAGAGCCACACACGACACGGGGCACCGGCAGACACCCACGGCGAACGCGGCAGAGAACAACACGAAACACAAAGGACCGACCTTCACCAAACAAACGACGGCACGGGAGGGGAAACACAGCAAAACGGGGGAGGACAAAGACGGACACACCGGGCGACGCGCAGGGAGCGGGACCATCATCCGGCCGGAGGGCAGGAAGGACGGCCGACAACGGGGCGCACAAAAACAAACAACGCAGAACAAAAACACACAAGAACAAACCCGACACCCCCCCGACGCCCAGAGCCCTGGGGCCCGGGGATTGGACGCGCACAACTATGACCCAACCCCCCCAACCCTCCCAGCCCACCCCCCCCCCGGCACCCCACTCGCCGCCGCAGAACGGGGGGGGGGGGCGGGCGGGACCAGCCCCTTAACACGCGACGGAGGGCACCGCAAGACGGGAGGAAGCCACCAAAGGGGGGGCCGACAAAAGGACATACCCCCGGCCTGGCCACACCCACCGGGGGCGGCGGCGCCACGACCCCTCCACCTGCCGCACACTTCCCCCCCCGCCCGGCCGAACGCACCTTCCCCCTCGGCGAACCGAGCCCCGGAGGCCGGCGGGCAGGGGACACCCAGACCCCTCCACCCGCCACCCCCCCCCCCCCCCCACGAGCAAATTGAATAAAGAAAGGCAAAGGGGTTTCCCCGGGGGAGCCCCAAAGCAGGGCACCCAGGCGCGCCGGCCCACCCCCCACCGCACCCCACCCCCCACCCTCCCCGAACCCCGGAGGCCGCCGCCCCGCGCCCCCGGGGCCGGCCCCGCCCCCAGCCCACCCCCCCACGCCCCCGACCCCCGACCGACCACCACACACCCACCACCCCCCGGCCCCCCGGCCCGGACCCCCAACCCCCCCCCCCCCCCCCCACCCCCCCAAAAAAAAAAAAAAAAACCACACAAAACACAAACCAAGCCGACCCGCCGACACGACAAAAAACAAAAGAAAAGACCCCCCCCCGGCGACCCCCCCCCCCACCCAACCACCCCACCCCCCCCCCCCCACCCCCCCCCACCCCCCCACCACCACCCCCCAAACCACAAAAACACAAAAACAAAACACCCACCCCACCAACACACCAACCCACACACCCCAACCACACACACCCCAAAAAAAACACCCCCACCACCCCCAACACCCCCCACACCCACCCAAACACCACAAAAACCCAACAAACCAACAAACAACCCACAAACCACCACCCACCCGAAAAACACACAACACACCACAACCCACCAAAAAACCACACACACCCACCCACCCCACCACCCACCAACCCCCACACCAACACAACACACAAAAGACACGAAAAAAACACCACCCCCCCCCACCACCCACCACCCCACCACACAACACAAAACACCCAACACCAAAACCAGCCACGAAAAAAAAAAAAAAAAAAAAACAAAACAACAAAAAAAAAAAAAAAAACCAAAACACCACCAACACAACAACAACACAACACAACACCACAAAACCCCAACCAACCACACCAACAACCACACCCACCCACAAACCAACACCCCCCCCCCCCACCCAACCAACAACACCACAAAAAAACAACCCACACACACCACCACACACCAAAAAAAAAAAAAAAAAAACACCAAACATTACCTCTCCTTACCCTCCCCCCCCAAAACAAAAACCCCCACCCCCCAAACAACCCCCAAAAAAAAACACCCCCCAACACCCACAAAACACCCCCCCCCAAAAAAAAAAAAAAAAAAAAAAAAAAAAAAAAAAAAAACCAACAAAACAAAAAAAACCCCCCCCCCAACCCACCACACACACAACACCCAAACACACAAAAACAAACCCAAAAACAAAAAAAAAAAAAAAATAAAAAAAAAAAAAAAAAAAAAAAAAAACACAAAACCAAAATCTTTTTCAAAAATTAACCAAAACAAAACACCCCAAAAATCCCATAATTAAAACCAATAACTCTCGCCCCCCCCCCCCCCCCCCGCCCCCCCGGACCGCCCCCCCCCCCGAAGATGCGCACTTCAGAATTAAATGACGAGCTAATATATGCTGGAACATAATAGTCCCAAGTTAATATTGTTGTTATATATATTGTTGTGATATATCCACCTGATGCGTTCATGTGAGGTGACATTCTATAAATATAAGTGATCGGTTGCTCTTGTCTTTGAAGCCACAGATCCAGGGGGCTCCAGCCAGGCTCACCTCTGTTAGACTTTCACCCAGTCCCTTTGTAGTTCACCGTAGAGGCGACCTTATCCTGTCATGCCTGTCACATGCTATTATTTCACACCTCTCTGGACAGAAGGCATCAGTTTTGCATTAATATTTATCAGAGCGTAACCTGCCAAATGTCATGCATTTATAGAGATATGTCCTTTGTTGTTCATAAACCTAAATACAAATATGTGCAGACCTTAGCACCAGCTGCTATAACAATATAGTTAGTTTTTATTGCTGTGGCATCCAAGGAATTTGTGTTTTTTTTTTTTATTGCTTTAAAACAACGGCAAGACATACATTTAGTGGTTCATCGTGTTGCGCATTAGCTGCTGTTTGCCTTCTACCCAAGCCTTTTTAGCTTTCACACGCTCCCTGTCATCTGCTCTCATATCTGTAAGTGTAATGGAACTCCTTTGGCACCAAACCTTATATAAAAAAAAAGGCAAATAAACTGTTTGTCCATTAAACCCCTGCCAGTATGCTTGGCTACAGCCAGAATGCAGAGACTGAAAATAATCCCCAGTAATGCTTCCCTATCAACCAGTCTGGTGGAGGGCCTCTGTACTCCAACCAGTTACTATGTTATCCTTTTGCCAAATGTCTATTTAAAAATAATGGCATCATGCTTGACATAGTGAGGATATTTTAGAGTGAGATTTAATTCACAATGGACAAATGTATTCAGCCCTCAGGCCTTCACCATTCTCTGTGGATTCCAGGTGGACCTATTATAGTGTATCTGAGTGCCATATGGAGAGAAATCTCTGCCACAGTTTGAATCTTGAAGCTAGTTTTGAAAGGGCAGACCCAATCACACAGCTGTTCTATTTTTATTACACAATTTGACAGAATAAAAAAAAGTGTAGTGAATTATTACCCTTGATGGTGGGGAAGGAAGTAGTTGACCACATCTGTGACAGAGGCAGCGCTCTGAACCGTCTGCCAGACAGCGGCACAGCCAGCTCCGAGCTGTGGATTTCCTCTGCTACACTGTTTTCTTTGGCCCGGTAGTGTGCAGAAATCCACAGAAAAGTCTGCAATTTTTGCGAGCGTTGTCCGTGTCTAGCTGATGAAGTCATAGTCGCTCTATCTTTGACTGAAAAACGAGGACAGGGAGCAGACAATTCTTCACTTCTCACTCATACTGCTTTGGAGACAGTGACACACAGAAACTATAGTAAGCTGGCTCTATTACTGTTATGTACATAGCACTTTTTCACATTTTAAGGTGGTATGAGTCAGTCAGGCAGCTTAATTGGATGGTCTGGATGTTTTTGTTAGGCAGTGTGTAGTGTGGTTCTGCAGCTCTCAGTAAGCCTTGGCTTCATGCTGCCTTATCTCTCCCACAGTCAGGATGTTGTCTGTTTGTTTTGCCTCTTGTCTCAGGGGACTACTTACAGCGGTAACCGAACCCAGCATTACTTTTAAGGCCATGAAGCTCATCATTAAAGGGACAGTGTGTAGGATTTGACAGCATCTAGTGGTGTGGTTGCAGATTGCAATCAACTGAGTACCCCTCCACTTCTCCCTTTCCAAGAATGCGGTAACGTGAGCTGCCGAGTGCAAAACCGTGGCCATCTTTACCATAACACTACTCCAGAGTCCGACAGTGGCTGGCGGTACCACGGTTTAGCACTCTGCGGCTCATGTTACCGTGGTTTCACAAGCATGTTGGAGAGCTACGGTGGCCTTCAGGTAACATAAAAACGTAAAGCAAACAGGGCAGCTGATTGGACGAAAACTTCCCTCGAACCGCACCCAGCATTGCGGCTTGTTTGGAAAATTTCTTCTCTTGCTGTATATTTTGAAAACAGTTCACCGAAATGTGTTTCTGAAAACATTTTATGTGAGGAATAAGCCACGTAGTTGCTGAGTCTATCTTTATTTTTGGTTTGGTGATTTTGGTTAAAAGTTTTTAGGGAGTTCAAAGAGGTGACGAGTCGCGCTGGATGCTGGTGATTTGCATAAAGTAGCCTAGACCTCAACCATTTGCAAATGAGGAGCAGCCAACGTGATGCCCCGTCTCTCGAATTGTGCCACCATGCTACCAGAATGCTTTGCACGGCTGCTTACATAGCCAACGACTGGAAAGTGTGGAAAGGACGCAGGCTGTGGGCATGTACCAGTATGGCAGTGTGCCATGTCATTGTGCAGCTTCAAATGCCTCAAGTCCTCAGACTTACTTAAAGTCCCTGGGAAAGAGCCTCATCCAGCCTTATCTTCTCCAGGCTGAGGATGTTTTCTGTTTGCTTTGCCTCACATCTCAGGGGAATTGACTCAAATGATCCATTTTGAGAGGTGACCTGGAACCTAGAGCCTGACATTTTTGGTAAATCAAGTTCAGACCTCAAACACTGACTAATACTGCACAGGCTGGCTGAAGTGCAAAATATCAACAGGCCTGAAGTGAAATGAGTGATGAACTACAACAGAGCCCTTGGATGTCGGTGCTCAGAGCACCATAGATTCAGTGCCACTCCAAATTTGGATCTTATTCGAAGTCTTAATCCGACTGGCACATGCCGTTGATCTAATTTAGTGACCTGGCTGCGCCCAGTTAGTTCAGCGGGCTAAAACCGTTTGATCAGAACTGACATGAACAGCAGACTTTGTTGTTCTCAAAGTCTGTTGTGCACCCCCCGCCCCCACCACTACTGCCACCATGTGCATTCTCAGCAGTGTGAAAAATTGCTAAAGTCCTGATTAAACTGCTGTGAAGCTATTAGCCACCCTGCCAAATCCAGCTGATCCCTCAATTGTTTTAATAGTATTCCCTGTTGACATCAGGGTCATGCTGCTTACAAAGGCGGAAGGCCGATCACCAATTGTACACTGCCCACAAGTTTTAATTCTCAGGTTGGTTCCAAAAGCAAATGAAAAACTCTGATCTTCTGTATCTATTTGTTGCCAGATTTGTGGTTGCACTACACAGGGTGCCGGCCCTTCCATCTGTGTGTTATGTGATGTACGTCTGTGAGTGTGCAGTTTACTCCAAGTGGCCAGTGTTGAAGTTCCAGTAAAATATTTACTTAGCTCAGTATCTCAAGACCTCCCCTCCTCTCTCTCTGAGAGAAACTCTACTGTAGTTTCACTTTACCCACAGACATTTAATAATGCAGCAGTTATAATGTACCTCTTTGCGTTTTTCCCATGAGCATACTGGCTTTTAGCATCACTGAATATTGGCCAGGATAACCTGTGAATATCAATCAGTTAGTTTTATTGATCTTTATACTAGGGTCTGTACTCTCTGCCCTCCTTAATTCATTTTACATTTTGATCCTGCACATCTTCCTCTGCCATGTGCTTTGTGAAGATGTCGACTTGTGTCAGTTCAAATTTTTCTCCCAGCTACAGTATATTAACCTGTCGAGAAGATTTAATCCGCTAAAGTCTAAATGAAGAGCAGGAGACTGCAGGCAGGTTGGCTCCACAGTGGCAAGTGCTGCATAAACACCTACAGTATGATGAGAATAACCATGTCCCAAAGCACGACGCCATGATTGAATCTCTACATTCAGTTTGTGTCAAGGGAAAATGTCTGAGGAGATGCATATGTTTTCATCTTCTCACTGTGGCAGGTTAAAGCCCCCCTGATGCGTGCCTGTGGCTTTAGCCTGACTTGCATGATATATCTTGCTCCATGTTAATGCAATCATTCAGGGCTGCGGCGCTTATCTGCGACGGAGCCCCGGTATTCCTCGTTCCTGAGCACACGGCTGCCGGCACTAATGCGCTGGGTGTCGCAAATTTCAAGTTCCCCTTGAGAATGTGTGCAGAATGTTATTAAGGAGTTTTAGGTCTTCCCTGGAGGCCTCTGTCACATTTAACTTTGTGAACAAAGTTTTCTTTCCTGATTTGAGAAGAATTTCTGGTTGCCTGCATTTGTTCAAACTCTCTTAACAGTTTTTAATATTTAAAATATTCCAGCATGTCAGTGTTACTACACACTTCTGACCTGAACTCTCTGAACTGTATTTCTTCAACATGACAAAGGTCAAAGTAATGTCTGTGCATTAAAGGTGCAGTGTGTATGATTTGGTAGTGGCGTGGTTGCAGATTGCAACCAACTGAGTACTGTGTTCAAACTGTGGTAACATGAGCTGCCAAGTGCAAAACCATGATAAGGCCATTCAACTCGCTCAGAGGCCAACCTTACCATAATAACACTACGTTAGGAGCAACAGAAGTCTGGTGGCGGTACCGTGGTGTAGCACTCTGTGGCTCATGTTACTGCAGTTTCACACAGCGTGTCGGAGAACTACGGTGGCCTTCGGGTGAAAAGCTCTTTCTAGAGCCAGAGTTTGGTTTGTCCGTTCTGGGCTACAGTAGAAACATGGCAGAGCAACATGTCGTACTCCGTGAAGAGGACCCGCTCCCTATATAGATATGAAGGGCTCATTCTAAACAAAAACATAACGATTCTTAGATTCAGGTGAATTAGACACTTCTGAACAGTTCTGAATAGTATATTCCATTTATTAGAGGCCCTGAAATGTTACACACTCGTCCTTTAAATAAGATGGATTAACTGCAGTTCGCAGTCAGCCTTGCCACAGGAAGTAAACCATGCAATTTGGTCTTTGGCCTTGGTGACTGACAGATGTAATTATTGTTTTGGGAGACTTTAGGAGTCCAAGTGCAGGAACTGCTGGAATGATGACCGTCCAGGGAGCCACAACTCCCATCAACAATCTCGTGATTGATTTGATGGAAAGCCCAAATGAATAGCTTCCTCAAGATGGAGGATATAGAGCAGGGGTCACAAAGACACTGCTGAGCAGTCAGAAACTACACCTGGCTCTGGGAAGCACAAACAACATAAACAATTGTTCAGGGTAATACAAAGTGGCAGAAGTTACAGCTGTCTCAACCCCTGAGCTAAAAGACACAAACCCAATGTAGCTCGCATGTCAAGTTTCAGCCCGAACCCCTTGAAGAAAACGTCAGCTCAGCTCTGACAGTGATGGACAAGGAGTCAGTGTTGTGTCTGGTCTGGAGTGGCTGAGAAATGGTCACTCAGCGGGGAGTAACAGGGAATGTGACGACAGCTGCTGCCCGTGGAGCCTGCTTTCATACGCCGTGGGTTGAGGTGTAGTGGCAGCTGGAACAAGAAAGCACAAGTACAGATATGCAGAGCCGAGGCTAAAGAGGAGAAAACAGAAAAGATCAGCATGCCTCTGTGCATCAGCTTCCTGCTTCTACTGTAGATTCCCACAAAGTTATATTTTTAGACCATCACTAATATAAATCAGAGCATCTGTCTCACAATGTCGAGAGCCTGTCAGGATGTTAGTCATGATGAAATTTGCCTGTTGCCACTGTCTGCAGTCTATAAAATCTTACTAATGCATATTTATAATGCATTACTTACTTATAATGCATTTGTAATGGTTCTATAGTGTACTTTAAGATCTTTTAAAATGTACAAAAACTATGTACCAGTATGTACAGAAGATGATTTATTTGAAATCAAATCTGATAGACGCAGGCTACTTCTAATATGTGTATTAAACCAGAAATGCAAATATGTACCACTATATCAATATGAACATGAACAAATGCCTTTTTTCCTACTGGTACGTTATATTTTGGTAGGCTTTTTAAGGCCTTTGTTGAACAATGAAATATTATAAATAAGCATTTTTACAGTTCAAAAGTGGCAGCAGCTTTTGTCAGAAAAACACCGGAGTTTGGTCTCTTTGCTTCTATACTCTGGTTTGCATTTAAACACACCGCTAAGACCACAGCCAAAATATCTGTGTACTGGAATGAGAGATGAAGATTAAAAAATGAGACAAGCCTTCTATGTTTTTCCCCCTGACTTTACTCGTTGGCTTGCTTTTCTTCCATTTCTCTCCTCACGCACTTATTTGCTCGTGCTGAACAGCCAATCAGAGTGATTTCTCTCACTGATGGCCACCGCTGCAGATTCAACATGCTGAATTGGCCAAAAATACTCAGAGACTGGCAGACTAGAGCCGGCGATGTGGGACACACCGCAAAAAATTCGGCTTACGGATGCTCACCGACAGCCCCAAAATGTCTAACGGCCGACCATTGGCTTGGTGTGTCAGGGCCCTTAGATTTAGCTTAACTGTATTAATTATGTATAACTATAGCAATTTTCGTGCCAGAAAATTTTAAGCATTCAGTGCTCTCACATAATTTCTTGGCCAAGAAGAAAAGCCTTTGAAATGGCATATCCATATTACAACATGCTCTGTTAAATTGAAGGACAAAAATAGCAACATATCCACACATTTTGTACTGTACCGTAGCAAAACAGCACATCAGAGTCAGTTCAGTCAGATAGCTTCCCTGGGATTACAGGCATAGCATCCATGCAGTATATGAAATATCACATGTGGCTTTCAGTGACTGGACACTATCCAGTTTTCAGCCACGTACTGATATCAGCACTGTATGTACAGCAGAGTAACATCAGCTCAGCCTGCAGCTCACTATGTGAATCAGGTCACATGAGGCCAAATGGCAGCAGAGAAGCGGGTCGGTACTGCTAATAGACTCTCTGGGTCACGCTCTGGGTCACGTCCTCCCATCAGCCTCCTAGCTTGGCATGACCTCACACATACACACATGCAATGACATGTATTTATTTAAAAAACACATGGTGCTGTTGTGTAAAAGACTTTGATGCTTTAAATATTAAAGCTTCAGTAGGTAACATGTTTTTGGCGTCATTGGGCAAAATTCCATATTAACTCTTCAGCATATTGTTCTGAGAGAAAACTAGACATGTGCATCTCCTCATTGCCCTTTTTCAAGCACAACCTAGCCAGTGACGAGAGACTCTGACCGATCACCTTCATTTCAGAGAGAGCGTTCCTATTGGCTGGTGGGCGGTGCTTGGTATTTCCTCAGTAGATCTCAACATGGCTGCCAGGTCACAAACGTTCTCATTTTACAGCCAAACAGTACGCTACGAGATGTTTCTGAAAATATTTGAGTTGAGAAATAGTCATTACAGTAACAGAGTACTGATTCATATTTGAGTCATATTTGCTGCCTAGTTTGACAGTGTGATCGGAGTTGGTGAGTGATTGACTCGTGGCTCTCGTAGACAGAAGCTGGACAGCAGACTCCTGTTCAGCTCTGATTGGTTGTTTTCCTCCGGTCTGTGAAATCTTGCAGATGCCATTAAGAGCACCAGAGGACACAGAGGCACATGATATTTTTTTCAGATTACCTGTCTCATGCACTACTGTTAGTATATAGTATAGTATATAGTATATATATAGTCATATTTGCTCCATTTCTGCCCACTGGAGCTTTAAGGGCCTAATCAGACACTCTGTTCCTCAAAGTCTGTAAACTTTTAATGTTTTTGTTTTCAGAATAACTATGATTAGCAAGACATCAGGAATGGCTGCAGGAAAAGTGCTTTATACTGTGACCCTCCTCACTTCTATGCATTTCATTAGTAAGATCACTGTATAATCACCTCTCCATGGCTCGCAGGGTCAAAAATTCAATGTGACTTAGCTTGTAGGTTAGCAGGAGCAGCCAGACGCGATCCTGTCTGCCTCTGAAGCAGACTTGCGTTTTGAGGTAGCGTGTTTGCAGACGTGCAGTGGCGTCAACTAGGAGGGAGGCTGCTGCCAAACTGTCAATCTTTTCAAGCCCTTGTGGTGTCCTTAATGAAGCACAGGCAGAATGAGCAGGGGTATTGATCTTCCCTCTAATGAGGCAGGAGCTAATTACTTCTGAGACTGTAAAATTGAGAAAGTTCATGAAGGCAGATTGGTATGGCTGAATGTTTTTGACTTTGGGTTCAGGTCAGTAGCATACATACTTACAGTGAATTTGATGACTGAAATAAATTGATATGATTAAATCCAAAAGTTTGTGTGAGGTAATCCTTGAAACAGCAGAAAAGAGGCTTCAGAAATGAAGAAATAGAAAATATGAAAGCTCAACTAATCAATATTTTTGTTTTAACAATGGGTCAAATGCCCATCTGTAACGTGAAAGGTGTATTTCTCAGTGAAGAGCGCACCAAGATTTGTCACCTGACTCTGCAGAGATTTTTTTGATGGGATTTTTTTGCCTGTAGGAAAAATACACAGTAGAATAATGTCAACCATAAAATATTCAGAAGCGACATCCCCAATGTCTAAGTTGCATTGATCCCACCTCAGCTTACATTATGAGATCAGTGTGTGTAACTGCGCACATGCAACTCGTGCACTCGTGCAAGCATGAAGTGCACTTGATGCTTGATACACAGGTGTCATCAGCAGAATCCTTTCCACACTTAAGCCCCAGGCCCATCTATTCCATTCACACCCGGTGGAGAGGGGTCACAGCCACAACCAGGCATTACAAGTCAGCTGATGATCACCAGATGCTCAGGAAGAACTCTGTGAATACGAAACATATCAGCTTATGATATCGCCAAGAAGTAAACGTCTCCGTCAAGATGCCGAAGAGTGCCGAGATTTATTAATGTTTGCACTTTCCTATGATGTACTTGGCTGAAATGTTCAAGTGGACCAAGATAAAAAGTCCATCAGAGGTGTTTGCTCGGTAAACTGGCTGGACCGTGTCAGGCTCTTGGGTTTGTACACAAGGAAGGGTGATAAAAGTGTCCTCTGGATATGGTTTGAAGATAAGGGCTGGCAGGCGGCCAACACAGTGAGCCCAAAAAGCAACTGAGATTGCTGAGTCTCACGGCCAAATTTAACTCCTAAATATCCTAGAACAGCCACACTGTTTTCAATAAAATAAAACATTTTTTGATCTTAACTGTGTAGCAAAAAAAGATAGAGGTAAAAGTACAACTATGTGCCAATAGTTGTTGATTGACAACTAACTGCCTTTTAGCCCTGTTAGCCATTTCAGTAAGAGAGCGCTGTGCTCCAGTTACGGGGTGGGGGGAGTTAAAAATAGGTCTCACTCAGTCACCACTTAGCCTGGCAATGTGGAGAGCAGATTGTAAATGAGCACAGTGAAGTGCTTGAATGGCAGCCCTTGATGCCGGCTCTCTGGGCTCTGACGCACACACACTGAATGTAAAGCAGTAACACACACTGCTCACGATTGAGCAGTAAGCACACTTATCATGCATTAAGGGTCTGTATGTAGGGCAGATAAGGACAACAGTAGAGCTGTTGCTCTGACAGTGTGTAAGAGGACATGATGCTTAGTTGTATGATTGGACCTTTATACCGGTTCACTAACACAGTGACATTATGGCCTCTAACTAAACATCTCTGTTGCACTTCTGTACTAAAACTTTACTTTTGCTCTCTCTTTGGAGGCACATGTAGTAGCTGAGGACATGTCATTCTCTGTAACAGTGTTTGACAGATGACAAGTGCCCAAAAGTCACCAAAAACTGGTTACAGATTGACGAGCATGTGGCTGAAAGACTTGTAAGCGAGGCGTTGCCTGACACAGAGGGGTGAAGTGGTTCTTCTGGGCTATAAGGAATGTAACAGCCGAATGCTTACTGCACACCTTTGCATCCAACTAATCTTGTCCCCTTATTAATCAACCAACAGATGACATGTCAACTGCAATACATGCTGAAACACTGACACATTCCCCTGTGTTTGCAAAAGCAATCACGGAGTTGAATATATGCTGAAGATCAGTATCTTTAATGGGTTATTTTGTTATAATAACTGTATTATCTTCAACCCATTTGTGCCTACAACTGAAATTTTAATTTTGTTTGGTGCAAATTTTCTCTTGCATAAGCACAAATGTGAAGACATTTTCAAATCTGGTCAAACCATTGGGCTGAAAAGTGAGTTTTTCTTGTCATATTATATCTAGTCTTTGGGCGTATGGAACTACTGTTTTTGCAATATAGTATGAAAAGAAAATGTCTCTATCTCAGAAACTACAAGGAACACAATCAAGCATTTGGTATCTATGAACCCATAACAAGTTGAATATCAAAGATATGCACATGCACTGTAAGAAAACTATTTCATATGGAAAACAACAAATTGGTGTTTTCCTCATTTTTTAAAAAAATACTGACTTTTACTATAATAAAAGTGCGATTTTTCATGTAATCTAAACATTTCAAAGTTGTACTGGTAGATAGTTGGCCAAATGTATGTCCATGCCAAGAATTTTGGCCAATCAGAGTAAATGTTGTGGCAGTTGTCCTTATCATACTAAATATAGTCTTTGGGTGCAAACTTGTTGATTGATTTTGAGAATAAGGTGTGAGCACCTGGTGATCATCAGTCGACTCGTAGTGCCTGGTTGTGGCTGTGACCCCTCGCCGGTGGGTGTGAATGGAATAGATGGGCCTGGGGCTGAAGTGTGGAAAGGATTCTGCAGATGACACCTGTGTATCAAGCATCATAATGTAAGCTGAGGTGGGATCACTGCAACTTATACACTGGGGATGTCGCTTCTAAATATTTAAAGTCGACATTATTCTACTGTATATTTTTCCTACAGGCAAAAAAATCCCATTAAAAAAATCCCAATTTTTCACAATGTTGCCCAAAAGTCACAAGATGAGTGTTCCTACTGAAGATGTACTGTAAATCTTTAAAAATGGGCCACAATTATATAGTATAGATTAATTAATCGAAAGCTTAGTCATTTCCTTTAACAGCTGGGCATTGTAATTTTAGCAAACTTTACTCAAACAGGAATTAACAGGGCATTTGTTGGAGGCTATTTTCAGCCACAAGGTAATGCACCTTTGGTGATCTACTGAGTATTTATGGCACCAGGACACTGTAAAAGAGTTAAAATAAACCACAGTTTGGATGTTCATCATAATGAAGGAACATATTATGCAGTGTGACTCATTAGCTGGGTTTCCATTAAATTGACAACCGAATTTTAAACAAACTTTTGTAGTGTTGAAAAAAAAAAAAAAAAAAACGAATTGGGCCCTAATTCCATCACCGGTATTGGAGCGAATAAACTCAGCTGTGTTGGCTATGCATGGCTGTAATCCACCAGTAAACAGATTAGATAAGAAGTAGAGGTAGAATGTTGAATATTCAATACATCAGCATTTATTAGTCGGAGTGCTGTTTAGCTCAGTTGGTAGAGCAGGCGGCCCATGTGCCAAAGGCTGAAGTTATTGCTGCAGCGGCCCCCGAGTCTGAATCCTGCCCGGTGCCCTTTGCTGCCTGTCGTCCCCTCTGTCTCCCCATTTCACTGCTATCACTATCAATAAAAAAAAAGCCCTCTCCAAAAAATAATCTTTAAAAATAAAAGAATTTATTTGGCAAATTCATTTTCATATTCCCTTTAGCGCATCAGCTCTTTTTCAGCAAAGGAAAAACCACCTCAAGCGGGCCGTTTACGTGCAGCTTTTCTAACACAATACTTCAAAATGGGAATAAATTTGTGAATGGAAATGCGACTATTGATGGGTTTTTGATAACAATGGATGTCTAGGGTTCAGGCTGCCGCTTTTTATTCAAAATTCAAACTTTCATTTGAACAGGGAAAAAATTAAAATATTCAAACTGTAATGACCTGTTCATCAAGTGCAGCAAATCATTTGAAATAGTTAGCTGGACTTATTGCTCATCCTATTGGCCTCAGTAAATGATGCTACTAAATAAAATGGAAGACACTAGCGAACAAAGTTGTGTTTTTGTGCTCAAATTGATTAATTCAAACTAACTGTGTAATTTGTTTGAACTTGACTTTTTGACAGCCCTGTAGGCTTTGGCACAGAGGAATAAGCTGTATCAGGCTTTGGCTACACAGGCAATGTTAGTGGTTTTCACAGGAAAACCTGAACTATCCTTTGAACTTACTGAACTGTAAGACTAAAAAAAAAAGGCAGCAAGTGTGCGTTCCAAGTGGGTGCTCAACCTCGAAAATACAAATTAGTTCAAACGTAGAAAAAAAAGGTGGCACACCATCAAAACAAACACGCCTGCAGAGCTTTGCATTTGATTAAAATATTGCTGACGCGTTGCCTCAGAGCGCAGAGGAAGGCTGATGACGCTCTTCTACTTTTTAACTGAACTATGAGGCTGTTGGAGAAAAATAACAAATACATTTACTATGTAGAGATTGATTGATCAGTGTGATTGGTTTCTGCTTTAAACTAGACTCATTATTTCAGCCTGTTATAACAGTCGTAACAGTTATGTTATAACACTTTGCTGAGTCATGGTGGGCTGTACTGAAAATACTAGTATATTAATTCTGGGATAGTGAGGCGGTAGCTTGTTAGATAAAGACATTTCTATGTTAAGGAGCTGTGACACATCACAGTTTGAATTGATCTGAATATTACAGGCTAACGAGGAAGTCTTAATATTGCAGCCTTCCTCGTTAGCCTGTAATGGAGATCAGTGCTCTTCCACCTGCTGCGTTTCAGAGGAAATGGAGTGTCTTGGAGCCACTCTGTTGCTTGGGTTGTGCCAGTCTCTTTGATGCCAGGGCCTAATGAGGCTTGCATTATGCCACAGCTGGCAGAGGCCCGGTCCCAACACCGGATACTGACTCAGGGTGAGGATCAGGGCTCTGCTAGAGGCTTGTCTCCTTCTAGAAACTACCGTCCAGGCTTTTGCACATTTTATACCAACACCCACACACACCTGTTCCTGTGCACGTTGTGAATTTGTTTGAACTGTATTATTAGCTATGATTCTGGTATTTCAGAGTGTGGAATTTGGATATATTAGCGTCATCACCACATATCCATAACAAAATATTCATTCATTCATTCATTCTTTGTCAACCGCTTACCCGTTAGGGGTCGCGGGGGGGCTGGAGCTGATCCCAGCTGGCATTGGGCGAAGGCGGGGTTCACCCTGGACAGGTCGCCAGTCCATCGCAGGGCACACAGAGACAGACAACATATAGACAGACAACAATTCACGCTCACATCCACATCCACACCTACGGGCAATTTAGAGTGATCAATTACCCTAAATTGCATGTTTTTGGACTGTGGGAGGAAGCCGGTGTACCCGGAGAAAACCCACGCTTACACGGGGAGAACATACAAACTCCACACATGTAGAGTCCCAAGCCGGAATCGAACCTGCGACCCTCTTGCTGTGAGGCAACAGCGCTAACCACTACACCACCATGCAGCCCATAACAAAATATATAAAATATAAATAATCTAAGTGCCTTAAACTTGCGTTCTTTCTAATGACCAGCAGGGGCGAGTTGCAAAAAGAAGTCAAATTGTATTGAAGTCTATGAGAAAATGAGGCTACTTCTCACTTGATTTATGACCTCAGAAAACATTGTAAAAATGAGTTTATGGTCTCAGTCGCTAGTTTAAAGTCTTCAATACAACATGATGTTCATTAAGTAAATTATGGTCCCATTTAGATTAAAATAGACCATAAAGCAGGAGATGCAGGTAGCTGTCAGTGTTTTCATCTTTCAACTTAAACACTTTCACAGTTCGTTTTCAGGTCATGAAAGTTTATTATAACATTTTTCTACATCTTCACACTAAACTTAACACTAAAAATGTTTTAGTCAGCATTCGGTTGAAAAAATAAGATGGCGATGCCCAAAATGTTGAACTTCAAGCTTTAAAACGGTAGTCCACAAACCAATGGGTGACAACATGTTGACTACATTCACTTGTTACATACAGTGGTCTGATATGACCTGTAGTTTATGGCGGGCAATGTTTGCCATTGTTAGCAACCCTTAGGTAGCCTTGTGATTGGCAGGTCGATCCATGCTCTCGTGTCACTTCTGGTTGCGAAAAAAACAAGATGGTGACCAGAACTCAAGGCTTCAAAACGGCCGTCCACAAACCAATGGGTGATGTCATGGTGATTATGTCCACTTCTTATACGGTCTATGGCTCACACCTGCCCCAAGTCATGCTTATAAAGCCAACGCTCTCATCACACTTACAAGAGTGTCAGCAGGCTTGAAACACCCCCCTTGGTGTGGGCTTGTGGGTGGTTCATGAGATAGGGCAGAGGTGAGTTTTGAGTCAGCGTTAAGAAGAAACGCGGTAGAGTTTTTGCTTTGTGCTAAACTCCAAATATAGGCATTTAAACACAAAGATGCTCTGACATTTTTCCTGCTGTGACACCTGACAGCTTGAATAGACAGAACAGGGGTTTACAAAACAAGCTGTTCGCACACAATGCAGGGCCAAGCCGAGGGCAAGGTGCTTAACTAAGGCTTTAGCTTGTTATGGTTTTTTGGCTATGCAGCTGTGACCGTGTGTGTGTGTTTGAACTGTGACCTGTGACAGCTTTAAAAAGGTGTGAAGTCATGGCAAGGTGACAGTGGACACAAGGCCTGGTTTTCTCTGACTAATCCCTGCAGGATGGGACGCCTGACTCCACATGATCACAGCGCACTGATTATGTTCCTGTTACTGTTCCCATTGTATCTGCTGCTTTATATAATATTATCTGCTATTTAATGGACGCTTTTATCCAAACTACCCATACCAAATGTGTAGGCTCTCTGGATAAAAGCAGTACATTACAGCACCGGCAAAGTGCCTTCATTAGAGGGCGTACATATTTAGTATGGGTGGCTTCAGGAATAATGGACACAGTATCTTTGGCAGCATGGAAGCAGTGTAAGATAAACCTATACCTAAAGTTAGTTTACAGCATTTCGACTGGAGACGCTTCAGTCTAGTTTTACCTTGTTGCCAGGCAATCAGGGTGTAAGGAGGTCATAGCTCACCAACCTTTAATTTAGCACTACCTGGCATCATCGAGCGTGCGTGAACTATACCATAGGGATACACTGATCCGACATGACAATCTTTTAAGTGTAAGGCAACTTCAAGCTTGACTTTAACATTGCTCTCTTAACTTTGTAAAACAAAACGTAAGAAATAAATACATAGATAAGATAACATCAATTTAGTGAATTATTAGTCAAAACTTCCAAAATTCCATTATTTAATGTAAATAGTATACAAACATAGACTTGAACTTAATAGACTGGCCCCATTGTCCGATCCGGTACAGTATTGGTATCAATACTTCCCTACTGTACCATTATACTGAAAAGCAGCTGGAGCCAGTTGCTGTTGAAACTTGATTTAGTAATAATGTAAGTGTAAACTAACTGTAGATCTATTCATCATAAATTTAAACAGTCTGAACCACACCAATTAGTTATCAATAGAGTGGTGCAGGAATGCATTTTCACACTTCCACTTCCCGTGTCTGGAAGTCAGTGTGTTTTTTGAATGTGTTTTTGGTTAGATGTGTGAAATAAGGTCTGTGGTTAACACAAGCTGAAGACATTTTAATGTGCTGATCTACGATATAACATACATAGCCCACTTGTGAATTTTAGGTGTCTTTAAAAAAAAGGAAGTGTGGCTAAATGAGACTACAAAACGTCATCATGTCGACTCGTCTACCTTTACAGCCTCATGTTAATAGCCTAACATTAGCTTTTTACTTCTGGCAATTACATTCACGCTTGAAAAATCATGAAAGGGGTGTTCTGTCACGTCAGTCAATTCTTAAGTTTGTATACTTGTGTGTTTTTGTTCGTTTGCGTATGTATTTCCTGTTTTATTTTGTAGTCTGACTCTCCCTGTTGTTTCAGAGCCCCTTCCTCCCTCCTTGCTCCCTTTTGAATAAGCCCACTCCCTCTCCTCTCTGATCATCGTCCCCACCCTATTTGTCACCTTCCATAATTATCCTCCCCTCTTTATATTAACTTTCCCCATCCTTCTTCCATTCGTCTTTTACTTAGGGAAAGCGCCCGCCCTTTTTTTACCTCCATTTTGATTACTCTCCTTTTTTTCGATTACCCCACCACCTTGATTCGTCTCCTATTTTTGACTGACCTCCCTGACCGAACCTCTTTATTTAAGAAACTTTTTACTAAACCCCTCTCCTGTGCTTTTGGCCACACTTTTCTTCACACGCTGCCAAAAGACCCACCCCCCATCTCCTCTCTCCACCTCATGGGTCGCCACCCGAACAACTTCCGCCGCACCACAACTTCTACCAACAAAAGAAACCCCGAACAACTCCCCAACAACCAACCATCCTTACCCGCCCCCCTCCTCCCACCCACCCCCCCCCCCCCTTTCCCCTTCTCCTCACCCCAAACCCCCCCACACCCCCATTTTTAACACTTATTTTCCCCCCCCCCTTCCCCCCATCTTTTTCCTTTCCCCCTCTCCCCACCCCCCCCCAATGCCCATTCCCCGGTTTCTTCTTTGAAACTTTCCCCCACACACACCCCCAGACGGCCACCCACCCCGGAAGAACCAGAGCCCCCGCCGCCAACGAACCCCCCACACCCATCAGACCCTTCCTCCTTCCCCTACCCCCCCCCCCCCCCCCCATAAAAAAGAGAAAAAGAAGACGGCCCCCCCCCCCCCAGGCCCCCCCCCCCCCCCCCCCACCGCCCCCCCCCCCCAAAGTGGACCCTCCCCCCTGTGCCCCGAGCCAGGGCCCACCCCCCGCGACCCGCGCCCAGGGACTCTATTGTGGCCAGCGGCCCTTTCTCCCGCCCGGGCCACCAGCGAGAGGGCACTGGGAGCCACACACTCCCAAAATCCCCCCCTCTCCCCGCCCCCACCCCATACCTATTCCCCCCCCGACAAAAAAACAAAAAAGAGAAAAAAGGTGAACACACCGCGCGCCCAAAAGAAACCCCTCCCAAGTGTTGGAGGCCCCTGCCCTGGCACACCCCCCCCCAGCCGGACCACACGACATCCCATTTTTAACCCCTCTCCCCTTCTTCCTCCAACCCCACTCGGCTCTTGGGGGGGAACACACCCCCATCTCTCCCTCCGCTCCTCCGCTCCCCAAACACGCACACCCACACCCCCTCACCCTCCTTCCACCCCGCCCCTTACTCCCTTTCAAGGCAGAGCCACTTCACACCCACCCCCCCCCCACACCTCTTCCTGCCTCACCCCGCGCTCTACTCCTCTCCCCCCCGCCAGCCCCCGCGACCCCACCCCCCACCGCCTCTCGGGGACAAACCCCCCCAACGCCGGCCAACCAAAAGAACGACCCCTCCCTCTCATTCCCTTGCCGTTTCCCCAGCGGCCCGCGGGGGGGCGGAAACACCTCCGCCAGACCACCCCCGCCCCCCCCCCCCCCCCCCCCCCCCCCCCCCCCCCCCCCGCGGGAGGCCACCCCCCCGCCCCGCCCCCGGGCGCCACCCCCCCCGCCTTGTCCCCCCCCACCCCCCCCCCCCGTTTGCCCCGGCGCGCCAAGGGGTTCCCCCCCCCCCCAGGGCCCCCGCGCCGCCGCACAGCCCCCCCCGCGGCCGCGGCCCTGCTTACTTCTGGCCTTCTTCCCCTTCAAATCAACGCGGTGTCCATTTGTGGAGATTATGTTATGGAACAAAACATGTAAGCCCCCCCCCCCCCCCCCCCCCCCCCCCTTTTTTTTTTTTTTTTTTTTTTTTTTTTTCCCCCACCCCCCCCCCCTCCTTTTTTTTCCTTTTTTTTTTTTTTAAACCCCTTTTTTTTTCCCCATTTTTCCCTTTTTACCCCCACCCTTTTTTTTAATTAAAAATTTTTTTAACTAACCCTCCCTTTCCCCTTGTTTCCTTTTCCCACACTTTTTCTCACATTCATTTTGAAGATATTTACAACAAAACATAAATTCGTAAATGTGTGTTTGCCACAGAGTTTATTTTTTGCAATAATCTAAAACCCAGTGGAAAAATCCCATTGGCTTTTTGTCGAGGAAACTTCCGGGTTAGTTTACAAAAATATGTCACTCCCTTCGTCACTCTACAGTATGTTTTCACAGACTAACTGCCACTTTGTGACTTCTTGTTCATAGTTTTGATTGGACGGTACAACAGATGCTTCCTACTACCAATTTACACTTGACTTAAAGGACCAGTCTGTAGGATTTAGGGGGATTTATAGGCAGAAATGGAATATGATATCCATAGCTATGAATTCATTAGTGTATAATCAGCTGAAACTAAAAATTAAGTTTTTGTTTGCTAAGAATGAGCCCTTCATGTCTACATTGGGAGTGGGTCATCCTCATGTTGCGCCGCCATCGTTTCTACTGTAGCCAAGAATGGACATGCCAAACTCTGGCTCTAGAGAAGGCCTCTCACATTTTTACATTACCTGAAGGCCACCGTAGTTCTCCACCACTCTTGGAAAGGGAGGGCTGAGCGAAGGGGTATTCATTCTGCAGTCTGCAACCTCACCACTAGACACCACTAAATCCTACACACTGCTCCTTTAAGTCTGTACAAGCTAAGCACTTCTTCATCTTTAATGGTGCAAGGAGTAGTTTGAAACTAGCCATTACTAGTTATTAATCACCCTCAGGAACTTTACACAGTTATTTACTCTTAGCTGGTGCAACCTAATCCCAAACCCTGGACCCTGGCAGTGTTTGCTCCACTCTTTCAAAAATGATTTTGAAGGTTTTTGGCGTCTATTGTGTGTATGATATGATGATACCCTTTAAACACTGCATGCGTGTGTCACTACAATATGCAAGAGTATGTATGCTGTGATATGTCTTCTGCAGCCAATTAATTTTAGGAATATTGAACTGCTCTGGAGTCACACCTCTAACAATCAATCAATGTTTTTACTGTACTGTAGCAGCTGTAGAAGGTTGAATGTGATATCATACAGTGCCATTGAACCCTTGAAAGCTCTGATGCGGTATGTAGTTAAACACATTCAAAGTCTGTTACAGTACAGCAGTGTAGTGTGAAAGTGCTTCACAGTACACAGGCACCTGAATGTGAGCTGATTATTACATATCGTTAAATGGCTCTTCAGCAGTCTGACTGAAATAGAACAAGTTCCTCTTACATTTACCAGCTATAAATATTTTACAGCTTTCAATGGAAAACTCTTTCTGTCTTTGTTCTGCACAATTGCAACAAGACCAGACTGTCTGTTGGATGCGGCGATGGCTGAGATGAAGGGAGGGTGTATTTCAAAAAGAATCGTTTATAGTCGCACATTGACAGGTCACTTTAATGTTAGATCGGTAGTAGGAGACAGAGGGTGGTGGTGGTGGTTGGGGGGGGGGGTATCCAAAGCCTGTCATGTTGTTTCCTCCACCATCTCTGAAAAGTCATGCTTTTCTCGGTTAGTCGGGAAGGAATAGTGCAACTTTTGGGGGAGATGGGTAGCCATAAAAGATGGAGTATAATAAATTAATAGGGCTCTCAAAGTTGATGCAATAATAATGCATTTAAGCAAATTTGTTTTAATGCCACTAATTTCTTTGAGATATCAATGTTTTGGAGCCATGCTCAGTTTTAAAACGAGTGAAGATATTGCCATCATATGAAACTAGAAACCTTTTGGAAACTATTGGTGCCATGTCTTACTAGTTTGGAGGCTAAATAACGCCCCAAACTAGCATTACATTTTGGGGAGGAAACACTGGCGTAGCCATTTTCAAAGGGGTTCTCCTGACTTCTGACCTCAAGATATGTTATTGAAAATGGGTTCTATGGGTACCCACGAGTCTCCCCTTCACAGACATGCCCACTTTATGATAACCACATGCAGAGTCATGGTCAAGTCAGCACACTGACACACTGACAGCTTGCTTGTGGGGTTTGAGATTGACATGTGTTGTATTTTTTATGCTAAATGCAGTACCTGTGAGGGTTTCTGGACAATATTTGCCATCGTTTTGAGTTGGTAATGTATGTATGGTAATGCATGTATATATGTATATATAAGGTTTATATATATAATAATTATTATTATAATTATAATATTATAATTATAATTATTATTGGTAGGTAGGTAGATAGATAAAAAAATGAGATTAATTTACAATAAATCGTGACTATTTTGTTCCATTAACAGCCCTATAAATTGTATAAACTGTAGAAATATTGTTGAGGATGCTAGTTGATGCTGAAACAGTGATTAAGATAAATGTAGTGTGTTGCAGTGTGTCATCTGCCAAGCCTGACTGAAATAATCCCATTAGGGTTTCATTAACGTGTGATTTACAGGCTAAAAACAGCACATTTGAATTTAATCTGCTGATGACTGATACCGTTTGTGCAATTATGTCTGCTAATAACATTTTAAAATTTGATTTTTATCCCTGCTTTGTTGGCTTGTGCGGAAAAGCCTTGAAACAGTGCTGAGATCATAAGACACTAAAATGTTATTAAACCTGTTATATCACAAATAAGTCTAACCTAGTTTTTTAACAGTCAAATGTTTGTCCTTCTTGTATTAATTACTCGGTTTTCACAGACCCTCTGAGGATCTTGTGGGTTGTTGTTTTTTTGGAAAATCTGTCTGATTATTACTGTACTCCTCCTTTCAAAATGTCACAATGCTCACTGACCAAAGTGCTATTTCACTGTAGAGGAGTGAGACATTTGAAGAAAGTCCTACTTGTTTCGACACCGGACAAATGTTCACTCAGCCTTTGGCATTAAGTGTGTAGGTAGATGGAAAGAGATGAGAGGGAGGATGGAAGCAGAGGAAGATGAGACAAGAGGCGCTGTGTGTTTCCTAGAAGCTGCCAGGAATCAGAGCGACACAGCACTGCACTGCAGCTGTTCATTACCTGCAGCGATTGTTGTCATGAGCACTAAGTTAATATCTCGTATTGATTCTCTTGGTTGTAACATTGCATTCATTATAAAGTGGGAGAGGCAGGGTGTTACTTTCTTACCAAGTAATTTTCTGTCATTAATGGAACATTTAGCAAGCATTTGTTGTGCGCTAGATGAAGCTTTTTGAAGGACACCTTACTCGAGATCCCTGAAGAGGCCAAGAGCATGGGAGGAGGAGGAGGAGGAAGAGGAGGAGGAGGAGGAGGAGGAGGGTGTGCCAACCTTTTGACAACATGGCTTTGCCTCAGCTGATGTGTGGGTTCTAAAAGCTGGTCCTATCATCAAGGGTAGACCTCACTCTTCTTCTGTATTTCCAGTAAAAGATACAGGACATCTTGTGAGAGCGGCACTGTGCCATTCACCACCTCATATCACGTCTTTGTGACTGTTTCATAGTTGTTGTCTGTTTTAAAGATTCTATAATCATTACTTTTTTAGGGCTGTCAATCAAGTTAGACTATTTAATTGTGATTATTTGCATGATCATCCATAATCAACACGGGAGTGGGCAGATATGCTTTCTTTATGCATGTGTTTTTATGTATTTATTATTGGAAATAAATTACCAACACAAAACAATGACAAATGTTGTCCTGAAACCCTCACATGTACTGCATTTAGCATAAAAATTACTCTCAAACCATAACATAGTAAACTCAAACCTAGCAGTAACCAACGACAGCTGTGTGTCAGTGTGCTGAAATGACCATGACTTGCCCCAAAACAGGTTATTATCATAAAGTGGGCATGTCTTTAAAGGGGACGTATCTTGAGGTCAGAGGTCAAAGGGACCCCTTTGAAAATGGACATGACTGTTTTCCCCACCAAAATTTAGTGTACGTTTGGAGCATAATTTAGCCTCCATTGCTAGTATGACATTATTGGTACCAATGGATTCCTTAGCTTTTCTACTTTCACATGATGCCCTTCCCATGAGCCCACTACAACCTAAATATCACAAGTGGCATCAATGTGTTTTCAGATTAATCTGCAGCTGCCGTCGGCTTCATGAAGTTTCATATTGAGTTTCAGCTCATCGTTTGACTGTCCAGTTGTAACTTCTGTTCTGGTTCAATCCTGCACATAAAAGAGAGACAGGTTCAACTGTTTTAGCCGGACAAAGTTGCGTGTTGCATGTTTTTTTCACGCCTAATGTGTGAGTCCCATGGTGGTCTGAATGTGGCTAAAGAGACAACACGAGAACTAGGCTCCTCTGGTGCAAATGGGGGCCATGTTTCTGAGTTTTTGAAAAAGTTGGGACTTAATTTGTACATTTGTGTTGCTACCTGTAGTCAAAGAGCAATCCCTCAGTTTTGAGACAAATCTGAACTTTTAACCTTGAAGTCACTCTGGATATAACTGTCAGTAATACATCTACAAAGACATACAAGGGGCTGTGTGTAAAGTGCTAGTGTTGGTGGTGGGACCTCCCACCCATCCCAGAAGCCTCTTTCTCCTACCTGCTGCTGGGTCGTCATATTTTCCACTGTGGGTTGAAGCAACAGACCAATAGAGCCTCCATTCATTCATTTGAACCAAGGGAGGGAGGTGGAGGCTGCACTCTGTAACGGCTGCTGTTCTCCTCTCCTTGTGAATAGGTGTGGATGTAAAAGGTTCTGACTCATGAACTGTTCGCTTTATTCACGGCTCAGGAGAGACCGGCGCTGCTTATAATCCAGACTCCAGGGAGGTTTTTGTGGACTGAGAGAGAAACAGCATTGTTGCGTGCAGCGGTACAGGCTTTGCGCTGTCTGTGGTCATTCTTAATGAGACCCTGCGTTCACATATGCGTGTTTACTGTAAACCCTTCCTGCCAGTTAGTCTGAAATGCACTGATGAGTGAGGTGTTTCTTTACTGAGGATGTCAAAGAAACAAAAGGAGCGAATGTTGGAGACCAGTATGCTCCTGGTGTTACAAATTGCCTTCACGCATATATGATTTTTGTCCCTGCACCCTTTGCCCGCCTCTCACTTTATGATTAATGGTTCAGGAATGAGATGAGTGCCCATGGTAGATAGTGGAACAATTAATACCCCACTCCGCTGCTTTTCGCTGCAGACAGAGTGAGACTGAGCCTCGTCAAACCTCAGCAACTGTCAGAAAACTGCTGAACACAACGACACAGGGCCAGTAAACACAAGTAATAACACTCTAATTAAATCTTTTTTTTCGGCTGGGAAGTGTTAAGTTACTTCAACAGTGTTTGTGCGATAGTGTAGCCAGGTGGCAGAAGACATCAAGAAAATTTCAGTTTCAAAGGCCCACAATCACAGGACATTTCTGTTCCCTTCACAGAGTCTGAAGAGCAAGTAACACACACACACACACACACACCATTCATCAGCTCTCTTAGTGAACTTGAGTAGAGACTTCACAGTGTGTCTGTTACGGCTGGCTGGCTGCTACCATCACAAATTGAACGAGAATTGAATCTCTTTGTCATTTTTATATTCACTGAAAAGCAGCATTACTTTGGCAGATGCAATTTGTACATATTTATTTATTTTTGCAATGCTAAAAAACGATTTGAACACCCCATCTGTATTCCACATCTTCCACCATCTGACATGAAGCCAAAAGCTCACTTTCACTTCAAGGAATCCCTTTGCTGATTCAGTCTCCTTAAATGTGATGGAAAACGAATGCATGTTCTGCTAGAGGGGAGGTGGTCCGAGTCAGACAAACTGATACTCTTACCAAGAGGAAACTACGAGTGTTCAGCAACCTTAATGTCAAGAAAGCCAGACTTTAACAATATCAGGGGGAGATGGAGAGGAGAGTAAGGAGGAGAAAAAAAAGCAAAGCAAGGTGGTGTCATGGCCAGGTTACTGCAGGGAAGAGAGAGCTAGTAAGGTCCAGGATTTAGCACCGCAGAGTTTAACCTTTTCTTCACTGAAGAAAAACCCAAAAGAAAAATTTTCATTCCTCCCTTTGCCCAACCTTGTGCCTGCCAAGACCAGGGGAGTAAGTGAAAGTTTAGACTGAGGAAATGATTTCTTTGGAAGGAGGATCAGAAAATGCCCTCTGCATCCTGTTGCATTAAACTGGGTCGTGTGAAAACGGCGCAGAGTGTTTCAGCTGCACAGAGATGAGAGCCTGGCTTTACTCATATCTGCTCTTCATCCATGTGTTATCATTGGTGGGAAACCTTTCTTTGATTCCTATACAAACGCTTAACTTCATGGCTATACATAAAACCGCCACTTTCACATGTTGCATTTGTTGCTCTTCAGGTAATCGCTTCACATCAGCGATTCAGCCTGCTGATGTAGTGTCAGGCCTGATGTAGTAGTTGCAAGGAGTGCACTGTTCAGTTCGAGGCCTGGTGGGCAGAGCAGCATGGATCTGGCTCATCATTCACCGATGACGTTGCAAAAGGGCAGCGCTCAGGTGTCATGTTGATACAAACTGGAGCAGAGCAAAGTGCTGTCCGTGCAGGCTGGTCAGCTCAGCGTATTCAGGGTTAGCACAGATTCAGAGATATGGCTAATTTATTCCAGACTAGCTCCAGCTCATTCAGTCTGTTATTTCCTACTGGTATTAGAGGTTCATAGAATGTTGATTCAGCAAACTAACACGCTTGGATTTAAACTCACTTGACTTCACTTGAACTCACTTGACAGTGTGTTTGATTTTATAAATCATCTGTAGATGCACACAAAGCAAATACTTCTGTAATTATCCAAATATGCAATTGTTTCTTGTGTGCAAGTCACCTTTAAATAATGTGTGATTATCAGTGTGTACTTTAAATTTTACTACTTTTACTCTTTACTAACTAATACTTTGTCCCATCTTGATGTCTTGCTATCAGCAAACAGACATATGGAAATGGAAATATCAGTGGGCTACCCAGACCTGGCTGCAGAAACAAATTAAAGGGGCGCATTACATTTTTTTCGTTGGGCACACTTTTTCAACCTAAATTTTATTTGCTCCAGGCTGAACAGTGACTCTGTGACCACTCCAGTGGTGCTGAGAAATAATTTTTCTCTCACTAAAAAGGGGCACTACATCCCAAAACAAACAAAAAACAATAGTGTAATGTTTGTCCATTTATTAAGTAAACAGTAAACACAACACCATCTGAAGGCACCATATGACCAAAACACCTGCAAAACTAACCCCAATGGGGGCCTCAACCGTTTATTGATTGCTTTAGGAATGTAAAGAGAATTTCAACAAATATTACAGAAAGTGGATTTGAACAGCACTGCCATCCCTACCTTTAAGTACAGTCTCAGAGCTGCGAGCATGGCTGTAGACTCTGTGTTGTTTCCACGTGATTTCACTTCTCTGGGTTTCACTGGAAAGCTTTAGTGACCCATGATGCCTTTTAATAGATTACTTTGAGTCTGATATGAATGAACGTTTGTGTAAAACAATAAAGACATTGAAGATTTTCAAGCATATTGAATATTAGTACATTCAGTAATAACAGCTATCAGCTGCTTCAGCACAAATAACACATTGTCTGGCTAACAAATCCCATGTCAGTTAACCCTAAGACATCACTATGTAGCCTGCTGCTCAGTTTTTGTTTTTTTTTTCATCAGGCCAGGCCACAGACAGAAAGCGAGGGCTTTTAAGAAAGCCAGGAACATTGTCCCACACTCAGACACCCCCGGCGTTTTCCTTCTTTTTGTATGTTGCTGAGCTGATGTAGCCCATGCATGTCATATTGTGTCCGCAACAAAAGCCAAGACGGCACAGGCTGTACAATATTCATATTTAGAAAGGTTGTGATTGTGCTCATGTGAATAGCTGGCTCCCCAGACTAGCCCCGGGGGCCTGTCAACCTTATTCCCTCTTTAACAGCATAACACATTTGGACTGCTACAATAGAATTTATGTCCGCTTGCTCCCCGGCTCCTTCATCCACTTACAGCGATAGGAGTGGAGAGGGATTACTCTTTCTGCATTTTTCAAGGCTGAATCCAGACCTCACTGGTTGTTAGAAGAAATTGTTTTCATTACAGCTTTTCAAACAGTGCCCCGGGCCATTCTGTCAGCGTGATAGGGGAAACTTGGTGGTACTGAAAACGAGACAAATTGGTTTCTGGCCCGGGGGGAAAATTATAATTAGCAGAGCTCAAACTCGGCTGCTTTCATGAGAGTTTGCCGTACTGTGTTTCTGCCATCAATCTGTCTTGCGTCTGCTGTCAAAGCCAGACTCGCACCATATTGTCCCGTCACTCAGCGTCCGCCAGGTGTTGCGCTGCCTGACGGGCCTCTGAGCCTTTCAAGAGGCCTTGAGCTCAAAGAAAACAAAGGGGAGTCTAAAGTAAATCTTGTAACCGCCTTCTCTCCTTCCACTTCTTCCTCCTCCTCCTCCTCCGATTCCATCCCGCTTTTGTCATCCATGTTGCCTTAGCACTCTGTGTGAACTTTCCTAAGACCTTTCTTCAGTCTGGGATCAAGAAAATCTCCACTCTTCACCACCCAGATTACTAATGACTCAACTACGTGCAATAGGAGTAGAAGTGCAGATAGTGCAGAAAGATAGCTGAGAAAGCTCTGAAATACTTGGCAGCTCTTGGTCTTAATACAAGTTCAAATCCTGATCTATATAGTATAAGCTATGCTATATCTATTCACATTTCACATGGCCATGTTACTTGTATCACTTATATAGATTTTAGGACTTGAAGCGTTTATGGTGTACTTTTTAATATTAAATTGAATGAGAAGTGCCAATTCACCATTGTATTTGAAGATAGCTTGCTCAGTAAAACATTTCGGCACTCAGGGGGAAGGGTGGTGAAAGCTTTGGTTTCTTAAGTGGTTTTCCTCATGCACATTTCCATAGCTCATTCAGGACTCAGTGCTTTTGTTCCTCTACCCATAATCCAGGAAAAGCAGAAAGAGGGAAGAAAAACGCATACAGTAGAGGTCAGTGGGAGAGGAGAAAGAGGGCTGGGATTCCAATGGGTGGATTGGAGAGGATTTGGTCCTTTAAATAGAAGCACCTGTTCATCTGGGATTAGTAAGAAGCAGAGCTCTATTTTGGTTCAGTGTGGATGTTTGCCCATCACGCCCCAGGTCCTAATGGCTGCCTGGGTGTGAAGCAGATTCCTGGCGCTCTCATTTGTGGTTGTGGTGTGTGAGAACTCACAATCTGGGTTGACACCGGGATATTGCCGATGCAGATGCCTTGACACTTGCTGATCACTGGCTAGCAGCAGTTCCCAGCTGCAAATGTTGACATAATTGTGTTAATTATAAGTGCAAAAGTGCTGAAAATGCATGCATAATCTGGAGGAATGCAGGTTAAATTAAGGGATGTGACCGTCCTTCCAGGGGCTGTGCCTCAGGCAAGAAGTTGGGATAATGAGGCAGGTTGAAAGGCTGGGAAGCTGATGGTTAGAGTACATCAGAAATCACAACAGGTGATAATGTGGGCAGATGCTGCATTAACACCGGCATGAGCAAAAATGTGCATAAAGGTGCTAAATGTGAGGTTGGGAGTACTTCCATTGCCTCTTAACCGCCCTCACCATGGCAGCAGCTCACAGCTAACAGCATTAACAGTGCAAACAATGGCAACAGTGCCGACAGGGATAATAGTGTGAAGCTGGGGGGGTGGGGGGTGGCTCTATGCTTCTGCAACGGTGGCGTCATTCAGGGCAGCATTATCAGCTGTAACCACTGTATGAGCACAGTGCAGCATGGCAGATGTGAGCTAGCCAGTGGGGCACACTCACATGCCAGCCCGGATATGTCAACATAGCATGGAGAAGCTTGGATTACAACACACACAGAGGGAGAGAGACTTAGCTCAAAGACTGTCCAAAGGTAAGACCTACCTGCAGCTATAAAGCTCACTAAAATAAATTGTTTATAGCTCATTTGTTCAGTACAGTAAAGTTCAGTTCTGTACAAAAATTTAAGTCTAAAAATGACATTTTACAAAGTGCTGGACTATTTCTTGGCCTGGAACCAGTTGCCAAGTTACCAACCATTTATATTATAGACACATGAGAATAGTATTGATCATAATATCTAATGCTCAGCAAAAAAGAGAATAAGCACATTTTTTCCTCTATTGTTTGGCTTGGTGGTGATTTTGAGCCTTTACCTTTCGCCCATGGTGGCTTCCACATCAAGGCCTCCTTCCTTTTGGCCAATTGGGGATTTTCTGGTTTTGGTATTATTGGGAAAAGATGACAGCATGTGGAAAACCCCCAAATCCACATGCTTCAAAATAGTTCCTTCAGAGACCTGATAAAAGGATGCACATGTGCACTCAGCCATGCAGTTCCTTTATGTGGCCAGAGTAGCATTTGGATTCACAACACGAACAGTAGCTACATACAGTATGTGGACACAACCAGCATGATCACCACAGAATGTGGCTTGACTGAGTGTGTCTTCGATGCATTTAGAGGTAATTGAATTGTCAAGATATTTTACTTTCGAAATTTCACCTGCAACGCTCAGAAGTCAAAAGAGGTTTAACTGCATTCACAAGTCAAATTCTTCTACATCTCAAAACAAATTTTTGACTGTTACTTTAAATATCCAGCTCTAATTGTTTTCAGAATATTGGCGAGCCCCACCCAGCCTACTCCAGGGGATTGTTTTTGGCTGGCTTCAAACAGACTAAATCACAGATGACTCCACTCCACCTATAATTGGGTCAGCATGTGTATTTATAGACAGAATCTGTCTTTCCAAACACTAAACACAAAACGTTGAGCTTGTTGCACTAAATGGCCAGAATTATGTAGTCTATGCAAACACCAGCTATTATTAGTTAGTCTCATTAGTGTCCTGTGAAATGACCACTTTAGAACATCAAAACGCTCAGCTGTTGGAGCTTGTGTCCACGCTTTAATGAAACTGCAAGAAAGGAACAAAAAGAGATGCAGTCAGTGTTGGTTTTTGTGTCTCTCTGCATAGCAGTGGACTAGCAAATAAATCTTTATCCCTCTCATCTTCTCCAGAGCTGTAGTCTGAGTAACTAGAGTTGATACGGTGAAGAAGCAAAATACATTTATCTCAATAAAGGCCATCAGTCTTCATTCCAGCATGTCGCCAACTCGCAACTCCCCATTACTCCGCTGAGCCTTTCAGCAAATGATATGTCCAGGAATCACTTAACAATTCAGTAATGAAATCCCACACCCTTAATGTGAATATGTTGTTATTGTAAAAGCCTAGCAGAGCAGCCCTGGAGAGTCCCCCTTATTGAATCAACAGTGACCTGACATCAGCGTTTATCCCTGCATATGGCTCCAGCTAGGCTCTTGACTCTCAAGCTCTTGACTGCCACGGCTCGGGGGGAAGGCCTCAACAGCCCCCTAAGCGGATCAGACCTTACATATTGCTCCACAATTTCATTAGGAGTCACAATTCGCAGGGCTGTCAGCGCCATAATAAACTCCCTAGTGCAGCCGGAGCAGATGGCGTGACCTGCGCGTCAAGGGACAAGCATCCAGTGGAATCCCTTAATAAGGGAAGTAGGCCAGCAGCAGGCCTTTTAAAAGAGCATTTCTGCCTTTTCACATGATATTCACAAGATCCTCTGGTGTGTGAGTAGAGCCAAATGAAATTGTACATCCTAGTCTGGTTTTTCATGAAGTCAGAGGTCAATGCTTTTCATTTTTCTTGGTGAAAATAGCTGTAAATCAGTTTCTATCAGCAATGACTGAGCTTGCATCCAAGCATTTGTATGTAAAATGTAATTTTTTTTGTCTCATTGCACATTCAGAATTGTTTTTGTTCATGTAGAAATGTTGTCTGTAAAATATCAGTCCTAAGTCTTGCTCCTGCTGTGTGAAATAGTCAGTAATTAGTAGAATATATCCAAATGGCCGTTCATTTAGCTGCTGTTCATTATTGGTGCTTGCATGGCACACGACACATAGTTTACACAGTAGTAAATTTGCCACTGACCTTTCTTAGTAGCTACTTTTTGAAAAGCGTTCAGAGACAGATGTAGACAAAACAAAACTGGACTTGTCATTTCTGACCAGCAACCATAGATTTGAGACTATAAACTCGTGTTTACAATATTTGATGAGGTATAAATCAAGTGAGAAGTAGGCTCATTTTCTCATAGACTTCTACACAATTAGACTTCTTTTTGCAACCAGATGAGTCGCCCACTGCTTGCTATTAGAAAGAGTGCTGGTTTAAAGCACTTCTGCACTGGCTTCTCAGTGTGTTTAATCCATTCCTTACAGTTTTCCTATCATGTTTTTTTGAAGTCCAAAAAGGGAACACAATCCTACAAACTTTAAATATACAGAGTATTTATCTTACAGCACTACATCGGGGCTACATGGGTATGTGGATAAATCCAAAGCTTGTCAGGCCTGCTATGCCTTGTTATGGTTGCAGCTATAAGCGACAGTTAGACAGTCCTAACAAAGAGTCAATTGCTTTGTACCTGAATTTATTTGTCTGTTGTTGTCAGACTTTGGCATATCTGATCTGGATCAGGTATTTTGCCTCTCCAACCTTTGAACTCCACCTGCCCTAAATCAGCTAACCACATGCAATAATCGGTTGTGATACAGATCCTGCTTCCCCTGTATGTTGCATGCCGCCTCTGTGCAACAGGGCACATTTTTAGCCCAAGCTCTTCCAACTGCTGTCCACTCCTCTTATGTTTCAGTCAGCAGGTTTATAAATGGTCCTCGGAAAGAATGGACGCTCAATTGAGTCTGCGTCACAAGAGGAGACGATTTTTTTTTTTTTTGGCGGCGGAGCCAGTAGGACGCTGTAACTGTCCCTAACGTCAGCGACCTATATTTACATCTGTCCACTGGCAACACGTTTGCCAGCTAAGCAAGGCTCACTGGGCAGTGGCGTGTGAATTGGCACTTAAAGTGAAAGAACATATTGACGCTCTCTATAAAACGCTAACGCTGCTGGAATATCAATTATACAAGCATTCTGTGTTGGCATGAATGTGCCCAGTCATGTATGTGCCACCATGCTGTTCTGTGCTATGACTTGCTGTACGCAGGAGCCACAGAGCTTGCATTGAAGACAGGTCAGCCCAGTTTATTGACCCTCCCACCCTCTCCCTGTCACTCTCTTTGTTCCCAAGTTCCCAGAGAACACTGGTGGGATTCTGCCCAGTGCTGCAAGCCTCTGTTGCTAAAAGGAATCATTGTCTTGTCTTGTTGCAGCGCCGTAAATCAATAGGAGTCTTTGTTCCTTCTGCAGCATGTAGGACATGGAGCCCCAGCCCATACTGACGTGACATGATTGCAGCCTGCTGAGCGTAGACTCAGCAGATCATAGTGGTGTCTTCTTCTGTGCTTTTAGAGAGGTTGCAAAAGGACCAGCAGACAGTCACATCTCATCCCAAACCTCACAGCTATCCAAACAGAGAAGGAACTATGATATCACAGAGCTGCCATACTCCTTCTCCTCAGAGGTTTCCCATCATGCTTTCTTTCTCCCTCTGAGCCTCTGTGAATGAATATGTGCGAGCATTTTTTTCCATATGTACTGTATATTTGGTTTGCAGGGTTTTGCATGTTTCATCTATGAGCAAGTGTGTTCATGCAGGCTCTGTCATTTGAAAAAGTGTGTGTGCACACGTGCTCAGCCTCCCTGCAGTCCCCCAGTTGATCTAGATCACCTCCCATGCTGGATAAAAAAATCCTCGTTTGACAATATACAATTAAGATTCCTGCAGATGTGAAGGGGCCACTGATGAGTTCCTTCAGTTGGAGAGAGGTGGGAGGCGTGGAGACGGAGATGGAGGTGGAGAAAGAAAGGGTTGGAGGAGGAAGAAGAAGAGGAGGAGGGGACGAGCTCTTCTGGGAGGTTTAGTGAAAGCACCTGCCTCCGCTCAAGGGCTCATGATGGATGAAGAGGAACAACTGAGAGAGGGAAGAAGGGAGGGGGACGGAGCTTGAAGTGAAGGACATTTTGTCCTCCTGCAAATTCTTCTCGCCTGTTCAGCAGGGTTGTGATGTGTACAGTATTGTGCTGCAATATTTTGCGATATAAAAACATGACGATATGCATCGTTAAGAGAAAAACTGTATCGCGATATTTTGGGGATATGATAAATTCATTTAAAAATGTGCTACTTTGGCTCGGATCAGCCTCAACCTGTCAGTGCACAGTATATTTACATGTACAATGTAAGGTAATGTAGAGCGTCGTAGAGCTAACTTTAATATCATAACGAATATCAACAGTTTCATTAGTTGATCCATAATTTAGCAGCTGAATTGCTAAATAATTGATTAGTCCTCTCAGTCTGAACCAGGACTAACTAACGTTACTAAGTCTGTCCTCTCACTCTGAACCAGGACTAACTAACGTTACTGAGTCTGTCATCTCAGTCTGAACCAGGACTAACTAATGTTACTGAGTCTGAACCAGGACTAACTAACGTTACTGAGTCTGTCCTCTCAGTCTGAACCAGGACTAACTAACGTTACTGAGTCTGTCCTCTCAGTCTGAACCAGGACTAACTAACGTTACTGAGTCTGCCCTCTCAGTCTGAACCAGGACTAACTAACGTTACTGAGTCTGTCCTCTCTCCTATTACTATCTTCCTCTCAGTCTGAACCAGGACTAACTAACGTTACTGAGTCTGTCCTCTCAGTCTGAACCAGGACTAACTAACGTTACTGAGTCTGTCCTCTCAGTCTGAACCAGGACTAACTAACGTTACTGAGTCTGTCCTCTCAGTCTGAACCAGGACTAACTAACGTTACTGAGTCTGTCCTCTCAGTCTGAACCAGGACTAACTAACTTTACTGAGTCTGTCCTCTCAGTCTGAACCAGGACTAACTAACGTTACTGAGTCTGTCCTCTCAGTCTGAACCAGGACTAACTAACGTTACTGAGTCTGTCCTCTCAGTCTGAACCAGGACTAACTAACGTTACTGAGTCTGTCCTCTCAGTCTGAACCAGGACTAACTAACGTTACTGAGTCTGTCCTCTCAGTCTGAACCAGGACTAACTAACTTTACTGAATCTGTCCTCTCAGTCTGAACCAGGACTAACTAACGTTATTGATTCTGTCCTCTCAGTCTGAACCAGGACTAACTAACGTTACTGAGTCTGTCCTGGAGCAGGTCTGACTCTGGTTCTGGTAGAGAAATGCAGGATATTGTTGTTAGTGACTTTAGACGTAATTCATTCATTTAACATTTATTTAAATCTCGAGGAATCATTGAGGACATTCCTTCATTTTCAATGACGTTGATAGTAAAATTAAAAACAGAATAAATACATAAATATAATTAAATAAACAAACAGATGCAAATAGAACACAATTAAATACAGTTACATTAAAGAGTAGAATAGTGACACATTCTATTACATGCTGATTAGACTATACTGTGTTACTACTTATAACATTACAATTTCATAAAAAATTGAACTATACGGAAAACAACAGCATTGTTTTGCATTTTGTGTCTTTTGAATAAAAGGCTGTTTTTTCAGTCATATATTTTCATCATTCAAGTTTTGTTAAAATTATCATTATACTGTAATATCGTGTCATATCGCGATCATGAACCCAATATCGTGTATCCTATCATATTGTGAGATAAGTGTATCGTCACACCCCTACTGTTCAGTACATACATCAATGCAGTGCAGACACAAGAACACTGTGGATGGGTTAATTCATGTTAAATCCACGCAAATTCAGGAAGGTGTTTTTTTTTTTTTAAAGGTCCTAAAATGAAATTATTTGGGGTTTTTTTGCACAGAAAAAACTTCTCAAAAAGTGGATTTTATATTGCATGCCAACTGGCTGGGTTTGTTGGGAAGTTTGCTCAGAAATGACTAATTTGACATTTTTGGGAAATGTGCTTATTCACTTTCTTACAAAGAGTTAGATACATTTTCCAGATTTGTCCTATTTAATAAGAAGGAGATGGTTAGCTTAGCATAAAGACTGAAGCTGGGGGATACAGCTAACCAGGCAATGTCACAGTGATGATGAGCGCAGAATGCCCCATAAAGCCAAAAGCATTTTGACATTATATTATACCATGAGCCGTAGACTGTATATAAGGATGGACAACATGTATCCACTTCCTCCCACTGGGCAGAATTGAAGCCACAATATCCCGGATACAGGCGCTCTCATCTTGAGATTTTGAAGTCATTTTTTTGATTTTGAGTCTGCGCAGCAGTGATCGGGGGCTGGAGATGCGGTATTGGGTCCTGTCCTCACACCCACCCAAACCAATCATGTGCCAAGCATGGCTGCAATTTGCTTGTCAATCATGACATCTCACTCCCTTTTTGTAGCATCAAATAGCTAATTAAAACCAAAGTAAAAGTGAAGACTTGGACACTCATCAGCATGATGAGAACTACCAGAAATAGCACAAATTATTTGACGTGTACTTTGACTTTTATTTTGGCCCATGTCCCATCCCATTGACATGGAGGGGGCGGGCTTTATTATCAGTGCTACAGCCAGCCAACAGGGAGCGATCGCAATGTTTTGGCTTCACTTTTGGGGAACTGTCAGGTTATCCATAGTTATATACAGTCTGTGCCATGAGCTCACAGGTAATTTACAAAATATACCTACTAATGTTGACAAGGCTTCAGCTAGCACCTTCAGAATGAAGTGCTCACATGCACTCCTACACTAACTGTAGTTATTTTCCACCTACAGTACAATGGTACAGGCAACAGATCAAGACCCACCAGGGAGCACATCTGGACATCAGTGGTGGGAGAGCAGGACTAGTCCCAAGCCTAGTCTGTCATAATGGCATGCGGGCTGCTGTGGAGGCTAGGCTATTATGGAGCCCACCATCACACCACAGAAATCTCCCTTCAGAGTCCGAGGCCATGCACTACACATGGAACACGTGCACCATACTGTAAATGGGGGGAAAATCATCTTCTTCACTTTTAAAGTCCTGAGGCAGCAGTGTTTCACCCAGTTTTCTGAACAAAGGCTTCTTGTGCTGCACACAAACTCTATAAAATGTCAGCCTCTTATTTTATGAGTGTTTTAAACATCTGCATGCAAACATTTACAGATTATTCTTAAGAAAATAATATGGAAAAAGATGTCCCTTTTGTTTCAATTTCACATTTGTAATATTCAGCCAATTGTCAGCATTGCGCAGCAGGCAGCAACACTGCCTCAGTCTCCCTCACAGTCCACCGTGGTATTTAGTGCTAAATATATATTCAATCTGACTGTGTTTTCAGTCTCTTTCCACATCTGTTAGCAGCTGTATTGAATTGGAAAGTACAGCATTATGAGCCGCATATGGACAATCGCTTAGGATTAAGAATTTCATATTCCAACTCTGAATATCCCATATTGTCTTTAGGGAAAGTCCAATAATGGCTTTTTACCATGATGTCAAATCTGTTAGAGGTGAGCTGAAGGCCAAATTCATCCAAATAAAAAAGCCTGAAGTGTCAAGCCTGGAGATTGTGTTGGAACTGAAAGAAGGGCAATTCAGTTGTGTTGTGTGTATAAGGAATGATCTTAATATTAACTCAGTGTATCTGGGTGTGTTTAACTTACTGTTGCGGTGGATTGAAAGAGCATGTTAATTAAAATCATCTAAGGTTACTGCAAGGCTGGACTTGACAGATATTTCTCCCACTGCATGTTTAGTTCAAAAATGTTTCACCAGCATTCATTTATAATGCAAGGTAGGTGAGCCAAGTTACAAAATAGTTGGTGCATAAGCAGTTTGGCTGAAACAGATGACATTTTACAAAAAAACAGAAGTGAGGGTGTGTTCTGGCTTTGGAAATGCTTTTTCAGCATGGTGAATAATAATGCTAAAAGCTAGTGCAGGTTTTGGTCAGTGTATCTGTCTGGCATGACGTCAGTGACCTCTGGGCTCTGGTTTCGGCCCTGCTCTGGGACTCTAACTGTTTCTGATGGTGTGAGTCACTCAAACCAGTGAGGGTTACTGTTGCCTATGGTGGAACTGAACATCTGCAAACCAGTGGGCTACCTCTGGGTCTGAGAAGTGAAGCCAGTGCAGAGGTACCTTAAACTTGCATTCTTTCTAATATCCAGCAGGGGGCTCTTCTGGTTGCAAAAAGAAGTCTGATTGTATAGAAGTCCATGAGAAAATGATCTTCCCACTACTTCTTTAAATTTAACATTCATTAACACTTACATTTAACTTAACATTAACACTTACGTTTAGCATTTAACTTGACAAAAACACTTACATTTAACATTTAACTTGACATTAACACTTGCATTTCCTTCTTTGGTTGCATGCAGCTTTGTAAAAAGTCCTCGCTGCTTTAGTATCTTAGCCTGCAGCCCCTCGGCTGTCCTCTCCTTCTCATCTCCAGACACGTTTCTGCACATTTTGTCTCAAAGTGACAGTTCAAGCTGTATTCTTTGAATACAGCCATGATTTTTGCAAACTAAGCACACAGCTTTACCACCAACCTCCGCGAAAAAATACTTGACAGTCCACGACTTATTAAAGACGTGCTGCTGGAGGGATCGCTGCGCCTGTGGACTAGGACTGGACCATGTTTGAGTGTCTCTGGACGGGGGAGGGGTCCACCACAGCACCCGCTGCTCAATGAGAAGAGTAAGAACGATATGTGCTTTCACGGCTCCAAAAGTCTCCAATAACACCAGAAAAAGTCGCTAGAACTGTCTCCAGTCACTTTTTTGACAAAGAGTCGCTGGAGAGGTTTGAAAACGATGAAGTTGCTAAGTTGATAACACTGCAGCCTCAGCAGGTGATGCTACTTCAAACATCATTCAGGTCAATTTACATCAATGTCAGGTGTGACAGGAAGAAGCTCACTAACAATACACCAGCATTTCAAAATAAAAGCTATGCTGTGTTGTGTGTGTGTTGTGTTTAGAGTTTCTGACACTTTGTTTAGTTCAAACAAACCCCAGGATTCATTAGTAATGAATGATCTTAACCCGATTAAATAATGCACATGAACAAATATAGCTTTTGTGACAGCCAACTGGAAAGCTTAGGAATGATTTTAGCCAGTGATGCGTGTGGACCTTGAACATGCAAGTGGCCTTCTTCGACTTAACATTAGCAGAAAAAACATGCAATAGTAGGCGTTTTGTTTCCTCCATAGGTGCATTTTATCACTTTGACAATATCTGGCAGGTGTTGCCTCACAAGTTGCATCAATCCAGGATGATTCCCAACCCTCTCTGGCTTCTAGTATCTGTCTCGAAACTTTGTCTGTAAGGGAGGGGGAATATGTGTTGACATCTCCCTTTTTGTTTTATTACAGACAAGTCTTGTGCCATCCATCTCTGCCAACCTCTGTACCAGCCAGGCCCTGTATGTGTACATTAAGCTGATTAATGAACAGTTCATTAGGCTGATGGGCTCTGCAGGGGCAGACAAGCATCTAGCAACAAAAAGAGGTTTTAAATACAACCAGAATTTGCTTGACACCGGCTGTAGCAGTGGTTCAGCATGACTCTGCAGCCTAAAGATTTTGTGCTGTGAGGACAATATTTCTGAATGTGAAAATACATTGTCATTGCTATTCCTCATAAAAGTAGCAGTGGTTCTTCTACTTCCATTGTGTTGCACATTGTGTAGGTTAGTTATGGTTAAGTGAATTAGCAGAAAGGGCATGCTTGAGTTGCAAAAATGACGCTGCTCATCCCATTTAGTCAGTGATTTTTGGAAAGGTGGGTGAGCTTTGTAGTGTAAATATCACCAGGACCAGAAGGCTGATCCACCAGTGACTGCCAACACTGCCTGCAGAGATGCAACATGACTGTACATAGCTTGGCATGAATGTGTGTATGTGTGTATGTAATCTTAATTTATCCAAGTTCCAATCAAATTATTACCTACCATGTGTTACCTCAGACCAGTTATCATCAGCTCCCTGCAGTTCTGGCCTTGAAAAACACATATTAGCCTAACCCGAATCACAAGGCAGGTCTTAATGTGCATCATATCCCACGTTAAAATCTCCACATTGTGTCTGCTGTAGACTGAGAGGATTGCTCTGTTCTCTGGAGAGCAGCTTGTGTGTGTGTTTGTCCAGTCCTAGCTCAACATGGCTTCCTGCAGGAAGGGAAGAGAATTGGACTGACCTCACTGGTGTGGATGGAGGCAACTTGCAGATGGCGCTTGCAGATAAATGCCATAGCAGTCAGAATTGTTGGTGAAGGGCCATTGTGCATTAAGGCATAGGCATTAAAGTCAACGACTTGTCTCGCTTCTTAAAACTGCATCAGGGCTTTGTGTTTGTTTGACTTTTACATTCTGTGTGTGTTTGTGTCTTTCGTATGATGGTGTGTCTGTGTGTTCACTGTCTGCTGCATTTCTGTATTTCTTTCTTATCTCTAATATTCCTACGACTGATGAGTCTTCACCAGCTGGGTGCTGGTAGAGGGGAACTTGGCATCGTTGCCCTTTGCTTTGGCTGAGAAGTAGGCCTACACTGGCTGGCCTCTGTCAGATAGGATAAGGAAAAGGGACTCGAAACAGGGACTGAGTCCTCTTATTGTTAGAGTTGGTCATTTGTAAGAGACTGAAACCTCATTCTTGACCTTGAGAACAGTAGTTTGCTAATCTGAGCTCAGTTCCATTTAGTACCTTTTTCCAGAGACCGTCATCTGTTTGCTCTGTTGTCATGAAGGTGGTTCAGGTGCACTTCCGTACAGTGGGAGAAAGTGGAGATGCGTCGTCCGTCTTTATATACAATCTATGACTTTCACACACAAATTTGCTACGCTGACCAATAGCAAACTGTTTTGACAGGGATGAATGGAGCTATTGTAGCTTATTAGCTGTGCTTATCGTGGTCTTTTATGTGACTCTCTTCTGTTGTAGTATAAAACGCACCAAATAGGCATTGTCTTGAACTGTGTGACATTATTGGCGCCCTAGTCCCTGGTCAGCTACAGTAGTTCACTTACTAGGCCTGCAAATAGTCACTACATTACCAAGCTTCTAGATCCCATATTTTAAGAAGATGCCAGATGAATTTTACTGTGCTAATGTAGTTGAATGCTATTCATTGTCTCTGGTGCATTTACTGTACAATACTAATGTCCAGCACCAAATTACCTGAAAGCAGGCTGCCGAATAAAGGCGATTGCGTCTGCCGCCTCTTTGAGTCATAACTCTTGAAGCTCCTGACAGCGGCCACACATGCCGGGCCACAGTGCTTGGGGCTTAGAAGAAGACTGGCTGGGAATGTGACACAGGGCAAGCCAACTTTATCAGGCATTGCTTTCTCTCTGTACACATCAGCCTGGCAACTGAGTGAGCAGCCCCCATGGCTCTCTGAAGCAAGGGGCATCTATGTTCACTGAATTCGTCCCCCATAAAAGCCAATATCCAGATTGGGTTACATGCATTGTGCAAACTGACAGAGCTGAACATGCACACACTGGCCACAGTTGCATCTACAGGGCTGACCATCCTTGCTACTGTGGTCTAAATGCCCACAGATATTTACTGTAGTTGTCTAGTTAAGCCTCTGTGTCTTTGGCTCTATAAACCTTATTTATTCCAACTGACCCATGGCCCTGCACTGGTTTCCAGTTTCCCAAGGGGAGCCTGAAAGACTGACAGGACATTGTGTCATCACCCCTTGGGGGAGATTACACTATACTCCAGCCCACACAACACACTGTGTTTGTGAATGCATGCACATATGGATGTGTTTCTTGTGCCAGTTTATGGACACATGTCAGTGCAAACTGTTTTTCATCAACTGATTGACAATTGTTTTATTGGATTATGAGCGCAGACGTTGCTTTGTTGGAGGAGTGTGTGCATACATGCGTGAGAGGGAGATTTGTGCTTTTGTGGATTACTTATCAGGGAAATAAACAGGAGGCGTGTGTGTAAGTGTATTGCATTTAATACTACAGACAGTGAGTAGGAAGCTAGAGGGAAGGTGACACTAAAACTGCCTCCTCTTGACACAAACACACACAAATTCATTCCTCTTCCATATGGAAATATTTGTTTTATCACTAAGTGAGATCCACATTTGCAATATGTGACATCTGTTCACACTAAATGCATATACCGTATTAATAGGACACTCGGTAGGGAATATGAATGAAATGTTGTTATCCTAAACCACATAATGTTATCAATCAGCACTGCCAGTGTTACAAAATACCTTCAGAATCTCTCTCATCATGCATTTGTTATATTTTATTTTAGATTTTCAATTGATTTCTGGAGCTGAATGAAGTATATTATGTATCAGCTGTAAATTTATCTTTTGAATGGAACAGTTCATTTAAACATGAGCCTCATACATGTAGGTACAGAGCCAGGCAGTGTTTGTAATAGTATCAGTGCTCACTTGGCTTATTTATAACGTGATGTAATTTACTGTGGGAAGCTGGTTAAAGTACATTTGTGTCTGAGGGAAATAGGAATGTTTTTCTTCACAGGACAGATTTCCTGCTTTCGTCTTTTCTACAGACCACAAAACGGGGTTATGAATATGTAAATTACAAAAGGGCAGCATGTGGGGGCAAAGCATTGTATTTCATTTCAACTGGACTCTTATGCGATTATGGATATGCAAATCAGCTGTGAGCTGAAATGCAGATGGAATACAGTGGTATCCTGCAGCTGCACAGGTTCCTCCTCTGCTCTGTTGTCTTAAGCGTTCCTCGAGGCTCTCATCAATAAACAGCTGAAGTAGCGCTTGATTTTGTGTTTACCAATCCCTAAAATTTGTATTAATTTGCAAGTCTGATCATGCATAGTCCTTCTTCTAATTCAACACTGTGCTGGAGGGAGAAAGCTGAGTTTAAGGCATGCATACCAGCATGATTTTGTAACATCACAGCTAGTTTGTAAGCCAGTCGAGGTCCAGTAAACCACTCACAGAGGTGTGATGTGGAAACTTGCTCACTACGACATCTAACATTTTATAGATTAAAGACTAGGGCTGTCAAATTTAACGTGGTAATAATGTGTTTGTTTTCACGCCATGAATTTCTTTAAAGCAATAACACAACACCATTTTTAAGTTGTAGCTGGCTAAGTTTTAAAGCTAAAGATACTGACACCATATGAAACTAGAAGACCTAAGGAACCCATTGGTACCATTGTCATAGCAGCTCATTGTGAAGGAGGCTAAATAACGCTCCAAACTTGCACTAAATTTTGGTGAGGAAAAACGGGCATGGCAGATCACAAAGGAGTCCCTTGACCTCTGACCTCAAGATATGTGAATGAAAATGGGTTCTATGGGTACCCACTAGTCTCCCCTTTTCAGACATGCCCAATAATCACATGCAGTTTGGGGCAAGTTGGTGTCAATTCAGCACACTGACAGCTGTTTGGCTGCGGTTTGCCATGTTATGATTTGAGCATATATGTTTTATGCTAAATGCAGTACCTGTGAGGGTTTCTGGACAATATTTGTCATTGTTGTGAATGGAGAAAATATGTGCAATTAATTGTGATTAATTATGGACAATCATGCAATTAATCATGATTAAATATTTGAATCTATTAACAGCCCTACTAAAGACTAAACAAAATACACACTACATGTGAATACACAACTCTGACTTTATATTGTGTTGCTGTGCAGCTTGGGAGAATACTTCTGAGACAGTTTGAGGAACTGAATTTCATGATACCCAGTCAATCTGTGCAGCGCTGCCTCAAGCTGCTCTGCTCCAGCAAATGCCTCCGGCAAACATCACCATCACCTGCACTGACAACAGGCCTGCTGCTGTGTGTTTGTGTGTGGAATGGTAAATGCTATGTGTGTGTGAATGCAGAGCCTCAGGGATGTGTTTGTGTTAGAGATTGGCAGGTCCCAGGGGAGTCAGCAGTGAGCGATGCTGCCAGCCATGAATCCCTATGAGGACTAAAATAGGTTCGACAGAATTTCGAGAGTAAGTATGAACCAGGGAGGACTGAAATTGAACCCTCACCCTCATTTCGTTATAGAATACAATTCCCATTGTTTCCTGTTATGAAAGTAACAGGACCTTCCTGGAGGGTGAAATCACACCAGCCTTGTAACAGATTCAGCATCACTGGGTCTCTGCAGGCAGTCTGAAGGAGAACAGGCCACCCCTGTGCATCCTACTGGGTCTTGCATTAATGGACTAATCAGTGGGATTGTGTTGTCACCATGCACTGAACACATTACTGTAAGTGCTCCCAGTGGTCCTGCAGCATCGTTGAGTGTTATAGATGTCACTCATGCTCACAGGCGTTGATAATAGGTTATGTATTGTCTCTATGGAGAAAACATCTTTAACTTTGAACATTTGAACATGAAGAAAAGCTGATATATGTAATATTTTCTGCAGAATATGCTCCTGTACTGAAATTTGTTGTCAGTCAAGTGGCATTCTTTTAACCACTATTCTCAGATATTTGTTATCTAATTCTGGTATTAATTGTGAACAGGGATTTGTGTCTATTCACCTAGATTCTAATTTCACTTTTAAAGTCTACTTCAACACCTATCCTCCCTCAAAAGTGAATTCAGGGCTGACTCTAGCTGTTTTTAATTTCATAATAATAGTTTTAAAACAAAAATTATGAATTTTTTTTCACTGTGTTTCTTCTAATAGTAATAAACAACTGGTCCCTGATATCGTTGGCTCTTTCTTTCTTTCTTTCTTTGTTACCACAGTGCAGAAAATGAGGAAGAGTGCCCTTTTTTTTTTTTAGAGGGCGACCAGCGCCCCCCAGAAGGCAGCGCCCCAGGCAACTGCCTATATGGCCTATGCCTTAAACTGTAACAAGTAAGTTAGCGCAACTGCATTTCATATTAAACACTCAATTAGTACCAGGCTGGAAAGCAGAGTTTGATTTGATCAGGGTTATCTCGGGTTGGCGTGGACACTTTAAATTCAAAAGCCTGCATAATGAACTGAGAATATGGACATGGGCATTTACCAGGCACAGAGGGCCTAATGAAATGATGCTATTGGTTGCAATACGGGATCCAGCTTTTACCCATACTAGGGACTAAAAGTAAGACTGTCTCTGCCTCTGTCGTATCAATTGTGGCCATTCTTCTTTTCAGTCTGTCTTTTGTGAGTTCCCCAATTTTATGGAAGTGGTATACCCCACCTTCGCTCAATGTCAGCTGGATCGACTCTGAGACTGACGTCTGCTGAACCTTCATGTTGGACTAGTGCTACCCATGAGAGTCGGTGCCAAAAGTTCTCTGGATGGACTCAGTTTTCTCTTTGATGGTAGTTCAGACTCTGCCCTCCACACCCTTTTCCCAGAGCTACTAAAAGACCGATAAAAGAAACTTCAAAGGCTGCTTTTTCTGCTCCGATCCAAAAGCAGGCAAATGAAGGACGGGCAGATTTGTGTAGTCAAATAGCTTTGGGGTGTGTAGCGAGCATGTAGACGGCTTTTCATGGTAGATGCAGTGGTGGAGGAGGTATTCAGATCCTTTACTTAAGTAAATGTACTAATCCCACACTGTAAAAGAAAACATTTGCTACTAGTAAAAATCCTGCATTGAAAATGATAATAAACGTATTTAAGCATAATCAGGAACGTTTTTTATTTACTTTATTTTTATTTTCAGGTGCATGTATTTTGTGTTTCTACAAGAAGATATTTACATGATTTATTGTTCAAAAAACACAACTTTTCCTTTTCTCATACTGACTGTGCTGCAACACCTCTTTTTACTGTCTGTTTTACCCCCCCCCCCAAAAAAAAAGCCCACTGTTGTGATTGGTTAACCGTGCCAAACTCCACTCCAGCTCTGCTGCGACTAGCGTTGTTTGAGGTTACGTTAGGTAATGTGTTACCTGGTGACATCACTATGTTACAGATGAAAAGGCGGAACTTCAAGCAAGGCACTTCAGGCAGTTCAGGAGCAGTGATTCTGTGGGGACTTTATAACTTTGTAGACCTTTTGCATGCACCAAACAAATAAATAAATAAATAAAATATATAATGCGCTAAAGGGAAAATACAAAATAGGTCCTCTTTAAAGCAGTAAAATTACTCAATACAAACAAATGTTGCCTGTGACTCTTATACTATTATGTATTATGTCAATAGATCATTATTACTTATACATTAACGTACACAATGCTTGTATTATCCAACCAGCAGTACAAAATTCAAAGTGATTAAAATACCGGTAAATTAAAATTATTGAAAGGAAAAGCAGGAAATCAACTTTGTGAAGCTAGAACCATAAACAATTTTGCATGAAAAATGATGTAAATTATTGTGAAAATAGTTGCCAGGCGACTAATTGTTATATTGTTGGTATAATGTTGGGTAGTTAAATTTATAACAAATCCTCACATTTTATAAGCTCTTTGTGCTTTGTGCACGCACGTCATTTAATTTTCAAAGTAACTAGTAACAGACTAAATGTTTTGAAGTAAAAAAAAAATTATTTCCCTATATAATGGAATTGAAGTGGAAAGTAGCCTGAAATGAAAAGACTTCAACTTTTTACATTCAGTACATACTGTACAGTTACATTTCACCCCTGGGTAGATGTGATTGGTTAAAGACTAATCAGACCAATCCTACCACCTTAAAAAGCTTTAGGTTCTTCATCAATCACCTAATTATGTTACAAAGAAGATGAGAGAGCTCATTTCAAAGTCTTCCACCCAGATTTTGTTCAATCAACGCACTCAAGCCTATGTTTTTTCAGGGTGGCAGTTGAGGATTTGTGTCCAGGATTTTTTTGTTTTTTTTGGAACGACAGCTGGGTTATCATCACCCAGAAGCCTGGTGTTTTCTCTAATCTTAATACCCAACCAGAGACCCCTATTGCTGCAGTGGGTGACTAGGAAGGCCATTGGATACCTCAGGCTAAGATTCTGTCTGTCAGTCCATAAACTGCTGCTGGATGAAGCTAAGTGTGTGGATGTGTGTATTATATGATTTCACTACAGTGTGTCCCAGGGGTGGATATGGGATACAGCATCGTTGTAATCCATGAATGAGATGAGGCCTGCGAGAGAAGAAAGATACAGGACGGGGAAACTAGCGCTGTTTGTTGTTAACAACTTAAAGTGAGTTACAGCTGCAGTTTATATAAAACTAATCTCAGTTTGTGGTGGTTGCAGCTAAAGGGATCTCATTAATATTTAATATTAGATTTTTAGTGCTCAGTTCTGGACACAACTTGACCAGAAAAGGAAGGAGAAGAAAAATAAAGAGAATTAATTAATTATTTAATTTTGTATTATTATTACTGTTTTGGGCCACTTGGGCCAGTGAAACAAGCGGTAAATCATCAACATATTATCACATCCTAAAGTTGTCATGGTTAATTTGTTAGCAAAGGGCCTTGTTTCTGGAGACCTAAGACTAAACACTCCTTTTAGGTCTGTTTTTGGTCTCCATCGGCTCCTGATGAAAATATATGGTTCTTTAGCTGCTGAGTTCTCCACTATATTCACCAGCTAGTTGCGAGGTTTGTTTATCTGCGTGCTGTAGCTGGAAAACGAGGTTGATGAGAGCGGGTAGACTGAACCAGAACAATAAAGTTGAGAACCATGAAACTGAAACAATGAGCTGAAAGACACTGAAACGTCCTGTAGAGTTGAGGTGAATTACAGTTGGGTGATTCATTACTACAAGCAACTCCTTTCACAATATGCATAGTTATTTGATCCATTGTTAATGAAAAAGAAAAAGATTAGCACAGCTTTAAAAAGCACATACAGTTTTTGTAAATACAGTATATCAGAATGCAAAAGTGGAACTGTGTTTTGCGATGTAAGTGACAATTTCTTTCCCTCATAAATCAGATGACTTTCCCATGGTCGTCATTTCACAAATTCTCAGTGAAATATAATGAAACAATACAACTCAAATGAACAACATACTGTGATATGGAGATATGGAGAAAATTGAATTTCATGATATTTTTGACCAATATTGTAAGGCTGACTGTTTCTGCTGCTTTCTCCAGATATTTACACAATGAGATTTTTGATAAATAATCATCAGTAATGTGGATATAATGACAAGTGAGTAAAGGCAAATAATAGAATAGCTAGAGCAGTCTGGTAATTTTAGAAAATCTTAAAGCCTTTAAAACCAAGAAAAGACATCACTTTTGCTATATTACCATTTTAGGATATCCAAAATCTAAGATGATATCTAGTCTCATATCATGATAGCATGATGTTGATATATTGCCCAGCCCCAACATACTGTATCATTCATGTTTCTATTCTAGCAGTTGTTTACGACTGGACTAAAATTTCTGCAGTGTCATACTTTGCTGCTATTGCTTTAATTGAGTATGCTCTGTTGTAGTTGCATTAAATCATGAAGCTGGTATTGCCAACCTAAGGCACTTTGGATAAAAATGTCCATCAAAACACGAGTCGTATTTACAGTACCTGGGGAAAGCTGCAGAACGAGTCAAAATTCATTTTCCACTTAAACAATGCAGTGTATGAAGACAAAGCGAAGGCTGCTGTGTGGAGAGGTATGCCCCGTGCCAGCAGTCTGCCTCATATTGATCTGACTACAGTTAGAGAGGAGACAGTGTGTTGCTCTGCCAGCCTCAGGAGCAAGCTATGGACTATTCCTCTTTAATCCTTTGTCTTTACCTTGTTCTTTTCCTTATTTCATCCAGGAGATGAGATATGATTTTCATCTCTTTTACTCCTCAGCATGAATGTTATCTTTATGGCAACAGTGTGCTGGGCATGTTCAGGGGCTTTTGATGTGCCGTTTTAAATGCTGATTGGCTGGAGGCTGCCCACTTCATTACCCCTCCGGCTTCCCTTTGCAGGCATTTTAATTACCACAGAGAACCAAGGCCTTTTTTCCCACTTCGGCCAGCTAGGACTCAACCAAACTTGTTCCATTACTCCACTGTTTGACAGCAAAACCCGTCAGTTTTATAAACTTGGTCCAATCTTTAGTATCATGGTTACACAAGCAGTTAATGTGGCTTGTAAACAGTGTTGATAAGCGCTCTGTGGTTATTTGTTACTCCCACACAATTAACCAATGTCTGTGGCTCTAATCAGGCTTTCTCTGACACATTTTCCTCCCACGATGTCTGCTCCCAGACTCCTAAAATGGTTGCTGGCAGCTGCACTCCATGTTTTTTTTCCCTTCTCTCTGGCTCGACTCTATCACACTGTGGGCAAAAACACATGATCCTTTGACAGGCCAGTACATTTGGGATTTTGTAAAACGTTGGAGCTGCATGCTATTGCTTTTCTTTCATCAGTCTTTTAAGCCTTTGTAACTTGTCTGCTTGCTGCCAAAGCTGTGATGACACAGTCTGGTACTAGTCACTACAGTCCTCTGCGTAAATTTCAGTTCCACTGAAATGAACTGCTTTAAGGTTATTATCTTGCAAATATGTGCCATAAAATAAACCACTGATACTGTATACAGGGAATAAGCAACACCAACACTTACAGCTGGGGTACGCAGATGTGATTACAAAGAAGTTATTTTCAAAAAACGGACACTATATCCTGACAGTAGTGCATGTGACAAGTAATCTAAAAAAATTACATGCTCCTGTGTCCTCCTAATTTCATCTGCAAGATTTCTCAGACCAGAGGAAAACAACCAATCAGAGCCGAGCTGAAGCCTTTCCTCCTCTGAGCAGCTGTCAATCACTTACTAACTCCAATGAAATGGTCAAACTAAGCAGCACTGATCAAATATGAATCAATATTCTGTTACTGAAACATCTTGTGGTGTGTGTTTAGCTGTAAAATGAGAAATTTTGTGACCTGGCAGCCATGTAGAGATCTATTGAGGTAATACCAAGCACCGCCCAACAGCTGGAGCAAACTTTCTCACTTATTTTGATTTTTTTAAAGCCTGAAAACAGAGCCACTTTAAAATGCCAAACTTGTTCTTTGTGACAGACATTTTTCCTCAGTTTTAGTTTGATGTGTGGCTGAAAATCTCGAAAAAATGAGACAGATAATTACAGGCTCATTGCATCCACGCCTTCATAATGAGAGTATCTCAAACAACGCTTGGCATGTGATTTCCTGGTGATTGTCTAATTGAATCTCTTCCTCAAATGACTTTATAATATGCTTGTCATACTTCACTGAAGAATATTTCATGTAAGCTACATTTTCAAGTGACGTGAGTGATGTCAACTGTAATGGGCCCCAGCTGATATGGTGCAGCGATATCTTGGAAGAATGAATCAATCTCACACTGGGCCCTCATAAAGCTGTGGATGCGAGAGGCCACCTCATCCCCGCCTGCCTCTCTCTATTCTCAGTCAGTGGCTCCCTACAGCCACGGCTCTGAATAATTCAACAAAGCAAAAGAGGACTGGCGGAGCGGGAGAGGAGATATGGATTGAAGATGATCTCAGGGCATGGGTAACCAGGAAATTGACTTTTTGACGTCAGAATAATATGGAGAAGCATGATTGTATGTGAGATTGTGTGTATCTAGTATGTGCACGAATGGGCGTGGGTGTGTTTTAGTCACCGTGCCAGGAAAAGAGCTAGAAACACAAGTGAAAGTGAAACACCTTCCTTTCTCTCTTGCAAGAAGCTTTATTAATTCATAAATTTCTCTCTGAGCCTCTGACCGGCAGGATCTCTGCAGTATATGTAACCGTAGGCGATGACACATCTGGGTGTTTCATCTCTACACAGACAGCCTAGGACGTCCACAAAGTGTCTTGACATTTGAGTCCAGGTGATTGAGCAGGGTTGTGGGTGGGATTCAGGTGAATATTTCACAGCTCTGACTGAGTCATGCCTTGCAGGCAGTGGAGAAGGTCAGTCTTGATGCAAAATGTTGGTGGAATTTAAAGATAACCTCACTGACTGACCTGACAGGTTTCCCTTAAGGTGGTCAGTGTAATTTACTGGTGCAGTAGAGAGTTACATCAGATGTGTGTGATGGGTTGAGCTACAGTTCAGAAGGAGACTCATTCAAATTTGGGTAGCTTTACTTTTAAACATGCTAGCAGCAAGGTTTTAGGGATGGCAATGTCAGTCTGTGGGTTCATTACTTTGGTTCAGACTGAAATATCTCTACAGGGTGGACTGCCACGACATTTTGTGCAGACATTCAACATCTCCAGATGATGAATCCTACAGATTTTGATGAACCCTGACTCTTCATCTTCCATCACCTTGAGGTTAATATTTGTGGGTTCTGAGCAGTGGACTATGCAATGCAGAAGTGCCTTAAACTTGCATTCTTTCTAATAGCCAGCAGTGGGCGACTCTTCTGGTTGCAAAAAGAAGTCTGATTGCATAGAAGTCTATGAGAAAATGAGCCTATTTCTCGCTCGATTTATTACCTCAGTAAACATTGCAAACATGTTTCAAGTCTTCTTCAATACAGCATGATGTTCATTTAGTAAATTATGGTCCCACTTGAAGTCAAATAGACCATAAAGCAGGGTATGCTTTAGGGTGAGGCTATCTTGTGATTGACAGGTGTTTTCACCTTAGATCTTCAACCCCTTCATAGTGTGTTTTCAGTTCAGTTTGGTCACCTGAAAATGTTGTATTTTTATATTTATTTATTTATTCTGGTTGCAAAAAACAAGATGGCGACAGCCAAACTCTGAACTGCAGGCTTTTAAACAGCAGTCCACAAACCAATGGGTGACATCATGGTGACTACGTCCACCTTTTATATACAGTCTGTGGTTTTGAGCGAAATGTCTCAATAACGATTGGACTGGCTTTCTGTGACATTTGGTACACATTCATGTATCATAATAACTGTAATGATAACTTAACTTTTCACATAGTTCATCAAATATCCAGTATTTTGGTTTATGACCAAATACAGGCAGTGGTGGCCTTAGAGTAGACGTTAGAGAAATGTGCTTGTGACAGGAAGGTCGTCTGTCAGCGATTGCCCCTCCCTCATTACCACCACTGACGTGCCCTTGAGCAAGGCCCTTAATCCCAACCAGTGATCAATAGATCAACCTGTGGTTGTGAAAGTATAGCTGTGAATGTGGTCAGGATGGTCAAGGAGAGCATTGCTTCCAGTGAACCTTCCCTGAATAAATAAAGGTGAATAAAAACTATCTGCAAAACTCTAATCTTCTTCAGTCACAGTTGTCCTAGCAATTAATAATCAATCGCAGTACTTTAGGATTATTGATTCAAGCTGGCTGCTTTAGTGTTATATTGTTTTCTGTAGGTCAGAAGCTCTGACATCCACTGAGATCCACTCAGAATGAGAGGGCTCGTTTAAAAGAGTGCATTTGAATATGTCATTGTGAACAGGAAGAAATGGGTGTGACTAACCTAATCTCTGTGCCTCTAGGTGTCCCTGGTTGACGAAGGTGATCTCTCCCGCCGTGCCTCTCTACAATGGCCTGGTCTTCCTCTTCGTCTTGGCCAACTTCAGCATGGCAACCTTCATGGACCCTGGTGTTTACCCCAGAGGTTTGCATACATGTCTGCAATTGTGCAAATGACATTTAGTGTCTTCAGCATAAATGCTGTTTCTGGAAAAAAACAGTATTACTTGCCGTATTTATCTGACATCTACAAACATTAGTATCTGTCATAATGTATGTGCACATAAGTATGAGTAATGTTTCCTCCCTGTTGGGTTCTCATGTAGAGGGTACACTTTTAATAGCAGCACATTTATCAGAGCACTGAACTACCCAGTGTCTCACTGCTCTATTATCCACCTTATAGCCCGTTATGGTCCACATAAACTCATGCAGTATCTCACAGCTGCTTGGGCTGTCAAACTAGCTGCACTGACTTATGCTCCTGATGCCTCTTGTCCTCAGCACTGGGTTAAGTAATGATGATTGAACTCATCCCCAGGGATGTTTGTAATGTGCTTGTAAATGATAAGCACCTGTCTTGTGCTTTCTCTGCTCATAAAGGGACAATAATCATTAGGTTGCATAAAGCCCAGGTTATCTTCCTCCCCAGAGGTGACAGTGGCCTTCTGTTGCCGCTGCCCCGCTGGGATTATAGACTACTGAGTGATGAGGAGCTTTCTAAGCTCTTAATGTTATAGCTCACAGGCAGCAGACCCAAATGACGAACGGACATAGCCATTAAATGACATCTGCTCAGAGAATCACCTTGTCATACAGATTGTAAAGTAGAGACTGAAAGGTTGGTGTGTACTAAGGGTTTTTCCATTCAGGTTATTTATTGTCATTTTCTATTCTGGGGAAACTGCAAAATGTGGTAATAGACAGATGAGAGAGAAGGCTGTAGCTAATAAGGCTGCACAGTTACAAGCAAAAATATCAGCTTGGTGCAAGTGCAAATTGCAGAACTAAAAGTGTAGTGACATTTTCAGTTTTCATGCAGGTTAAAAGGTGATTTGACATAACATAGGATCTCTCTCTTGATTACACTTTTTGCTTGTTTTTCTGGTAAACAAACAGTAGGCTAGCACTATAACTGTAACCCACTATGCTGTGGTGACTGTGATTTTTAAAAAATGTTCACTTAAAGGCGTTATTGTTAACAATGATAACATCCAGCCACTAGATGTTGCATTCTCCCTCCCCGTTCCGCTGCATTTACTTCACAAGTTGTTGCCAGGCACATACCATCAGTCTCAGCCATTTATCCGGTTTTTCCCTAACTAACGACCCAGAGATACCAGGTGACACCAACCTTGTTTTACTATTGGCTCACAAGCCTTGTTAGAAGTGGGAACTAAAACATCTGATATCTTCTGCAGAGATAAACAAAACATTCATTTTGGACCCGCCAACATTTTTAAAATGATTACAATCACAATTTTTTCTTTTTTTTTCAGGAAAAGCCATACTTTTATTTGGCACCTTTCTAAAGGCTCTGTGGATGTGTTTTTTTTTTTTTTTTAAAAAGACCTTTAATTTGATTTCACAAACATAAAACACCAATCTAATTATCTATCTAATTAAGTAGGACTTGACCTGTAAACTGGAACATGAGTGACAAAAATATTTGTTAAATCCCAAAGGATGTTAAGAAAGTATTATAACTAATCAATCATTTTAAATTAACAGTGGGTTAATGACTGTGTAATGTGAAAGGCGTTCAATAAAAAATTCTCATCATGTTCCTCAGTGGAAGAGCAATAACGATAACAGAAGACTTTATATGATGTTGCAGTTGTAGTCATTGTACTGTTCTCAACAATAGCTGTGTTAAGCTGAACACTGAACCCCACTATGTGTTACTCTAGGCAACAACTACAGTACATACAAAACTGTGTGGATGAGTGCTCATTTTATTACTAAAAGGTCAATGATTTGAGCTCAATGCTGAGCTCAATGCACGCATATCAATGCTGTGGTGGGTAGAAATTGCAGTAAAATCCATCCTGCGATTAGATAATGTCCTCAGAACGCTTCTCTGTCACTCAGTCATCCAAAGAAAATGAAGCATTACGGCCCATAATGTGAATAATATTCCACCTTCATGCAAGTAATTGTTTGATCGGGGCAGGAGTCAGCGATTTTAAATTCTCCTTGTAGATTACTTATTTAACATGAATGCTGATAAGAGGATTAAATGTATTTAATAGTCAGTCTGCACATGCATATAGATACAATAAGGTCCAAGTACATCTAAAATAATTTTAGGCAAATGACATTAATTTCAGACAATTTTTGTAAGCTAAATAACGCTTTTGGTGAGGAAAATAGGAAAATACTGGCATGGCCACTTACAAAGGGGTCCCTTGACCTCTGACTTCAAGATACAGCATGTGGATGAAAATGGGTCCTATGGGTACCCACAAGTCCCCTTTACAGGCATGCCCCCTTTATGAAAATCACATGAAGTTTTGGGTCATAGTCATAGTTAAGTCAGCACATTCACACACTGGCAGCTGCTGTTGCCTGTTGAGCTTGAGTTTACCATGTTATGATTTGAGCATATTGTTTTATGCTAAATGCCGTACCTGTGAGGGTTTCTGGTCAATATTTGTCATTGTTTTGTGTTGTTAATTGATTTCCAATAATTAATATATACACACACATTTGCATAAAGCAACCATATTTGCCCACTCCCATGTCGATAAGAGTATTAAATACTTTAAAGTACATTTGGAGCAGATAAAAAAATGTGCGATTAATTGCGATTAACTATTTGGATTGATTGATTGCCCTAAATTAAGCTGAACTGAATTTTATGTTTGCAATGTAACTGTATGTGTGAAATAGGCCACTGCTTTTTTTTTCTGCTGAATGCTTCTTGCATCGAGCGTTTGTATAAAGAGAAGCTGTCAGGGGAGATGCAAGCGTAACTGCTGTGTGTGTCTGTTGGTCTGGCAGATGGTTTACCTTTAAAATCTATTTGAAGCGACTTGACAGCCATAATAACAGAGCAATCTGTGCTTATGGAGCTGTTTGTTTCTGTGCTCTACGTTTTGTTCCTCTCGTTTTTTTTTTCTTTTCACTCTCTCTTGCTTTGTGTATGTGTGTGTATGTGTGTGTGTGTGTGTGTGTGTGTGTGTGTGTGTGTTCAGCTACCTGGATCTCCCTGCAGTTATTATTGTACTGTGAAATTATTTTCTCAGGCTAAAGCTCCGTGGAGATCGTGTGAAAGTGCCCTTTGATCAGCTGAAAGACGTTTTATTTTCCACCGTGGCTCCGAAGCAAAAAGCTCTCAGTCGCACAAAAGGAAGAAAACAGTTTGATTGACTGCAGAGTCGCACCAAGGGCAGCAAAAGCCACTTGTACTCTCATACTGTAGTATGGGTTCAGTTACATGCCTAGGTCAGATGGTGCAATCTCTGCTAGGATTAGAGGTTTGATTCCCACTGAAAAAACATTCGAATAATGAATTCTTATAATCTATGTAAGAATCAGAAATTGCTAAACAGTGACATCTGTGGCTGTTAAAGTCAATGACAGCATGATGTCGCTCAAGCTTGTACTCTCACTACATAGATGTGAGTGAGCATCGCTCAAAACAGTGAGGAGACACACACAAGACTATATGATTGAGTGGCATCATGTTGATTAACTTTAGCAGTTAGCCATCTAAACACATATCACTGTATATCTGTACATATCTGTACATTCACTTGACATTCTCAAAGCTAACTCTCTTCTGCTCTGCTGCTTGTTCATTTCATCACCGCTCACTCTCTCTTGCTTCAGTACTCATTTCCCATGTCAACCCACAACGCTAGTTTCCCCCCCGACGTCAGTCACATTCCTGATTGTCTGCAAGACAGGCTTCACTAGATATAACGTGGTTTTTTTGTGCTTCCGTGGAGTTTGTGTTGGAGTATGAGCAGTGGTGGGAGCTGTCATTTGTTGGCATTAATTGAACATTAGTTATTGTTGCACACTGGTAGCCCTGTAGCAGAGCTGAAAATAAATACACTTGCGAGCGACGTCACATCGGTTGGATTTTCCTGGAAAAAACATCCTGTACTCTTCCCTTTAAATGTCCCAGTTTTCCCAGTCTATAGGCTGATAGAGGAAACCCAAAAAAACCATGCAAGGTCTCATTTTTTAGGTCAGGTTCCAACATGTTCACACACTGGCAATAAAAAAGGAACAATTACAAAACATTTATATAAGTGTAACAACGTACATACTGTCCCTTTAATTAGTCTTAGTGTTAAAAGCACATCAAAACCATGCTTTTTTGTGACTGTTTTCTTCACTCTGCCATATGCATCTGCACTCTGTTAATGTGCCTTTGTGTGTATACCTGTTTGTTTTCCCCACAGCGGATGAGGACGAGGACAAGGACGACGATTTCCGAGCACCGCTCTACAAGAACGTGGAGATCAAGGGCATTCAGGTCCGGATGAAGTGGTGCGCCACCTGTCACTTCTACAGGCCGCCTCGCTGCTCCCACTGCAGCGTCTGCGACAACTGCGTAGAGGTGTGTATGTGTGTGTATGTGAATACAAATGTGCAGAGAGACTGTGTGTTACAGTATATTTGCAGGCACTGAAATCTAAGTCGTGTTTAGACTGATGTATTCTCTCTTTATTAACAATATGATGCTGCCTCTGGTAGCGCTGGGCATGTTTGATATGATATAAGATGCGGTTTGCATGTAATGCATGTAGCTTGAATCCATTCAGAGGCTTTTCTGTTGTGTCAACAATTAAAATCTGAGACAAACACTAAATATATACATGTAAATAATTTCTCAATATCAGTGTTTATGGCAAAAATTGTCTTCATTAAAAAACATAATTACTGGCATAAACATCAGCTTTTGGAAGCTCCAAGCATAAAAGGCTGTTATCAGTGTTAGCTTTCCAGTCCTCATTTTGGTCTTAAAATTTACACACCTACACACTGGGTGCAGAATTACACAGGTTGTATTCCTGCACTCTGTTTCCTTCTATGTGTTATTTATAAAAAGGCTCAGTGTTGTAGTTGGTTTGAGTGTTTCTAAAAGCCTAGTTAAGACTTGAATGAGGATGTAGATGATTATATACACGTCACCCGTGGAAAGTAGAAAGCAGAAAGGCACAACTGGATATTTATTGCAGTTAAAAGTTGATTATGGATTGAATGTTTCATTGAAATGTCTCTTCACCCCTTGCAACATTTTCTTCCTTGGCTTGTTTTGTCTCATTAGTCGAGAGATTTGAACTAGTCCCTTCCCAGTGATAAAAGATGATACACAGGTCAAAATTCATAAAGCTAAATTTACAATAAAATTTAAAGCCCAAGATGATAAGACGACATGTCGTGTCATATCATATTGTATGTGAAGCATTTCAGTCCAAGACAAATTTCCCTAAGAGGACAATAAAGTGTATCGTATCACATTTCTGAATTTCTCACTCCCTCTCTGGCTCCTCAGGACTTCGACCACCACTGTCCCTGGGTGAACAACTGCATTGGAAGGAGGAACTACCGCTACTTCTTCCTCTTCCTGCTGTCGCTGAGCATCCACATGGTGGGAGTTTTCTCCTTCGGCCTCATCTTCGTCCTCCACCACCGAGAGAGACTGGCGGCGCTGCACACCACCGTCACGTATCCTTTCACTGCTTTAAATCTCACGGCAAAGCCTGCTGCATTTTTAAATGGAGGATTTGGTTGGTTGACTATTTAAAGCTGGGGGAATCGGCAAGAGTACACTAGATTTTAAAAATGATCCAACCGCAAAACCCAGCCCAGTGTCAACTCTTTTCCAATGAGTGTAGCTAACAACACTAGCTCCAATAGTCGCTAAAAGTCGCCAAGTCAGCAACATTATATTATGAAGGTGACAGTGCACGCAGGTAGACAGCCTGTTCAATCATTACATTCAGGCCGAATGAATTGATTGGGTGGGTTTATTACAGTTGTGACAGCCACAGATGCCAGAGTTATTTATTTTTTTATCATCAGAGCATTTGATTTATTGATTGGTGTGTGGTTGTAATGAAAATTTCAATGGAGTTCAGTGGAGTTATTCTTCGAGTACATCTGGTGTTCTTGTGATCCCATATCGTTGTTGTTGAGCTTGACCTTTGTGTCCAGTCTGGTGGTGATGTGTATAGCAGGGCTCTTCTTTATTCCCGTCATGGGACTCACAGGTTTCCATATGGTGCTTGTTGCTCGGGGTCGAACAACCAACGAACAGGTGAGCACAGGAGCGGCTGACGTGCTTGCTCCAAAAACACACACAAACAAATTTCTGTTATTTATCTAGCGAAAGTCAACAGATCTGCTGCTTCACGCTGACTCACACTGCCTCAAACATTCACACCTGGAGCTGTCTGACTGCTGGCTACCACGCTTGCTTCAGGGAACCTTTGAAACAGTTGGTGAATCTTGACAAGCAAACCTGTGGTCACCACATGCATCGCAGGCACATGCCGGTGAATAATACAGTCCAGTTAGAGTGTGGACAGAAATAATTCCCATACACACTCATTTTGTGGAAGCGTCACCTTCTTTGTATTCAAGCACTCGACCTCTGTGCCTGCATGTGCATGTGCGTGAGCTGGGGCCTTCCTTCACTGCCGACTCTAAACAAGGCGTTGTGTTCCTCAGGTGACGGGCAAATTTCGTGGAGGTGTAAATCCCTTCACAAAGGGTTGCTGTGGCAACGTGGAGTATGTCTTATGTAGTCCCCTGGCACCTAGGTAAGACGCTTTATTATGCTTTTCAGGTTGTTTTTTTTTTCTGTCAGTACACATTTAAGTGAATGATTTTTAATGAATAGTGATGTATTCCTGCACTTGAGAGAATATAGAGTATAAGGTGGTGTATCGAAGTCCAGTGCAGCATTATGTAACTGCAGTAATAACACGGGCAGGGCCATTTTGTGTGTGTGTGTGTGTGTGTGTGTATGCATGGGCTCTGAGGTGGTTGCAGAGGTGTGTATCCAGTTCTGCCTGAGGAAAGGCAGATGGCTAAGAGAACTGAATCACTCTGAAGAACAACAGTTAATGGGAAACAGAGAGCAGAGCTAGTCAACGTGCCACACACAAACACACACACACAGCATCGCTAGAAAACCCAAATACCAGTTTTACAACCTATGGGGACGAGTCAACAGTGTGACTGCAGAGAGACAACATCAGGCGGGGGTGACATGCTGTGTTACAAGCATCTGCTGTCAAGTTGTTGCATCGTCCCTAATGGGAGCTATTTATCTACTGAGCCACCGACTCAAAGCAGAAGAGTATTTTTTAAAATCTGACTGCAAATCATTTAGAAACATTGTGTAGGGGTACCACACATTTTATTCCCCGAGCTTCCACGCCATTAAGATAAACATGGCGCTGCGTGAGTGGCCGCCTGTTACAGCAGCTCCTGCTCATTCTAGAGTTTTTTCTCTTCAAAAACTTTTTATTCTTTTCTTTCATTTGCCATTATTAAGTCCTCTAATTTAACAGTCTTTCCGGAATTATGGAGACCAAAGCAGCAGCTTTGGTCGTAACTTTTCATCACTTTTCACGATGTTTACGTCCGTGTGCGGGGACCCGACGAGCAGACCCTTTGTTTACACCAGGGATCAGCTGTTGGCGCTCCGCAACACAGCGCCCCTCACCCAGAGGAAAGACCCGCTGTTCCCCCGGAGAAAAGAGGAGAAGAAGAGGATGTCGGGCTGGAGCTCAGCGCGCGCACGGAGGATGAAATACAGACCAGTCCTTCCGTCTGTTTTGATGGGGAATGTGAGATCTCTCCCCAACAAGATGGACGAGCTGGCGGCGCTGACCCGACATCAGAGGGAATATCGGGAGTGCAGTATGATGGTGTTCACCGAGACGTGGCTGACGGCGGCGACCACGGACGCGGTGACGGAGCTGGACGGGTTTAGGTTGGTGCGGGCGGACAGGACGAGAGACAGCGGAAGAGGAAAGGAGGAGGACTGGCGGTGTTTGTGAATGATAGATGGTGTAACCCTGGTCACATCACTGTTAAAGAACAACACTGCAGCAGGGACATCGAGCTGCTCGCTCTTAGCATGAGGCCGTATTATTTACCGCGGGAATTTACACATGTTATTATGATGGCTGTGTATGTTCCCCCCTCTGCTAACGGTGACACAGCTTGTGATGTCGTCTATTCAGTCACTAGCAGGCTGCAGACACAGCACCCTCAGGCCCTCCTCCTGGTCTCTGGAGACTTTAATCATGTCTCTCTGTCCTCCACTCTACCAACTTTCACCCAGTATGTGTCATGCTGCACACGGGACAATAAAATCCTGGACTTACTGTATGCTAACTGCAAGGAGGCATACACATCATCCCCCCTCCCCCTGGGAAGATCAGACCACAACCTGGTTCATCTCCAGCCTGTGTACAGACCCCTGGTACACAGAGAACCAGCCGTCTCCCGCACAGTGAGGACATGGTCCAAGGAAGCTGAGGAAGCTCTGCAGGACTGTTTCAACACAACAGTGTGGGAGGAACTCTGGGACTCTCATGGGGAGGATATAGACGGACTGACGGGCTGCATCACGGACTACATAAACTTCTGCGTGGAAAACACCTTGCCAACCAGGACGGTAAGGTGTTTTTCCAATAACAAACCGTGGATTAATCCTGATATAAAGGCCCTCCTTAAGGAGAAGAAGAGGGCCTTTAGATCAGGAAATAAGGAGGAGCTGAAGGCTGTTCAGAGGGAGCAAGGAGGAAAATCAGGGAGGGGAAGAACAGCTACAGGAAGAAGATGGAGGAACAGCTGCAGCAGAACAACATCAGTGGAGTCTGGAAAGGCCTAAAAACCATCTCAGGCCACAAGAAACCAGACTCCAAGGCTGTGGGAGACCTAAAGTGGGTGAATGATTTGAACCACTACTTTAACAGGTTCAATGAGTCACCTACACCTACCCCTCCCCCAGCCCAGTCCACCCTGCTGCAGTTCCCTCCATCTCCCACTTCAAGACAGTGCCCCCCTCCTCCTCCTCCTTCACCACCTTCAGCACAACAATACCCCCCCACTACATCGACACCTACAGCTCTACCTATGGCTCCAGCAGACCCGTCACACAGACAACCCCCTCTGCTCCACTACACAACTCTACTCCCCCACCCCCTCCTCTGCCTCTGACACACAGCCCCCCTGCTCCAGTTTGTCCTTCACAACACTTCAGGTGAAGAACCAGTTCATGAAGATGAACGTGAGGAAGGCTACGGGTCCAGATGGCATCAGCTCCAGGCTCCTGAAGTCCTGCGCAGATCAGCTGTGGGGACTTTTGGACGTCTATTCAACCTGAGCCTGAAGCTGAGGAAGGTACCACAACTGTGGAAGACATCCTGCGTGGTACCTGTGCCCAAGACCCCACACCCCAAGGACCCCAGCAGCTTCAGGCCGGTGGCATTAACATCCCACCTGATGAAGGCCCTGGAGCGCCTGGTCCTCCAACATCTCCGCCCTGTGGTGAGTCCATCCATGGACCCACTACATTTGCCTATCAACCTGGCATTGGGGTGGATGATGCCGTCATCTTCCTTGTGGACCGAGCTCTGTCTCACCTGGAGAAGCCTGGGAGCACTGTGAGGATCATGTTCTTTGATTTCTCCAGTGCTTTCAACACCATCCAGCCGACACTTCTGGGGGACAAACTGGAGACTGCAGGGGTAGATCAACATCTTACATCCTGGATACTGGACTACCTCACAAACCGCCCACAGTTTGTGAGGACACAGGACTTCATTTCAGACACGGTGGTCTGCAGTGTGGGGGCCCCGCAGGGAACGGTTCTGGCTCCGTTCCTCTTCACGCTCTACACTGCAGACTTCACTTACAACTCACCAACCTGTCACCTGCAGAAGTTCTCTGATGACTCTGCTATCGTCGGCCTCATCACTGATGGGGACGACGCGGAGTACAGAGAACTTTCCCAGGACTTCGTGGACTGGTGCCTGCAGAACCACCTCCAGATCAACGCGGGGAAAACTAAAGAGCTGGTGGTGGATTTCCGCAGGCAAACTCATCCCCCTCCAACACCGGTGAACATCCAGGGATCAGACATTGAGATGGTGACATCTTATAAATACCTGGGTGTTCACCTGAACAATAAACTGGACTGGACAACAAACTCCTCTGCACTCCATAAGAAAGGCCAGAGCAGACTGTATCTGCTCAGGAGACTGAGGTCTTTTGGAGTGCAGGGGACCTATTGAAAACTTTCTATGACACCGTGGTGGCATCAGCCATATTTTATGGAGTGGTTTGCTGGGGCAGCAGCATCACAGCTGCAGACAGGAAGAGGCTGGATAAGATTATCAAAAGGGCCAGCTCTGTCCTGGGATGCTCTCTGGACACAGTGCAGGTGGTGGGAGAGAGGAGGACGATGGCTAAGCTGTCATCCATGATGGAGAAGGACTCCCACCCCATGAGAGATACCATCAGAGCTCTGGAGAGCTCCTTCAGTGACAGGCTGCTACACCCTAAGTGTACGAAGGAGCGTTACAGAAGGTCCTTCCTGCCTGCAGCTGTTAGACTCCATAACCAGCACTGCTCCCAGTAGACCACAATCACAGTCAAATTCACAACAAACTCACCGGACATAAGTGCAATAAGGACTTTATACAATTATATCATTGATGTGATGGACACATTTTTTCTGTCTTACTTTTTTTCTATTTTCTATTATGTATATACTAATTTATTTTTATTTGTATTGCTGCTGTAACGTGTAAATTTCCCCACTTGGGACTAATAAAGGAATATCTTATCTTATCTTATCTTATCTTAAATATTAAATCAATTACACTGACAGCCCTTTTGATTATGGAAAAACCCTGTATGACTCACTTAACTGCAGTTTTTCTGTCAGGAAGTTGTATTTGAAATGTCTGTTTTAAACAGTGTAACTAGCCAAATGGGATTACACAAAGTGCTTCATTAATTTCATCACTGTGTATCTGTGGAAGGCTAACATGGGCTGATAGTGGAGGGTAAAGTGCTGTATATCAAGTAGGAGATGAGTACTGAAATAATTAGGGCTGTCAAAGTTATTTGTGATAATAATGCATTAACGCAAATTCATTTTAATGCCGCTATTTCTTTAACACATTCACATACACAATTACAACATAACAATTTTGCGATTTTTAATTAACCTCTTAAAATCTGTGGGCTCAGTTTTAAAGCCAGAGTGAAGATACTGGCATCATACGAAACTAGAAAACCTTGTCAAACAATGTCATAGCTTGTCGCAAAGGAGGCTAAATAACGCTCCAAATTTACGCCAAATCTTTGTGAGGAAAAACTGTCATGGCTATTTTCAAAGGGGTCCCTTGACCTCTGACCTTAAGATATGTGAATGAAAATGGGTTCTATGTGTAGCTATGGAGTCTCCCCTTTACAGACATGCCCACTTTATGATAATCACATGCACGTTTGGGCAAGTCATAGTCAAGTCGCCACACTGGCTGACACACTAACTGTTGTTGGGTTTGAGCCATGTTATGATTTAAGCATATTTTTTTATGCTAAATGTAGTCCCTGTGAGGGTTTCTGGACAAAATTTGTCATTGTTCTTTATTTGATTGCCAAAAATATATACATACATTATATATATATATATATATATATATATATATATATATATATATATATATATATATATATATATATATATATATATATATATATATATAATATATGCATACAATTAATTATGGACAATCATGCACTAGGGGCTGTCAGTTAATTGACTGACAGCCCTAGTAATAACATTAGTAATGTTAGCTGCTGTAGTGTAAACCTGTGTTTTTTATTTATTCAGAAAGTTTACTGACTCTGGTACAACTTAAATATTCCTTCTAGATAGTGTCAAACAGATTACTGTTGTAGGAGTCTCCCTTCACATAACGTTTTTAGAAGTTATTCTGTATGAACATAAGGTACATGAAACAGTGTTTCTCATGTAGAAATAAAGATTCACTTCCCGGATTTCCCTCCGGGGATTAATAAAGGTTCATCTTATCTTATCTTATCTAAAGATTTGGGTGCAGTGAAACTAGAATAAGAAAAAAATAAAAGAAAATTAATTCAGTTTGCAGCAAATGTTTCTCTACTGAAGACAAAGCTTGTGCCCCCCTCCTTTGCAGTTGTGTATACTTTTTTTTAATCTAATTGTGTGCTGATTTGGCTGTTACACGTTTGAAAGCTTGTCATCCTGGTTGTAGCCAATGAGATACCATATCACTTAAGATTTCAGATGTAATGGCAACACTGAATGACAGGACTATACTAAACATTATAAATGGGGAAAGTACTGTGGCAGTAAATAATCTGTTTATTCATACCTGTTGCCCTTTTTTATGCAGGTACATGTTGGACCCCAGGAAAAAGCCCCAAGTCAAAATTCAGCCTCCATTTATCAGACCTGACCTGTCAGAGAGGCAAATCACCATCAAGATCAGTGACAACGGCATCCACAGCACCATCATCAGCAAGGTGACTTTTTCACAGTTGTAGACATTTCCCTGTTTCTCCATCAGCCAACTGACCTACATGTAGTCCTTCTGCATGGGATGTAACCATTTTCTCTTGCTTTGTTCCCATAGTCTCATGTCACAAATGTGTAATTTAGTATATCCCCAGTTCTGTTCCCAGTTTCTTATTTTAATACAGGTTCACACTCCAGGCAGCATATAAAAGGATGCAGTAGCTCACTAAAGTCAGACATATTAGAGAATTTCCTCATTTCTAAAGCAGGATATTATTAGACATTTGACGTCAAAGCCAAGTGACTCACGGATAGGGGGAAATTAATTACACTTTTTTTTTCTACCCCAAATACTATGTATATAGCAAACATATATCAAACATATCCCCATAATATTAAAAGAAATTTGGAGGCCATTGGTTTCATTTAATGTCATGTATTATGAAAATCAAAATGCAGAGATTTGGAAATTTTGTGATATAGTTAAGTTATTAGTTCTTAAAGGCTGTATTCATACCAGATCAGGCATTTTCAGGTATTTTGGCTGTAGCTGCGGCAACCGCAGGGGGTAAGCTGTAAAAAGTAGGAAAAGAATCAACTTTTGGAGAAACACAACCCAATGTCATGTTGCAGTAGCTACTTGCCTAACCGGTGATCCAGAGCTGTACAGCCCCACCATGAAAGAATAAAAGCTGTTAATAGTAACAGTCAACGGGTCATTAAAGTGTCTCCCACACACTGCTCGCTTGAACTCTGGATCTGGTGTGAATGCAGTCATAGGTGTGATAGCAGATTTTGTGTGTACCATTAAAATACAATCATCTCATCAGCCTAAAGCACAAAGAGGGACTCGAGTGAAGAAAAATGGCTGGTTCCCTTTATGGGTAACCAGAGAGATTCAGTTATTTTCTGATGTTCAGGTTTGGTCAGTGACAACTTTTGTGAAGTGAAATTTAGGACCAAAATAGAAAACTGCCTCTGACTTAAATGGAAACTACAACAATTTTACACACCAAAGTCTGTTTACAGGTGTTGGGGAGTAAAACTTCATATGTGAAAAAACAGCTGTATTAATTATTTTATGCTATATGAAGTCTGATAAATAGCCTTAAGTGATGTCACTGAGTCAGCGCAAGTTGGATTTGTGGTGAAGTGAGCTAACCACACCTCTGTAGCTCACCCCTCGTCTCTATTTGATACCAGCCGCTTGAGTCTACATTAGCTGCTACAACTAGCACAACACAACCAAATCACTGAATGAACCGTCGACAGACGAGTTGCATTATGGATAATGTGGGCAGTTTTGACAAGGAAGAAGGCTTGGATTTAAAAAAGATGACATATTTGGTTCCACTGCATTGATTTGGGGTTTAAACTGAGTGTAATGCTAAATAAGTAAATAAGAAAAAATGTTAATCCATTAATGACAGTTTCACCATTTCCACAAGTAGAGCAGCTGTCTCATGCAGCTATGCTACCTTACAACCGTCTGTGAGAGGTGTGTTGATGCATCCCTAGCTCTAATGCATGCTCTTTTCTATTTCATCTGCTGTTCCCCCACCTGCTCGGGATGCTTTTAACACCCTTCTCTCCTCTCTGTAGTCTAAAAGCAGCCTGGATGACCTGGACGAGAAAGAAACCCAGCCACCGCTGCCACCCAAAGCTGACCGGTACAACCAGCTGAAGAGCCAGATGACCTCCAGCGAAGGTAAGAAACACAAGAACAAAGTCTCCCTGTGTTCACCAACAACTCTTTCTCTCTCTCTCTCCCTCCTCTCCTGTCAGTCACCATCAATCCCATTTCTCTTTCATGCCACGGCCTGTACCAAACAGCACTTCTCCATACTCCCTCTGTTCATCACCAGTGTCCCAGTGTGTGACTTGTGTCTAGTTTAGCGTGATAAATGTCCGTCCCAGTGGTAGGTCAATGGCCTTTTAATGCTGGGCTGGAGAATAGACGTGATTTGTAGTGAGGAGGCAAGTCCTGTTCACTGAATCAGCACTTGGTTTGTGGTACAATGGAGAGATTTCAGAGTGAATCATTACAGCATGAATCACCACCTTTTTCTGCTGGTGTGTAGCAATGGAGCCACACAGAGGGATGGGAGAGGACTATGGTCTAGAACCAGGACCCTAACTAAAAAATGATTATTGTGGGTGGCACAGTGGTACAGTGGTTAGCTCTGCCACCTCACCGAAAGAGGATTGCAGGTTCTTAGGACCCTTCTATGAGAAGTTTGCACGTTCTGCCCGTGTTAGCATGGGTCCTCTGGCTTCCGCTCACAGTCAAAAGACATGCAGGTTATGTTAATTGTTGAATCTAAATCACACATAGGTTTGAATGTGAGCATGAATGTTGTCTGTGTCTATGTGTCAGCCCATGATAGTCTGGCAACCTGTCCAGGGTGTACCCCACCTTCATCCCATGTTAGTTGAGAATGGCTCCAGCTCCGCCACAACCAGCTGAATAGGATAAGCAGTTACAGATAATGGATGGATGGATGGACATACTATTGTGGTGTAACTTTTACAGCTACAGGTGTTATCCAGAGGTACGGTGTTCTTTATACTGATGCATTCAATAGAATGAAGTGTCTACATATAGTGTACAACATAGTGTGAACCTACAACAGCAGGTTCCCTCCAGAGGATCTCCAGTGCCGTGGTGCATTATTTCAGGGAGTGAACACTTTCTGCTCTTCCATGGAGCACTATCACTCCCTGGTGGTACTTCTCAGTACTGCATTCGGTCTAAATGGATCACCTCCCTTATTTAAAAGCAAAATAGAGGACTCTGAAATTGTGGAAGTTTGTGTTCTTTGCATAGCCCTCAGAGACACATACAGAAGTTTCATGCTTTGTTCGTCAGGGATGAGGTAGTTCGTCAAATATAGGCTGCATCACAGCTTCAGTCATAGAATGGGCTCATACTGTCTGACTACCCAGCCACTCCAGTTCATTTGTAGGAACAGTGATGGTGTGTGTTTCAGAAGAACTCAATCCCTACAGCCTCTTTACTCTGACAATTGAATTCAGCTCTGAGGTCTAGTCCTTTCCCCCAGAACTGACTTTCAATCAGAGCTGGTGTAATAATGTCATTTCTGAAACCTGCACAGTGTTAACTCTTGTCTCTGTTAACTCTTCTTTCTGTGTGTGTTAGTAGATAGTTCTCTTTCTGGTAAGACCCACCCGTCCACTCCAGCCATGTACAAATTCAGGCCGTCCTTTGGCACCATGCCTAAAGTCCACTACCACACTGCTGGAGAGAAGGTAAGGCATGATTTGTTTGGCACTTATACTGTATACAGTATATGAGGTACATTCTCAATGCAATATCATTATTAGCTCCATGCTAATAGCCAAGGGGTTATTGCTGGTTGAAAAGCTTCAGTAGCAGTTGTTAAAGACAAGGACTTCATTCACATTTCTCCTAAGATTTTTTTCTGCTGTTTGCTTCTCAGATTGTCATACCAGATGACCGGAAGACCTCGGCCATCTTGGAAGAGGGTGTCCGCAGTCATGACTACCGATCTGAGCCAAACCTGGACCTGCCCGAGTACACCAATGCTCCCCTCCACCGAACCTTCCAGTCCTCTCCCCTAGAGCTGGATGCTGACCCCATCAACTCCCGCTCTCTCAGCCTGAAGCAGGGTCACCGCCGGCCAGAGAAGGGCCAGCTCCCAGCCCTACAGCCGCAGACGGTCACCTCCACCCCGTACAAGAGTGTCTTCTCACCCAACACGCTCTCCAACCGTAATGGCAGCTTGTCTTATGACAGCCTGCTCAACCCCAGCATCTCCCCAACCACTGCCAGCGAGTGCATGGCCCACCGTGGCATGCCGTCCATGGGGTTTCACTCACCCTACCTGCCCACCAAAATGTGCCACATCCGGGAACCTGAAATGCAGAGGCACCAGGTCGCCCCCTCCTACAGTCCAGTGATGCCACCCAGGGGGATGGGCAGGCAATCCCCTCACCTAAGGGACAGGGACCGAGACCCATCCCCGGTGCGCTATGACAACCTCTCCCAGACCATCATGGCCTCCATTCAGGAGCGAAAGGAAATGGAGGAGAGGGAGAAGCGGCAGATATTGCATGGGCGCTCCCAGACCCATATATATGCCCAGGACTCTGGTGTGTTTGATGGGGGCTATGGCTTACCCCCAAATGCTTGCTACCCAGATGGGCCTCGCGGCCCAAGCTCCAGAGGTCCAACACCCCCAGCCTATGGAGGCTCCCGGGACAACCTGATGGGGGTCGGGCTGGTGAGCTACGGACAACGAACCCCCGTGTTGCGCCATGCCGGCTCCACACTGGGTCGTGCCCCTAGGACTTCATCCACCTCCCTGCACACAGATCACAGTAGCAGCAACAGCAGCCAGAGCAGGGCTACTTGCCCTGAGGGCCCCTATCGGTCCCCATCCCACCAGCCCCATTCCCCTGCTATGCCCCGATCCCCCTCGTACTCCCACCAGAAACTCTCCTACATCAGTGCCCATGAGAGGACAGACTCACCTCGTCCAGGGGGCCCAAGGTATGAATCCTAACGTTACGCCTGTGGGACTGCATGCATTGTATTGAGCCAATGGGGACTGGTGCGCATTGAATGTATTCCCACTGGAAACCCTGCTCCCTCTGCTGGACACAGCCAGCAGTTCGTGGGCACTAGTGTACTAGCCCTAACTCGGGCATTGTGTAGCATTGGTAAATGTGTATGTCCAACCGTAATGTCCATTTATTCATGTTAAGCAACTGTCTGGTGTGAATTATGTTCTGATTATGTTTGCCTTTCTAGTAAAATATCATTTTTTTGTATTATTTCACAAATGAATAAAGTTGTGTAACTCCTCTCATTTCTTTTTCTTTTGCATGCTCTTCACATACTCATCTAACATTTCCAAGCCTTTTGCCTCACTACCAATGCACTTTCAACTAATCCGAAACCATCTTGCAAATCTTTTTTTTTTGGCATTTAAAACCATCCAGACAACTAATCTGCATGTTGCCATAACCCTTGATGTTTAGCTTGCGTTTTATCTATTTGGCTCTTTCTGTTGAATCATTGTTCTTATTCTTTTCTTTCCACTCAGAGAGGCCATGAAAGTTAACGGGCAAATGGACTGCCACCCCAGCACCCAGGGTTCCACCCTCAGCCCCAGTCGCCACAGTAACGTCAAAAAGGTGACGGGTGTAGGAGGCACCACGTATGAGATATCAGTGTGAGCAGGGACACTGCAGCCACCTCCGATGACAACGACCACCCTGCCACAAAGAGATTCTCTCCTCTGTTGTTATAGTGCAGTCTAGTTAACGGCCAGTCAGGGGCACGTTATTTGGAGCTATTGTCCAATCAGAGGATCTGTGTGCCCTTGTGTGGGTCTTTCTAGCCACATGCCTGTATGTGTTCGTACCGGAGGGGTTGCTTGTCAGTTGATACCGCTGCAAGCTGTATGTGTGACGAGTGTCTTGTCATTAACATTTTATGGCACATCATCTTAAGAGTGGACCGTTAATGTTATTACCATTGTCTCTCAACTGTGGTCATGAAGCGTACGTTGTTCCAAATGTCACTCAAACTTTGCTCCAGCGAGCGCTGAAGGCACTACAGATGAATTAAACACTGACATCCTCACCGTGGACCTCTGTGAGAAGACTAATTTCCTTTCTGAGTCAATTGACCTCAAGAAGTCAAGGTGCTTCACATTAACTTGTACTGTTCATGCCGTCTCCAGCATACTGTAAATGTTGGAGTTGTTCAGCTTTGAGAAGTGATGGAGAACCGATTGGTTAGATCAGCACCAACTGCATTTGCAGGCAACAAGATAAGTGAGGTGAGAAGCTGGGATAGGGGATATCGAGAGGGGAAAGTCACAGTATCATGTCTGGTGGTTGCATTCAAATTTCATTGAGAAAACTTGCTGTTGATTAAAAATAAACTTCTTTGTCAAAAAGAAATTTCTCAGGAATGAGTGCAACCAGCAGAGATGCTAGTTGATATTAATTCATACGTTATGAATGACTCCTTTTATTAGGGCTCGAGTATAGCTTAGCCCCCTTTATTCTCTTCACAAAGGTGCAGTACATCATCGGCTTCTGTTTGTTTTAGTGACGTTCAGTTCGGTGATTTCAACATGACACAAGTGCTGGCAGATACATTTGTGTTCTGAAAAATCCGAATACCTCATCCGAAGAGTTCAGACCGAGTCCAGCCTCGCACAACCAAAACAACTTTCTGTTTGTGTTTTGTCAAAAAAAAAAAGAAAGAAGAAACATTGTTTGCGTGTAAGTTGTTTGTGTTATAATCATAGGAATGGAAAGGTGTAGAGAAACAAGCCATTGTCCCATGTAGTAAAATGAAGGTCACCCATTCATTATTTTGTAGTTTTTTTAATGGCTTTGTTTCCTTTTTATATAGCCAACCTTTCAAAAGCTATGTTTGATACATCTTTTTTATACAGATAAATAAGCCTGGAACAGATGTTTTATTTTGAGTGGAGGTTTTTTTTTTCTGTTAAATTTTAAAGTCAATAAATAAATGAGTTCATTACAGTAAATATAGCTTGCTCTACCTTGCAGTGTAAAGAAAAATGTATAATGTAATGTTATTAAGGACGGGATATATTAATGTCACAATCTTTGATGAGTGAACTCAGTCACTGACATGCCAGTGTCAATGTGTGCTGTACACAAGTCAAGGATTGGCCTTGCCTTGAGATTTCACGCCAAAAGTGGCTACACACCCCTTAATTTCTCAGACAGTGAATGGGTTAACATCACTACCATGTCACAATCACACCAAGGAGACTGAACATGTCAAATCAATCCATTTGCAGCAGCTGTCTGGTACAGCTCCAGTATTACCTACCACTCAGATACAAACTTTTTTTTTTTTTATTTTGCTTTTAATTGAAAAAAGTCTCAGATCATGTATTACTTTTGACCATAAAAATGAACTTATATCTCATTAAGTGAAAGGTTTTTATTTATATTTTGCACCATCTGAATATGAAAAACTGGATGTGGAGTGGTAGATTTGGTCCAGTTACATTTGCATGGAGACTAAACCATTGTTGCCTTTTGAGAGGAAAAGCTACTTTTCATACAAATATGAAATGTGGCTCGTTGAAACACGATTGCACACTAATGGATAATGACCTACCATTAGTGTTTTGTGTCGAGCAGCAGATGGCAGGAGCGACAGACTGGGTAAGAAGGTTCTGGAAGGAAGGTGTACAAGGTAATGGATGATCTCGCTTAAGTATGAAATGCCATCACTTTTTACAGGATCTGTTTTCTTCCCATATCTTCTGATGCAGTCATGGATTCCTGTCTCCAGAGTGTCAAGGCTGGTAGCTGTGGTAGAGTCTTGCTTTCTGATAAGGTTGGATGTTATCAAAACCTTCTGGTTAGTATGGCCTCCCTTTTAAGGTCTCACCCAGCTGCCTTACCATGAACACAGTAATGTGAAGTAACAGGATACTCTATTCAAGTCATGTATTTCTGAATTGTTAAAAGTTGTTTTTGTTGTGAGGCTGTGGTATACAGGGATAGTTTCTTGGCAAATCTGATGGGTGGCAGTGAAACAGCTAATTGGAAAATACCCAAACAAGCCGTAAGAGTTGCCAGAAAATACCCCTATCTATCACGACCACGTATGAAAACTATCGATGTCATTCCTCTTTAAGATGACTGCCATTAGTCCAATGTTCTTACTTTTGGGATGGACATCACTGCAGGTCAGGGACCATTCCTGACAGTAATCAATCTGTTGTATCAGCCACAAGCTGATTTGTTTTCTGAAACTCAAATAGACAGTTCAATATGTATTAAAACATAGAATATACTGTAAATGTACACACGTTCCTATTTTTGTGAAGAGGAAATGTTTCCCAATGACCTGAGCAGAGTAAATAAAGTTTCCAACTCTGAGTGAATGAGATTGATTCTTGTGAATTAAAAAAAAAAAGGTTTATGGTCCATGGATGTTATTAAAAAGTTCAGTTGATATTTTAAAAGTCAAAATATATCCTAGCCTCTGTATGATTGGTAGTTTACATACAACTAGTCACATGACCTTGTTTAAACTCATAACTAATATAATCTTTTAGTTCCCAGGAAACAAGTGATTTTATGAATGCAAACGTGGTCTTTGACAGCTTTTATTCGAAGGTGGAGGAAACATTTCAAATCATTTAAGTGCAAATGAAAAGCAACATTTCATCCATATACATGTATTTACAGATGCACTGGCACTTAGATGCACTTTAGAGGCAAGGTTAAGAACTCAATTAGTGGAAAGAAAAGGAAGAGGGTGGTGAGCACACATCAGATAGGGCACACTCTGTTACATATACTCTACATGCTTCAAGTCTGGAAATGTTATGATCATCTAAAGAATACAAACTGGATATCCTGGTGAGGAACTTAAGCCAGAGCATAGCTGCACCAAACTGATGAACTGTTGACTTTGGACTTAATGGTTTTCAGATAAAACAAAAAGGAAAAAAAATGAAATACTTAGCTAAGTGCATCTGATCTCCTATCAGTCAGCTATCAGTGGATGCTGTGATCTGCAGCACACATCTGATGCCCCTCAACTGGAGTGGATTCCTCTTCTAGTCAGTTCCCAACAGAACTAATGAAAGAAGGAACCATGAAAGAACTACTTCTACAAGGCATCCACTGAAGTATTCGCCTTAATTGCTGTTTCTAACAGTGGAAGCGTGGACAGGGTGAGAGGGCCCACTGAGATGCATCATGGGATTTTATATGTATAATGTACCTCCAAGAATGCCTGGTCCCTGACCCTGTGCTGCTGAACAAGCAGGCTACATTATCCTCTCAACCTACAAACAAACTCTGCTTCAGAATAACAAAAAAAATAAAAAATAAAAAAAAATACCCCAATGTGGGAATTATCACTATCACAAGCCTCTTCACAGTTTGTCAAATGTAACATTGAACTGTTGATGACGAGGATGGAAAGCGTGGCATTCCATGGTGCAAAGAGGGGAAGGGGTGGGGGTGGGCTTCTTTTTTTTCATAAATTCGCTATCTTGTATTTCCCCCCCAGTGGCATCAAGGACTTGTGATCTTGAGGCAAAACATAATAAAAAAAAAAAACTAATAATATGCAAGTGTCCAAATTCAGTTCATTTAGAGTCTATTGTAGAAAAAGAGGAAAACTGATAAATTGAAGATCAGCAAAGCAAGTTCTTGGTTCTCAATTCTTCTCCTCAGCCTTCACTTCCTTTTTCTCATCTTCTTTCTTCTCAGTCTCCTTTTTGTCCTCTTTCTTCGTTTCTTCTGATGCCTTGTCTTTTACGGAGAGCTCCTCCAGCTTCTCTGCCACTTTGTTTGCGCTATCAGTGTTGCCTATGGCAAAACAGTGAAATGTGCAGTGAAATAAAAAGCTGTCCAAGTTTAACCACAACTCAGTTGCACGTCTCCAGCTCGCCCAACACGCAAGTTAGTCTTTACAGGAAACATTACTGCTATTTTTGCATCTCAACTCACTCCATATCCCACCTCTTCAAACGGCCACTTTTTGCAAGTTGTGATTTTAGGTGGACCGTATGACCTTTTGCTAATGTGATCATACAAAAAAATAGTGTTAACCTGTGATACATCTGAATTGTAATGTAGCCGAACGTACCGACACCAGCCTTTCAGAAAGCCAGTAAAGTGTTACATTCTGCACCTTCATGTAGCAGACAGAAAAAGTTCCAGGCTGGAGTGAACAGCAAGGAACAGAGTGAGTCTGCATACTCATGAAACTTGTCATGCAAGATGTAATGCTGCATGTCTCAACACATACTAAAACCTACGTAGAGCAGTGTGTTGGGGGCCCTGAAAATATGAAATAATGCTGTGGTACCATGTAAAATGGATTACAACATTAAATAACTTAAAAGAAAAGAAAACCCAAACACTTTCACATTTGTTGAGAAATCCATCTCATCTAAAATGCAGCTTATCAACTTAAAATATTTTATTAGGAATATGCCTTAAGTTTCACATACCTGTTCCATCTAGAGTTTTTTTGATCTCCTCCTTGCACTCGTCAAACTTCCCCTTGAACTTCTGAGCATCTGTAAACAGAACGGAGTTGGTGCATATTCACATCGACATGCTCTTGTATGTTTGCTAATGCAGTATGATTAAGCAGCCTCATTGGCAACCAGGAAAACCTGGAAGAAAATAGCTGCTGGAAATGTGTTGCCTAAAGTTTAGATGCAGAAAATGGGCTTCTTACAGCAGTTTGTCACTTGAGTGTGACGATCGCACTGTATGTGTCAAGTGTTTTTCAAGGTTTGAGTGTATCACACTGTCTGTAAATCGCTAATACTTAAAATCATACCTATTCCTGACTGATCAGAACTTTTGTAATAAAGGATCATTAGATCTTATTAATAACATTGTACCTAGTATAATGACAATAAAGGCTTTCTATTCTATTTATTTATTGACAATTTCACTGTAGGGTTTATCAAGACATGCCACAATGATGGCTAATGTATTGCTTTACTAGAAACATAAATGCACTCTTATTCAGTGAAAATAAGCAAGGTTATTTTAAGTGGGAAGATGTTTTAAACCCATGTGTTTTCTAGCATATGTGTTGGTTTTAAATTTTAATTCTATAATATAATTATGTACATAAAATAAACCTGTCTCAAAAATAACTAAAATAAAAATATATCTCAATTGACTCAAATCATGTGAATCTACTAAATCAAATCAACTTCTAAATGTGCAAAATAAGAAAATTCATACATTTGTTCAATTAAGCCAAAAAAAAGTGGGGGACACCACCTCTCAGCTGAGTGCACACACACACTGCATGGACAGCAAAATGCAACATTGGGCAAAAAGCGAGTTGTTTGCATCCCTGTGATATATAAATACTTACTTTCTGCATTTAAAAAGCGTATTGCCAGGAGTTCAGGTTTGGGGCTTTCGTCAGCGTAATCTGCTAGTGTGTTCCACACCCATGCCCTGTCACAGCCAGTGTTGGGCTTCAGCTCCATGGTAGGCATAACTGTAGTTCACAATATGGGAAATAAGGTTAAAACATGAAGGCAGCGATATAAGCATATACACTATGAGGTCATCATAGTCAGTGGTTGCGCAACCATTAGCTGGACATAGCTGGACCGCTTAGACTAATGACTAATTGAATAATCTAAACATTTTTGATTAGTTTGATGCTGTTTCTATTCTTCTTACCAGAACCTGTAGTCCACCTACAGTTGGGAAAACTAATAATCCTGTTAGCAGGCACCACACGCTTGTCTTCTCTTGTTTGGAGGAATACAAATATTCAATATAATGCACTTATCTGAGCAAAATGAGAGGCATCCTTAGTCAACCCGTGAACATAATCATCACAGATTAGGATGTCACAGATAACTTCTCCAACGGTGAGAGCACAAAGATGGTGCACACCAGTTTTCCAAGCTACAGACTGCAATTACCTGCAGGTTGTAGTGCAACAGCAAGACTTCCTCCCCTGTTCCCTCACCTACAGTTCAATGCTTGCCACTAATACCACCAACTTGAGGTTTCCGCAGATACACTGAAACATTTGTGGGGGAGCTTGTTGACCAAGTATCTGTAGTGCAAGTACCTATGTGTATATCAGATAGCATACATGGCTTTGTCATGAAAAACCAAATGTACATATGCACACAAGTCAGCACGTACAGGTATGCTTTAAATACCTTTGGGTATACACTACATTTAGCTATCATTAACTTACTACTATATTAAACATACATTTGGAAATAGAAATTTTAATGTGTGTGTTATTAAGGTCAGTTAATGTTTATCCTTTTTTTGTTATTTTCTGTCATGATATAAAATAGCAATTAAATGATATGTCAACTTGACTCACTGTGATGATTGGCACAAATCTTCAAGGTTCGGTCTCTCCTCATTAGGAGGCGGATTGTGCCCTTCTCTTTGTGTTTCAGCAGCTTGACATCACCGGTTCCTCTCTCCTTCCACTCTGGTGGGTCGTTCTCAGAGGCAAAACGATATAGTTTAGCCCGCCTGGGAAAGCAATGGCATACTAGCTTACATATACAATACACTGGCTTATCAAACAGTCAGCAAAGTGTATATTAGATCACATTTCATGAAGAAATCTGTTAAAACAACTTACATTTTAAAGAGTTCCTCCTCATCCTCTTCTAATGTTTTCACATCCTGCTCAGGAAGGGACACAATGGGCTCAAAGTGGGGATCATGATTAGAGTCCTCTACATTATCTGCAGAGGTGTCGTGCTCTTCCTGGTCCTAAAAGGAAAAGCAATGGATGAGTTAAATCAAAGTAGGGCTGGGCAATATGGCCTCAACCTTCTATCACAATACAGGTCATTTCACATCTTATCTTTAATGATATAGATCACTATATAGCAAATTTTCTGACAATTCATATACTCTGGCAATAAATATTTGAGACAGTGCTGAGTATTTTCTCATTTTAGGAACTTGAGTGCAAAATGAGCTCAACAGTTTTAAGTACAACTATACAGAAAAATATAAATAAACACAAGCCTAGCCTACAGTATATTGCAATAGAAACAATACAGAAAAATATATATGATAGACATTTCTATATAATTTTGACGATGTATATCTTTATAGCCCATAAATTACTCTTATCTGTCAGACATTCAGAGTAAGTTAAAGTAATTAGGCACGTGGTATAGGTCAGTGTGATTCTGTAAAACTCATGGGAACAAAGTGACTTTGGACAGTTGACCAACAGGCCATGAATGCTTCAATGGGGGGGATTTAAGAGCTCATTGGTTTAAGTATAGCTTTTGTATGGGAACTGGCAAAGCCTTTAGTAAATCACTATTGCTGAGCCAAGCATCTTTAATTCTGTTTGGGGTTGCATGTTCTCACGTTGATGTGCATGTGATTAAACGTACATCACTACCATAACAAGAGCACATATTGTTCATACTAAAAATGACTGAAGGTAAAGACTGTTATCCAGTTCATGACCTGTGACACTGTGAGCGAAAAACTGTATGTGCTGTATAATTTGGTGGATACGAAAGTGAGCATTGAGCAAACGCGGGAGACTTTCCTTTCTTCAGGGTGCTAAGCCTACTTCTACCCAGGTATACTCACGAACTTCCCTTGTTAGCATTAGCGCGCTAGCTGTATCCGCTGGAATCCCTGCGACTTGGCTAAAGGTGGTACGCTACACAACTACCACTGACGTTAAAGATAATGCAATAACGGTGTAAATAATTCAATAAAGCTTAGTGGCCTGAATGATCAGGTGGATATAATAAACGTTTGACTTCGTCGCAGTTGCATTTTACTCCATTAATGTTAACAAATAGTTGAAACTTTGTTCCTCATCATCAACAACTCATTGTGAAGTTGCCTAGCTAACGATAGTTGACGAGGCCTTTCACTAGCATGTTAGCAAAGAGCTAATGGTAATAGTTTGTCTTTTAGCACCACGGTGTGTCGTTAAGTAATACTACAATTAATATGACAGGTATGCAGGGGACGTGATTTTTGGTCTTAGTGGCACTCCACCCAGTGTGACATTGTTACTGATAACTGCCCGATAATACGTAGTCACTGGCAACGCACGGCTATTAAAGCTAACAGTAGCCAACAAATGTTAGCAACTGTTGTGCTTGGCAGACAAAGACATGGAAACCAGCTAACCTCATTGTCTCCGGCTAGCTGGTTGCATCCCGATTACAAAACACCCCGTTCACATAGCCGACGACTGTGAGTTTAGTTTAGTCGTTAGCAGTGTTGTGCACATTTCCTTTCCAAGCAGCTAACGATCGGTGCATGATGCTAATGTTAACATGCTGGCTGGCTGCACACTTCAGAGTACTTCTGAGCTCGTCAGCGTTAACCCTGAATAAACGCGTAAGGATATAAAATCCAGCACAGGACATTTCTACGTGTCTGTCAGAATTTGCTTCAACTTTCATCACATACTGTGGGTGCGAAAACACAACAATTAGCTTTTCTAGCATCACGAAATACATCATTGTCGGCATTTCTGGCTCGCAGCTTCCTTTGCAAACTTTGACGAATTACGACGTACAAAATACAATGTCTGCCACAAAATTCAGATTTCAATGCGAACATAATACATTAGATAACTTAAAACGCGTGACCTCACCTTTGGGTCTGCCATATTAATTTAGATGTTTGTAGATTGTGGAAGTAGTTTGATATATTCAAATCCCAGACTGGCCGCCGTTTCCCCCTCAGCTACTCTCACTTCCTGCTACAGCTTCGCGCGCCGAATTTCCTACGTCTGCCCGCGCCCACATGGTGACAGCGTGCGCACCGCCTCTCTGCCTGAACCACACGTTTCTATCATAAACGGTCTATTAACTGCTTATTGATCGGGGAAAAAACGTGACAGCGTCATTTAAAAAACGCTTTTATTATTTCCAGAACAAAGACCATACATTGCTCCCAGAAAAGACTAATAAGAGGAAATAAATAAGATAAGATAAGATAAGATAAGATATCACTCTATTGATCCCCAGGGAGGGGGAATTCGGGTGTTATAGCACCACTGATAGCAACAGCAGTAGTACAGTACCCATATTGTAATTCACTCCAAAATAAAAATCCTACATTTTTTAGATTTCTTGACCATGAAAACATACCTTTACCAAGTGGATTTAAGTTTATATCATTATCATTAGTTCAGAAGTTATTAATGAAAATTTCTGTTTCGGTAAAAGCGGTTTCTTCTGGATCTATCTCCTGAAGTATTAAAGCTAGATCAAATTCGTTGACATACCTCAGATGCTGAATTGTCTCAGCTCTGTTAGAAATCTCTATCTCTAATATTAAATGCACAGTCGGCCAAAATGTAAGAGTACCCCCATTTTTTATATAAATTGCTATAAAATCCGCCATCTGGATCAGATCTGGATCAGCCTTTGGGATTTGATAGAAGTACGCATTGTAAATCCCTGAGTCAAATTTCATGAGCTTTGGGCAACAATTACCAGAGATATTAAGAAACATTTTTTTGGGTCCCATTTACCCCAATGTTTACGAAAATTTCAAAGTGATCCAGAATCCAGGATTTCTTCCGGATCACCCCCAAAATTAAATCAGTTCCTCCTTTTTCACATTTTCGACACACCCTGAAAATGTCATCAAAATCCTTCCATAAGTTTTTGAGTTTTATCTTGAACAAAGACAAACAAACAAACAGACAGATAAACGCCGGCAAAAACATAACCTCCTTGGCGGAGGTAAAAATAAAATTAATTGGAGTAACAAGAATAAAGTAAATACAAGGTATATACAGCTATTATACAAATCAAGGTAAAGTGGTAAAAGTTAAAGTGACAGATATGGTGCATATGTATATGTATATAAAGTGCAATGTAAAAGTATACAGAATGTATAACAGTGTAATATGGTATAATAGTGTAATATAATATAGTATGAGATAATAATAATATGATAATATCTGACAAAGTATGGAATACTATAGCAGTTATATCAATATATTACAGCATAGTATATCAGTTGTATTAATATAATATTAATATAATATCACAGTTATAGATAGTGCAATAATGACTATCTTGAGAGTCCTGTGAGGGTTCAGCCTGATGACAGTCCATGGTTCCCATGCAAATGTTGACAGTGGGCACAAAGGAGCACCTGAAGCGCTCGGCTCTGCAGCTCGGTGGGATGATGCGCTGACTGAAGGAGCTGCCCATCTGCCACGGCTCATTATGGAGAGGGTGAGAGGGGTTGTCCAAGATGGCTTTAATTTTGTCCTTCATCCTCCTCTCAGCCAGAGTGTCCAGCTCAAGCCCAACCACAGACCGGGCCTTCCTCACCGGCTTATTGAGTCTGTTAGCCTCCCCAGCCTTGATGCCACCCCACCAGCACACCACAGCAAAGAACAGTGCGCTGCCGCCACAGACTGGTAGAAGGCCATCAGGAGCTTGCTGTAGACACTGAATGACCTGAGTCTCCTCAGGAAGAACAGCCTGGTCTGTCCCTTCCTGAAGAGGGCGTCACTGTCCTGTCCAGTCCATGACCCTCATCATCCTGTCCTGCTCTTGTCTCTACTCTGGTGGTGGTGATGTCAGTGGGGAAGCCTTAGCTGCTTGTCAAGGTCGCCTCTCATTCACCAGTCATTTCCAGGAGCCTGTCTGAAAACTGATGTTCTGCCCGGACACTTCTGCACCGATTGTCCAGCCGTTACAAACTCGACAGGCTGCAAATTTGGTTGGATTTACCAACAGAGTTGATCATCTCTGTCTGATTTTCCTGATCACAGAGGGTTTAAACGTTATATATCAATAAATAAGCTCATTGTCAGATGCTTGTTCTCTTCTGTTAAAGAAGCTGTAAATCAGGAAATGCCAAAGGCAATGTTGAAACAAAGTCAATTGTTGTTTTTCCTTTGTGATTTCTGCACACCCAGGCTGCAATATCTGTGTCTTAGTATGTAAGATACACATTCCTGTTAATGTACACACACCAGACTATGTTATTAACTCTTATTGCATCAAATAGAAGCAAAATGTTCCTTCTATCAAGTCATCACATGTAGTGAAGTCTGAGCACTTTACTGTATCAGAGTTATGTTTCACTGCATTTAAAGGATGACAGAAAAAGTCTTCAATTGTGTGGAAATATACAGTTTAGACTTCTGTAAGTTGGTGATTCAGCACAAAGAGAGCTGCAGTAATAAAACTATTCTCTTATCATACGATCAGTGAAATGAGTTATATACTGTCGATACATAAAACATTTTCCTTAACATGTGGAGGCCAGGTGGCACTTAAAAAAACAAATGTGACAGACTCAACTAGCCTGTCTCCTGATAAACATAATACGAATTATATAACTTAAAGCAACAGATTTTAAATCAGGCTCCATTCCTGTTTTCCCGCCAATGTTGATTCACTTAGCTTTACCGCTAACCTCACATCCTTATGGAAAGAGCGTTTCTCAAGGACAAGTCTAACTGTTGTTCAGGACAAGGCTGACTGTTGTCTGTGCATATGCACCGAACAGCAGTTCCTTCTTGGAGACCCTGAATGGGGTCCTGTATGGGGCTCCAGTAGGGGACTCCATTATTCTGCTGGGGGAGTTCAATGCACACGTGGGCAACTATGGAGGCACCTGGAGAGGCCGTTTGTTATTGGACTTCTCTGCCAGTCATGGGCTGTCCATAACAAATACCATGTTCAAACATAAGGATGCTCATAAGTGTACTTGGTAGAGCACCCTAGGCCGAAGGTCGATGATTGATTTTGTGATCATATCACAACAGGACTCTCTGATGAAGATCTGTTGCAAAATTTGTGCATGTAGGGTCAAAAATGTGTCCACAGGAGCACATAAAAGTACATACAAAGAAGTCAGAAGGCTTTTTCAGTGATCATTTTCTGCTCAAAGGTAGTTCGTCATAAACAGAAGAAGAAGAAGAAGAAGAAGAAGGACGTTTTGGCGGGTGGCGTCTGGAAGGGAAGCAGCAAATTTGGGAAACTCTCGCGAGATGGAGATTAAGAACAAGATTAGAACTGTACAGGTCGCCGGGCAGTGAGTCTCGCGAGAATCCTTTGCAGATCTCAGATCAGATTTCACAATTTGCGGGTTACCCTTTAGACGAGACTGTTTCTCGCTGCAATCGGGATGCTGGCTCGAGCCCAGAATTGACGACTACCTCTTTAAATGAGTTCACGCGGCTCGCATGGTGGCACGTGGTTCAGTCAACATGGCGGCGCCCACTGCGTTTCAGTGAGAAGTGGAATTGAAAGTAAATACACGAAGGTAAGGTACGAGAAAAACGTAGCCTGAATGTGTCCGTTGCTGATATTTAGCACGACAGGAAACTATAAGCTGTTGGATATTAAAACCGATAATGGCGAATCGTTTTCTTTAAACAAGACAGAACGTGTTTTCTCACTCTTAGCTAACATAAGATAACTGTGTGTGCGGTGTAGGTGATGGACGTCTTCTAGCATGACACAGCCAAAACTCAAGTCTGTAGAAGTATTTAATGCATCTACATAAAAACTATTTTATAATGTAAACGTTCATGTTTCATTTCCACCGTCACATATATAGACTTTAAATTGTTGCTGTCATTAAAAAGTTACAATGCCTCCAAACCAAGTTGGACATTTGAGCAAAATTTGTCCAGCGATCAAGTTATTTAATCATAACAGAATAGTTAAAAACAAAAAAAAACAGTGTCTGGTAAAATCGACAAGACAACTTTATCCACATATGTTTTGTGTTTTTGAATGTAAGATCAGTATCAGCCTGCAGGTCTGCATGTACCATGTATGAGTTTAACAGAGTGTAAATTGAATTTCCCCATTGTGGGACTAATAAAGGTAGATCTTCTTCTTCTACTTCTAACGAGATTGTTAATGTTACAGCATCAGCAGAGTGATGGCAGATGTTAGTGGCATCCCAGAGGCTGATGCTCCACCGGCAAAGGTGGAGAAGCCTGATGACCTCCCCCAGGACTCCAACAATGATGATGTGACATCTGATGTCAAAACTGAAGGGGGGAACGAGGCAGCCTCTGACCCCATGTACCGCTACATCAAGGAGGACCTCTTCACATCTGAGATCTACAAAGTAGAGATCAGGAATCTCCCCAAGTTCACCGGCTTCAACGACCTGAAGAAGTTCCTGGCCAAACACAGCCTCAACCCGCACAAGATCAAGCTGTTTGGCAAGCAGACGTTCGCTTTCGTCACCTTTAAGAATGAGGAAGAGCGTGACAAGGCCATGAAGATGGTTCACGGCATGCAGTGGAAGGGCCAGGTGCTGAGTGTCAGGCTGGCCAAACCCAAAGCGGACCCCATCCTGAGGAAGAGGAAGCAGGAGGAGGGAGAGGGCACAGGAGGGCCGCCCCCATCCAAGCGAACAGAGGGGGGCGAGGAAGAGGAGCCGCTCAGTGTCCAGATAGCCAATGTGGTTACTCCTCTGTGGAATGTGCCTTATGAGGAGCAGCTGAGGAGGAAGGAGCAGGAGGTGGTGGGGGTTCTGCAGAGGCTGGCCAAGTGAGTGGAGTCATTTATATAGAGTCTGATACATCCATCCATCCATCCGTACATATAGTACCATGTTTGTCCATAACAGATCTGCTGCTGGTGTTGTTACAGTATCAACACTAGATTTTGACCAAATATATGCTATTGAAGGCCAATACCATATTTGAGGAAGCTCCTGACTGTATTCGGTGTCCATCTTAACTTTAAAGGTTCTCTGTATGATATCCAGAGTGTTAATATAGCAGCAAGCAACTATTGTGTAATGATACAGAGGAGTAATGTCTACCTGAGCTACCTGAGGATGAAGCCAGTCTCCGTGCATTGTTTACATAGCTGGGCCGGCTGCATGCCTTTTAATTATGGTGACCATATTTTCAAACTCCCAAACCGAGAGTGTCCTGCACTAATATGTGTCCCGATGAATGTTGTCATCAGGAAGGCTAAGATGTGGCTTCCTGTGGCGCCCTTGGGCACAGGGTGGGATCAGAAAGAAGGCATTATTATAGGTGGGTGCGTTAGAGGCTGTAAGAGTCATGACTTATCGCATTCACTAACCCCATTTAGTCACAGGGCTGTTCACGTCATGCTGCGCTGACACTTTGGGAATCCCATGGAGAGTTTTCCTAAGAGGAACTGTATTGTTGTCAGCGACTTGGATGGAAAGTATTTTTTAAAGATTTGAACCAGAACAATTTCTATCACAGTGTTACTCACCACAGCCAGACATCTATCCGTAGGCTATTATAATTGAAAAGTGAAGTTCAGATAACCTTTTGGGCAGAATGGAGACACCGGATTAAAGACTGACAGGAATGGTTCTGGGGGAGTTATAATGAATCAAAAAGGCTCATTTGATGTGCACACATGCACAGGGGGGTTCTGTGTTTTTTACCAGTAGATCTGCTGTGACTGTGCGTAATTGTGGCTTGATGGTGCGCAACATTACTCCAGTTGTATTTTTTTTCGCTGTGGCCGCAATAATGAGTGGGTAAGTATAATATTGTTATTTTAATTGTGTTGAAAGCTGGGACATTTGAGTATTTTACAGAAATTTGTTGGGACTCGGGACACCCAGCTTGAAAGCAGGACAACCCCGGACAAACCCAAACCCTGTCTTCGTAGTTTTAGTGCATGTGAGCGTGCCCCACTGGGCTTCCTCATGGCTGTCGCCCTGCACCACTCTCATACGGTGGTTACAGCTGCTAACGTTGTCTCGACCGACGCCGTCGTCATGGAAGTGTTGCCCCCACGCTCTGGTTTCCCTCAGGTTAACACTGTCAACAGTGTTGCCATTTTTTGTACTTTGAGCACTATTACCACCAGCTCAGCCATCGCCATGTTGAGAGCTGTGTGGCGTTAATAGATATGTTCTGAATTCTGTATTGACCACCTTAAGTTTTACCATCTTTTATTCTGATTATTGTAGAAAAATTGTATTTACAACGTCACATTAAACCCTTCCACCCAAAATGTTATTGTTTCAGGCATTATTGCATATTTTACTGAACAACTGCAAAAAAAGGTCTGTGTCCATGTGGGTATTTTGCAATACAAAATATACATCAATACTACGCTGTTTCTTTTTCAGAGAGATTGGCAGCACCAACAAAGCCATGCTGCCGTGGCTGTTTGCACAGAAAGGAAAATACAACAAAATGTGTTGTTCTCTGGAAGCTATCCGACCATCTCCTACACAGGTACGTGTTGGTCAAACACAGTTCCCATTTTACTGTCATACTTTCATAATATATATACTACTGCGTTAGAGATTAGTGTCTTAAAAATAGATGGGCTCCAGTATGCAGAAGGGTCAGTGTATTTTTGAGAACTACAATAACCTAAGTTTGTGCTGTCAGGCGCTTTAGCAAAACATTCTACTTATGTCGAGAAATATTTTTTCCAAAGTAATGCATCCACAGAGCTTTTAGAAAAGTGTCAAATAAAGGTATAGCTTTTCCTGAATCATGATGTAATCATTTAAAAAAATTTTGGCAGATTCAAAATGAATGTTTTGTTTATCTCTGTGGAAGATATCTAATAGTAAAGTATCTGTAGGTCGTCAGTTAGTTAACAAGAACACGACACCTAGTGGCTAAATGTTATCAATGTTATCAGTAGCACCTTTGTTATCTCAGTTAATGTTTTACACCTTGTGATGCAGTAGTACCCCTCCCCCCATATTCTACATCCACTAATCCTGATCTACTGTATATCATGGCAGACGGAGTACAGAAACAAGTGCGAGTTCCTCATTTCAGTGGGAGCAGATGGTGAGGACAAGACCATCGGATTCCGTCTGGGAAAATATAAAGGTGGCTCCTGTGCCGTGGTGGGGCCGGCTGAGACGCTCCACGTCTCCGCCGAGGCCAAGAGAGTGGTCAGCGAGTTTCAGAAGTTCATACGGTATCATCACATGATCCTCATGATAGTCCACAGCAGGAGACAGGAGAGAGTTAAAGTCTTCACACACACACAGATTTCCTCTGTTGCATTTAATCTCTCTATTATTTTGCATATAGGACAACGTCATACTCAGTGTACAGTCCTGAAACATATGAAGGACACTGGAAGCAGCTGACTGTCAGGACCACGAGGACCAAACAGGCCATGGCTGTAGCGTTCTTCCACCCACAGGTGAGGAAGACATGTTCTGTTTATAAGCTGTGTGTGATCCCGTTGCTGATGATAGAATCAGTTTGATTTCTGCTTTTACATGTTTTAATGTCTCACTAGAAACTTGAAGAAGAGGAAGTCAATGCATTAAAGAGTTCAATGAAGAAGTACTTCACAGAAGGAGAGGGGAAAGACAGCGGAGTAACCTCTCTTTACTTCGTCAGAGAGGGTCAAAGGTAAGAAAAAAATCCTGATGCTCCATCTGATGGTATCAGGAAAGAAATGCATTGGAAAGCAGACTATAAAAATCTGGAATACTGCGTTAAATTAGTGTTTTTGGCATCCCAGGACTTCTCCTAACCTAGAGGACTTACCCTGTGAGCTGGTAGCTGGAGAGGGCAGCATTCATGAAGAGCTCCTGGGCTTAAAGTTCAGAATATCTCCTCATTCCTTCTTCCAGGCAAGAAAGATTTACCTCAGAGATTCCCAGCACATTCATATGAACGTCTGTCTTTACTTTTGAAGTGTGTTGTGTTTTCCAACACACAGCTGTGGTTTCTGTCTTAGCTGTAAAGCTTCGATATACTGTAAAAGTGTGTGTCTGTGTTACCTGGCAGGTGAATACAGGAGCTGCAGAGGTGCTGTACTCTGCTGTGGGGGAATGGGCCCAGCTGGATCAGGACAGCACAGTACTGGATGTGTGCTGTGGGACGGGAACCATCGGCATTTCTCTGGCCAAGGTGACAGTTTTCTGTAACAGATATAATTCACCCATAACTGATGTTGTAATAGATACTTAATGCCTTCCATGTGTCATTTCTCACCCTTTTTGTTATTTTAAGATCACTTTTGAACCACTGCAAAGAATAATAGGAATGTCATTCAAGAGGATATTCAAGTCCTAATTCACATACACTGACCTCTGCACTATTTTAAATAGCTGTATCAGGGTTTGTACAATTACTGGCAAAGGGATATAACATTTATGCAAACCAAACCCTTTTGAAATGTCATATTCTTTCTGGTCAGAAAATGGAGGTTCTGGTATTTTTTGACATTTTTTTTGACTTTTGTCTCTAGAGGGTAAAGAAGGTGATTGGGATCGAAATGTGCCAGGAAGCTGTGGAGGATGCCAAAGTTAATGCAAAGCTCAATGGTAAGAGGCCAGACAACATCAAACTACCACCAGTGATTTATGTATGAAGTGTGAATATCCATAAATGTGGGCAAGTCGGTAATGACCGTAGACTGTATGTAAGTGGATGTAGTCACCCATTGGTTTGTGGACTGCTGTTTCGAAGCCTCTGTTTGGGCATTTTGGCTGTCGTCATCACCGTTTTGTTTTTTTGCAACCAGAAGTGACATGAAAGGTTGGAGCCAAGTACCACTGAACACTGAATAAGATATTTTCAGGCACACAAAGGTTATAAGGTTGTTTTTGTCTGTGTGTATGATAATGGAAGTCATAAAGATGGTATTTATAAGTTTGATGTGTTTATTTAATAATGGTCGATGGGTACTGTGCAGTCGTGGTTTCACAAAATGACTTGTTTTTGCGGATTCAATCCTCTGATTAAGTTCATATCTAGCACAGTGTGATCAACTAAAAGCGCATATTGGAGCAGTTTTTCCATTTTGTTTGCATTTCTAGGTCTGAGTAATGTTGAGTTTCACTGTGGAAAAGCTGAGGATGTGTTCCCCAACATTCTCAATGCTCTCGTGTCACCCAACCTCACAGCCATTGTGGATCCACCGCGGGCAGGCCTACGTGAGTAAACAGCCAATACCATGAAAATGCATTTTGCTCACTTAAGGATTTGTCACATATTAGGTTTTTGTCTTAATTAAACAGATTCCAAGGTGATCCTTGCTATCAGGAGGGCAGAGCATCTGAAGAGGCTGGTTTATGTGGCATGCAATGCTAAGGCGGCCATGAACAACTTCATTGAGTGAGTCGTCGTGCGTTTTAATGTGGCTGTTTTAAAACAACAGTCATGATGAAATCAGTTTGCTTTACTGAAGGTACAGTGTGTTGGATCTAGTGGCATCGAGAGGTGTCATAGCAACTGAGAACCCCTCCGCTCACTCTTCTCTTTCCAAGACTGCTGTAATGTGAGCCGCTGAGTACAAAACCGTTGCCGTTTGCCTCACTCAGTAGCCCATCCTTACCATAATAACACTACAGTAGGAGCAACAGAAGTTATACGGTGGCTGGAGGTAGCACAGTTTTGACCTCTGCGGCTCACGTTACAGCAGTTTCACAAGTGTGTTGGAGAACCACGGTGGCCTTCGGGTAATATAAAAACATGTAAGGCTCTCGCTAGAGCCAGATGTTTGTCCGTTCTGGGCTACTGTAGAAACTTGGCAGAGGAGGACCTGCTCCCTACTGTATACAGATATGAATGGCTCATTCTAAGTTAACAAAAACACAACAATTTTAGTTTCAGGTGATTATTCACTAATGAAAACACAGTAACGAATATTCTATAGATCCCTGAAATGTTCCTTTGATCCACTGTTCCTTTAACTGACTTGTGAAAGAGAAAACAAAACTCTGAATAAATATTTCTACTGTCATATCGGATATAATATCTGGACAATTTTTTAAAATAGTAACCCTCATGTTGGAACTTCCTATGTTTTAGTCTGTGCAGAGCGCCATCCAACAGAGTTCACGGGGCCCCGTTCCGACCGGTGCGAGCCATGGCTGTGGATCTGTTCCCTCAGACCATGCACGTTGAAATGCTTCTGCTGCTGGAGAGGGTGGACTACGACTCCCAGCAGCAGCAGACCAGTAAGGAATAAGGAAGACACAGGGTCTCACCTTTAGAAACAGGCCCTGGGCTTTGATAGGTAGCATGGGCTCTTCCATACTAGAAATGTATGCACACACTCGGATCTCTTTTTCTTTGTCTTATACGTAATCTGCAAGGCCTTATAGTCTTAACTGTAAAGGTTCAGTTCATCCAAATAACATAATTTACCACTCGCCAGTCATTTTGTAATACAATATTAATTTGTGCTTCAAATAAACTTGGTGTAAATATAATGTGCATTGTACTCTCTTAACTGAGCTGTGACTGTCCCTTTGCCTTTTTAGTTTGAGAACTTTTGTCTGCTATGTTCACTCAAAAGTAGGTTACTTTATGAGCCATATCTCAAAACTACAAAGCTATCTAGATTTAAATGTTAATCTTTGGTTTCCAGAATCTCTTGATACCTTGTTCAGCTGTTAATGAGGGCAATGCCACACAAGTGGGTACTAGGGAATAAATAGCTTATCCTATCAAAGTGCCGCTTGAGTTTGTCAAAGATACAGTTGCTAACATTCAGCCACTAGATTACTTTCACTTCTCAACATGTGGTTGCCAGGCACTTACTGTCAATCTCAGCTGTTTGTCTGCTTTTTCCACATTAACTGGCAACTTGATGGCTTCCAACAGACATGTAATACCAACACTGTTGGTTCACAAGCCTTGTTAGAGGTAGGAACCAAAAGCTGGATATCTCCCGCAGAGATAAACAAAACATTAACTTTGGACCCATCAAAATTTTAAAATTCATTTTTTGAGCAAAACCCATACTTGCACTCAGCACCTTTCTGAAAGCGCTGTAGATGTTTACATTTTTGTGTTTGTCTACATAAAGATGTCATCAGTAAGACCTTTAACTTCCTCTACTTTGAGTGTTTTATCATTCTGCGACTCAAAACAAAGTCCTTCTAGTCATTAGTCAAGACATTTTTATTTTGCATAACAAATATCACTGAAGTCATGGAGCTCAGGTAGCAATACATACTTCATTTTCTAGGCAGCAACATCTCAAACAACTCCTTGGTACAACTCAATAGCAACACATGTAAAAGCAGTATTTTTTTTTTCTTCTCACACTGACACACTTGGCAAGACTAACGCAGAGGAGAAAGCACATTCTTAAAGCGATCTACAATATCACAACAGCCTCGTGTTTAAACTGTGATGTGTCCTTGAATATTTTGTAGAAAAAAAACAAACACATGGGCCAAATACTTGACAAAGAATGCACAGCAGTTTCTATTTTGTTCCAGCAAGTAGAGTCTATGTATTTTCCTGTTATAGATGTTTCTACTGTACAGTCTGCAGCGACATTAAGTTTTCTATAAAATGCATAAGACTATATAAGCTTTGGTATACACACTTTGATCAGCTTGTGTTGGACTAAATGACTTGATTGCATTTTGTTCACGTCAGCGTGCCAACGAAATTTTGAAAGGCTGCCTTTTGTAAAAGAAAGTTTTCTACTTGTGGTCAGAAAATGTCACAATTATGGCAAACGCACACAAACAAAATACACAGTCCATTAAGACAAGTCTTTATAAATCTACACATGCTGGAGGCATTTTCCCCCAAAGTATCTTATGTTTTACAAGCTGTCTTCATATAATACTAATTGGCTAAACAATGCTTCATCAAGTAAAGGGGGCTTGGTCTTTCCACTTCCTGTTGAAGGGTGTTTTAGGTCCAGTGTACTGTATTTATACTCTGAGCCCTTCATGAAATGGATTAACTAAGGCAACATGTAACCCACATGATCTCTTGAGGGCACCATAACTGAAATGCTACTTAAATGTACCAAATGGTTAGTTTGAGTGCATGGCATAAGTACTTTAATAAAAAGCTAGTAAGAACTAAAAGAGCATAAAACTAAACGATCATTTGCCCTAAACATATTACAGTACTGTGTGCTTGGGTTAACTGCAGCGTTGGCTTGGAGAACAGAACAAATCTTTCTTATACTGCCAAAGCAAAAGGGGGAGGGAAAAAATGCAAGTCACCCTAAAAGCAGTTATTCTTGTACCAACATAATCAGTCAACAAAAATCTGACAGGACACGAGTGCATAACAACAGTTTTGAATATTCACCACTTCACAATGCATGTTTGTATCGTGCAAACCAAGACAGCAACTGTCCATTCTGAGAAAAAAACAAAACGGCATATTTTGTACTCGTCACCCAAAATATCCATAACACCGACCATTAAAATACCCAATAAACAAGTAACTTTGTTTCCAATTAAATGAACGGTATAAATACACAAGTATTAGTAGTCCCTTTCAAATACTTTAAGCACAAAACAAAACTAATAGGTGCTCTTAAGATTGCGACAACACTTCAAAGTGTGTAGTGGTTTTTGCAGTCACAGAAGCATGCATTTTTTATTTAAACGTGGTTCATGTGTTAAGTCATGTTAACTTCTCTGCAGCCTGGGTGATTTTTATTTATTTATTTATTTTAGTGCCATAGTGAGGCTGCATCTAGAGAGGTAGACGATATTTGCTCTACTGTCTGTTAGTGCATTTAGACCTACCCTTACATCTACCAGCGGAATCAATAAAACATTGGCGAAGGAAGCAAGCGGCCTGGTCAATGTGTAACTATATTGCCATTAGATCTTGGTGATGCATAATTAAGTGATGGATGGTGGGGGTGCGATGTCTGACAGTGACTGGGTTTCAGTGCCGTGGTTCATCAGTGATTTTGAGACTTAGACGTCAACAGTGCAGAGGGGTTCGCTCCCTGGCTGGGCAGACTCCATTATGGTCATCTTGGGCTTCTTCCTAGTCTCCTCCTGGTGCAGAAATACAATAAAATAACCATAATATGAGGGGTACATTTGGAAAATGGTTAAAAATAAGAAAGCTAAATCCATTCTCGCTTCTAAAATCTACAAATCCTAGCAGTGGCAATGTAATTTGTCCACCAGAGACTGACGGCCATGCTCGTTAAGACGCGAGTTAAAATGCGTCTAAGCCTCACAGCATCAAGTGCAGCTGAAATAGAGAGGACTAATTGAGACCCTGCAGATTTACTGGTTGCCCAAATGAAATGCTGAGCTTTATTTAGATCAAAACTACCACCTCGTCTTTCGTTCTGGTGACATCTGGTGTACAACAACTAAACCCTTTTGGTTCTTTTCAAGGGAAGAAAGGATGAACAAATGTAAAACTATAAACTAAAGCCCTAGACTTCGTACACGTAGACCTAACCTCAGAAAATAAAGGGTCATACAGTAGACTTTTACAGAGGCATATTGTCACTGTAGGAAAAGCACAGGTGTACATCATGAAATTAATGATGGCTAAACTAGTCCTGGTTTTGTGCATGCTGGCTCACACGTTACTGGGACAATTACAGCCATAATGTCAATGTTATTAGTAACATCTGTGCTTTTATAGATCCAAATATCTGCTTAGAGTATGGACTTAAACATGAGCTAAAAAAGGCAACAATTCTTACCCTCTGTGTTGCTAGTTTCCTCATTTCCTCTTGCAGTTTGTTCAAGATATGAAGGTTTGGCTTGTTCTTTTTGGCATACTGCTGGAGCTCGATCACACTCTTGTCAGAGCTCTCCTGCAAAAGATTAAAAGTCATGGAGATGTGCGTGCATTACGAAGAACCGTCTTCATTACTAGCATCAACATTCACATTTCACTGGTTGTCCTCTGGCAGTGATGTTAACATGCCAATGGCCGGTACAACTGAAGATATTTTAATTGCTTTTAAGGGCTTGACAGTTGACCATAATGTGTGTATTGGAAAGTAGCACTTTGTGAGCTGAAAAACAAAGTTCACACAATCCTCTTAACCTGATCTATTGTCCTTTTAGGATAATTAAAATTAAATATTAAATAGTTACTGTAAATAAAGCAATCAAAGTATTGTGATTCTACAAGTTTTGCAATTTGATATTGTGATTTGTAAACTTGGGACAAGTAAACATGGGAAAGTAAACATGGGAAAGTAAACATGGGAAAAAGTTGAGTCATACACTTCTAGTGACTTTGTTTGGAAAAACATCTAAATTAATACCGTACAAGAATACAAGAATGTTTGATTTTCAGCATGTATGTAGTCTAAGTTGACCTGAAGTCAAATATATCAGTGACTGTCGGGCATTATTTAATTTTTTCCAGAAACCCAAAAATTAAAGAACAAAAGACATTTTCCTCACACTTCCCTTGACTTAGCCAAGCTACTGTAGCTCTCCTGTTTGCTCTGTTTTCTTTATACATCATTGGTCAGCTCCGTCGAAATGCTTTTAACATAAATGTCAGTATATGGGTGCTCTACAGTTGTAGCCTTCGCCGATTTGACCACAGAGATGTGTGACTGCTGGCTTGACTGCACATTACCACAATACAATAATGTTTCCTGTCCATCACAGAGTTAGCATGCAGCTTCAGCCGTGATGTCTACCTCTGCTTTACCTGCAATGTGAGAAACCCAAAGTGTTTCAGTACTTTAGTGTATGTGTAGTGTTTACCACTTTGGATTTAAAATGTGATGGTAAAGGTCATATGGATATGACGTCACGTTACTCAGGCTACAACAATAGAAGTCGTAACTTCTTTTTATCCATGCATAGACTCAAATGAAGCAAATATATCGATTCTGGCATTTAAAACATCTCTTTCAGTGATACATCGTTTCTTTCCCCATCCCGAACACAATAGAAATATTAAGGCCGCCAAAAGTTTTCCATGACCACAGAAGCTTTACATTAAGCGTTTAGTAGAGTACTTGCCTTCTTGACCATCTTATTGCTCTCTCTGCCATACATACGCAGCAGTGAGCCCCAGTTCTTGACATGGGGATGAAGCATCTGCAAGATCTTCTGAGATGCTAGTTGTTTGCCAACCCTCTTGTTCTTGCCTGGTGACACATGTAGAAAATAAAAAAAAAAAAAAAAAAACTGAGACGGTAATAAAAATCAACACCCAACTGGACTGGTTCAGTCTCACCATGTAGGTAGATGAGGATTAGGGTGTACTTACACCAGCCACGCACGGTGTGCTTCCCACATGTCATCACATATTCACTCTTCTGGTTTTTCCCAGGGATCACCTCAAATTTAATACTGGTGTCTCCCATTCCATGATTTCTACAGGGAAGACATAACAGTGGGACTTCAACATCTGCAACCCGGCAAACATTTCTCAACAGTAGAGTACATCATGATATTAGCATCACAAAACGGAAAACAAAATAAAATTGTTCAATGCATCAACTGTGTCCTGTTATAATGCACTAAAATCTTTATTATAGATATAATCTTAAACACTCACACAGCCAAAAATAAATGTACTTGATTGATGGCATAATGCATTACCTCACCTTTTAAGGCACTCATGAAGAATCTGATATGGCGAAAGTAGTCCTGCTTTGTTGGTCAGCTCATAGACCCTCGAGTCTTCTATATTGATATGATTAAAATACTGTGGAAAGGATTAGACAGCACGTTACCACCAGTGGAGGGTAAACATTGGTATACCCACCTCTTTTTCTGGTGTTTAACAGTACACCCACCCTCAGCCGAAGAGCAAATGTAAAAATATAGGAGTGTACCCACTTCCTCCTCTGTAACTTATTATCCATCTACTGAGTAGTACACCCACCTCATCAACGACCACTGTTGCGTTACCTCTGTTTCTACAGATAGGTTAACTTCCACATGAAACATATTCTACCATTGGCAACATTTCTTCTTCATGTTACTTGCTTTCAATGTTGTTGTTACGTACTTGAACTTTAGCTTACTCTGTTCCACTTCACTGAAAACAATTCCAGGTAAAACACAAAGATGAATGTAAAAAAAAATTGTTAAATAAAGTTAAAAAAACAAAAAACAAAACAAATTAGTACCTCCAGTTCATCGCCCTCAACAGGCTTCTCCTCCGAGGTCTGCTTCACAAAGTCAGGGATGAGGATTTCCAGTGTGGCTCGAGCTGAAGTTCACACCAAATTACCAGTGAGAGCAAATGTAATGATGTATTACAACATGGACATTTACCAGTGCAATTATCTACTGCATCTAGTAAGAATATATATTATAATCTTTATCTCAGAGGGTGCCACAAACATCACTGTTGTGATAGGAAATTAAGTGGGTGCAAACAACTTGTGAGTATTCTTGTGGTACTTGTCTGGCTAAACCAAATTAGGTAACCGTAATCATTTGGTATGTGTCAGCTGATCAATAAAGTACTATCACACTATTATACTACTATCACATGTCCCACTCCAGTCAGTGTCATTCTCTTTCAATACGATGTATACAAACAGTTTGATTACGACCAAGTTGGTTCTTCATGAGAAGCTCTTAAACTCGTGTAACTGCTGTACATTTAAGACACACTGACAACTGAAATATGTACAATTTTAGCCATTTCAAAATTCCTCAATGAGGCCTTATTGTAATCCCAATGTCTTTATCCACTGACAGTAGTATGCTCATCAAATACAGTACAATGTGTATTCAGTTGTGGAATACACAAGCCAGTCTCACAATCCCAAGTACCGGAAATAAAAAAATTACCAGCTTTATTCTTGGCAAGTTTTTTACTGCTTGCGGTTCCTGTGCCGTAAGTTACTCCATCTATAATGACTGACGCTCCAAAGGGTTCACTTGGGTTCTCTGTGGGGGACACAAATTCAGGTTGTGTTGATATCTTGTAGTGCTAAACGACAAACTTTAATTTCTAAGGAGGCAATATCAATAGTTTTATGTGCACATGACATTTGTGCGACTACAGAGGGGGTAATAGAAATGTGTGTATTGGGTTGTAGGTGACAACAGAATGAGCAGAGTACATTTATACATCACAATATATACCTGAGACATCGTGCTAGGTCAGTTTTTGTTTCTTACAAAAAATCTTGTGAATTATGATTTATTCCTGACAAGGCAAGAGTGGCATAGGACTTTATATACTGTACCTCAATTACCTAAGAACTTACCACATTCAAAAAAGTTGTAAACAGGTCGAACTTTTAGGACACGTTGCATATATTCATGCAAGATGCAAACTTCAGACTTCCCGTTAGGGTTGATGACAAATTCTGTTACAATAGAAAAAGTGAAATGCATCAACAAACAATATACTTAAAAAGGACAGATAGTACAGATAAGTCACACTCACAAATAACACATACTGACACTGGCTTTTTAAAAGCTATTACACTTGATTTTGATGTCACCACTTTCTGCTAAAAAATTCTAAAGTTGACAATTACGAAGTTCCTTTAATTTTAACAACACTGCAGCACAGTGAAGACCAAAGGACAGAGATCACCAACAGGCATATGGGAATAACAATTATACTGGCTATGACTTGTCACCCACATGCAAATGCAGTATGGCTGACTGCGGAGCTCTATGGCACGGAGCCATAAGCTATACATCAGGCCGGCTAATTGGGGTTCGCTAAAAGTCAAGGCCGCGCCCCTTTTGGGCTAAAAGAAAATGAAGATCCCGTAGACTTCAATGCAGTTTGACATGTGTTTGGATTTTAATGTTGACAAGTTTGTATAAATTCATCTCTTATGATGCAAATGTTTGTTTTACACACATGTCGAATAATTATTTTGTGGCCAGCTTGCCTGAACTTGAGTATCCTCGATACCTTCATAAATGAATGTTGTTCGCTGCCATGTCCCTTCAGTCTTCCCCCGTCCAACACAGTGCCCAGATATTGCTTATCCAGACATTTACTGTGTATACAGTATATTTCTGATTGAATCGCATTAAGCTAAATGTCTGTAGATAGCCAGCCTGTTTAATAGCCAACTGTTCTGTTCTATAGGCTGAGATTTAGTTTGACCCAGCAGTCTGATGCTACTATAACCTTAATGTATGACTGTACAACTGCAGCAGCCTACCACTCAAGCTAACGTTAGCTAGTTATGCTATTATGTATCGTATCTCTGCCAAACAACAGCTTTCTCTCATTTTCTATTTTCTCTCCTGTGATGGCAAGTTTCTTTCCCCAGAAAGGGAGCGCGGCCTCGGCGATGATACGATGTTGGTCTGGTCTATAACATGGAGCCATAAAGCCCCTCTGTTATGTCTAACAAATCAGAGATCAGTGTTTTGGGATTTATTGTTGTTGCTGCAACCAACGACACAGCAACTCTTCAGCATAGCATTATTACTATTACTGTTTTATTTAAAGTAGAAGTTGACATGTTTCTACTTCTCTTTACACTGTTACCATCTATGAGGGGATACTGCCAGTGTGATACATATCAGGCTACACAGATCAAAGAGGATAAATGCATCATTATTTTTATGGTTTCACTGGTTACTGACAATGAAAAATATCACCTGCCCTCTTCTTCAAAACATGAATCGATGTAACAGTTACCTTTCTTAGTGGGTGCATCCTGGACTGACAGCGTGATGAGTTTCTGGTTGGCAGGCAGGATAGGTCTCTCTGACTCTGCCTGCTTCCTCTTCATGTCTCTGTTGAACTGCCTTCGCTCGGCCCAGGTGCGAAACTTCTTAACAGTGACTTGTTCAAAGTCGAAGCATTTTTCCAGGTACTGCCGAAAATCTTCAAGTTCTGTGAGGAGGTTTTATCAGGTTAGATCACTTAATGAAAAACAGCTTGACGAGTTCTCACAGCAGCAAAAACACGAGTCTCTGGACATGTACTGTGAAAAACCCTTACCTATGGACTCGTCCTTGCACACCTCCACCTTGGCCTTGACTTGTCCTAAGGCTCCTTGGGCAGTATCACAGGGGTGGGACTCTTTACCCAGCAGGCTGTTAGTAGTGGCACCCTCTCCATCGTCTGTCATACTAGAGAGAGGGACGCCGTCCTGCTCCTCAGCTGTAGCATCTGCTCTCTCTTCACCATTGGCCTCATCGCTGGGTTTGACAGGAGACTCCTCGGCATTAGGTGTCACCTCCCCATTCAGCTCCCTTTCCTCCTGATCCTTCATTTTCTTGTAGTGTAGGCAAGGGATGCTGCTGGTAGGAGGGTCATGTTTCTGTATCAAGAGAGAAGACCAAGGGCCGCAACAAAATGTTATCAGTATTGTCAGTTCAACGCTATGGCTGACTACAGTGACTTAAAAAATGAGAAAATAACAATAGATAACAGACTGGAACTCACAGTAGGCCATTAGTGTTATTGTGAGGCAGTTGCACAACACTGACAAGCACCACAAACTAGTTTAATTGGTGACAGGAGCAAAATATAGAATTAAAGCCCCTTCTGCACTAGATGAGGAAAAAAATCAGCATTCCAGGGACAAATGACACTGCAGTACTCAAGGGTATTTATCAGCTCCAATTGGCAGTGATAGAAACATGATACATGGGCGGACACACTAATTCTGGCCCTTTTCCGGGGAACGTGAATGTATAATAAATAAAATCAACATAAACTTGGACAATTATAATAATTTATTAATGTAAAATCCACCATTTTACCTTGCTAATCATCGTAAAACACACCTCATTCAAACTTCACCGAAACAAAATAACACTCATCAAAAATGTCTTTGTTAGTCCTTCCACTGTTCCAAAAATCACCAACTCTGGTTTGCGAGTTTGAGAGACTGAATAAGTAACTGATGTAAAAAAGAAGTAACCACTGCAAATTTGCTATCCCTAGATAGAGAGAGAGAGAGAAAGAAAAGAAAGGCCAGAGCAATGGCACGACACTCACAATGGGAAAGGAGTCAATCACTAATTTTTTTCCTGTGTTTAAAAAAACCTGCATATATGTGCTCATTTTGGTGGAAAAGGGGTATATCAATTCTGTTTAGACAAGTGACAGAAGTACAACCGAAAGATCAAAACACTGCAAAAAACCTGATACTGTTCACATCAGTATGACACATGAATTAGACATGACACTTGTGTTGCATCTTACCCTAATACTGCCAGTCCCGAGGAAGTAGGGCCTGGACCAGGTAACCACCCTGGTCTCTCTGTGCAGGTAGACTGGAATGCCTGAGTTATGGAATGTCATGATCCATCCATCAGGTAGCGGCTCAGTGGGTGGACGCCCACGACCTGGTATAGGGGGGAATGTAAATATAAATGCAGGCACTAATTGCTACATTATTACTTTATGTGGGGAATTATTCTAATATTGGAAGACTTTTGTGTGTTACCATAAAACTCCTAATTGTGTGAAAATCTGTCGAGAAGATATTCAAGCTTGGAATAAATATTAGAAATAGTTTTATCTTAAATTGGGATCAGGTAAGAAAACCAGGTAAGGGAGTCAGCGTTAAGACCAAACATGCTAGTAACATGTTACTGAACATCAACTTTTTGCAATTTATTGATAAATATCAACATTTGACTACAGTTTACAGTTCACCAATAGTTTTGTTCTTCTTCCAGTAGTTGGATTAAATATTTGACAACTGATCTACAGTTTTGAATAATGAACTTAATATAGCAATGAAAGAAAATGCCATTTGGATAGTCGTTTTTAAAACAAGACAGATTTTTTTTTTTTTTTTTTTAATTTGTAACATTTATGTTGACTGGTCATTATTTACAGGCACTTTACTCGTTTGCCATTAGGATTTCAAACCTGATTAGTTTAGTGAGTCCTTGCATGTAGTGTTTTACATCTCACCACCTGACCACCACCAGTGTGCATATGTCAAAAGGTGCCCATCAGCGTGTGCTGTTCGATTGTGAGACTATTTCAGAGCACTACAACACAGAAAGGAGGGTTACTTGATTGTCCATTAGGTGAGCAGTTCTTACCACTTCTGCTAACCAATACCCATGTAAACCCTGTAAGGTAATCTATATCAGCAATGCAGACTATAATAAAATAGTAAAAACTATAAACATGATACTATCCTATATTTTGTATCAATTCACTTCAGAATACAATTGTAACAGATGTAACATGTATGTATAATATCATATTGCATTGTGCACCATAGTACTGAAACGATGTTCCACATTTCCTTAAGAGTACCCAGCCTTGAAACAGACAGATCCACCACTCACTCTTCAGGACAGTCTTAATTTTGGTCATCATGGGCTGAACGCCTCCGTCACCATCTGACTGATGATCACTGTCCCCGTCGAATTTGTCCTCGGCAGGACGCATCTTTTTTGGGACTGGCATGCCCTCCTCCAGCAGAGCATCCACATCATTGTCAAATTCCTCCTGGAAGAGTCAGTGGTTAAGGCCGGGAGAGAAGGACGGGTCACATGTTTAAGGGAGTTTAGTCAGTCTGATGTGATACCATAAAGTGAATTGGAGAAAATATCAAAACCACCCAGCAGTCTACCACAGTGTATGAACAATCATCAGTACCCCTTGGGGCATAAAAGAAAAATAATTATGAATTTATAAACAGAAAATATTGGACCTATTTATCATCAGCTCCTCTTACAGGTTAAATGACAACATTTTAACAGCTTTGATCCCTCTTTTTAATTACCAGTGATTGCTTTTGCATCAGAAAGGAAACCCAGCATTCAATGGGAGAAATTAAAAATGGCACTAACCTCTTCCAGCACCTCACTTTTCATTTGCAGTAATAAATGCAAAGAAATAAACAAAAACAGGCAAACATTTATCTGAATGTAAATGTCTAACGCTGAATTTGATCCTAGCTTAACCACACATCTATTGATGCAGACAAGGTCTAAAGTGATGTAATAGCAAATCAAGAAATCACAACAGTAATTTTTCTCAGTTCTAACTATACGTGAATCTAAACTTCATGATCCCAAATTTCAACATCAAATTCATAGATGCCCTGTTAGCATATAACTAGAAAATGTACAACCCAACCTGTATATACCGCAAAATTCCAGTGGTAAAGCGGAAACTGCCAACTGTCCTATTACTAGTATTAAACGCTATTTTGATCTAAAGGGGATAGTTTGGGTGTTTTTAAGTGGGTTTGTGCGAGGTACTTTGCTATACTAAGTGTATGTGCATTATATTTTGAGTATTTTAACCACTTTATCTTGCTGTCAGACTGCCCTTTCCTTCTCCTTTCTGATGGGGAACCAAACTGAAATTCAAACTTATTAATGCTCTCTTCAAAGCCAGCAGGATCAGACGACAAGACAGTTCAGATATGTTTCACTTTCAGTTCGCCATCAGAAAATATTCTAAATATAGCATACAAGTTTTTTAGGTAAGCCTTTATTTTAGGTGGTTAAAAATATTTGCCATCACTGTTCACAACAATGTATTGCTTTGCTCCGCTGCTCTCTTCTGTATATTGATGCTAGGGGAACGCCGACCGCCATCGACTGTAAGTAATACACCTACTATGGATAAGTGTTTCATTCAACCCCATGTCAAAACACCGAAACTATCCCTTTAACATCTACAATTATATGGTGATTGTACTTTGGTAGAAAATATTTCTCAATGCAAGCACTGAGCATCACAGTGAGATATTTCTATTATCTACAGTTACCAGGACAGCTAATTTGGGTAGAGGACTAAAGGTATAAATAACACCATAGGAGGCCACAATCTCACCAATAAAACTAAAAGTATCTGTATGGCTACAGGTGTTTCTGTTTTTGTGATGTGGGTGTCCTGACAGCAGGGAGGAAGATGGCAGTTAAGTAGAAGGTTTGTGGTCTCCATTTAACATGATCCAGGAAGTCAATATTATTTTTGTTTTGACATCAGTCAGTTTCGAATATTTTGAGAGTCCGATTATGAGCATGTTATTATAGCAGCAGTAATGTTCTCCTCAGTCTAAAACATTACGAGGTAAACAGCAAAATAACACTGTCCATGCCACATGGTATTGCACAGAAAATTAGCACTTGCATATATACATGACTGGCATCCTCTTTGTGTTGCAGGATGATGTTGCATTGCACCCCTGTGGTGCCATCGCAGTGGTCTCAATGAAATGACAGCGGAGGCTGTGTTTAATGGCAGTCTTAATATGTCCTCTCCTGTATGGACTGTGCTGTATGAGCTGTATTATAGGGTTACATTATTTCTCTTGTGACAGTAAAGGTGAAAAATGGCTGAAAAGCAGATAATGACAAGGGTTATTGCAGACAGAAGAACAGACGTACCTCATAGGAGAAAGCCACCGCCTCCTCATCTGCTTGCTCCTGCTGAACTATGACCTCAGCCTTAAAGCCACCATGCTCTGCATCATCATTGTCCAGGAAGTTCTCGTAGAAGTCATCCAACTCATCCAAGACTGCAAACTCTACCTTGTTTTCTATGTCTACCTCAGCCTCGTCAGATCTTCTGCCTGCTATCTTCCTTGTCCCAGAGCTACCCTCAGTTACCTCCTGCTCACTAGTCGAGTCATGCAAATCACCATTAAGGCTGTCTAAGCCGTCATCACTTCCTCCCTCCTGCCCTTCGCCTGTGTACAAAACCTTCCTGTCTTTGCTATTGCTGCTTTCAGAGAAGCTTACACTGATCTTGACATCTCTGAGCAGCTTGAGGTCTGGTAGAAACCCGGTGACAGGGGGAGCGTGGCGGGCTGTTCTGGGGCACGGCGGGTTGGGATTGGCCTCATCTGAGAGGTGGCTATAGAAAGTTATTGAGCCCTTGCCGAGGGGCTGCTGTGGCTTGGCTTCCCCGTCCCCTGGGGTGTATGTGTATCCATCACCACCAGAGCTAACGTCCATTACCTCTGCGTCACTGGACGTTTGCAGGGGAGGTGGTGGAGGTGCTCTGCCCTCATCTTGGCCAAAATCTTCAGGTGGCTCCAAGGGGAGAGGGGGTAGCACATCATCTATCTCCATTTCCTCTATATAAAAAACTACAACTTATACAGACTGACAATTTAGTCTAAAATCTGACCTGTTGAGAGACTCTCTTCTTATCTAAACCCAGAATGCATGCAGAAGCACATCCCTGTATAGACCACGTACCAGAGGTGAAAATGCTAAGCTGACTACATTGTTCTTTTCATTAATGTAGACAGCTTTCAGAATCACTGTCTCAATTATTGGAAATCACAATGCATTCAGCTTAATATGGATCTAGGCACTGATCATCCTCCACTGGTGTCTTCAGGACGCTAGAAGAAAAAGGACCAATGAAAGCAACGTTAGTGCAACTTCATGGTAGTAATATATTTAACATGCTGACTTACTACTACTACTACTACGTAGCTGCAGAGATATGACTTCAGTGTAACAAAATAGGCCCCTTTGCTTAGGAATATGATTGTTTATACAAGATCAAATAATAAGCAACTTATTCGTAAAATAAAATGGGGAAGAACCTCGTTTTAGCGCATCTGTTCAGTCTACAGCGGCACAGCACAGCGGGCCCCGGTAACATTAACATCCATGCTAATGTACTAGCAAGCATTCATGAGGTTGTACATATCTCCACGGCTGCAGAACTGGACGGCTAGCCCGACAACAATTCATTACAGTGATACTCACCGATAACTACGACACGCCTGTCTCCTGCGGGCACCTGACTACCTTTCAAAGTGATTTTATTCTCGACGCACAGCCACACGGCCTCAACTGCAGCCCCGCCATCTTGAAGAAAACCACAGCGGCAATCCAACTCAAGCCCCGCCTCCCAGTACCGGCATTTCGACGATTGATCGGTCAGCGGGCCAATCACAAACGTTCTTCGACTCGCACACTGAAACGTATTTCCACAGTTTCACTGATGATGAGCAACATGTAAATAAATAAATAAATAAACAAATAAATAAATAAATAAACAAATATCAAAACAAATGAATGAATTACCCCTCACGATAGATGTTTAATCTTAATACACAGATTTTGATGATTTGAGGGATACTAAAATACTCAAAATCATGTAGCTCAAATTCAAAGTTAATTATTAATCATATCATATTAATCACTTAGATGTTTATTATTGGGGTCGCCAGTTCAAAGTTGACTAAGTGATTCTTTCAGGGATACAACTGCAAAACCACAATCAGTGTTTGTCTTAGCTACTCTATTTTGATTCTTCTGTTTTTTATTTTTTTAATTTTTAATTTAATTTTTTATTATTATTATTATTTTTAGAATAGCTGCTGTTTAGAGTTTGTTCAGTTAAAGCTGTAATTTCAGAGCTTTACAATGGAACCAAATCATTTAACATGATTGTTGTGTCAAAATGAGCACTTAGCTGAACTGCTGTGTTTAGCATAAATAAACTAGGACTTAATTATCTCAAAATGACTTAATAATCTTTATTATCTTATTTACTGTGTTGTCCCAAATTCATAAAGTGACGTACCTCATTATGTCACAATAACAATTTAGTTCAAGAATGGCTTAATTATACTGAGGAAACAAAATATTGCTGTCTTGAGATAGGAGGTCATTTTCCAAGCATTTTCTTTGTGTCAGTTATATATATACCGTGCAACTTAGTGTTATAATGCAGTTATGATTTTTGTTTTGTTTCTGTAAATGTATTTCTAGCTAAACTGACAAAACAAGTGGTTCATCTGCCTACTCTAGCCTGTATTATGGCTCCAGACAGATGCCACATGCCATCTTTGGACTTATGCTGGCACGTTAATAATCATTAATACATCATGAAGTCACCTCTTCAGTTTGTAGATAATCAACTTTTCCTATAAGGAATATGTCTGTGTATGTATGTATCATTCAGTTTTCTATGAAGAAAGCTCATCTTATTACTCCAAAAATATTTTACTGTGGTCCCGAAATTGACTAACTTTAATAAAGAATATCTTTTACAAAAGACACAAGCACAATAAAAACCATATTTGTATATCTACAAACGTTACACTGGGTAACATCAATGCATTTTGTTAAAAGAAAATACAAAAATAAATTACAGCCCTAAAACTAAAGTATGTTTGATTTTAAGATGGAAAATGAAGGAAATAATTTTTAATACATCTTTTATTATCACTCGCTAAACACCACCTCCACAAATACAAATTCAATGGTTCAAAACCTTTGCTTCCTATTTTTAAGAATGAATATGCAAATGCCATAAAATACTTAAACAACTCCAAATCTATGTGCTTATATTCAACCTCTGTGACCTTGCTGGACTGATTTTTGGACCATCTTTGACTGAAGCTGGTGTTGTGATTTGGACTTTTCAATGAAAGAGCTTTGTTGCCTTTGGTTATTTTGCCTTCACCACTGTGCCTTGTATCTATATTACTGATGCATTATATGTATCTTTATATGCCCTACGTATTGTATATGATATAGAGTACCACAGGGATGATGGATTTTTGTAGGCCAACCAGGAAGTTAACATTGCCCAGGTTTCCCTCAAAAAAAATCCAGTGGGATTTTTCCATTGGGTTTTTGGATTATTGCATAAAATAATCCAGTAATGAAGTATTAAGAGACTTACTTGCTGCCATGTCTCATTGCTGATCTAAAGATATTCATACATAGGTACAGAACAAAATTAAGAATATAAACTTCTCCTTTGTTCCCTCTAGCTGCACACATTTCCACTCTTTCCTATGTTGTCATGTGTCCCCGATGCCAGATATGTTCACATGCAGTGATTCATAGAAGGCCTCTTGTAAGGTAGACTAACTGGATGAATGTCATTTCTTTTCACCACAAGAGGGCAATGAAGCCTTTGTGTTGGCCCCTTCCTCAACACACACACTGTTCAGAGACCCATCATTTGGTGACAGCAAAACGTCATACATATTAGCGTCAAGGAAGCAGCTCTACCTTATGTCATCTTTTTATAAATGGTTGAGTCTTCATGGAAAGCAAGGATTTGGAACGCTTGCATTTTTCTCCTTAATGTGTTGATATGTAGAGCAGATAATAGTAGTGAGGTGTGAGGTGATAATTTTTTGAGGATGATTATCCGCATGATTATTATCATGTGATCCTTTAAAAACCTTTTCTGTCTTCTCATGCTGTGATTTGATCATTTTCCTGGAAGCGGTATACCCATAGGATAGTGTTTTGTCAGATGACCTTTGGGAGCTCTTTGCAGAATGGCCCTTAAAAGTCATCTGCTGACTTTGATTAAGGTTCAACAGGCAATAATTTTTGGCATTATTGGGCAAAAAATCCTTAATATCCTTTCAGCATATTGTAATTGAAGTGTTCTGAGAGAAAACTAATCTTCTGCACCCCCTCATGGCTCTGTTTTCATACTTTAGAAAATCTAGCCTGTGACGTCAAACTTTGACCAATCAGAGGTCATTTCAGAGAGACAGCATTCCTATTGGCTGTGCTCTGGCTGGTTGGCGGTGCTTGGTATCTCTTCAGTAGATCTCAACATGGCTGCCCAGTAACAAACTTTCTCATTTTACAGCTAAGCAGTACACTACAAGATGTTTCTGAAAACATTTGAGGAGAGATATAAGCATTACAGAAACAGGATATTAATTCATATTTGACCAGCGGTGCCCAGTTTGATCGTTGGGTTCTGTGTGGTTGTTTTCCTCCGGTCTGTGAAATCCTGCAGATGCCATTAGGAACACCTGAGGACACTGAAGGACACAGGTGCAGACAATTTTTTTCAGATTACCGGTCTCATGCGCTACTGTCAGGATATAGTGACCGTTTTACAAATATAACTTTTTAAAATTATATTTGCTCCATTTCTACCCACGGCCTTTTCGGATGAAGAGAATAATAGCAAGTGTACTTACAGTATAATTTGAGTACCACAGAAATCACACTTGTGTCATACATGTGATGCACCACAGACAGCAAGATGGAGCCCATGCATTAAAGTATCTAAAGCCCAGCTCTACATCACTGAGTCCTCCATAACAGAATGCTATATTGCCTTTTCGTAGTTTCATATTTTTACATGGTTTTGATTAGGACTCCACCTTTTCTTTGGCTTCATAATTTTTTTCTCATCATCAAATGTAACATTTCTGACATTCAGTAATCCCACGATGCAGGGACTCACCAAGAAATCAAATTAAATGGATGCAAGACTTCTTTAAAGGTGCTCTATATACCTAAATTATCAATACAACGCCCACCCTCTGGTGGGAGAGGGAGAACAGGAATCAGTTGAGTTGACCAGTTCTTGACCTTTGAAGGATGCATCCTTTGTACTGTAATTTATACAGGACTCCTGCACAATAAAAAAAAATCTTAAAAGGTACATTTCCTGTGAAAAATAAGACTTGATCTTTGCTTTGCTGGATTGATGAATATTATATGACTTGTAATCATTCACAGTCTTGGCAATGACGCCCTGATGGTCTGGTCTATACAAGAAATGCATGATATGAAGGTTGTTGTTGTCTCAGAGGATGCCCAGTATCTGTGTACTGTCATGTTGCTCAGCATGATCTGACCAGCGTGGTGGAGGAGAGGTGTCAGTTTCCTGTCAGACTTACTGGGATGTGTGTCTGTGCCACTTTCGATTTACTGCCATTGGAAAAGGCTTCTAACTGTCAAGATTTTTGTGCTGTAAATTACATTAAATCATTGGAAATTTTTAAACATTTTTTTAGACTAGTTCCAACAATCAACTATACTTTGCTATTTATACTACTATATTTATTATGTTTATAAAATACTTTCCACAGTTAATACTAACAATGAAAACTTTGTTTTTAGTACATGTACATGCATAAGCCTGAAAGAGAGAGTGGTAGCTGATCTCATCCTTCATGTGATTTTTTTTATAGCACCCAAAGGTGACCTTTTGAAGACATGCCTTACAATCCTATTTCTTCTTGTAGCTCATATAGCAGGCAGAACTGATTCATCTTCTGACCAGGAGGGAAAAGCTACCTATCTTCACCCTCTATCAGTTGACTATAACTATAGGGCATGTTTGAGTCTCCTCCCACCAAATGAATGAACCTGAGTGCACAAAACAAACATGAATAAAATAAATACAAATAAAATAGTAAACAATGTTCTGTCATTTTGTTGCAATATTTGAACTGGTCAGGGAAGGGACATCATCCTCTGATGGAAAGCTTGATGAAATTCATCCCCATATTAGATAAGGCTTCATAAATACTGTATGATACTTCATCCTGAAGGCTCTAAATACAAGCTACCAGATTTACTTTTAGGTAAAACCAGATTACGTAGGCATGTATGCAGATTTGATGAAACTTTGATGACGTCAGCGTGATTCAGATGTTTTGATGTTCAGTAACACAAAAATACTTTCAGTGCCACAACTCAATTGCATGTGATATTCAATTAATAACAGACTCAATGACAGCAACAAAAATACTATTAAAAGACAAATGGAAACAAGAATTACTGCCTCATGGTTGTATCAAGTTGCAGTTTACACCTACAATTTGTCTGCTTAAAATGTAACCCTAACCCTAACCCATTTTATCCTATTAGACATTTGTGTAAAATTGTCATAATTAGCATATATTGTATATTCTTGAGTTATGACCAAAAATGTTATGTTTTCTGAGATCACAATGACCTTTGACCAACAAAATCTAATCAGTTTATCCTTCAGTGGACGTTTGTGCCAAATTTGAAGGAATATGCTCAAGTGTTCCAGAGATATCACAAGGTCACAGTGACCTTGACCTCTGAATACCAAAATTTAATCAGTTTGTCCTCAAATCCAAGTGGACGTTTGTGCCAAATCTGAAGAAACCCAAAGCTGGATGTCCCCCACTTTATAACTCATTCCAGTGCTGCTGCCATGAACCCATTGTCTTTGTCAGGTTATGGTCACTTACCTGTCTGCAGACACTGCACTGCTAAAGACCTTTACCAAAATAAGAATGTTGGCAGACCCATGCATTGTTCGAAAACCAGTGTATTCATCTCACAGGTTGGCGCAACAAAGCCACGCTGACCAGATGTTTTTCTCTGTGAGGGTGGACACAGCTTGTTTTCGTGGTTTTCTTTTGTGCTGTCAACACCAGTGTCTATGAAGTTTAAGAGCTGATTAAGATTATAGAGATTCACCTAAATGTAGGGCCGTAGGGCTGCACGGTGGCTGTTGCCTCACAGCAAGAGGGTCGCAGGTTCGATTCCGGCTTGGGGCTCTCTGCTGTTTAGGTTAATTGATGACTCTAAATTGCCCGTAGGTGTGAATGTGAGTGTGAATGGTTGTCTGTCTATATGTTGTCTGTCTCCATGTGCCCTGTGATGGACTGGCGACCTGTCCAGGGTGAACCCCGCCTTCGCCCAATGCCAGCTGGGATCGGCTCCAGCCCCCCCGCGACCCCTAACGGGAAAAGCGGTTGACGATGGATGGATGGATGGACCTAAATGTATTGAAAAGTCTTGAGAAGCAACCTACATGGGGATCATGTGAATTACAGTATCTTAAATTGCCAGTTGGGGTCATCGTTCACTAACAGTAGTAGATCAGTGTCAGTGCGCAGCAGCTTAAGCTCTGTGTTGTTCAGTTCAATTCATTTCTGCCCATTAAAACACAAAACTAGTGACAGTTTCTTAAATGATTTTATCTTTTTACATAAAGTTAGTTTGTCTGGAGATTTCAAACACACTAATATCAATTTTGTGGTTTACATAATAATGCAAATTTATTTTAACGCCACTTATCATATGAAACTAGAAAACCTGAGGAATCCATTGGTACCATCCATGTCAGGTTAAATAATGCTTCAAACTTATGCTATATTTTGGCAAGGAAAAACTGTCATGGCCATTTTCAAAGGAGTCCCTTGACCTTTGACCTCAAGATATGTGAATGTAAATGGGTTCACACAAGTCTCCCCTGTGCAGGCATGTAACGATAACATGCAGGAATAAAAGCAGGAATAATTGTAGGAATAAAGTCTGCTGTACACGGCCTGGTACAGCCACATGACTATAAGAAAGCGCCAAAAACTGAGAGCAGATCAAAGGACATATGAAAAAAATGATTCAAGTCATATCAAGTGTGAGTTCGTCTACTTTTACAGGCACCTGAAGAGTCAACATTAACCGAGAGGGCCACTGGTTAAGTGAGTCCTCATTGAAATACTCCTCTACACACAGGATAGTGGAAATATGCCTCTTGAGAACTCTTATAGTCCAGTAAGTGTAGAGGGCTACTATGAATTGATAATAGATATTACATATTTGCACAAAGCCTTCTCCAGTTTGAGTTTCTAAACTTAACAGCTTTCTTCAGGCTAGATGGTGTGAACATTTTTACTGTTGAATTAGTATCCCAACACCTGTATGATTAACATGTGTGGCTAAATCGATGTAACACAAGAAGTAAATAACTTATTGTAAAAGGAAAGAAACCAGCTGTCTTTTTGATCTAGATATTTTTGATATAGACTGTGTTTTTTCCCTTTCCTTGAGTGTGTTATATAGTTTTTTTTTGTGCATGTAACAGGTCTGTAAAGTTAGAAAGCTAAAAGAGAGCTACTCTCCCCCACAGAAACACTGCTCCTGAACTGCCTGAATCACCTTGCTTGAAGTCCTCCCCTTTTGTTTTGTAACATGGTGAGGTCAACAAGTAACACATTTGCATAATACCTCAAACAAAGCCCAAAATACACGTATGAACCTAACAATAAGCATAACAGGTCCACTTTAAAATGCAGAAATATGTGGTTACTAAAATAAAAAAGTGGATATATGGTGAGCCAAGTGTTTTGATAAACTGTTTTTATTGTAAAGCAGCTGTAAAAGGCCTTATTCTACTATGGAAGTGGTCAGTGATCCAGTGCCTGAAACCGTTTTGTATTCAACATTTGTAACGACTGAGGCTACTGTTGTTCAGGCTGGGTTATAACTAATGAATTACTTGTAACAGGGTTACGGTAATCCAACATTTAAAAAGTAGTTGGTACCTCTAATTTATAACAATACTGTAAATTTAAATCAGATTATACATCCTCTAGAAAAGTACTGGTGACCCAATGATTTCCCAAACAGAAAAGCAGAACAGAAAAGTACACTGAACAAAAATATGAACACAACACTTTGGTCTTTGCTCCCATTTTTTATGCACTAATGTCAAAGATCTAAGACGTTTTCTATGTACGTACACAAAAGGCCTGTTTCTCTCAAATACTGTTCAAAAAGTCCACTGTGTGGAGTTTGCATGTTCTCCCCGTGTAAACGTGGGTTTTCTCCGGGTACTCCGGCTTCCTCCCACCATCCAAAGACATGCTGTTTAGGTTAATTGATGACTCTAAATTGCCCGTAGGTGTGGATGTGCGCGTGAATGGTTGTCTGTCTATATGTTGTCTGTCTCTATGTGCCCTGTGATGGACTGGCGACCTGTCCAGGGTGAACCCTGCCTTCGCCCAATGCCAGCTGGGATCGGCTCCAGCCCCCCCGCGACCCCTAACGGGATAAGCGGTTGACGATGGATGGATGGATGTATTAGTGAGCACTTCTTTGTAGATATAATCCATCCACCTCACAGGCGTGGCCTATCAAGATGCTGATTAGACAGCATGATTATTGCACTGGTGTGCCGTAGACTGGTCACATTAAAAGTCCACTCTAAAATGTGCAGTTTTATCACACAGCACAATGCCGCAGATGTCACAAGTTTTGAGGGAGCGCGCAATTGGCATGCTAACTGCAGGAGTGTCCACCAGAGCTGTTGCCCGTAAACTGAATGTTCATTTCTCTACCATAAACCATCTATGAGAATTTGCCAGCCTCACAACTGCAGACCACATGTAGTCACACCAGCCCAGAAACTCCACATCTGGCATCTTTACCTGCCAGATCGTCTGAGACCAGCCACTAGGACAGCCAATCGGTTTGCATAACCACAGAATTTCTGCACAAATGATCAGAAACCATCTCAGGGAAGCTCAGCTGCATGCTTGTTTTCCTCACCATGGTCTTAACCTGACAGCAGTTTGCTGTAGTTACCGACTTGAGTGACCAAATGAGTGTTCTCTTCACGGATAAATCACAGTTTTCACTGTACAGGGCAGATGGCAGGCAACGTGTATGGCGTCATGTGGGTTTCGTTTCCTGGCGTCAGCGGTGTGAATCGAGTGGCCCATGATGGCGGTAGTGTTATGGTATGGGCAGGTGTATGTTATGGACAAGTAACACAGGTTTAGTTTATTGATAGCATTTTGAATGCACAGAGATACCGTGACGAGATTTTGAGGCCCATTGTTGTGCCATTCATCCATCGCCATCACCTCATGTTGCAGCATGATAATGCACCCCCCCCCCCATTAACTAGCACAGATTAGACAAATTGTAAACAATATCTGAGAGAAACAGGCCTTTTGTGTAAATAGAAAAGGTCTTAGATCTTTGACTTTAGCCCTTAAAAAATGTGAGCAAAAACAGTGTTGCATTCATATTTTTGTTCAGTGTATTTTAAATCGTAAATGTGCATAAAATGTATATTCACCCTATATCATGTATTTAAAGGTAAAAATAGACACCACAAAGAATAAATTAAGATTGCATCAAAATTATCTTGTACAATGGTATTGATTGCATTTCATAGCAGGCTCCCAGCAATCTGTAACGGTTTAGACTTTTTGAAGCAAATCAACCCTGCCGTTTTGTGAAACGTACGTAAAATATTTTATGTATAAATTCTTTGGCAATCTTTTAAAGTAGCACACATTTTCAAAAGATGCATTTTTTTAAGTTAAATCAAGCATGACAAATACATATCACTGATATTAATGAGGCAGCTAGTGTCAACTCGCTGAAGAAAAGAAAGCGGAGATGAGTCTTCGTGTTCACATAGCTGCTATGGTGAAGCTTGTGGAGGGGGATGATGGGGGCTTGATGGAAGGAAAGGAGATGTAGAAAGGCACAGAGTGGGTTTCCTCCATCATGTCTTCACTCCTGCAGTTTGAACTGAAAAGAATTGGTGCTCCATTTGCTTGTGTCGCAGTTTAGCATGGTGCGCTCTGTGAAGGTCACATTACCTTCTGCGTCTATCAGGATGATTGAATTGGTCCTAAATGGGCATGGACACAGGAAACAAGCAAACACATACAAGTGAAAATTAACAACTGAAAATGTTAGAAAACAAAATCAAAGACTACAGACAAGTGTAACACGGAAGACTGATCATTTAAAGGGGACACATCATGCTCATTTTCAGATTCATACTTGTATTCTGGGTTTCTACGAGAACAGGTTTTCAAGCTTTAATGTTCAAAAAACATTATTTTTCTCATCCTATTTGTCTTAAAATACCTGTATTCACCCTCTGTCTGAAACACTCCATTTTAGTGCCTGTTTTGACGCCCCCCTCCCGAAAAAGCCCAGTATGCTCTGATTGGCTTGCGAGAAAATTATGGTGCACCTTTGCAAATGTTGAGCTGCGGTTGAAAGGTTGATTTTTCTTAGGAAAAATGAGTGAAATGATCCAGAAATGTCTCAGTAGGAGCCATGATGAGAAGATGCTGGAATCATCTAAATGCTAAGGAACGGTGCTTCCTTTATTATATTATTATATTATTACCCCCAATTTCCCTCCGGGGATTAATAAAGGTTCATCTTATCATCTTATCTTATCTCATCTCCCTTAGCATAGGATACACTGGACCATCCTTAACCAAATCACACAATTCCTTATAAAGTGATGCACCATTTAGCTGACAGTGACAGCCTTTTAGCTTGACTCTATTTTTAATATTTATTTATTTTGAACATGGAGCAAGTACAAATCAAAACAAGAATAAAAAAATAAAATGTATAACAGTAAACATATAGCAAACTGTCAATAAGCAAATAATCAAAATAAATAAATATTACAAGTCCAAAAAGGGCTAGGAAGATGTACAGCATACACGGGCCTATCCCTTCTCCATAACTCAGACACTTAAGTCAGTATTTATCATATTTTTATTTAAATTCCAACCTTGGAAATTAAGTAATATTTTAACCACATTTAAGTTAAGATCCTTTATTATATGTTGATGTAAATGTGTTACAGCAGCAGAAGGACCTGTGGTGTCTCTTTTTCACACACTGCGGGTGAAGCAGCCTGTTACTGAAAGAGCTTTTTAAAAACGTACAGGATGAATATTCGCCCTCTGTAGTCCATCTTCGGAACACTGTAGTTTCACTACGGCAGACCCATGTCAATAACATCCACTGCCGTTGAATCATAATTACGGAGCCTAGTGAAGTGCAGTTGACTCCTCTTAACACCGCGGTTGTCTTATCCAAAGTCCTTATGAATTCTCCTTCGCATCTTTCCTTGAACTCATGACGTTTTCCATCGAGGTCAAGGAAAAGTGTTTAGAAAAGACATTATGACGTTTTTTTTTTTCCTTTCTGACCGCAGCCTAGATCTCAAACCAGGAGGCTGATATATTCTAATGAGCCTGCATGTGATATAGGAAGGGAAGCCAAATCTTAATGGCTTGCTGAATCATGTTTTCTGATCTAAGTAGCCCACAAAAAACTGACCAGGTTGTCTTCAAAGTGCTTGTGAAGACAACCTGGTCAGTTTTTCAAAGGGGAGTTTTTCATGATATGTTCCCTCTAAAAGTCACATTTGAGGTATTTGGTAACTCTTGCATCAAGACTGAACAGGTGGTGGGAGGTAGCGCCTTGCTAAAGGACACCTCGATGGCTCTGGCAAAGACTGACCCTCACTCTCTGTGTCCACTAGTCCACAGTGGCATCATAGTGCAGACGACCCCCTTTCCTTACTGTGGAGGATTGATTATTACACTGGGGAGTTGTGTTCTGCAGGCCTGCCAGTCACCTTAGCTGGAGACAAACAGGGGAGAGAAAGTGAAGACACTGACCTTGTGCCATATTGAGGGCTGCGAACAAACACTGCAGACAGAGCCCGGACCATGTCCTTGGTGTAACCATCACCCTGGCTCTCCTGAGCTGGATCAGGTGTGTTCCTGTCAAACGAACCCACAGCACATCTCTTTAAGAAGCTTTAGAGTGTTAGCATATTCTCTGTCATATCCCCCATGCAGTGTACTTAAGTCAGCAATCAACTGATGCAATATATCCATAAACACCTGCACAAATGGCACCTCAACCTGCTTTGCTCTTGTCTTGAGCTCACACCTGTTTGGCTTCATGATATTTCGATGTCCAAAATCTAAGACGATATCGCTCTAGATTTTGGACATTGAAATATTTGTCATAAGATGTCATAACGACAAATGCCAGTTCAACAGTTTTGCATAAAATCAAACAGGTGTAAGCTCAAGACAAGGGCAAAGCAGGTTGAGGAGCCATTTGTGCAGGTGTTTATGAATATATCACATCAGTTGATCGCTGAGTTTCATATCAGTGTTATACCAATATATTGCCCAGTCCTAGTTCCAGGAACTCTGCCCAGCTCTGTGCACAATGAATCAATCATCATTTTACCCCACTACAGCTCCTGGCCAAAATCCTACAATGACCACCATCAATATACTACTTGACATACTGTATTACTAGTGAACATAAATGTAAATAATCCCTACATATTAATGGAAATTCTTCCATATTTAACCCATAGAACTGTTTTATATCCATCACAAAAGCATTTAAAATCAACAGAAAAGCAAGGTACTATACAGCTATTCATAAACTAAAATAAAAGAAATGTGTTGTTATGGTGTGTGAATCTATAGCTAGGCGATGTTTAAGTGCGCGTTCACCACTCACAGTTCGTCATTATTGAGGATGTTGAGCAGCTCTTGCACCAGTCCATCACAGGACAGCGACTGGTCACTGACCACGCTGGTGAAGTGGCGTTTGCCTTGCAGCAGTTTCCTCCATGGAGTTTCCAGCAGCGAATTACTCAAGCCATAGATTCCTGCTGAGGGGAACACAGACAAATATATTATATACAATACTGAGCTCTGTCTGTGACCTTGAGGCAGTATCCTCTAATAAATAAACCTGAGAACGATATCAACATGGAAATGTCAGGCTAACATGAATGGGGCCATAGGGCGAGAGGAAGGGACAGTTTCTACAGCAACCATAGTGAAAACACAGACCTGGTTTTAGATGGATGGGTTCAGGGCTGCCTCTGTTTCCATAGTAACACACAGTGTCTTGTTTGGCTCTACATGGGACAAAGAAAGATGGAAAATTACAGATTGCATTTAGTGATGATTAAACTTGTTCAGGTCTTAGTACGTATCAAGAGTCACAAAGCTATTATGCTCTTGAATAAACGCAAATATATCTACTGTATATCTACTCCATGTTATGTATCTTGTAGTGCCCCTTTTCTTCTAATATATATATTTTTTCTACTAGTTTTAGATATGTATCTTATGAAGATACTGTATGTACTTTGTACTCTGATATTTATGGTATCTGATGATATTTATGCATTCTGATCTACTCATCCTCTGTTGTACTCTGACATTAACTTATCTCAATATCTTATGGAAATGTAATATTGCAACTTATCCTCACAATGGTTCATATGATATCATAGAAAAATGTATTTCTTTTTTATTATGCACTTTCCTACATCAATACAGCAACACATGACGTACGTGTCAATTTCCGCTACAGTCTTTTCAAAATAAACTTCCATCATCACAGGAAACAACTTGGTTTGGTTACGGAAAAGATTGTTGTTTTGGTTAAAATAACTACAGAATTGGTCTAACTTAAGTACTAAAGTTACACTATATTACCAAAAGTATTCACTCACCCATCCAAATAATTGAAATCAGGCCACAGGTGTATAAAATCAAGCACAAAGGTGTTCAGACTGTTTCTACGGTCGCTCTCAGGAGCTCAGTGAATTCCAGCGTGGTACTGTGATAGGATGCCACCTGTGCAACAAGTCCAGTCGTGAAATCTCCTCGCTCCTAAATATTCCACAGTCAACTGTCAGTGGTATTTTAAGTGGAAGCGACTGGGAACGACAGCAACTCAGCCACGAAGTGTTAAGCCACGTAAAATGACGGCGCGGGGTCAGCGGATGCTGAGGCGCAGTGTGCAGAGGTCGCAAACTCTCTGCAGAGTCAATCGCTACAGACCTCCAAACTTCACGTGTCCTTCAGATTAGCTCAAAAACAGTGCATAGAGAGCTTCATGGAATGGGTTTCCATGGCCGAGCAGTCGGATGCAGTGGTGTAGAGCACACCGCCACTCGACTCCAGAGCAGTGGAGACGCATTCTCTGGAGTGACGAATCGTGCTTCACCATCTGGCAATCTGATGGACGAGTCTGGGTTTGGCGGTTGCCAGGAGGACGGTACTTGTTTCACTTCATGGTGCCAAGTGTAAACTTTGGTGGAGGTGGGATTATGGTGTGGGGTTGTTTTCAGGAGCTGGGCCCCTTAGTTCTAGTGAAAGGAACTCTGAATGCTTCAGCATCCGAAGAGATTTTGATGCTCCCAACGTTGTGGGAACAGTTTGGGGATGGCCCCTTCCTGTTCCAACATGACTGTGCACCAGTGCACAAAGCAAGGTCCATAAAGACATGGATGAGAGAGTTTGGTGTGGATGAACTTGACTGACCTCAACCCAACAGAACACCTTTGGGAAGAATTCGAGTGGAGACTGATAGCCAGGCCTTCTCGTCCAACGTCAGTGTGTGACCTCACAAATCCACTTCTGGAGGAATGGTCAAAAATTCCCATAAACACACTCCTAAACCTTGTGGAAAGCCTTCCTAGAAGAGTTGAAGCTGTTATAGCTACAAAGAGTGGACCGACGTCATATTAAACCCTATGGATTAAGAATGGGATGTCACTTAAGTTCATATGCAAGTTGACGCAGGGGAGCCAATACTTTTGGCAATATAGTGTATGTGACAAATACATCAAGGCTGACTCTCCTGGGTGAAAGTCGTTTTTTATACTTATACTTTTTATACTTGGATTTAATATGAACTGATTTCGAGGGATATATAATGAATTACAGTGCAGTACTTTCCACAGGTATAGCTATGAACGGTGTATGAGAAAAGCTTGAATATTTATATCTAATTTTGTATGGTAGAATTATAGTTGCTATTGCGGTTCACTTTTTGTAGTGTCAGCACCGATTATTTCAGCCACAACTGATGGAAAGCAAGCACAAAGTGAATTTGATGAAACAACATGCAAAAGTTTGCTCCTTTCCTTTGTTTTTAATGTAATTTGTTAATAAAATACCATCTGTCCTAGTATCCTGGTGTGCGCTGGAACTTTGATTTCTTTTAGTTTATAGCAAAGATGATGTTTAAAGAAGCACTCCTGAGGGAATCCTGTAAAATGACTGCTCAGGGTGAAAGAGAATATGAACAGTGCACCTCCGATTTTCTTTGCAGTCCTGGAAAATAGAAATTAAGAAGCCTGTTTCATTTGCAGAGGCAATTCAAATGGGAAAACACCATAGTTAACTGCAGCATTCAAATATATCCTTAAGGAACAACTGGGTAAAATGAATGCTTCAAAATACAAATTAGTGCTGCAAACAACTTTGACTTACACAAAACCATTTAGTTACGGTGTTAGATCTCTTTGCAAAGTCCTCAGTTAGAGGGAATTTATTCAGTCTGAAAAATCTGTCTAACATCAAGGGCATCTGTGACGGCTCTGGTACAGGAGAGTGAATAATAAATTATGACCAAATCCTTTGAACCAGCGGGGGAATGATTTTTTCATGTCAATTTTATGACAGCCATACCAGTGGCATCAGTCAATCTGAAACGTGGCGCAACACTGCTTCAACATCGAACTTGGAAAATTTCCCAGTAAAGAGCTGGTGAGACAGGAACAGAATATGCTGCTGGGCTTGTAGCTCTGCCACAAACTTGCCACAGTTTTAAAAGCCAAAATACATGTCGGCCTTTGGTGTATACCAGATATCCTCACAAGCAGAACATGTTTGTCATAAAACCCATTAACAATGATGTCATATCTGATGTTGACACAATTAGTCAATCAATTGATTGCCAGAAAAACGATAACCGAGCACTACTTTGATAATCAATAAAGCATTTGATTCACTTTTGATTGTTTCAGCTTCTCAAATGTGAAGATAAATTTTCTATCATGCACAGGCACTGCATTATGAGAGGGCACTTTGTCACTTTTCCCCACTGGAAGGACACCCAGGAGGGCTCATCATCCCCTTTTCTCCACTGGAAGGTCACCACTGAGGGTGCTTCATTGCATTGTTTCCACTGGAAGGGCACCCCTGAGGGCAGTGCATCACTTTCTCTCCACTGGGCACCGTGAGGGCACTTTTATCATGTTTTATCCATCATGGGGAATCCAAAAGTGCATTTTTGATGCAGTCTGTTCAAACACGGTGGTGATTTTTTAATATATTGAACAATTCTTTGAGAAAATTGCTTCAATGCAGATAACCATATTATATTGAGAAACACATATGAAAAATGAACTATTTGGTTTGAATTATTATGCAAGAAGATTTTAGTATATTTTGTTTATTTGCTTATCAAAGTTAACCTTTACTGAGGCTTAATACAATGAAATTATGGCTGTTGATAATTAACCGACATTAAGAATTTTAACAGATTAATATTATCGGTTAAATAGTTAAAAGAAATATTAATAATTAATTAAAAAGCTGGTCAAAACTCAGAGGAGTGGCTTGTCACTTAAAGGAAAAAGGCTGGTCCACCTTAAAAGCCCACCTGACAGTCTGAGCCGGCGCTGCAAGATACAAGAAGCTGGCGCCTGTCCTGAGCTTGCTTGAGCTGAGGAGTTTTAGCAATTATTCACAGACAAACTGTAAACACACTGCTACTGCTATCACAGCTCTAACTCCAATGACAACCCCACACACCACCGGCACACACACGGTCTGTCGGACACACCACGCTGACAGGCCGTATGTGTGTGACAATGGCGAGCACGAGCCGCCGGCACAACTCTCCAGCTGTTGACACTAGCTACATCGATACGATGCCGGGCAGACAGGGTATCGTTAAGCTGGGCAGCCCCACAGCTGACAACCTGCTAAACTAAACTAAACTAAACTAAACTAAACTGTGTGGTGGAGAGTTACTGGGAAAGTGGCTGCATGTGTTCTTGACACTACACGCAGCGTCATGGCTGCTACAGTAACACTCCTGGACAGGTGAACTGGGGACTCAGTTGTCTGCTGTGCTAACGCACTCCAGCAGACCGCTGCAAGTGACGCACTAATTGGTTAAGTTATCTTAAGTTATCCTTTTGTTTTTTTTGTTTTTTTAATTTGCATGCTTTAATGAAATGCTTCTTGTTTTCCTGTGCCAAATGTGTGGATCAATATCTATTAGGGCAACCCAACTACATAGACAGTATAATGTACGAGAAGACAAATGCTTGTATTTCGAACTTTCACATGTAGATGGCGACTGGACTGCACTAATTAAAATTGTTTATTATAATTCATTCCATGAAAACTACCAAAGACTGAAGGAACAACGTGAAGACATACCGTACACGGACATCTCACTCGCACATACACTCACTTTCACTCCCTTCCTTCCTTCTTGTAAATTTCCCCACTGTGGGACTAATAAAGGAATATCTTATCTTATCTTATCTTCCATTGATGAGTGACCACTCTGCTTGCTCGTCCACAAACAGTTGCCCCTGTGCAGAGGTCATCCTTTACTGTTTGCAACAAGCACTCCTCTGTGTTGTATAAATTTCCTGGGGTAGAGCATTTTCTAAAAGGCAAGACAATGTGTGTCCAAGCAGCTGCCGTTGACATTACACGATCTGTCTGACACCAACAAACAAAAGACCTTAATATTGTTTCCAACTTGTACCCAAACCCAGTTGAACAGTCTGAATAAACAACTGCCCATCCTGTGTTCCTCTGGTTACTATGAGCACAGCAGCACTGGCCAATGTTGACTCGGGTGATAGCAGTCACCCCTCATACATGCATGTACACAGTAGCTGCTCAGTGGGAACCAGATGGCACTGTAACCTGAAAGGAAACTGTAAAGCTTTTAACCTGTTGTCAGTTCTGCTGTGGGCAAACATAATGTCTGAAATACTAGTTTGCGCTCTGCACTGAACTCAACAATATCTGAAAGGCCTGGTGGTGTTTATGAACACACTTTGCCTGTGATATGCATCAAATTGGCCGTGGTGCTAGCAGAATGAGGATTTGCAGAGAGATAGCTCTATTTCTGCTATTTGATACTGGCTAGGATATCAAAAGTCCCATCAGGTGTGCTGTGGGTTGATTTGGGCTGAGATGGGGGAACAGCAGGAGGTCAAGACCACTGGGCAGAGAGAGAACGAGGAGGGAAGCGTGGAAAGCAGGCTTTTTTTTTTTTTTTTTTTTTTTTTCCAGATTTTAGCGAGAGAAGTAATCAGTATGCTGGCTGGGAGACCATCTAATGAAGAGTCCTCTATACTGAGGCTGCAGAGCCGTTTCCCCATCGCCAGCTGTGGTGTAGTTGCCTGGAGATGTCTGGATGAGCTTTCGACATTATCAGTTCAGAATGTAGATGGGCATGTCGGTGGGGGCTCCTGGGTAACGACAACATGCACTCTTGTATCCAATCACACACATCTATGAGTGTACACCCACACATGCAGAGATTAAACGCATGAATAGGGGGGAAAGACTTGGCTTGCTTGGCAAAGAGTCATGTGTGTCATGGCTCTATGGTTGGCAATGTTTGTCTGTCAATCAAGATGAATCCTAATGACTTTGGAGACACCCAGAGTTTTACTTTAGCACCATCACAAGTAGCAATACTTATTGTAAAGATTTTAATGGTACTCCTACTCTACTGTCTTTGGCTTGGACCAGCGGTAGTAGAGGGAGAAATGGGTTGGTTCATTGTAGCTGTAACTTAAACAAAACAGCTGAGTGTCCAGAAGATGCTCTGCATACATAGCATACCTGAGATGAATGGGGCAACAAGGGAGGAATTACGATCTAGTCTGTTGAAAATGGTGCGTTTCTCCACCTGTATCTGATGCACTTTGGCTATAGCAACGAGCATTATCTGCCTCGACTCAACTGAAGTATAACCAATATCCAAGCGGGACGTCAACCCAGTAGGCGGTCCTTAATGTGGCCCTGGACACACTTGTGTACACACTGCTAAAAGAATGTGGTCATATGTGGCCCAGACCACCTCAAAATGTGGTCTGAGCAATCAGATCTGCATGTGAGTGTACTTAGAGCGATCCACTTGTGAGTGGATCACTCGGGATGCATGTTATTGTCAGGTCTGAACAGGACCAAAGACGTGTTGACAAGCCTGTAGACTCTCAGCCCTGTTACAATGAGATACTTAGTAAAAACGAGGGTCGATTTAATCTTATAAATATCACTGACATATTCATGTGGTTTCAACACCAGCTACTGCATGTGACCTCAAGGTGACCGCTGACTTGATAAACAGAAAACAATACCACAGTTCTTATGACTTTGGAAATTAAATCTTATCATACCTGATCTATAACAGTTAGCCATTCAAAAAAGCTGGCATAGGCTCGGACAGATTTTCACAGAAAATAAATGCATGACTGGTATTCAGATCTCCTCCTGTTATAAAACATGACCCCATGCTAACAAATGTAAAGCCAAAATCAACATTATTTTGAATTTGGAGGCATCTTTTGGACATCTGGCTTCACTCAATGAACAACGCAGGCTATATTTGAGCTATTTACTTGAGCATCTACTGTTAATTCCATTCAGTACAAAACCATGTTCAACTTTACTCAGAGAGAATGCGATTTCCCTCTCGATAGAAAAAACAGCTGGAAAAACTGGAAAAATAAATATTCATAGCCGTTCCTCTTTAAAATGTCGAGAGTTCATTCACCCCAGATGCTGTGCAATGTGCATGTCTGATGCTCTGCTGTTTGTCTTGTTCTGCTCAAACAAGTTTCTGTCAAGTATTGCAACACACGGTTTTGGGCCACAGGACTGAACCACTTCCTAAAGGGAACTACACCCATTTTTGAAATTCATATACGTTATTCCTATGGAGTAAGACAGTCCAAAAAATATCAGTATACATGAAAAACTCTCTCCCAAATCCAAAAACTACAGTGCTCAAATTTGGGTATAAAAAAGGAAACAAACATTCTGTGGGTCTCCCATTCATTGTCTCTGGAGCGGCTCCAGACTTAACAGTATACCCTATGATATCACAAGTTTGAGACTCATTTCTCTGGTTTCTGGCTTTGAGAGAGCACCTCATGTTCACAAATACTGACTGAACTTTCCTAGGCCATGGAAATAACGCACTGGAATTCTTAATTTAGGTGGTGCTCCCCTTTAAGCGATGCATTTCGTTGCACACAAACATCAGAAGAGATATTCATTGAAACGGATAATCTCTGGGCAAAGACTTGAAAGACATGAAATACGATGATCAAAAAACCAAATGCACAGAAAAATCAAATGAAATGTTGGATATGGAACAGAGCATCAAGAAGAGTATATCTAAGATCAAAATTAAATATATATTGCTTTAGCTCCACGGAGGGAAGGCTCGTTACAGTGTTCTTAGAAATGCACTGCTGCCACTGACCAGACATCTATAACTAACACGGTTATAGATTATTAAACAAGGCCGTACTGGTTTAATAAGCATCACAACTAAAAAGGATCAATACATAAATCACGGCCAGACTGAAATATGTGAATGTCTCTGGGTTGTGTATTAACTGTATTCCCTTTCTCCTTACTGCATCTTAATGAAGGTGACTGATCACACACTCAAAAACTGAGTGAAGACAGGCAATGTTTAAATACGGTGGGCACATCACTGCCGCCCCATCATAAATCATGTTGTGGTTTACAGATGAATGAGAAATCCTCTCATTGTAATATAGTGCTACTCTCTATCCAGATGTAGCCATCGATTCGGAAAGAAACTAGAGGCCTTATTTCCTCCGACCTGCTGGGTACACTACAGTGGCAAACAAATAGGCTGGTAATGATGGTGTTTATTTAAAAGATGTAGGCTTGCTTTCTATCACGTTGTGTCAGCCCTGTCTGTAGTGAACGCAGCTCCCATCAAATGGGAATTTGAGGAGAGGAACACACACAGTGCTATCACAGCATGAGGCTCTGTTGAGTGATTTCACCCCCAGATGACAGTCCGGTTAGAGGGGAAAACACAACACTAACACACGGTGTCTTTTGCTTTCCTGGTGTCTCATGAGCGTTGGGTGGCACCTTATTCTTTCATTTAAAAGGAATGCCACTGGGGCAGAGCAGGCACAACTACGGCCCCCGGTCTTAACACGGACAGATGCATATCTTGTTGGCTTCAGCCTATCAAAGAAACAGCAGCCAGATCATCTAGCTGCTGTTTAGTCCCATGTGAAAAGAGAAAAAAAAGGGGTTTTCAATGGGTGAAATAATACTAATATTCCTGGATCGAGGCTGCAAACAGCTGATAATTAAATACCTGGGGGTAGGTAAGACTACAAATTGTTATTTAGTTTCTTTGGAATCGAAGGAATGATTAACCTGATGTGCCAGACGGCTTGTTTACCCAAAACTGAATTGTGACAGGGCAGGGCATCATCTAATCTAAATATACAAACTCTGTATTCTCTCTTCTTTTTCAGTGATTTATTTGAACAGATTAGGGCGTTCAGAGTTACCTTTAGCCTGTTGACGTCAATAAGGTCTGTGCTGGTTCGGCTTGTTGTGCTAGTGGTTGCTACGGGTGTTACGTGATGGTCAGGTACACACAGATTACATTACACACCCATTTGCTTTTTTTTTTTTTTTTTTTTCAAATAGAAATAAAACCTATTTAGTTCATTTTAGCGTATCAGCAGCATGTTATTAATAGCAAAGAACACAGAAAGTGAATCAGCTCAGAGCAGCAGGTGTCATATTTCACACATACGGGATGAGAGAGAGTTGACAGACCGAGAGATGGCAGAGGTTTTGGTGTCAACGCGAAAAAGCAGACGCGCCTATTTGGCAGAGTTAAACCCAGTGCTATGAGAGAACCATAACGTTAATGTGGTAGCATCAATCGCCGTGTGCGCCCCATCCCAGCCTTTCAAACTGTTTGTATGGCAGCATTTTGGATTCCCTATTGAAACACAAAATAGGAAAGTGAAGATGCATATGAGAATTCATATTGGAGAGAAACCTTTTAGTTCAGTGAAAATGGTTCAGTCAGAAAGTAAAAATTGACCTGACACATTCTGTGATGATGATGAGGCTATACCACGTTACTAGTTATAACATTACAATTTCATAAAAAAAAGGAACTGCCGGGCAAACAACAGAATTTTGTGTCTTTTAAATAAAAGGCTACTTTTTCAGTCATATTTGCATCATTCAAATTTTGTTAAAATTATTGAATTGTATCAAGATTATGAACCAAATATCGTGTATTGCATCATGAGCTGAGTGAATCGTCACACCTCTAATGTTTATCAACCATCACTGGATATGGCAGTGAAGCAGTGCGCATGGGGCTTTTTTTGAGACAAAAAACTAAATAATAATGTTTCAATAAACTCCATCCTATTGGAAGTAGACGGCAACGATTAGCTGCTACATATTTAAAAAAAACTATTATGCGCCTAATACAACAGAAAATCAATGTATCTCTCTATCCTACTTTTTTTTTTTAGCACTGTCTAAAAAACGTGGAGGAAGGGCTTTAAAAGCATAAGAAAGTCCCTCCTGAGAGAAGATCCTCCTTGAGGCCATGTTACCAGGATACACGGATCATGACACCAAACGTCACCAAAACCTTGATTTTTTTTTTCCTCTTTCCCTCCGGGGATATAGTTTGGCAGGGCCGTGTGTTGGAGCTGAACCTCCAACCTCTTGCTGGCAGAAACTGAGACCCGTTTCCATGCCAATTGTCTACAGGGGCCCCCACCTTGACAACAATCTTGGTGTGTGCCGATCGCACTTTGATTTTTCTGCCTTTACCAGATCACAAATTCAGTCAAGTCAAGCTGGTAAAGCAGACGAGGGGAAAAAAAGAAAGAAAGAAAGAAAAAAAAAACTCATTATTTTTAATGCTGTCTAGATTTTCTTTGTCTGAAACCCTGAAATATGAACAGGTGCTCCTTCAGAATTTTAATACTGTTTCGCAGCTCAGCAGCTGAGGATTTTGTTCCCAGATCTGCCTGTTTAGCGCTCCAGAGATGAGACGCTGCCTTTGCAGTTTCATTCCAAGCTAAGGCCAGAACTCAGATGAACAGAGTTACAGCCCATTCTCAACAGGTTTCTAAACAAAATGCTGTTTGAATCCTTCAGTGTGCAAGAATTTGCCAATGACACCCACACAGTGCAAAAAAGAACTTGTTTAAACATCCTCAGACAGCCTTAGGTGGCCTTATTGTGCATTTTTCCTTACTCTGGAATACATTTCTACTTGTTACTGGAAGACAAATGTGTGATTTGCAGCCAAACCTCGGTGTTAAATTTCTCATGATGTTAACACATCTTTGACTCAGCTTTATCAGCTGATGAAGCTCAGATGGATTTCACCACACCTTTCACTCACTTGAACTCCGCTGTGAGGAGGTTAAAGCCGTTGTACAGGTGGCTTTCTGTCGACACCTTCTTTAGGTAAGAGTAGCTGTCCAGATCCTTGTCCGAAAGGTAGTTAGACACTAGAAAACCTGCAGAGCGGCAAAGGTAAAAAGAAATGGTTTTTAAATTATGCACTCAAAAACCAGCCTAGTTGTTAATAATAAATACATGTAAAATATATTCATATAAATAATAAAAAAAGACAGATATGTGAAACTTGCAGCACAAATGTTTTCTCCAGACCCTTCAAAATGTAGCCAGAAATGCAATGTTGTACTTTAGATGGTGGATGATAATCAAATAATACAGTACCAACTTATTAAAGATATTGCATGAATAGACCTAAAATGTATTACAACCGTTTACTTGGCGGCCGGCTCACCTCTTCCTTGTGCATCAGGGTTGATGCGTCCTTCCATGTAGTTGGTGATTGCAGCCAGCTTGCCTCGCTTGCTGATCCCCAGCCATGATCCTCCCTCCTTACCACATTCCAGGTCAAGGCCTGGTTAACACAGAAGTGGTGGAAGTTTTATTAAACAACAAGACTTCACCTGGAGGTAAAGTGTATTGTATGCTGTTCAATAAACCATAGAAGTTATAAATAAATCACAATTTGTCAAACGAAAAAAAAAAATCCTTACTTCACTGTGTGAGATTAACAAGTGTGTTCCTACAAAATTGAATATCCTGTTAGTATCCATTTAGTAAAGTCATTTCTGCAGATTTTACACAATGGTTTAAGATGGTTTAAGGACCCTATGTTCAACACAGGTAATTCTCCCTTAAAGGGAACACATTATTCATTCACTGGCATATTCTTCATGCCGTTTGCGGACACTATGTCCTGGACAAGGACCCCAAGCTGTGTTCCACTGATAGACTTCCAATCGGTTAACAATAGCAATTTTTGTTAAAACACAGCAGATCAGCTGCGATGGTGCCTTTGTAAAATAGTGTCAGAAAGGAATGTTTAGTGGAAGATTTGCACGTGGGGAGGCAAGCATTGGCATTAATATGGTTAAATCCATGCAAAAGAAAATGCCACAGAAAACATTAAAAGACAATGTCAAAGTGTAGAAAAATTCAAGGACTTCAAGGTGCGGTCATTTTGAAATTGCTATGTATTGTTGAGTGCTTCTACATTGTTGTTTTTCTTATGTGGTTAGATATGTGAAAACGTGAAATGTTTCTTTTTCTCTGATGACCACAAAAACCATGACGTTTCATTGTTTAGTTTTATTATTATTGTTGTCTATTTATATGTGTGAAATATATGTAAAGGTCAATAAAGATATTGTTTAAATAAAAAAGATGTATGCCAACTGTGTGATATGACTTTTACTGCTAAAGGAGACAAACATAATTTGATTATTGGTGCCCTAGAGGGGAAGTCTGATTATTCCTTTACTTCTGGGGGAGCTCACTGGAGTTGATAAAACCACATATGCATCAAACTGATAAGCTTGTGTGAAGTGGAACGGATCGGTACACTGATAAAGTCAATGTCACTGGTATATGCCAATGAGCTCAAAATCTGCCATTTCTAGCATGTAGGTTGCTAGCTCAGAGAGTGTTGCTGTTTCACATAGCGATGGGGATTTCAAAAGCAGTAACGCAGATAGTGGAAGAGAATTCTGTAAGAAATAGCTGGCTAATGGCAGGCTTATAACATAGTCTGTATATAAAGATGGACGACGTGACAGCTCCCCAAAAGTGAAGCCAAAACATCTGGATCGCCCAATGGTAGCTGGCTGCAGTATAGCTCATAAAGCCCACCTCCTCCATGTTAGCAGATGGGATGTGGACCAAACTAAAATCAATGTGCACATCAAATAATCCCAAAGATGGTATCTGTCATTTAGGTAGTTCTTATCATGCTGATTTTTTTGACAAGTTTGGTTTTAATTAGTAATTCGATGCCACAAAAAGGGGGTGAGAAATCATGATTAGCAGCTGTGAGCTCCTCTCACTGATAACCTGTGGCCGTGCTTGGCTTGCGAATGGTTCAGATGGGTGACCTTGATACTACGGCTCCAGCTCCTCGATCACTATTGTGCAGACTGTGGCGACCAAATGACGTCAACGTCTCAGGATGTAGCTGTGTAAGGATGTAGCTCCCGTATCTGGGATATTTGGCTTCACTTGTGTACACTGAGAGGAAGTGGAGACGCGTTGCATCTTTATACACAGTCTATGGCTTATATGCACAGTCAACATCCTGTGAGTTGGACTAGCAAATTCTATACCTGTTAACAATAAAGCATTACTGAACGTAGACCTTAACCTCGTAGGCTATCTCGCTCCCCATTTACAGCATAAGTTTTATGACAACAGGGACCAGCCTTGGCTAACTATGAATCTGCAAGCTTTGCAGCATATTGTCCTTCCTTTGAATCTAAAAGGCTGACAAAGGCAGTAAGACAACATAGTGAACGTGAACTAGCCTGCATTAGGACACATGAATGACGTGACCTGCATGAAATACTTCATTGACTGTCAAAGGACAGAAGGACTATAGCCTTTGATATGTCTTTTGTTTGCACTACCACCTGTGTAGCTTTAGCAGTAATTGCATAAAATCAATTCATCAATAAATCTGTTGTTTTATTTCCACACTCATTGTCTTGGCATGACATGGAAGAGGTGGACTGCATGTCTACTGCACTTCCTGGTGATCAATAAAGACAGATCCACTTACACTGACAGTTACCAAAGGAGCCAAACAGCCTTACTCCTCAGGGAGTGGATGGAAAGCTAGTCTGATCCCACAGGGAGCTATAGCTTACTTCCCTTCTCGTCATGCTATGTCTCCTTCAGGGCCCTGCCTCAGCATCCCCCCAGCCCTGCAGATAAGGCAGAGCCATTTATTCCTGTCACATCGCATAAAAGCAGCCATCAATTAAGGGCCCACTACTGGAGTCCTGACCCCTCTATTACAGAGGGGAGAAGGAGACTGATGAACAACGGGGCTATCTCTGCGTTTCCTCCTTCAGCAGAAAAAAGGATGATTGATTTCCTCTGCTTGGCTATAATGTGTATTGGACATCAGTCAATTAAATATAGTTTACTGCGGGTGGGGATATCCCGTGACGGAGTGGAGGAGAATTGGATTTTGAGGTGGAGGAGACAGATTTTTCCTTTATTATTGAAAGCCATTTAGCCTGGAATTAAACTGTACTCAAACACGGCTAAAAAGCCACACGGTCACAGAGCCAATATAATAGTGATAGATTTAAAGGGGCTGTCAAAGTTAACGCAATAATGTGTTAACTCAAATTTCTTGTAATGGCACTAATTTCTTTAACGCATTGATCCATCTTGTGATTTTTAGGTTCTAGCGGATCAGTTTAAAAGCTAGTGTGAAGATCCATTGGTATGTTAGCTTGTCTAGAAGGAGGCTAAATAACACTCCAAACTTATGCAACATTTTGGCCATTTTCAAAGGGGTCCCTCGACCTCTGACCGCAAGATATGTGAATGAAAATGGCTTCTGTGAGTACCCACGAGTCTCCCCTTCACATGCCCACTTTATGATAATCACATGCAGTTCGGGGCAAGTCATAGTCAAGTCAGCACACTGACAGCTGTTGTTGCCTGTTGGGCTGCAGTTTGCCATGTTATAATGTGAGCATATTAAATCAGTGCCATTTACTTAACTGTTTAAATGTAGGCAAGTGAAATGGTGAGTGGTGAGCTGGACTCAAATGTACAGACTTACCGCTGAGGATCTCGCTGTTGGTCCCCCAGAAGTCTGCAGCTTTGGATGGCCTGTTGTAGTACTCATCTCTGTTTGCTGCTAAAATTAGCCTAGGAGAGGAAGCGAGAGTGGTCAAGTGAGTCTTACTGTACTTATTTGCTCTTGAAGGCCATTGGTGTCTCAACAGCAGATACATCATCAATCAAAATATCCCATCCTATAAGGACAGGTTTAAATCAAAAATTCCTGGGATTTTTCGTCCCTGGAACTACTTTTCAAGGTCCCTTCAGCCTGCTGTTGTCTGTGATTCTACCTGACGTAGCTGTCGTAGCAATAAACACACCCTGCAGCCTGCACCTGTTCCATCTAAAACACACAATGGATGACCAAACAAAATTAATGTTTTGTCTCATAGCAACAATATTTTCAGCTGCATAGTATTTACTGATGAATGTAATGAATGGGATGCAGCAGAGGAGAGGAGCATCTGGCTCCACAGTAAATCATCTGTTCAGTGTTTGAGGGTTAATTATTTGTGCCATGACACAATCACAACAAAATATTTTTTCTCTCATTCATAGCACCACTGTGCTGTTTCCATCTTCCAACGTTACTCACCCTCGCAATCTCTCGCTCTTTTCCTGTCTGTTTTTTAATGAGTCGGAAAGTTGATAGCAGAGCCTAACGTTACTTTTAATGTTATCAAACAAAGAAAAATATTCTCCCCTCATCCTAAGAGCACATAAGTTGAAGCAGTGGCGCTGTGTGTTTCACCAATCAGTGACAGTCCTCCATGCAAACTCTAGTACTACCACCCGACCAGGGTGTTTTTAAGGGAAAAAGGCACCGGAAAATGTCCCCATAACTAAATTTATACCCTTTGGTCAAAACACAATATGTTTCTCAAAAGGTTCTTAGTTCCTGTCATTGAAACAGGGATTTAGCTAACGAGTTAGTAGACAGCTCAAGGACAAGCCAATACAAAAGTTACAACTCTCTTTATTGACAGGAAGTAAAGAGAAACCGAACTTGTGATCGAAGTTCACCAGTTTCTGTGTACTAACGGTGTCAGTGTAATAAAGCAGCTTGGTGCGTTCGCTTTTCATTTCCCTTTCAGTGTATTATAAAATTAACATATAGAGGAGTAGGTGATGTGGCCTTAATACATAATACTGTAACTACCACACTGATCTTATGGTACTACGTAAAGTATTCACATACAAAGTTTAACTCATTGTCGTGAAAAAAAAAAAAATCTATTACATACAAAGAAAAGTATGATTGTCAGGGTTTGTTATTTTGAGAGAACACTGAGTCCTTCATACTTGGCTTTCGATATGAGAGGAGGCTCTGGGTGTGTCGAAGTGAAGATAAAATGGAAATCTTGTAGATGTCTGTCCCCAGTGTTGTGATTGTATGAGATTGTATATGACGTGGGACACTGTATAACACTGGACAAATGTGGTGTTACATTTAAGGCTGGATGATACGAGAACATCATATAATCACAATATTTTTGAACAAATACCTCAGTATCAGTATTGTGACAATAGTGTATAGCGCTTTACCAAAATATTTACACAATGAGAATTCTGATGAATAATACTGAGTAACATGGATATAATGACTAAGTGGGTAAACTCAGAGAATTACATCACTTTACTGTAATCCAGCCTTTAAAACCAGGAACACTTACGCCATATTACGCCAAAATCTAAGACGATATCTAGTCTCATTTCACAGTATTGACATAATATCGATATATTGCTCAGCTCTAGTTACTTTAAGTTTTTTATGTTCATGCATATGAGCTGTACTGAGATATTCTAAGGTCAAATTTGTGTTGTAATAAACTTAAAAGGACCACTGAGGCTAATTGAGTTTTCCATATTACACATGATGACTCAAGTGTTTTTATGTTCTTGATCAAAATCCTACAAAACCCTGGTGAAGCTGTCATTTAACTATTAATCCCCCAGAATGTTATTTCATATTGTAACAGAGAGAACTTGCCAAAGACATCAGATACGTCTGGCAAAACTGGGGATATGCGTATGAAATGATGCCATCTAGAATATTATAGATTATAAACTGTTCCCTTGCTGCCTAATACATCCCACCCATTGCCAGGTGCCATTCTGAAAAGATAATCAATGTTATTAACGTCACCTGTCAGTGGTCATAATGTTGTTAATGTTACGGCTGATCCGTGTACAGTTAATGCAACTTGTGATTTTTAGGATGTAGTGGGCATACTGGATTGTCACAAAGGAGGCTAAATTATGCTCCAAACTTGCACTAAATTTTGGCAAGGAAAAACTGGCATGGAACATTTTCAAAGGGGTCCCTTGACATCTGACCTCAAAGTACGTGAATGAAAATGGCTTCTCTGGGTACCCACGAGCCCACTTTATGCCAATTCCATGCAGTTTTGCGCAAGTCATAATCAAGTCAGCACACTGCCTGCTGTTGGTCTTTAGCATATTTTTTTATGCTAAATGCAATACCTGTGAGGGTTTCTGGTCAATATTTGTCATTGTTTTGTGTTGTTACAATAATAAATATGCACAGACATTTGCATAAAGCAGCATATTTGTCCACATCCACATTGATAAGAGTGTTAAATACTTGACAAATCTCCCTTTAAGGTACATTTTGAACAGGTAAAAAAAAGTGTGCTTAATTTCCGATTTATCATGATTAACTATGGGAAATCAAGGGATTAATGGCAATAAAATATTCTAATCGACTGACAGCCCTACTTTGAATATTTCACACAGCGTAAATATCAGATAGCTTCACTGGTAGTAGTAGATGAGACTGAAACAGTGCAGAAAATTTTTTTTCTAAACTGCACATTAAGGGGTTAAACTATTTCAAGTAAGAAAATGTATTCGTCTGTGACAGATCTAGATAAACCATCTCATCTTGCGAAGCTGTCTGCGCCTGACTCATGTCAGTAACCTCTCCAGGTGTTTTATCCATTTTCATTGCCTAAGCAAAACACAACCATTTACTCCTACAAAGAACACGAACGAACAGCCTCAACAAGAGTGTGATCTGATATATAATAAATCACCTTAAGTGTTGTCTGACACAGGCTGCCTGTCAGTTAAGTGCTGCACTACTCTTTGACCTGCACTGTTATTCAGGGTCTCAGTGAGTAATGGTGCCATTATGTCCATGGCCACTACCAACTACAAAGTGCATTGTGACCTGCATCAAATGCTACACCAGCCATTAGAAGAAGAAGAAGAAGATGAACCTTTATTAGTCCCACAGTGGGGAAATTCAATTTACACTCTGTTTAACTTATACATGGTACATGCACACAAACACACACACACATGCAGTAATGGAGAGGTGTCAGAGTGAGGGGGCTGCTCCTGACAAGCGCCCCGAGCAGTTGGGGGTTTGGTGCCTTGCTCAGGGGCACCTCGGCAGTGCCCAAGAGGTAAACTGGCACCTCTCCAGCTACCAGTTCACACTCAGTTTTTGGTCCATGTCGGGACTTGAACCGGTGACCCTCCGGTTCCCAAGCCAACTCCCTACAGACTGAGCTACTGCCGCCCCCATTAGTTTCTACATGTCTTTTACTGTCAATTGTGCAGCAGGGAAGTATAACATCATAACATATAACAGCTTCTTTTCTCCACTGCTCACATAGCAACAAACAACCCCTTACCCAGCTCCTCTCACCCAATCAGCTGGAATTATGAAACACAGGAAACAAATATCCCTTTGCTCAGAGGAAAACATGACCTCTCAGTGTTGCACCATGTCACTGCTTTTAAACATGAATTAGCATTTTAGCCTCATGAACTTGTGTATTTTGTGGTGTGCAAACATATATGCAGCTCTGTCAATAATACTAATCGTTTGCTGTAGAGAGGCACTCACTTAAACGCCCTCTGGGTAAACAACACGGGCTAAAAAGAAAATAAAAAAGGCCACTGAAATGTATTGACCTCTATAATAGCTGTATGTTACTTCTGAGCTTGGTAACGGTCCCCTTATTAATCTTGGACCTTGTTAAGAGCAAACAGATAAACGAAACTGACCTAATAGGGGTCGACCTCTGTGCATCAAGTGCTAATGATGGTCTGTTCCCATGGCGCTGTGTGAGCCTCCGCTGCTCCAGAAAACAAAGCTAACGCTAATGATGCTACACCAGAGAGAGCATCTGCTATCGGATCCTGAGGGGAGGAAAATAAATAAATAAACAAAAAAAAAAAATCACATTCGAGCAACTATGATCGCAGTAACAGTCAGCCAGCTGCATCATGTAGGAGTGACGGCGAGATGCAGAGAGGTATCAAAGCGCTCCGTGAATACTGAACTGATTCTACGTCTATTCTGTAAACACTGTGGTATGTTGACTTGGCAGCAGCCACTTTAGGATTGAAGTATATTCATGATTCCCTCAGGATCATTACATATCATTTTTGTGAGCAATTGACCTTTTATCTTGCATTAACGCTTTTTTTTTTTTTTTTTTGGAAAGTTAGCTAGAATTCTATGAAATTTGCTGTAGATATTTATTGTCCCAGGAGGAACCTATTTTTGGTGACAATGTGACTTTTCCTATTTATATTCTAGAGCAGCACCAAAAAAATGACAAGCCATCGTGACCCAATTCACAATAGGCCTTGTCTGTAAATCGTAAGAAGAGCAAATTTGTGAAAAAATTAAAGTTCCTGACCATTTCTGCATCACCTTATATTACAGGTAAACCAGCCTTTTCCAAAACGTATACTTAGATAAATCACAACTTCATTTTATGTGTGCCTAATTGAAAATATGTACTTTATAAATGAGACCAAATACACACATTTAGGCAGAGTTAACGGGCAATTTCATTTTTTTTTTTATTTCCTCTTATCAACAAAAAAAAATATAATTAGGCAGAGCCATTGTTTTTTTACACTAACTGGGAAAACAAAGTGAATGTAGCCTTTCATATTAGATTCAATGTCATAAGTAGGCTACAATTATCAGAATAATATGACCATCCAGACTCCCTCATGTCAAAGGTGTGCTGCAGATATACAGTGCTGTGAAAAAGCATTTGCCCCCTTCCTGATTTCTTATATTTTTGCACATTTGTATGTTTTAGATCATCAAACAAATTTTAATATTCGACAAAGATAATCTGAGTAAATAGAAAAATAGGGTACAGTGTTGGAAGTGAGCGCCCATTCATTCCTATGAAAGTTGCTAAAATGGATTGACTGCTGAGTGATAAAGCACCCGGATCACCCAGTGATTTTCCACATCCATTGGACCCATAGAGCAGGCACTTCAGTCTGGGTCTCATTCACATGAATGGAGGATGGGAAATAACTCTGGATTCAGCTATTACTGCATTTTACAACTTTTAGGAGCTAATAATTTAAATAAGGACACTTCAAGTATTCATATTTTGAAGTCAATTTACCTCAAAAAAAAAAAAAAGAAAAGAAAAAAAAAGATCTGCTGAGTTACAGATATATGTGTAAGTCACTGCAAGTCTATGGGAAAAAGTATTTTTGTGCCCAATAGCATCACATGATGGACATGGAAGTTGTAGTGTGGCCACTATGAAAATTTGTTTCAAAGCCCGGCGCTCTACATGGGGGCTTGGCTCCCAGAGCAGCGTCCATCCTCTTTACGGCAAGCTCAGACCACGCACTTCACGGTCCTCGACATTAACAACTAACAACAATAGCTATTTTCTTTTGCACTAGTCAAATTACCACATTAAACAGTTCAATGACCATTGTTCTCCCATTTTATTTCTACGGGATCACGGGATTACAGCACATATCATCAATTTAATTGGCAGATTGCCATGGGTCCTATTCCGAAGGGGATACACACATCTTCCTGTTCGTTTAATCAATCACTTTCATCTTCATGGGTGCGATGAACATCTCAGCCTCTAGGGACCGTGAGCAAAGTGAAGCTGCTGATATTTAAATGACACTGACTAGCCTAAAGGAAGTGCTGTAATTACATGTCAAAATCATATTACAATGGTGGTTAAAGCAGCGCTGCTTTTATTCTGAGCTGCTGAAAAAGCTGCTGTGCAGCCTTGAAATTGACTTTTGAAATATAGAAATCTCAGCATGTGGGTAATCATTGAGTCATTTGTGCTGAACATGAACCCATTTAACCCCCGTAGGGAGCTAACCCTGTCATTCTGTGCAGTGGGAGTGTAATACTTTTTCTTAATGGAACTTAAATCTGGCCTTAAACACAATTTAGTCTTAAGTACGCTGGACGTTCCTTCTGATTTACACACCACTGCAGCAAAACAAAACTACTTCTGCAACTAGTAGACTAAATATAGCACTGATGTAACCACATTAGGACACAGTACGTTTCACCTTTCCCCAGGTTCAGGTCTGAGTCAGTACTCATAGCACACCTCTGCTGTGATCTCCTAAGGCGGGGTCAGACTCCTCCAAAGGGAAGGACAGCGATGGGGTATGGCCAGGTAGAGTTCACTCTCAAGCTTAGGGGGGATTATAATGTGCTGGACCCTATAACTCACACTGACTGCACGTAGAGCACCAGTCTGTGCTGCCCACTGAAAGAAGTTTGCATTTACTGCTGGGTAGGGCACATGGAGGTTGCACGAAGATTCATTCAGTGCTTTAAAATGGTAGGTTTCAGCACAATACGTTATGTGCTGTATTTTCTATAATAAGTAAGTACCATAGATATAAAACAGTAGCTGTGATACAGTATGTTCTCATGACTTGTGATTCCAGGATGGAGCCATATGGTGGTATCTCACCTGGTATTTTGAATGGCTAATACTATAATACTACATTAAGCAATATCTTATGTAAAAATCCTAACTAGATTCAGTATTATGCCCTACAGGCAGGCAATTTCAATCAGTCACTCACTTTTACATTTTTTTTTCCCCAGTCAACCGGTATCGGGTTTGTTTGGATGATGAGAGAGGAGGTTGAAGAGCCTCGCTAAATGAGGGGTTGTTAAAGGTGATAAAGTAAGTTTTGTTTGGAAAGGCTAATGCCTTCAGCAGAACTCCTGATGGACTCGTCCCAATTCTTTCATTCATCATTGCAAGGCAACGTTATGGACATTAACTTTATGATGATAATGCGGAGAAATCGCACAGATTTTGCCAAATTGCAAGCCTAACCTTGGACCGCTGAAGTACAAATCTCCTTTCTCTGACTGGATTCCTTTAACCTTCATGATCAAGGTATGAATCATTTTTATCTGCTTTACTGAAAGGAAAATCTTGTAAAGGCATGTGGTAAGCTGACAAGTGATGTTAATGTATGATGACTGATTTCAGGATTATTTTGGGTTAGATGTGGCTTGCTGGATTTGTCTTGAAAAATTTTGAAATGTTACTTAGAAATGGCTACTTCTCCTTGTTGTTAACTTTACACTTGACTGGCATGGAATCAGCTGCTTTGCCGGTTAAATATTAGAGTACCGTAATATTAATACATTTGTAATAAAGTTAATGTTACTTTTAAGCTAAGTTAGCGTAGCTAATATTAAACTAATGTGTGGTTAGCCAACAGATCAGTCCTGTTGCTTGGTAAGAATTTCTTGTAGTTTTAGTTGACCCATAAATAAAAAACAAATCTCTCATCTACTCTATACTTATGCCAGCCTCTCTGGTCCCTTTGGTCCTTTTAGTGAAGCAGTAGCAGTAGTTGCTGAACAGCTGACAACCAGTTGATGCTCATAGGTGGCAACTGGTTGTCAGGTAAGATGGCAGACGATTATCCCATTAGTTATGATGTGATGGTGCTACTGCTTTATATCAATGGTAAGTACATTATGCGCCAATATAGAACTGCTCAGGCCATCCTGTAAAAAACTTGGGCAAGATTGACACTTCCAAAAATCAGATGTCATATTTTTTAGGGGGCGGCAGTAGCTCAGTCCGTAAGGACTTGGGTTAGGATGTGGAGGACCCGGACCAAGACCAACTGGTTGCTGGAGAGGTGCCAGTTTACCTCTTGGGCACTGCCGAGGTGCCCCTGAGCAAGGCACCAAACCCCCAACTGCTCTGGGCGCTTGTCAGGAGCAGCCCCATCACTCTGACATCTCTCCATTGACATGTATATGTACTGTGTGAACATGTGTGAAAACAGAGTGTAAAACTGAATTTCCCCACTGTGGGACTAATAAAGGAATTTCTTTCTTTCTTTCTTTCTTTCTTTCTTTCTTTATAAGATAGACAAAACTACAAAAAAGAAAAGTCTCCTCCCTTAAGTCCTTTGTTACATACTGCTGTTTGTGTGTGTTTGCACCTCTCAAAACTCCAAGTGGCACACTAGACAATCTGGAACAAGATGAAATATTGAAAAATTGCAGCATTGTCAGGGTATGACAGCAGTGGTGTCAAGACTTGACACCTGAAAGGTTTTTCACCTTATATTTATTATTTAAAAACTGCGTCTATATATTCTGTAGCTGCATGTTCCAGCACTTCACTGAAGTCATATGATGCAAATGGAGTGAAATATTCAAACCCAGTGCATGTATTTATATTATTTTATTTTTTTCTAACTACATCAAGGAAATATCATGCATACTTTTATTCACTTCCCAAAAATACAGACTGTTGGGTACCCCCTGAACAATAGCCTCATGACATTGTTTATCAAGATGGACCAAACGTCAGGATTCTTAAGAGTTACATAAATACAATGCCAAAATGAAAAGCACACATGAGCTTACAATGTTTGATCCTTATCTCTGTAGAGTGACACCGCGCAATTAGAGTGCACTCTACAATTAACCAGTGTCTCTGTCATATGTTTGGAGGCAGCAATCTTGTTTGTTCAACAACGTATTACAAGAATGTTTGCATATGGCTGTGGCTACAGTACTACAATTAAGATACATTTTCTGCACATCATGCATTTCATGGTCTTCTGTGAGCATGATCTATGTTGTGACATCATACTTTCCGTTGCAAGTCCTTGCTTTTGGAAATCCCCATCCTGCACTGCATAGCTGACCAGCTGACCATTAGCCATCTTATAAAATTACCTTGTATTAGGACTGGGCAATATGATGACATATACTGTATTGTAAAAACAATATAGAAATGAAATGTCTATTGTTTACATCTTTTCTATCATCATATAGCCTAGGCCTATATTTATTTATATTTTTCTCTACAATTTCACTGAAAATTGTTGTGCTCTTTTGGCCCTTTAGTTCGTAAAGTGAGAAAATATTCATACTCATTTGTCAAGTATTCCGTTCACACAGGGCTATACAGAAATAGGCTTTATCATGTGGTTATTTCATATCGGCAATGTATATATTGAATTACCAGCAAACATTCTATATTGTGATATATTTCATTATCAAGATATGAAATGACCCATGTCAATTGCTCACCTGTAGGCATTTTTGGATGCAGGCCGGGGATCAAACTTGAAGAAAATTATGCACATGGATGGATGTATTGGGGGACTGATGACAAAGTTTCACTCAATCCACACCTGCCTTCAAATCTTAGTCATATCTGATGAAGAGAAAAAAATGAGAAACAAATAAGCACATGTTTAGAGTTGGTGTATGAGAGTATGGATGCGTGGAAATTAATAATCTTAACAACTGTTGCGAAACATGTTGGAAAACCAGGTTGGGTGTGTTCAAATGATTGTAATCAAATAAAATTTCAGTTAACACTAGCTTGTTATCTTAACTGTGTGTCCAGTGATAATATATCTGGAAGAAAACGACTCAAGAATGTTCCATATCTTTAAAATACACTCATCACAATACACATAATATACCATTCAAAATGGATTACTTCAATACTTACACAGTGTACCTGGCCAGGACAAACAAATGGACCATCCAGGGTGCATGCTGTGTGTCCTCCTGTAAACATGACCCATGATCAGAATAGCAACTGTCAGGCATAGCATCACAAATGTTTATTATCTTTATCGCTGTTTTATTTGTAATGAGTGCAAAGGTAGCTCGGTAACAGCAGTTCAGAGGCTCATCCGTGATTCACATTGTCATTCAATGATGTGCTAGGTAGGGTGCTAACTAGAATCGTCTGAAACTACATAGCTGCTAGCCGTTTGTGACTAATGATTATAACACAATTAACATTAATTGCATGTTAACGGTTACATCAATATGAGCTAGCCAAATAGCACAGCCATTGACGGTTCTCTGTGTGTGTGCTGATAAACAAGTCATGTCTTGCAGACCAAACAGTGGTAAAGTAACATTAAATCATATGGCTACTGCTACCAGCAAACTAGTTTCAGCACAACTTGGTAACCTCAGCAATAACCAGCTATCAATAGCATTACAATAGTCAATAACGTAAAGATGACAACCCAAGCAAACTTTAGCTAACGTTACCTACCTAGCTTTGATGATACACAACACATACGAATGCAAAATATATTTGCTAAGCTAATTGTTTACCCGCTGTGTAGTGTCGGCTAGCTGCACTGCCCCGTTACACTCGCTGTTGTCAACTAAAAGGAAGCGTTCACATTGAGTGACCTCGATTTGGGTCCCTGCAGCGGGCGTGAGTGTTTGTCCTCCGTGCGTTGTATTCAATCCCTCCCACCCCGGTACCGCAAGTACATAAAACGAGTGCACTTCCACCATCGCTCTAAAGTTCGCTGAGATTGGTCAGTTTACGGCAACCACAAGCGAACAGCAAACAGTAATAATTGCTTTTCCGGTTACTTCAAAAATAAAAGCATGGATCTTATAATAGCACTGAAATGTACGTTACATCAACTTTAGTCCCAAGGCTGACGAGCAAGATTCAGTGCTATATGATTACAGTATCCTAGCCTACAGGAAAACTTCAAAACACCAGTAAATAAATAAATCGATAAATAAATAAATAAATAAATAAATAAATAAATAAATGATTAATCCAATGCTTAACGCATTATGTACTACTCTAAACTACTTGCTGTTTGTTGAATTCCTCACACACGCACACACACACACACACACACACACACACACACACACACACACACTGTCTTGTACTGCACTATACAGTATACTGCTTGTTTTACTCAGGCGCTTGCACGGCTTTGATTACTTTTACTTTGAAAAAATATCCACTGGAGGTTTTTCTTGTATTTGTGCTGACTTGACAATGCCACAGTACCAACATAACAATAGACGTACCTAATTTAGAGACAGAACAGATGGTAAAATAAAATACTTTAAATGATAATTGATGCATATGAGTGACTAACTGATATTCCGGGTTTTGTGGCATTTAATGAGCGAGTTAACGGAATAATATTTTTTCCGTAGCAGCCTATTGCATTGACTTTTTACCAAAATGAGAACAATTTCAAGAAATTACAAAAGGAAATTACTTAATTACATTTCTTGCAGATAAATAATAATTAAAAAACAATCACAAATTTCGTCCAATGCTGTGCGAGCGGTGATGGGGCGGAGACACTTGCTGTGACCGACAGCGTCCAGCAGTGTTTTGGATGAGAGGATAGGCTGCCCTGCCTTTCATACAACACACCGTCGCAGTCACTAATAACTAATAATTAACGATAGCCGCTTCGAGTATACCTACAGGAAGTAACTTTTCAATCAGTTACGATACTTGGGCATTTTTCCCCCTGCGTGGCGCGTGACTGAAAAGGACGCGCGAGCAGCGGCACCCTGACAACTCGGCTTCAATCTGAGATTTGGAGGCTTTTAACGGGCTCCTGTTCCTGCAGCAGCCAAGTTGCATGCAGAGCAGCGTTATTCAGCCGAGGCTCGGACTACTGCACATCATACCGGAGAGTCTCCTCGCTTTCATGAACAAGGATGATCAGAAGAAACTGAGGTAATCAATACAGCTCGCTGCTTTCTTTCTCGCGCAAATCCATGTGATTATCTTGCAACCCCCAAGTTTTAGCCTGTGCCATTACAACTCAGGAGGAGGGCGTGACAGCAATATAATAACAATAATGAAATATCAATGTGAAGTGACATTGGAAAAGCTGAAAATAACGCGTCGGAGGAGTGAGCAGGTGCTCGGATAAGGCGTATTGATTAGGACGCAGGACCCGGTGTGTTAGAGAAGATTTATCAGGCTTTTGTTAAATAGTCGGTGTTTTTAATTCGATACGGCGGCGGAAACTAGATATTTGTGGCACCGAGTAGCTTATTGTATCAAATACTTGGATAAAAGCGTAATATAGTCTGTGCGTCGGTGTGCTGTATTAAGCTCTTATCGCTAATGGATGCAGTCAAAGGCAGTGAGCGCGAGCCGCAACGAGCTGTCAATCATCTCATCCTCACTGGTCCATTGTTTGCCCCTCCTGTTTGTGAGTGAGTTACCATGGAGAGTCTTCCGGTTCAATTACCTTATCTGGAGAAGGGGCGGCTGTCAGCGGCCGGGCTGATGGTGCTGTTGGGTTAATGGTGCTGTATTCGTGTCCCATGTGAGCAACCGCCACAATGACTGAGCTCAGGCCATCACTGAGCCCCAGATGAAGTTCTCAGTAGACTCTGATAGGCCTGGTCAGCTTTTTCACACCTGGCTTAGCACCAATGGCCTCAGGTTGTGGCTGGATGCAATTATAGCAATCAACTGTGAGCATGATGTGCAATTAATTTTGCATTCACTTGTTTACTTGTTGAGTTTTAATGTCCACCATAAAAAAATTGCAATATACAGAATTCGCACCCTGCTGTAAGAAGCTTCTGGTCACAGTCGGGTTGACTGTTGGCAAATGTAGGCTACTCCCTTACCATCCTGCCGTCTTTTTTTAAGTAGATTTTGAAGTGTACATCATCTGAAAGCTGGGATCCTGCAGATTAATTTGAGATGCAGCCCAGCACTGTGTCAAGTTGTTCTAGTCATAAATCACAAAGAAGCATGAATTAATTATTTAGTGTTAATTGAGGGCTTAGAACATTATGATAGAAGTATCTGATGGCCATTCCCATGCTCTGTTATGTCACATAAATTGTTGCAGCACAGATTTGGTGCTAAATGCAAACCATTTTTTTATTCTAGAAATGATAAACAATGATCAATAATCACTAAAAGAAACACCATATTAAGATGCCAAGACCTTGAGGAACACTAGAAAAATTTGGTATCAACAGCTTTTGATTTGATGGGGAGAATTTTTGTTCTGGAAACTGCTCAGAAACTCCTTTACTGTCAATCTGTCTAGGAAAACCATCCATCCACTGAATGCCCTAGGGCTCTAGTTAGTGTGTGTAATGTTTCAAAAGGTTATTTTACACAGTGAGGTCAAGTTTCAAAAAATGGTCTCAATACAAAGAAGTGGCTACTATGGGGACTAACATCATCTTACATGAATATAATGTGGCACATTGAATCCACATTATATTCTCAGCTTTACAGTGACACCCAATTTATGCAGTTCCAAATATAAAACATTTGTACCTCATGCAAAAAACTGTCGGGTTTTTGCCGCAAACTGCTTGTGATTGTCCTTAAGTTGGCATGTCTGCCAAGGGGAGACTCGTGGGTATCCACAGAACCCATTTTCATTATCTTGAGGTCAGAGGTCAAGGGACCTCTTTGATAATGGCCATAGCAGTTATTCCTCAACAAAAATAGTCCAGCTATTACAGCTTCAGTGCCATTACAGAAATAATCTATTGTTTTTTAACATACAGACACATTTTTTAAAAGAAACCTGGTGTGGTTTGCAGATTTAATAAACCCAATAATGAGCATGTTGGTCCATACATTAGTGTTTACGCGGGTCAGTGTGTATAGCAGGTTTGCACCCAGTAGCCATAGGGTGCTGTATGGGGAAGATGATGGACTTTAATGACAATTTCATTACTTCTCTTATTCACATACTGTCATAACCCTGCCTGTAGGGCCACGCCAACGTGAGAAATGGACATGCAATGCCACGTGTAGAATTATTTATATGAAATGAAATATAGAAGGTGTCTGTGGTCGGTGTTGTGTGGGGTGCTCTGAAGTCTAAAAGAAAAAGGTAAGCAAAACCAGAAAAAAGGGTTGCAGGTGCAGGAAAGAGAGATACACAGTAAACTGGAGACTTTCACCAGCCAACTCGCTCAAGGTCCTTCACAGTATGTATGCACTTTGTAAACCTGTACTTTAAGAAGGAGAATCATTGCTGTAAAACTTATTTTTGATCAGCTCTACCTCAAAGATTTCAAGATTTGTGGCAAGGTGTTGCACTGCTCACATGTGGACCTCAGAATTTAGGCCATTCAGGCTCCTCATTGTCAGACAGGATGAGAGTCACAGTACAGCAGTGAAGCCACACTGCCCTGGTTGGTGGTTTTAGATCTTACAGAATGATTATATGTTTTTTGATGCATGATTCTACTTATTTACTACAGTCTTGGTTGTTACAGATTGAATACTAACCTGCAGCCGTCATTACATTGTAGGATCTTCCGCTCCTGAAAGACTCCATCCTTTGTGTATGGTAGGCCTATAGGTGTAAATGAGTTCATATTTGCAAAGGTCTCCTCAGGTGCATCAATGTCAGCACATCCTCACTCACACAGAATAAATTTTGGGCTCATTGGCAATCAGGAAGTAGCTCATTTGGAACACAACATATTTGCAACTCAAACACAGAGCAGTCTCTGGACGGGACCAGAATTTCCACACCACCTGTTACTGTGCTGAAAACTGAAAAATGCTCCGTAACCGGGGGGAAACAAGAGGACCTACCATGAATGCTAATGTTAAAAAATCCTATTTCATCTGTTTCCTGCTTAAGTTATCGAACTTTTTCCAGTATGCTCACAAAATATAACAACTTTGTCTTGTCCTCAATTAGTATTCATTTATTCCAGAGGCAAAAAAAGCAAATATTCACTACTATAATCACCAGTTAACAAGCCAATTATTGACCAACCAAACATAGCTGCTATTGTGGCAAGCACATAACTGTTGTTATAGGAGAGTTTAAAAAAATGTAGTTTCCTTTACCCAGCGTATCTGAGCCCAGATGGGGCCTGTCTCTTTGAAATGAATTTAGATTTAGGGACTAATTCTTGTATCACCACCTGACAAATTTAAAGGTTGAAATGTAACTTTTTCAACAGACTTGACAAGACCGAAGGTCAGCCTCAATTTCAAGAGCAGTTCTGCTCTGATGCACTAATTTATTAGGAAGCACAATGCCTGAGGAAGATGTCGTATTCCTAACTGTCATCCCAGCAGCATGTTGACAATTTGGCTATAGACATAGAAGCTGGTTACTGTCAGATCCTGCAACCGTCTCAAGTCTGTCCCTGGTTTTTCACTCCATCTATCCATTCATTTTCTATATTGCCATGTTGTTCAGGACTGTGGTGGGCTGGAGCCTATCCCTGCATGCAGTGGACAAAGGGGGCTCCATATGAGACAGGTGGGTCACAAGTGGAATTGCAGATCAGTAGAGCTCCTGCAGCAAAAAACTATAAATAGTAATAGAGCAAGGTTATGGCTGAAATGCTACAAAAGCACCTGCTTCACCATACCTCCTCAGAAATCACTTTTATGTGCTTTTATGTAGTAATTACAAAAATATCCGTATACATTTTAATTTAGGATAATTGAGGAGCTTCTCCTCCTTTAAAATGAATCGTCCAGCTATAGTGGGAGATATGGAGGAGTTGTATGCTGCAGTAGGTGTTTTAGTTCTATGTGATGGCCTCACAGTCCAGGAGCATAGACTGTATGAAAAGATGGGCGAAGCGTCTCCATTTCCCTCCACTGTACAGTTGTGAAGCCAAAATATCCCAGATACAGGAGCTGCCATTTTGAGATTTTGACGTCTGAGGTCTGAGGTAAAAAAAAATCTTTTTTGCTTAGGAAGTTTTGGAAATGACCCGGACGTATCTGAGCAGCAGCCATTTTAAGAGCTGTTTGAATTCTCTAAATGCACAGGAAAAGTTTTTCAATGCTTTCTGTCTTATCTCCGTTAGGATTCACTGGACCATCCTTTACCGAGAGAAAGGAGATAATTTCGCCCCACAATTGCTTGTGGCCTCCACATTTAAAGCGACTTACCATTTGGCCATTGAAAACAAATGATATGGCCATCTTGCATAGAGTCAACGATTATTTTCATACAGTGATACACTAATTGGCATTCATGTTGATAAATGTTTGTTATTATTTTGTTTCACTTTCACTAATTTTGAACAAGTTACAAATAAGTAAAAAACAAAACAAGAATAAATAATCAACATAAATAAATATGTTTGAAAAGGAGTAGGAAGAAGCATTTAATGGTTCTACCTCCTCCTCATGACTCTACAGGCTATTCCTTTTGTTTAATTCAGTTCCAACCATGGCAATGAAGTAATATTTTTATTTTTCACCAGTTGTCCACGTTCTAATAATCTTTTATTATATGTTGATGTGAAGTGTTACTGCAGCAGAAGGGCCTGTGGTATCTCTCTTTCACACACAGCGGGCGAAGCAGCCTGTCACTGAAAGAGCTTTTTAAAAACGCACAGGGTGAACATGCGCCTTTTGTAGTCCATCTTTAGAATTTTGTAATTTCATCATAACAGACCTGCATCACTAATGTCCGCCGCCGTCACATCATAATTACAGAGCCTAGTGTAAGTGCAGTCGGATTCATCAGTTCAGGTCACAGTTCGTGAGAGAGAATCTCAGCTTTCACCCCTTTTTATGGCATCAAATAACTAAAACCAAACTCATTCGAAAAATGAACATTTGAACATACATCAGTGTAATAGGAGCTATCTAAAATGACAGAAACCGTCTTTTGGAAAAAATATGTTATGTGGCTAATATTTTGACTTTTATTTTGCCCCATGCCCCATCCGCCAACATGGAGGAGGCGGGCTCATGGCCTATACTACAGCGAGCCACCAGGGAAAATTAAGATGGTGGCTTCACCAAAGAACATACAATATATTGATAAGAAGTGAAAGCCAACTGGTCACTCCACGTCAACATCAGCACCCAGCAGCAGAGCACCTCCCCCATACTTCTGAATTTATTAAACTTTTTGCCCGGCCACTTTCCAGAGGAGCAGAAAATGAACGATGGACATAATTGGAAGTTAGAAAAATCCAGCACACAGATTTTGAGAGCCATCTCAAATGTCCTCCAATGGACCTCCAAAATCATTGTACAATAGACCACAGACCATGGATGTATAAGAGGTTGTGTCCTGTGCTTTTGCCCTTCGTGTTAGTAAATAGCCAACAACTACATTAAATTCAGTTTATTCATACTACTAGCACTACAAGCTACTTGCTGATAGCCGTTAATACATCTACCACAGTACAGGCTTACAGCATACAGCCCATGGGTGTATTATGAGATAATATAAGTAATGAATAGCAGCCAATATATCCGTTATTACAGCTGCATAGAGCTAGAACGAAGCTGGCAGAACCGGATATGCCATATGAAGTGTGCCGACTGGTGCATTCCCAAGGGTTTGATGCACATTCATTATAGCAAGAAAAATAACTCTGGATTCAGTTATTAGTGAATTTTACAACTTTTACGACATAATTGAAATGAGGGCTGTTTACGTGGTCGTACTGGAAAGTTGATTTATCTAAAAAAATGATCCCCTGATTTACAGACGTCTCTTTATACATCCATGGCCACAGATTCTTTGCCGTTTTCAGTCGAAAATGGCGGCAACGCTACTGTTGTGCATCTTGCAGCTGCTGTCAAAAAAGAACCGGAGTTTCGACTCTTTGCTTCTCTACTCTTTGGCTTCACTTCTGGGGAGCCATTGCACCGTACATCTTTTTATACAGTGTATATACAGGAACAAGACAATAGCCTACAGTATCTAACTGGCCCTTTGCTCTTACCTGTATGAAATGTTCCCTGACTGCATGTGAACCAAGCTGGCAAGAAAAATATCTTAGCAAGAACATTGTTTTATGTGATGAGGAGTATAAAGGTATAAAGAGATTTTTCACAGTCCTGTGTTTTTGAAGGCTGACATAAAATATTTCTGTGCCAAAACAGCCAGTAACTAATATTTTGTATTGATATTTACTTCAGAAGTCCTCATGGCGCTTGAGAAAGGAGGGAAGTAAACAGTATAAAAAGTAGTCTTTGTGCATTAATTGGTTTTGCAACACACTGCAATAACAGTTGCAATGCGTTGCAATAGACCATGGGAAAAAGGTCTAGGGACTGAGCATCCAGTAACAATGTTCCTAACAGAGATTTAATCTATCAGGCTGGATCTTCAAGGCCATGAGACCTATTGAGTGACAACTCAGGCATTTCAGATGTCCTTTAAATGAAGGATTGATGCATTAAAATGTTTAAATGAGCAAAACAAGGAATAAAATATACACAGATTCTTCACATAGTTTTATCAGATTGTCTTATTTCATATTGTCTGAACAATAAGGATGGCTTACATTTGAAATAAATGCACACTGAAATATTCTCCCAACTCTTTTGGCTGTCTTATTCATTTATTTATATATTTCCAACATTTGTTATTTGACCTAGCCAGCTATTTTAATCACACCACAAAACTCACCAACAGTAACAACAGGGGAATGCTCTCCCTTCTTCAGTTGTCAGGAGCCCTCTTAATTGCACTTGTGTATTTTGCCTTTGTCATTTTTTTTTAAAATTGGATGGAATACTTTACTCCATAAATTAAGGGTTTTAAAGCCTTAATTCCAGGGCCGTGCAGTCTTGCAGTATGCAGTTATACAAGAACAGGGATTAAGGGACTTCAACTGCAAAGACAACTAACAACAAAAAAGTTTGTATTTGGAGATTCAGATTTACATAACGTATGTAAAGCATGACAAATATTATGTTTCATTATTTTTTTCCCATCACAAAATGGAGATAAAAAATAATATTATTTTAGTTTATATGTGACTGCTAACTCTGCTAAAACCCAAAGGATCAGGAAACGCGTCCTATTGAATTGTATCAGTGGTATTGTGCATGTCAGTGAGCCAACATGCATAACAGTCAGAGCCTGGACAGGTAGAGTTAAACTGAGTGTAGTCCTTGTTAACCCCCTGAGACCCACAATCCTTTCAGAGGCTGTAGCAGGTTCAGTTTTAGAGCTAGAGTAAAGCTACAGGTGTCATAAGAAACTAGAAAACCCAAGGAATCCACTGGTACCAGGTACTAGCTTGTCACAAAGGAGGGGAAATAACACTCCAAAGGTAGGTTACATTTTGGTGAGTAAAAACTGGCAAGGGGTACCTTGACCTCTGACCTCAAGATATGTGAATGAAAATGGGTTCTATGTGTACCCAGGAGTCTCCCCTTTACAGACATGCCCACTTTATGGTAACAGTTTTTTGAATGCAGTATAAATGTGTTATTTTTTCCTATTCTAAAATGATGTATTTGAATATATCTGCATATTGGGGTCCCTAAACAGTCTTGGATTTACATTAATTGGGAATCATTGTAAAGCTGTATTGTATTGATGTGTGGTGATGTTAGTCACCATAGTAGCCATTTCATTGCAGGGAGACCATTTTGAGCGCACTGTATGAAATGGCCTGGTGTGACCTCTAGGATATTCACAGCCTCATGAAACTCATTTTCTGAGCAGAATAGAAGCGCTCACCATCCAATTATCGAAAAATGCAATTCTCACAGAAATCTGCAAATGTCAAAAGTTTTTGATACCACATCACAACATGGCTGTTTCTTTGGGGTTACTCAAGGTCTTGGTGTCAGTGTGGTATTTTGTTGGGATTATTGATCATTCTGATTAATTCTTGAATTGTAAAAAAATGGTTGAATATAGTACTAAATGCTTATGACAACTGGTATCAACCCAAAAAATGCTGCAGCATTTTACGAGATATAATGGAGCATGGGAATGGCCATCAGATATGTCCATCATAATGTTCTAAACCCTTATACACTTTTACAATTCATTTGAATTAATTCAATAATTAATCCATGTTTATTTGTGATTTATGACTAGAACAACTTGACACACGGTGCTGAGCTGCAATTAATCTTCAAGTTCCCTGATTCCAGATGATGTACTCCACTTCTATGTGACATATAATGCTGACCTGCTATCTCCCTCTAAATACCCCCTGTACCTCCTTAAAAAGACAAAACTGGTCTATTATGGGTCTCAGAGGTTTAATATCATTGATTACACCTGTTGTGACCTGTCAAAATGTGTGTCTGATTCTAGAAGTCCTTACAGTTCATTTCCTCTATTGAGAGACAACGTGAATAGATCGCTGTATGTCTTTTTATTTGAGAGTTTCAGATAAAGACCCTGACAGTACACCCACCCATCCTAACAAGTGGAACAAAACTCAGAGGGATGTCCATCAAGTACAGTCTCTACAGTACTTGCTGCCCCCCCACACAGTGTAATCTACAATATAGCACTCACACTCACTTTCAGCATTAACAATAAAGAAGAAATGACCTATTGAAATTACCCCTTTCATGAACATAAATACAGTATATTACCAGTTACACTCCGCTTTGAGAGCCAGTGTTATATTATTAATCATAGCCTCATACCAACTGTACCTCATTAGAGTTTAATGCTCAGTATAGCATTTCATTACAGAGTGTGCATGGGAATTATAGAGCAACAGCGGTACTGCATAGAAATGGTATTGATGACATTATATGCTTAATGCATAACGTGGAACTCATGCTCCAAATGTATGCAGTATTTCTTGAGTCACATAGTGGCAATTACCTGAAAACAAACTATCAAAGTACAAAGTCATTATTTCTTATTCTTGTGTATTTACCGCATGTGGAGACAGAAATGATTGTGATTCACGGCTCTTCTGCTGTTTTATATCATGCATGAGCTGTGTTTTGTGGCTTTTTTGAGCTGACTGAAGCAGTCTGTGATAGCAAGTGTTCGGGGAAAGAGCCAGTCCCGACCCAGAGTGAATGGTTCTTTGTGGGACAGACACCTGCAGAGCTCTTCCTCCTGCTCCTGATGTGATTAACATGCACCTCCAACCTCCCTGGCCTTCCCTCTCCCCCAGTCCCTCGGACAGCCATCCTGGCACAGCTCTGTTGTCTTGGCACCTGTTCTACATCGCCCATCCTGCAAAGGCTATAACTCATGTCTTTGTCTGGGCCGGGGCAAACACAGCGTGACTGCAGAACTGTGTTAGGATTGTATCGATTACCACTGTCAAGGGTTTAAATTTAGAAGTGCTGTAAAAGGTAGACAGTGTGGCTTTGTTCTAGCGGGGGATTTTGCAATGATTTGTGCAAAATACCTGTATGTTTTAATGTCAGTCTTAAAAGGTATTTGCTTTTTCTGGTGAGCCAGTGGAAAGACAGTATTTTTCCAAGCCATGAGTTGGATCACTTATATTTCTGCCACAAATGTTTAAAAGCTGAGAAGCAATGGTTTTATGGTTAATTGAACTCCTTTTCGCTCCGACTGACAAAGTTAACAGTAGGCTACTGTAACTTGTGTCTAAAAATGGTGTAGGTGAAATATATATCCAATCCAGTTTGTACACACAGAAAGACAAATATTTGAGTGTTGATATGTGATATTATTTTCAATCTTTTAGATTTTTATTAGCAAACATTAGCATTTTAACATTAGCCAGGTGTGAAAAAACTTGAACATGTCCAAATAATGCTAACGTGAAATGCTAGACAGCTAATGTCCTGTTAAAGATTAGCTTGTTGTACATAGTGGTATTGTGTTTGTTACCAAACAAAGTAGCATTAACTTATTACTCTGAGCAGGAAGAAGCCTAGAAAAGCTTTTTTAATGTGTTTTCATCATCATTTTATCCTCATTATTATTGATTCACATGGTCAATCCAAGCAAATCACCAATTTATAATTCAAAATGCATGTTTATTACGGTTAGAAATGTGCATTAACAAGAATTCTTCATTCCTCCCATCACAACTTTGTTTACACCAGTGGAGATATTTTCAGTTTACAGTCGTATTATGAATCATAGTCTCAGTGGGCTTAATTTTTTTCTGTCTGATGCTGCGTTGTGTCCTTAAATGCTGGGGTCAGTGCAGGCAGCTCTCTGCTGCCAGACACAGGACAACGCTTGTGTCCAAATTGGTTTTAAATCAGATTTTCTTGGCATCATCTCCCTACCCAATTGTCAGGACCTCGGGCTGCGTTGTTATTAGAATATCAGCTGGCCTGAGCTTTGTAACATGCTGACTTGCTGATAATCCACTCCCCTTTCTTACGCCCTGTCTGTGTCGTAGGGTCTGCATCAACATAGAGCGCTGATTGAATTTCTCTTTTGAATATCCCTGAAAGCTGCCCCCCACCCTCTCCTGCTCCCTCAGGTGATTGATATAGCTGTATACCTTTATTTTCCCTCTGCAAAGCACACACACACACACACACACACACACACACACACACACACACACACACCACACCTGACCTGTACTGAATATTCTTAGTGTATGGTAATGTTGTGATTATCTAATGCCCCCCCCCCCCCCCCCCCCCCCCCCCACCACCACCACCACCCCTCTCCTCCACTCAGACCCAGACTTTGGTCTTGAGGATTAACCCCGCCCTCTACATTCTGCGCTGCCTTGATTATGTCCAGGGATAAGAGCTGCTTAATTGTAATCACTGGAGTTGTCCTGTGCAGTGGAGCACGGATCAGCCCAGGCCACACACTGGAGATGACTGGAGATATAGTAAACATGGAAAAACAACATTTCCCTTCTCGCTAGAAAACTCCAAGATGATTTTCTTACTAATTGATTATCTCTGTAAAGGAGGTTTTGTTTTGTTGTCAGTTCACAGGAAACTACTACTACAGCATTTAACAAAGTTCAAAAAGTTAGATGACACCTCAACTCCAAGTGTTCCTGCAAATCATTATTGCATTTTACAAAGCTGATTTGAAAGCAACATGAGAAACTCCATTAATAATATATCTGCAGGCTCTTTGTTTTGAATGAAACTTTCAGGGTATGTTTCCACTTATGTGGACATATGCTGCAAGTTTTGTGATGATTGGCCCAACGGTTAGGTTTATTGATGTCCTGAGTCACGCCCTTGAAGTTCATCTGTGAATATCTTCAAAATGCAATGAGTCTATCAACAAGCTTTTGATAACTTTCGATAAGCTCAGTCCAATAAGTGTCCACACAAAATTTGGCAGCAATCAGACATATGTTTAGGAGGAGATGTCAAAAATCTGTTAAAAGAAATCAAAAGACAGAAAATCTGTCAGGTGAACTTTAGTGACTCTTGTGGCTTTTTTGAAGAACACATTGAGCTGGACAGGTTTGTTAAATTTCATGTGATTTTCACATTTTTGGGTGTCAATTATAGCACCGCCATCAGGCCAATTGAGATCATATTTTATGTGAAGTGTTAGGACATTATTTCCAGTTATGGTACCAAGTTTCATGTCGGTAGCTCCTTCCAGCTCACAGCAAATTGAGCAATGATGAGTATGATTCACTTGAAATTTTTGAAATTCAAATTCATCATTATGTATTACATGTCTGGATTTCAACCATGCTTTAACAAGCTCAAAAAAATGTAGATTTACTGGTGCCACACTTTGGTCAAGTGATATCTCAGTGTCTGAAAATAACTGTTATTGTGACTGTTTTTTGGCTTTTATCAGAATAGTGATTTGCCTGCAGCCTTTCTCAACAATCCTTAGTGGCTTTGTTTCTATTTGACATTTGCACTGGAGCTTGAAAGTGTGAAATGAAGTTGGCACATCATTAGATGGTTCAAGGGGGGGATAAGACACCTGAACAGTAGCTGTAATGTGTTTGCTTTAGAGGGTAATTACTTCACAGAGAAAGGTTGGGGGAACTTGATGAGTAGTACAACACTTAACTATTTCTCTGCAGCGTCTGTGGTGAGAATTTCCGTAAACTGGGGTCAGCACGCTGACAGCTTTGCCTTCCCCCACCGTCTGGAAAACAGTGAACCGAAGTCTTATGGCTGTGCTTTCGGTGGTGAGCCCCCATGGCGAGGATCCCACATTGTTTTCCCTTATTCAGGTCAATGTGACTCTTCCATTTATGACTAATTCATGAAGTTTTTGAATCACTCTTGGTCAAGTGCAGTCTTTACTGGACTTTGTCGAAGCATTATTTTGGGATTTTTATGGATAGAATCTCTATGCTCAGCTGTTAAGTAAAGAGCATCCATTTTGGTGACTTTAGGATTGCATCTCTACTTTTTTCAGCTGGCTTCTTTGGACTCTGATAAGAAGCAAAACGTGAATCATGGGGAGATGGTCTGCAGCGAGATGCAGTGTGGGAAAACCCTGTTCTCTTGAACTTTCTACTGTGTGCAGACCCAGCCCCCTGGAGAGTACAGCTTGATGTCTGTTCCACTGAAAAGGACATCTTTATGCCAGAAAACCACCCAATGAAGATTTTCAGAGGAACAAGTAAATTGAGAAAACTCTCATGTTAAAGGCAGTCCAGCGGAACAGGTTGGCCATCTGGCATTTTAGTCGCGTCAGAGCAGAGGTCAAATCCCAGGTGACCTGTCCTTGGTGCACTACACCATCAGAGCCAATTAGAGCCCTCTTAGAAGCCCCCTCGATGCACTTTGTCCCATATTTCCTCCACAGCGTTAATACTTGGAAATGGTTACACTGACTAGTTTAGTTGCTGTGATATGATATATGAATTCTGTTTTTGTTATATGCATTAACACCTACTCTGTATAATGGTTATGGGTCCAACATTTTGTGAAATACACTTATTTGCTTTCTTGGCCAGCATTGATAATTGATAATTGCATTGAAGACTGATACCACTCTCCACATGTCTGTGTGGTAAATATGAAGCTACTGCCGGCCAGGACACAGTTAGCTTAGCACAAAGACAGAAAGAAATGGCTACCTCCTCTAAAGCTCACTAAGTAAACTGTTATTTCTTGCTGAATTTGTACAAAAAACAAAGTAGAAAAATAACAAGTTGTTTTTTTTGGGGGATTATGTGCTGTTTCTTGGAGTCAACAGATTTTTACACTTTTTGACACTTGCTAAGCTGACCATCTCCTTGCTCCATTTTCATATACCTGTATAATGGAAACCTGAGTGGTATCGATATTCTCATCTGACCAACTAACTAACTAACTAAGTGGAGCGAAAAGTGAATAAGCTTTAAGTCATTTATTTAATGAGCAAAACCCCACAGAGGGATTTGCCATGATCAGCCATTTAACTCTAATCTAATTTAGATGAGAAGTGGAAGGCCCGCTGAATTTCTCCTCTAGTTAATTTTTTTTGGGCTTTAAAGACGAACATTACAAACGTTGTTGTCGCTGGCAAAATCAACAGGCGCACAGCCCACTGACAGCATGGGCTGAAAATTCCTGAAACTGGACTTGAAAAGACGCACAGAGAAGCAGCCAACAACAGTTTTAGTCTAGAGAGGGAGAAAAAAAAAAAACTTCATGGGTGTAAATGCATGCAGCTATGTGTGAATCTCATTAGAGATTTAGATATCCTCTGCCTGCATTGATGTTTGCTCTGCTGCTGCACAGAACTAAACTATTTAGATTTCACAGGAATGTAAGAGAGAATACATTTATCAGTTTTGGAGAATTTTACTGAAAAATCATAATCATAGAATCATAGCGCAATTACAGCTTTGAGGGAATAACATGATCAGTGTTACATATCAGACTACATCTTGTGGTTTTGGACGGGTTGTGGGCTGGACTACTTCTTGGCTGGGAGCAGTGACTTCCTTCCTCCTTGGTTGCCTGGCAACCTCACAGTGATAACAAGACGTCAGGAAATCAGTGCACCCGTAGGGGCCGTACACACGCCACGGCTAGAAACGTGGAAAACGCCAGCTGTGCCGCTTTCATCCTTTTTATCGAAGTCGCTTTGGAGGTTGAGCTCCAGTCGCACCTGCCGTTACTGAGCAACCAAAACCTGCGTGCCGCAATGACGATAATGAATTTGTGGTAATGTAGCAATAAAAGCCTCACTGACTAAACTAAACAAAGTCAAAACAAAGATACATGGGATTCCAGCACCGTAAATCCCTCACAGTAACTTTACTGCTCATGTGTCGATGTCAAGGTGGAGCAAGTAAAATAATTTGTGGGACAGATTGTAAAGTTCTGGTCAGTCCTGCACTAAAATGATTAACTTCTCCTCCATATACTTATAAACTGATATTTTACGGAGACAGAAAAGTTATCTGCCTGCTGTGGTTGGTTGTCCCTTGTCACGTGACATGCGGTGCGTGCTGCCACGTTCCAAAAGTTGTTGAACGTACAGTATTTTGCCTTGAAGTGAAGGTCAGGTGTTTGTTCCATTGCAACACCAGCACCCAACAGCAAAGCGACACACTTCTGCCATTTTGGACTGAAAGCGACTACCGGACACGTAACGTAACCGAAACGTCTGCCTAATAAGTGATGTACCAAAGTAAAACGAAATATTTCTATTCTATAATCATATTCGACTGAAATGGCCTGTGTTGAACAATACAATTTTAGAAATATAATAACCGTTTTCACTCCAAAATGGCAGCAGCAGCAGTTTTCATCTCTGCTTCTAAGCTTTTATCTGAAAAATTGGCGTGATAGTGTCACTCGTTTGAGTGCACCTGCCACTCGTCTACACTGACAACAATGGAATTGAGGGCGCAAAAAACACGGCATGTTTGCAGTCCCTTATTTTTCTACCTTTGGACAGACCCAAGCTAGCTGTTTACCCCTGATTCCAGTCTTTATGCTAAGCTATGATAACCTTCTCTTGGCTTTAACTTAATATTTAATGGAAAAATATGAGCATGGTATCAATATTTTGTTCTAACTTAGGCTAAGTGTATTTCCAAAAATATCATACTATTCCTTTAAATTGAAGGAAACAAGAATGGCTAAAGGAAATAGCCAGGAGAATGGCATTAATTGAAAAAAACAGCAATGAGTTGTATTAAAATTAATTTCAAACTTACAATAATTAGAAAACAAATGTATATACAGTGAGAAGAAAAAGAATACATATTCTTTGTGTCCCTTTCCATGTTTGTTGCTGTGGCCAAGCAGCGCTGTGACTGCTTATTTATGCGGCGGTCATGCGAGATGGCCTCATGAAGAGGCTGTCAAATAAAGACAGGAAAATGTTTTTCTCCCCTACTTAAGAGCTGGCAACAAATATAAAGGGACACTGTCAGAACATGAACGTGGCGGAGGAGATGCCAGCGCATTCATCAATGCCGGGCTTTCTGTGTGGGAGAGGTTTTGATGTGCAGGGCTTGTGCTGCAGCGGTCTTCAGTTGCGGGTGAAAGCCAGGAGCTTTGCCCAGCTGGGACTGAGCGATGGTAGATGCAAGCTGTCTTTCATGCCTCCTACAGCAGAAAGTTCTTCTCGGACTAGGAGAGAAATCACTAGAGTGTGGAAAGTGACAGTGTGCCATCCCATTACAAGGGATTTGGGTGATTGGAAGTGACTCATTTTGAGTTTATGACAGCTTAACTGGGAACCTTTCGTAAGTGCTTTTTTGGGATGCTGGCTTATTAATAAAGCATGTTTTCCCTATTCATATCTCTCTAGTGTAGATTTCTCAGATGCAGAGATCTGGGTATCATGGGGGAGCGCTGCAAATGAGTGTCTCCCAATGTCACCCAATGTTGTGGCTGCGATGAAATCAATGCTGGCTGGCTGCTGCAGAGATTTGCAGCATAGAGGGCAGTACTGCAGCATATGTGAGGGTCTTCAGCCATGGAACCAGATATACGGCACTATTGTACACGCTACACACACAAAGTAAGACAAGTTATATGAGACTGTCGGACAAATCAAGCCGACTCAGCGGCACTAGAATCCAGTTAGCCTGAATTCATTGGCTGATAATTCTCAAACAAGTAAAGCTTGGCTAAGCTTTTTTGTGCCCTACTTTGAAATGTGTGTAAAAATGTAACCACTTCACATTTCCACTGTTGTTGCCATGGTGTCTGCATTAACTTGTCATCATCATATCTGCAGGAAACACTGTAATCCTCTTATCTGGCCTGGTATCCCCACTGCAAACTAGAATTCAGGCAGGGCCTGGCCGAGCTGCCGCCGCGTGACCCTCTATTTGTGTCGAGGTGTTCGGCTTATATTACTTCTGCTTTTTGGCAAGTTCACTTAAGTCATCCTGAGGCAGCACTACCTAGCATCATGGGAGCCCGCAGGCACCACCATGGCATGAAATGATGTGGATCGATGTGCGTAAGCCAAATGTGCATCTCCTCCATGCCTGTGAGGAAATCAGAGCCCCGACGATTGAGCTGTTCCCTCAGACAGCCTCTTCTTTCATTTCAGCTGTGCTCTTTGGTGGTGCTGCAGGCCCGCGGGTGGGTGCTGTTGGATGGATGATGGGTGCTAACTGCGCAACTCCAAGCCAGCTGCACAGATCGGGCAGGAGATCTCAGCTACTGAGGGTCCACAGGGAAGGAGGAGAGAAGGAAAGAGGGCGGGAGCAGGAACGGGGGGGGGATAGAGAGAACACTTGGCATTACTAGAGCTTGGATTGATTTAACTGTACAGAGCAGTCGTTGGGGGTTGTATGTGTAGTATGTGTGTCGGAGGGGTGAAGAGGTGGGAGAGCTGGCTCTGGGAAAAAGGTTCACTAATAAGGATGAGAGAGGCAGTCAGTAGTCCCAGCCTCCATGCTAATCAAACCGCTAACCTTGGCATAATTAGCGCTGTGATCTCTCTGCTGCAATGCAATGTAGTGAATGTAAGCTTTAACTATGAATGAACTACAGTGTACACTGGTGTGATGTCTTGATAAGTACCACTTTTTTGTGAAATCTGAGCAGGAAATCCCTTTTATATTCTTACCTGTCATATATGATTAAAGTCCAGTGAGAAGAAGGTTTATGGTATAGTTTCCATTTAGGCGCTTAAAATATATGTACAACCATGACGGGCAGTGTCATAATGTTGCCGTGCTCCCAGATCTGATTACAATATCATCATAAATGCTATTTAAATCCATGAAAATCGGACACACGTTGAAATAATCTTCATCTTTTAAGTCAGTAGCAGTCAAGAGGAGGAGTTGTATTTCTGGAAAAGTGATGAATGTAAACAGACCAACACAGGCTGCTTTTAAAAAGATGGTAACTTTAAAGGTGCAGTGTGTAAGATCTGGCGACATCTAGGGGTGAAGTTGCAGATTGCAATCAAATGAAACTTCCTGTGTGCCAGATGTGCAGGAGAGCTACAGTGGCCGACAGAAAAACACAAATGGCTCTATCTAGAGCCAGTGTTTGGTTTGTCCGTTCTGGGCTACTGTAGAAACGTGGTGGCCGGCTCCATGATCTCCGTATGTAGATATAAGTGGCTCATTCTAAGGCATATGTGTCAAACTCAAGGCCCGCGGGCCAAATCCGGCCCGCCACCTCAATTTATGTGGCCCGCGAGGGCTTGAGAAGAATATGGAATGCATATCATTCAATTCTATGCCGCTTCACAGAGGTAGTATCCTTAAACTGTCCCACAATGCATCTCGATTTTTTGACATGCGCACTGTAGCGTCTCAGTCTCAGCGGTTTCCAGCAGCAGCGCAGTGTTGCCAATTTAGCGACTTAGTCGCTATATTTAGCCAGTTTTCAGACCCCTCGAGCGAGTCTTTCAATAAGAAATTAGCGACAAATCTAACAAGTTTTGCTGGTGTTACTGGAGACTTTTGGAGACTCTCATGAAAGCAGGTATCGTTCCTCTCAGTGAGCAGCGGGTGCTGCGTGGACCCTCCCCGGTCCCAAAGCAGTCACAAGCGGCACAGTCCTCGTCAGCAGACCCTCCTACCTGCAGTCTCTGTTCACCCCTCCGCATCCAGACTGAATCAGTCCCGCCTGCACAAAGCCGCCGCTGGCTGATGGAAATGTAAAATTTTGGGAATCAAACCCTGAATTTAAAAATATAGGGAAAAAAAAAGCAGTTAGTCTGCCAGAGTGTCCCCTTTGGGTCACTTTTGCTGGTCCCAAGTTGGGATAAAGGAGGAGGGTTGAATTGTGGTATTAAAAACAAACAAACAAACAAAAAAAAAACCCAGAACTGACAGAAGAAAGTTCATTTGTAGCTCTAAACATATTTAGGGAATTGTTTTACTCAATTTTTGTCTTCAGAGCTAGTTACTAAATAAATTATTACTAAAACTAATAATAATCAAATGCAGAGGCAATTTTGTGAAATGATCAAGAGTAGATATATTTATATACCGGTAGTCTAATTACAACCGGCCCTTTGAGGGCAGCCATAATGCTGATGTGGCCCGGGATGGAATTGAGTTTGACGCCCCTGTTCTAAGGTAACAAAAACATGATTCATATTTTCAGGAGATTACACATTAAAGAGAACATATTAATATTATATTCCATTTCTGCCCCCTAAATGAAACACGCTGTTCCTTTAAGGTGGGTTTATCTTCCACAATATCATGGCTATTAGAGGTACAAAGCTTCATGAAACTCACTGGTCTAGATCATCCCCCATAATGGATCAGATCACCAGAAATAAAGAAAGGGAGGAAATATAACTTTTAGAGATGCCTCTATCACATTTTCTTTGTCTGTTGATACCAATTGCCAATCGTCGATGAGTCATATTGGCCGACACAAATCATTTTTGTTGTTGTTTTATTTTGTTATAGCAGCTGGTATACAAGGCTCTCACCACAGTCTCAACACATAATTTCTTCCACGCCAAAGTCGGTGGAAACCATCAAAAAGTCTAAAAATTATCCTTTTGCTTTGCCTTTTTTTTTTTTTTTTTTTTTTTTTTTTTTGCTTTTTTGCTTACAGTGACCTCTTCTATAGTGGTTATTTGTATAAAAAGGCTGTCAGTTGATTAAAATATTTACTCGTGATTAACTGCATGATTGTCCATAGTTAGTTGTGATTAATTGCAAATTAACTGCACATTTTTATCCATTCAAAATGTACCTTAAAGGGAGATTTTGTCATGAATTTAATACTCTAATCAACATGGGAGTGGGCAAATATGCTTGCTTTATGCAAATGTACATGTATATATTCATTGCTAAAAATCAGTTAACAACACAAAACAATGACTAATATTGTCTAGAAACCCTCACAGGTACTGCAGTCGGCATAAAAATAAGCTCAACTCATAACATGGCAAACTGAAGCCAACAGGTAACAACAGCTGTCAGTGTGTCAGTGTGTTGACTTGACTACGACTTGCCCCGAACTGCATGTGATTATCATAAAGTGGGCAGGTCTGTAAAGGGGAGACTCGTAGGTACCTATAGAACACATTTTCTTTCACATATCTTGAGGTCAGAGATCAAGGGACCCGTTTGAAAAGCAGTTTATCCTTTTCAAAATTTGGCGTAAGTTTGGAGTATTATGTAGCCTCCTTTCCAACAAGCTAGAATGATATGGTTGGTACAGATGGATTGGTTTCATATGATGAGAATATCTTCACTCGAGCTTTAAAACTGAGCTACAAAAATCTCAAGTTGTGCTAACATGCTAAAGATTACTGGAATTTAAACAAATTTATATTTGCGTTAAATTTGACAGTCCTATTAAAAACAAACAATTCAAATGATGAGTTACTAAACATTTGTGATTTAATTGATAAAAACTGACATATTTCTCTCGTAGTTTTAATTATGTATTATAAGCTGTTTAGATCTTCGGCCCATATGGATCACAGATCAGCTACAGGCCATTACACCACTTATGGCTTATAGAACTGCGAGGCATTATGGTTGAAAGACAAATGAGATTAAAATGTTTTACTTAAACAAACAATCCAGTAAATGGTGTTATAATTCAAGAACTCGGTGCTCATTTCTTTTAGGCTATATGAAAAAAGATCAAGTTTATTAATCAGATTGATTCCACAGCAGAGTTACTCATTCTCTGTAGGCTGATATCAATACAGTATGCCAGAAACAGCCAAACCATCCCATCCCCCCTTTTCATCACTGAATCACTTCAAACAGATGCTGGCACCATGAATGACAGCAAGGCCAGCTCTGCGGGAATGGGGGTGGGGGGGGGGGGGGGGGGCAGGAGCTGATGGGATTGAATGGTAACTGATCTCTTGGTGTTGCTGGCATAACATGGCAGAGGACGAAGCCATGACGTCCCACAGGGACCCAGTTAGCCCAAAGCATTTGTCATGGTGAATGATGTAACGGGCTATGTTAAAGGATTGTGTGTGATGATTTATTTGTGAGTGGGCACTGACATACTGTAGGACATATGCCCAATCTCCCCTTCCCAGGATATGAGATCACATCGCTGCGTGTCCGCGATGCCGTTATGTTGGCTGTGGCTGAATAAATTTGAATTTGCATCAGCATTTCTACTCTCTCTTTTCATCTCTTAATGCTCTTATCACACTATGAGCCAGATATTATTCTCCATATCTATAAGATGTAAGCAAAATCTGTTCAGACTTGTCTCTTAGAGCAAACCATCATGGACTGGATGAAAAGAGTTGTGCGTAACCTTAGCCTTTACAACCTGTAAATTATACTAACATGGAAAATCCTTTTCTCATAACCTTAAAGGCTTAAATGAGATCTCTCTCACTCTGTCTGTTTTGAGATTGATGAGGTAAGTCTGATCTGTGGTGTTATAGGACCCACCGGACCTTAGTGATGGGAAGCATCTGAAATCAACCTTTAGGCTTTAGCGTATTTTGTATAGTATCCTCCAGTCAGTATATTTCTATTAACAATGGATCAAATGAATGTGTAATAGAAAAGGCAAACCCACACTGAATTATCACCCAACTCTGCAGTTCCCTTCATCTTTATTGAGCATTTTATCGTCTATCCATCTATTGTCAACCACTTATCCCGTTAGCGGTCGTGGGGGGGCTGGAGCTGATTCCAGCTGGCATCGGGAAAAGGCGGGGACAGCCTGGACTGGTCGCCAGTCCATAGCAGGGCACATAGAGACAGGCAATAATTTAGAGTCATCAATTAACCTAAATTGCATGTCTTTGGACTATGGGAGGAAGTCGGAGTACCCGGAGAAAACCCATGCTTACACGGGGAGAACATGCAAACTCCACCCAAGCCGGATTCAAACCTGCAACCTCTTGCTGTGAGGCGAGAGCGCTAACCACTGCACCACCGTGCAGCCCCATTTTATCGTCTGTCAGCTAATTGTTTTGGTTTTACTGCTGGCAACTTACTGTTTTGGTCCTGTTTGACCAGACACTCACTCCAACGTTGCTCTGATCTGCTGGATGTGTAAATCGTATGGTTGTCCTCAACCAAGGATCAGCAAACATATGATTTTGTGGACTAATCGATTAGTCGAAATAGATATCACAGATAATAGACATATCTGTGAAACTGAATTTCTCCACAAAGAATCACAAAAAGCATCTTTACATCTTTGTTTGTTACCAGAGATGTGCTCATAAGTTTTTTTGAAAATAAGTCATTCAGCATGAAAAAAATAATTGAATACAGCTAATTGTCTAAAGACATCTTAGAAGACTACAGGTCTTTGCACACCAGATCCGGATGTTGTTGTATGCATCTTGTAAATCCGTCACTTTAATAAAAAAGTTATGCACAGAAACCTTGCACACTAAGTCGGATGCATTTTGTTGTTCTATTCATTGTGAAAACTTGCAGTACAAGACAAAACTGAATTAATTACATGAGTGAAATGTATAGCGCGTCCAAAATGGGGCTAGAGGAAGAAGCACAATCACTACTGTCTAATCTTTTGTATATTCATTGTTTTGCGACCATCCCTGATTCCAAGCTGTTCTGCCACAATCTATCGTTAAGTTGTGCATCTCTGTTGTCTGTTGAACTGCTTTGTGCTGCTGGGAGATGAAGTGAATGTTTATCATACCGTTTTGGATGATGACGTTGGCTCTGAGTGGTCAAACGATCCTCTTTTTGCCTTGAAACAAAAAAAAAAACCCCAAAAAAAACGCAGGTAATCAAACCAGTTCCAAAAATTTTAATGACAGATGAAAGTCGGTGTGTAAACGCGACTGTTACAGTATGAGGTTGCATTTACTTTTAAATGTATGACAATTTTGGACGAAAAATGGACTTGGTGTGCAAAGGCCTCAAGACCAAAACGACTAATTAGTGGACTCATCGACTAAGAGGGGGCAGCCTTAGTAAACTGGCAAAGTTTGCTTACAAATTAGTGATTAAAAAAATCGACCCTGGTGGCCCAGACCGCAAACACAAAAAACCCTCACAACTGCAAATGAATGCTAATGTTGCTAACACATTAGTTATAGCAACTTTATAAGGTGTTAACATGACAATTTAGTGTTTACCAAGAAAACATAGTCACATTTCACATACTGGTAGTCAGATATGCACCACATGTACAGACACACAACTTGCAGCGGACGTTGTCTGACAGCAAAGGTGATTTAATCAGAGAAGCTGATTTGATTTGAGGCTATGAAAATGCTACTCTCCCCACTTTTTCACTCCTTTCAATCACACAACTGAAAACAAATCAAAAAAACCTTTTCATAAATTGTGAAAGCTGCCTTATGTCCCACTAATAGGATTTAAAAGTCTTTTTGGCCTTAAAAGGCATACTTTTCCTTCATGAATGAGAGGAGATTTACTTTTTTAAATAAGCTGTCACAAAATTAATTACCACTCTTTGAGACTTGCACAGTTCTTCAGTAAGAGTTGATGATGGATATCAAAGGAAGTTAGGAAGCTGGTGATATTCCTTTGGAGTGAGTGAAAAGCACTTGCAGCCTATCCATCAAACTAATGTATTCTCTAATATTCTCAGATGTCTCAGACAGTTTTCGCTTTAGAAGTGTATCCATTATTTTCAGCATGTTTTCTATGTGCAGGACACTTTCAAGTCAAGGTCTCTTTAACCAAATAATTAAAAAAGTATGACAAAAGGATAAATTAGACTCTTTCTAACTTTTGTCCGCTCTTCAGTTTTTCTCCTTAATGGAGAGTAATCTAAACCGAGATCTTCATTTTTGACCTTTCCAAAACTTTGCCTAGTGCAGAGATTAAACTAAAGAGGAAAAATCGTGATTTTCATGCGAATGCACCCCTGTTTGACCTTGGGGGGAATGCATTAATTTAAGCTCCACAGCCACAGTGTAATAATCCTACCCCATATGCTGGAATCTCAGCCCACTTCTATCACAAACATACACTTCACCCTTTTACTATTAAACCCCCATATGTTCCAATGCCAGCACTGTTTAATATGCAGAAAGAATGCGAACATAATTAAACTCTACGACAAGTGATATAACCCCAATTACCTCATTCTAGCTGTGGTTGCAGTGTGGACAAGAGTACTGCACTATAAGATTTGGACATTGCAAATGTCAGGATCTTTGCAGAATCACAGCATGTTTTCCCTAATAAGGATTATGCACTTGGACACACAAGGTGCAAACAGCTCATCAGAAAAAAATAGAGAATAAATTAGCTCTTTAGATGCAGTGCTGTGTCATTTGTGCTTGTCTGTTTTTTAATTTTATGGCCCTGCAGAGATTGTAGCTGGAGTACAAGATGGTATAGATTAAGTTAATTCTCTGAAATTACAGTGCAGTCAACTGTTTAAACAAGTTTGTAAATGCAGAGTAATCCTTTAGACTGTGTCTGTGTAAAATGATTCAGGCAAGAACAGCCACAGCTTGAAATGGCCTTGAATAATCTCCTGTCTCAATATAATGGTGCATGTTAATCTGTCGCTCTCTGTCTATACTACACTGCCCGCAAATAAGCAACACTGGTTGCACCGGGGGGATTTAGCATGTACATTACTGCACTGCAAATCAATTGGTTGACCGCGGGCAACACAGCTATCTGAGTGCAGTTTGACACCAATTCCAAATGCCATGCCATCGTCTTCCATGTCTCTCCCCCTTTTTGTAAGCGCTCCCACTGGGTGCGTGATCTGCATTCAGCTGTTTGGGATGGGATATGAATATTCTGAGCAGTTCTTTTGCATACAGAGCAAAGCAAAGCAAAAACCCCTCCAAAAAAACACTCTCGTTATTGGTGGCATTTGCTAAAAGATGCCGAGAGGCAACCAGTTGTCAGAGAGCTCACCGCACAGTGAGATGGCCCACATTGCACACCAATGATGTTGCGCCTCCACCCAGGGGCCCGTGTCCCTGTGTGAATGATTGACAGGGCTTCAGCGCTTTAACAGCAAGGCCTTTTTCCATGTTCCATATTTGTGATGAAAACTCGCCCCCCGTCGTCCTCCCCCTCATCTCCTCCTCCTCCATCTTGTTCCATCCTAATCTGCTCTTGTGGGTCTCAGCCCGTGGCATTTTAAACCCCTCCGTCTCCAACAGCTGCTGAGGACAGGGAGGTATAGAGAGATTAAATGAGTCTTTGCAGCCCCCTGAAGGAATCCCACATGCTTCTCTGCCTCCAGTCCCTGCTAGTATCTTTGATCCACCATGTTTTCCAACCCTTTGAGTCCCGCTGGGTGCAAGGGGTTTCCTACACATGCCAACCTACATACAGACCTCTTCAGACTTCATGGTGGCTGTTGAGCGTACAAGTTGCTTCGTTAGGCAGATAAAAGACTCAGTTGCTTTCAAGCTCATGGTGCTGGAGGAAACTAGTGCACTGAGAGTGTCTTGTTTGTGCTCCAGATGTAAGTAGAGTTTTGTCAGCCTTTTTCACTGTATTATATGTTGGTGGTTATGCATCTATACGGTCATGGGTGTCGTTATTGGTTTCCTTTTCTGCTTTATGGTCTTGTATATGAAACTCTCTGTCCAACTTTGGATACCTGTGATGGATAACACAGTGGAATAAGTGAGATTCAGATGGATCGGATATGATGACCAACCTCTGGGGAATTAACCAATAGCAGATAATGGCCTGTGGTGGCCCTGGATGATGCACAGCCACAGAAATGAGCGTGGATGTCATTTATTTCTTTTTACCTTCTAGTAGTACAAGGGCAACCCACAGATCTGTTCAACAGGAGACACATACTTTCTGCTTTTCTTCTCACAAGCTACTCTTCTCTGCTCTCTCCATATCACGTTCTGTGGGAGATTCATAATGTCGCAGCGCCTCAAAAGCCAAATAAACATGAAATCTATGTGAGGAGAACGGCAGTGATGTCATTTATCAATACAATGTTCACATCATTTTTTGTAAAATAATTAATGAACTGTTTGTGAACAAATATAATTAATGAAACAGTATTTAAAGTGAGTATTTATTTTAAGTTTTTTTTAATCTGCTCTTTTAGGGCAAACATTTCCAGAATTAAATGTTCAGATGAAGGCTGCGAAATGTGCAAATAATAAATTAATCATTTAACTAGTAATAAAAATGGTCCAAAATGATGTAAATTGCATAGTTTTAAGTCAAAAACCTTCAAATTTTCAAACCCAGTATCTCCTAGTATCTTTAATTCACTGTAGAAATTCATAATGTGTGTCTTGATTCTGCTGTATAATATGAAGGAGCATATGACTGGAACACTGCTCCTAAAACCTGAATGATACCCTACCATAGGCTACAAATGACACAGGAAAGTACTTAAACTATTAACCCTATGGGTAAATATACAAATACACCACCTTAACCCTGCAATGTTCCAGTTGGAATATTATTGGAATATTATAGGCCTATTACAAAAGATGCATAGCCCAGTCATGATAATAACTTTAAAACCACAGCTGATTATGATTGACATAATATAACAAATACAGTAAGTGACAAGAGATTGCTGATACTGACCCATGCACACACCAACATGAATAGGAGAGTACTGGCACTTATTTTTTTTTTTCCATTTCAAGCACTGCCTTTCATCCAAACTTTGTTGAAACCAATTCAATGTTCGCTTAATACTTGTCTTCACATAAATGCATACAAGTTGAAAACCTTACCTTTCTGTTAAAATGAAGAGCAAGCTTTAATAATACCAACCGCAGTCAACACATACTGCCATATGTTTACACTGTGATACATTCTGAAGATCTGTTGGTAACAAATGATGAAGTCTGGCTCATAATAAGCAATACTGCAATCAAATATTAAGTCTGCTTGATGATGTTTAAGTCACGCTATGGAAAAATTTCTCCTACATAGACACAGTGCAAACCCTCACTAGCTGGCACAAGATGGAAACTGAAGCAGTGCATGTAAAATCTCAGGGCTGCTGTAACCCTGGTAACGTTCGGAGGGAATTTGGAGGATGGGTGATAGATTATTCTCAGTGAGCATCCACTAAGCTAATACAGTCTGTCCCTCAAGTGTGTGTAATTTTCACATTTGTTCCCCGCACAAGCCTCCCGTGGCTTTTAATTTCAGTGAACCAGTGCTGAAGTGAGCCCCGATGCCAGGGAAAGATTATGTGGCTGTAATGTGGTAATAAGCCTTCCAATATGTAATATGTATATTGTCATCTCTTTTATCTTAGCCTCCCTGACTACATTTGATATGTTGCATTGTGAATAACCCTAATATTGTTATCACTGATAGCTTTGATGCAGCTCTCATAGGCTAGAGCACATTTTTCCAGGTACCCCTGGATGTACCTGTGTGCTGGAAAATAGCACTCCGCCATATGTTTCTTACATGTGTAACCACAGACACTACTGCACATGGTAATGCTGCATGCCATTTGAACTGGAAAGAGTTCCTGGTCAGAAATTTGAACTGAAACACCCCCTGAACGTCGGATGAACCTTACCAACCCCTACCTCAAAATCCAAGATGGCTGCTTTGTGCATCAGCAGTAAAAAGGCTGAAGTAATATACAGTTTATCAGTGCATCTGTGTTATTTGTGTCTCATCAAATCAGTCATAAACACAATACTGTCCAACCTCTACTGCTTTGTTATCAACTGTTATTGCTAATAGTGGCTAACAATGGCTAACCTGGTTTTTGCAAACCCTGACGACTTGTACTGGAATATGGCCAACTTGGGTGGGACATCATTCCCAGCTTTGACTTCCGATTTCTGAGGTAAAGGAAGGTAGCATTATACCAGGGGTATCAATCAGGAAGTTGGCAATGCTGCTTTGACTTCACCTCTGGTTCAGTACTTTTATTGCATTACATTTGCATCTTTACATTTTCTAAGCTGTCAAAACAAAGTCTAAGAAACTAGCTGCCTATGCATTTATGTGCTGACAGGATTGAGACAGCACATCAACTGCAGGATAGTTTATACAAAATACTGACTACCTGCACAGGTTGTTCTCATACAGCATTCATAGCTATATGAATTACATGAAGAGTAATGCACTGTAATTTGTATATATCCCTCAAAATCAATTTGTATGTCATCCACATAATGTAATGACAGGTCTGGACTCAAATGCACAACACAGAATGCAGGCAGATGTAAAAGAAGACAAAGTTTTTACTGGATCAAAAAAAGGTTCGGTAAACGGTAGGCAAACAAATCCAAATCACCAAGCAGAGCAGGGTCAAAAAACAGACAGAGGTTCAAAAAGCACGAGGAGTCAAACACTAGGAAATAAGGCTGAAATGCTTTCTCACGGAGGAACAAGACGAACTGGCACAGATGGAAGGGAAGACACTCATTATTACTGGTGAAGGGGAGTGACTGACGAGAGACAGGTGGACACAATCAGGGGCGGGGTTAGACAATCAGACACAGGTGAACACTGATGAATAGTAGGTCAGGGGATGTCAATCAAGCAGGGAGCAGGAAACAGGAGGGCAGGAAGTGAAGTGCTCTGAAACGAGAGGGAGAGTTAGGATAACAAAATAAAACAGGAGGAGCAAACATGAATGAACAGACAAGATAAACAGGGCCTAAGACTTGACAGGCGAGACACATAGTCACAAACCAAGAAGTATGAAGAGATTGGGGTGGATGGGTGGGTCAAAAACACGGACCTTCACCCAAGAGACCAGTGTTCATATCCTGTGTGAAACCCGAATTCAACGTTGATTTATTTGCCATGTCGCTTCTGTACTGAAATAATGCCACTTCCTGAGTTATTTTAACCCAAAGCACAATCTTTTCTTAAACCTAAGTTGTTTCCTGTGAAGACAGAACATTATTTGAAAAGACGGAAAGCAGAAATCGACATGCATGTCACATGTTGCTGGACAGTTGCAGGAAAACGCTTGAAAAATGTGGATTACATTTTTTGTAAGATAACATACAAACCATTGTATCAGGATACGTTGACCTTCAGCAACTTAAGTTAGTACATATGTGTGTATAAGTAAGCTGATAAGTTGTCTGCATACGTGAAACAATACCGTAATTTGCTGTACTGTTTGTTATATTGCAAATTAATATATAATATAATAATAATATAAATATTAGGCTACAACAATCATTACAATTGCTGAGTAGTGATCTTTACATGTTCTGGACAGTGTGAGTGTTATATTTTGTTGTACAGGAGACGGACTGCTTTGTAATCCTGAGGATTTCCCTCTCCAGAGGATTACATGGACATAAGGCTTCCATTCATCTGTCTGCACTCTCCTTGTCACTATATCCTGTGAGTTAGCAGGTCACAGGAACCCCTGACTTACAGGTGCTTTCCATTTTCTTGATGTCCTGTGTTAGTCCTAAGTCTCCAGAGCCCCATTCACCTGAGCCATCATGACCATCATTGCGCTGATTGCAAAAATACATTAGCTCTTACTAGGAGCCACTAAGCTCACACCCATCTGCTGCTAGCGGGGGATTAATTAAATGATTCTGCTTGGCCTATTACTAGGGATGGGGAAAAAAATCAACTCACCTATGTATCGCAATATTTTTAGTGAATTTAATTTTTTTTTAATGCAAGAATCAATATATTAGCTTCATTTGAGTCTATGCAGAGGTAGAAGGAAGATACCGCTTTTATTGTTGTAGTCGTTGAGTAATGTGACATATCTGTTACGTATCCTTCAACCAAAACAAACAAGCCAGCCGCTCTGAGCCAAAATGAAAAAGTTTTGGTTAGTTAAAAGGTTGAAGTTTATACGTACCGTATTTTTTGCAGGCGCACCGGATTATAAGGTGCACTATCAATGAACGTGTCTATTTTCATACATAAGGCGCTCTCGTCATTATCTGAGTCGGTCTCGTTGCTGTTACTCAGCTGTTCAGTGATGATTTCGGCCTTTGTGAAAGCTCACAAACACATGACACATGACGATGATACCTTGGCCCAGGCATCACGATCCATTGGCAGATGGCAGTGGAGTAACTCGCCCGGCGTTGCCTCCTTGTCTGGTGAATGTGTGTTCACGTTCTGTCATCCATCGCTCCCATGCAGCTCGCAAGTTAACTTTGAATGACCTGTTGACACCCAGCGGTTGGAATTCTTTAGTTAATCCACCCAGAATGATGGCAAGCTCCCAATTAGTTTTCTTCACTTTCGTTTTGACAGTGTCGGTGAGCCCCGTCAATCCATCCAGCGGTGCGGCTTCGTAGCTTACCAAAGTCGTATTAAAACATTTGCCAGATTTTTGAGCGCCCTGTACCACATAAAATTGGTTCGAGGTCAGTAAGCACAACCAGAATTGATACATAAGGCGCGCCGGATTATAAGTGTCGATTTTTGAGAAAATTAAAGGATTTTAAGTGCGCCTTATAGTGCGAAAAATACGGTAAAAGTTAAAAGGGTCTGCATGGATACAAGCTGCATCCTCATATTTTAAATCCAAAGTGGTAAACACTACACATACAGTAAAGTATGGAAACACTTTGGGTTTCACACATTGCCGGAAAAGCAGAGCTAGACATCATGACTAATGCTGCATGTTAATGGCAGTCATTGGCAGGAAGCGTTACCGTATTATGGTAATGTGCAGTCAAGTCAGCCATCACTCACATCTCCATGGTCAAATCAGCTGAAGCTACAACTACAGTGTACCCATATACTGAAATTTGTGTTAAATGTATTCAAACAGAGCTGACCATGGATGTATAAGTAGATCGGAGCTGACAGGAGAGCTAGCTTGGCTAGACCTGGCAAAGAGACTACATCCGGTTTTCAAAATAAGGTGTTAGCAAACGAAACTGCTTATACTAAATACATATATAGAAATAGAATTGATTGGCTTATATTCATCAGAAGTATAAAACACTACAAATACCTTTATAAATTAGAAAGAAAATACCACTGATTTGTGAGGGAAATGTCTCAATTCTTTGATTATTGGGTTCCTGAAAAAAAATTACTTACTAAATAATGGAATTTTTTTTATTTTTTTCTTCCCAAAATCTCTTCCTGCGTACATGCTGAAAATCAAAGATTTTTAACATATTAATTTAGATATTTTCCAAAAAAAAGTGCTGATTAACTTTTTCCCATGATCTAGTGTTAAAATCACAATATCTAATTGCAGTACTTAAAGATTGCAATGCATCAAATAAGCACCCAAGTATTGTAAAAGTATAAAATCCGGAGATACTTGAGGTGAATCGTCCCGCCTTACCTATTTGTTTTATCTTTTGTCATCTGTTTGATGAGTATACCCATATTTCAGCACTTTTTTGTTTGCATCTGTTTGGGAGGATTCAGTTTACTTGGGTTTGTGTAGGCAAATGAATACAAGGTGCCTAGGAAACCAGTACTGGGATAGGGATTGTGATTCATAACCATTTATTCTACTTTGCTGTTATGACAGAGACTTTATGGAAGTCAGTAACAATCATGGTTTTTATATGTGAGTGCATTACAAGCTCCATGTTGTCCCCGTGCGCCCTGTGCTTTGTTCCGCCAAGCTGTGAGGAATATAATCAGTCATCATTATGTGCACCAGCCATGTTCTGCCAAGACTCAGTGTAAGATTACATTATCCCAGCACCGGTGCATGTTTACAACTTGATAGATGGTATACAGGAGTGTGATGTACTCTGCTCAATGTAAATTACTTTAAGGGTTAGGCTGCCACACCTACAATTTGTTTCTTTTGATCAGTCATTTACTTTAATGTATTTGTGGACTCTTCACACAGCACAATTACAAGCAAAGCAGCACAGAAAGGTCACAAAGCAAACACTGGTTTTTCATCAGATCACTTTAGAGCTTTTGACACCAGCAAAGTGACAAAACGGTTTCCCTCAAATTTAAAGGGATAGTTCAACATTTTGGGAAACACGCTGTTTATTTTTCTCACTGATTGATGTCAATCCATTCAATATGAAGTTGGAGCTAACAAGTGGTTGATTTAGCGTAGCATAAAAGCTGGAATCAGTGGGAACAGATCACCTACCAGCCTACCACCTCTGAAGTCGGCTGTATGACTCAAGGCAAAAAGATATTGCAGATATTGGCAAAAAGATATTGCCTGGTGAGCCCCTCAGGTGAGAAATGAAATGTAAGTAGTGATTGTCCACACGTGATTTAAAGCTAATGCAGGCGGCAGTGTGTGTTCAGCTTAAAGCTAACTAAGACGTTATATCCTTTGTTTTAATAAATACAATAAATACTGAACAGTGAAAATCACAGTTTGTGGTTGTACAGGGTTGACTTTGGCCTGAGACAGGCTAATTGTTTCCTCTTCCTGCTTCCTGCTTGCTCGAGCTTCACATTCAGCTGACACACATTGCATCGTATCACTTTCAGCAATTTTCCAAAATGTCAAACTATACCTTTAAGCTAAACGAGATGGACTTAATTGAAGTTTGAGTATCAGCAGAGACTGTGGTTTTGCTTGACGAAGATGAGGATCTTCTGCGTAACATATCTCTATCCCTCTGCCCATTATACTTCATGTTACGGTATTATTATATAATTTGGTTCGGAGTACATTCTCACTCACTCCCTTTTTAGGGATAGAAAACTGAAGATCCCATAGACTTCAATATGGTTTCACATACTTGGAGTGTAATTTTGACACGTTGGTATGCATTCATCTCGTGTTATAACAGTATTTCTTTTATACATGTCTAATAATTATTTTGCAACCTTGCCTGAATGTGAGTGTTTGTGATACCTTAACAAATTATGGTTGATCACCATCATGTCCCTTCAGTCCTCCCCCGTCTAACTCTCTCTGTGGATGACATATTGCTGGTTTGATGTATCTTATGGCATGTTAACACATGGGCAGATAAGCAGAGGTAGAGGACATCTCCAGAGTTTGCTTCAAACAGTGTTTACCTGCAAATAGCACCTTCTACCTGCTTTGGTTGTGTTAAGCCACGAGGCTGGAGGATTGAAACAGGAACGCTGGCAGTGATAGACACAGGAGAGAGATTCTGGTGGATTGAATCTTGAAGTACCTGGGGAACATGGGCATTATTCAAATGACTTTTACAGGTGAGTATTAAGAGAATTTCAAGGGTTTCCAGTTAGACCAGAGCCTTTCTTGTGATCTTGTCTTGTGATCACATAATGGTGCTCTTTGTGACTGCAGTCATTTGGTCAAAATGAAGATGGTGATTTCAGAGACAAAGTCCACTTCATATATGTTACATTCTCTTCACTCTGATTATGGGTGTTCTTGAAGAAAAGCGCATTGGCATCAATCCTATAGAACATAATAGTTTTATTTTCAGCACATCATTTACATTAAACGACTGAGAAAATGGTCAGACCAAAGGGAAAGAAAATACCCTTCTGGGGGGGATGTTCTTTGAGGAGAGCAGAAAAACAATTTTACAGTGACGGAGCTCAGTATTTAGATCCCCTGCATCAGAATGCAAGTGTGCAGTTCTAATTTGGGCTTAATTTGATTTGCATTTGTTTGGAAGTCCCACTGCTCCCCAGTGACCATGTTACTGAGCTGCCATATAGGCAGAGGATGCTCACAGCCTCCTCCTGCAGACCTAAGAAGAACCATTATCCTTTCAAGGGAATTAACTGAATTATTAGCTGATTGGTTCATTGATTTGGCTTATTTTACAAATCTAAATAGATTCAATACAGAGTGTGTTTTCTTTGTTGTTTTTCAATTGTGTGTTTTTTAAGGAATGCAGCCCAGTATTATAGAAACAACATCCATATTAGACAATTATGCAACTCATTATCTACATCATCATTACAGCATTCAGTGCCAATCGAAGCTTGGGTTTGTAGCACGTTGTAGCACAACTGTCTTGCAGGTAAAGGAAGACCTGCATTTACTGTGGCTTTTTTATTAACCAAAACCACCAACTTTTCCTAACCTGAACCAGGTGTTGCCTGTCTAACCCAAATCATAATTTATTTAACACTAGTGTCTATGTACTAATATTAAATTGTAGTACTGTATGTAAAAAAACAAAAAAACATACAATGACATTGAACACAATCCATGGTTTTGCAGAATCATTCCATCATAATGAACAAAATTGTCTGATAGGCTTGGTAACCTGATCCGCCGGATGGCATCTAAGAAGCAGTTATTGGAAACTGTTTAAAAAAGGGCTGGCATTTTAAAAACATGCTTTGCAGGTGATGAACCATGTGTCAATAAAACTCATGAAGCCAGTCAGGAGAAGAGCGAAACATCTCTAAAGTCACTCACTGGGGTCATTATCACTCATTATGCCGTCGTTGTTTGGACCAGTGTGATAAAGCAAAGCCAGAATCTCTGTGTGAAAGGGGCTCAGAAAGGGTCTTTCTGGGCTTTTTGGTGCTCGGTCTTAATTCCTGTTGCAATTTAGTGGTGATTTCTGCAGATATCACTTAAACACTTTCTTCTTTACTGCCTGATAAGATTTTTCTAAGAGATCTTATAAGAGAGCTCTTTATTTTCCCCTATTGCATGATGGGAAACCAGCCTATACTATACTCAGCCCTGCTGTGTTCTATGAATAGGAAGTGTAACATCAGTCTGGTCACTGAGTGAGGTATAGGATAGCAGCTCTCCTGACCAATGGATGAGCTAGACTCTGCACACAAACCAACATACAGATGTGAGAAGTGAGGTTGAAGCAGTGTGTTTTAACAGAAATATGACTGGAAGGTATGAAGTATATGGATTGACAGTAATGAAGTTTATTGTGTCTGCAATGGTGTCATGAGAGGTTTTGATCGAGGGAATTTCTTTCATGAATTTGTATTAAAAGCTGTTGCTGTATGCCTTAATGCTAATGAGGTACTTAGGTTGGTCATGTGCACACATGTATAGCATCACTATGTTTATATGTGCCAGTGTGTGTGTGTAAGTGAGAGCTGCTGTCGCAGTGTTGTAGAGATTAATCGGTTTAGTGAAAAGAGAGCTAATTATAGCAGACTAGGACTGGCACTTAATGACCACATCTCTCGCTCTCTCCCTGTGACACACACACACACACACACTGTACATATAGAGTTAGTTAGGACTTACAGTGGACCTCAGTGTCGCAGTGTGAGCTGCATCAAAACCAGTACCACCTTCCACCTGTGGGACTCATATTTGTTTGCATGGCAATATTGCAATATGCGCTGAGTGAGCCATATAAAGAGCACAGTTTGTTGTGATTGAATATAGATTCAAGATGCCTGTTCAAACTCCAATTTAATAGAGAGGCAATTTGTGTAAACATCATAACCAACAGAGAAAATGAAAACCGAGGCAAGGTGCTATAGACAACTCCAGCATTCAGTTATTGTGATTATAGGATTTTATCCCTTGTGAACTGCCTTGGTAGATGCTTCAGTTTGAGTATTGTTTGCTCCATATGCTTGTTTAGTCTGTCTGGCCTTTGTACTCGGAGGCCTGGAGGCCATATTTGTTCCTCACTCAGGCCTCCACAGTTGAACTGCGTCCTCTTCTATTGGCTAACAAACACTCAAAGAAAACACAGAGAAGAAGTGCTACGTGGGTGTTTGGCGTTACTTTTACCTATTCTCTTTGGGGAATACTTGAGATACTTCATCAAAAATTCATGAAGTACACTAGAAGTCCTTGTAAATCACTCAAAATAGGGGATACATGTCTAAAAAAATGTATGTTAGAGTAGAAATGTATTATGAAGGAGGAAGCATACTGTGAGCCAGATTCAGCGTGTGCAAATACTCCTCCCTTTTTTCCAGTATTGGCCTCCATCTTTCTGTGTGACCTCTGTAATCCTAAAGCTGTTGACCAATCCCCAGCATGGCTCACAGCCCGCTCCTTTGCCCCCGGTGACAAGTCGTTTAACAACGCTGACTCCGATGGCGGCCCCCTGTTTGCCCAGCAGCCATCGATGTGGCCTGTCTGGAAATATCGAGGTCAGGCTAAGCCACTCTGCAGCGGTTTCTAGGGCACGACACACATCAGAACTGCGGTAGGGTTGAAATCTAGTTCAAACAGCAGCTGGGGGAGGCAGGGGAGGTGCGTGACGTCACTTAAGTCCCCAATTATGAACGCCACTATCTCCCTCCATCCACATCGTAACCAGCGTGTAGGCACACACGGCTCACCAATGGTGGGGTCATTTTCTGTAACGTGCCCATCAATTGGTCCTGCAGGAGGCCGCGTGCTGTTAATATGGATAAGTGGTTAAGCTGCACTGTGGGATTGAACCCTTCACAATACTGTTCGACAGCACCTACAAGTGCAGGGAAGTGAAAGCAAGCTGAACCCTCTTCAGGTCCACATATGGACGAGTTGTGCCCTGTGTTCGTGCATTAGCCACTCAGATTGTTTCGCCGATTAAAGCTCCTTATGTCCCTGCCCACATTTTGATCCTACACTAAGACTGCGGTTTTTAAATAACACAGAATCTGCTTATTTTTTCACGAGCATGAGTTCTTTCGCTGTCAGCTTGTTTTTACGGTAACATAAAGTGTTATGTAAGGAACTTAACTAAAAGGAAATATGGTGGTCTGCCTTGCTGCTATTGCCATCTTTATGAGAAAATGAAATGACTTGACACTCATAAAGCGCCCGAATGTTCCTCCAAGCTGGAGGTGAAAATAGAGAACACACCGTTGTGTCCTCCCTCTTTCTTTTCTGTCAACCCTTAAGGGACAGCAGATTACACATTACACCGATTATTATCACCATGTGAAAGGTTACAAATCAATACTTGTCATGACAGCAAAATCCTTTTTTTTTTTTCAAGTGCAGCTCTGCTATAAAATCTCTAATCTGTTCTTTTTCCCCTCCTCCTTCAAAGCTTTGGACATAATAATCTGACAGAGAGCCAGGGTGATATTTTCTTTTTGATACAGTATGTGGATTTTTGGATTTGTGATATAACTACAGTCTGGGTACAACATAACCAGGACACTGACAAAGCACATCTGTCTATCAGGTGTAGTCATCAGCTGTGGGGTCAGATCAGTCTTGATATTCACAAATGCACACAGTATTCACAGGTGTATTTTGTAATTTATATATAAATGACTCTTTCTACAAAAATACATTTCCATGTACACAGAGATAGTTATTGTTGTATATAAATGTAAAATGTGTCTTGTTTTTGATAAATGTAATAGAAATCCACAAATATATGTATTTAAAAGTATTTGCAAGTTTCATCAAAAACACATTTGGATATGGTTTCATTTATCTTTTATATATAAGTCACAAAATACATTTTTGAATCCTTCTGTGTGTATTTGTGAATATTGAGACTGACAGTGTGCAAGATCCATTAACATACAGGACTGGATACAGTTTAGACTGTGATCATTTACAAAGCGTATTGGATTGTTTTTAATTAGGGAGGACAGTCAGAATGATCAGTATTGATTTTTCATAGTTTTTCTATTGAATGTTTTTTCCCTTTGCATCTTTCTTTCACACTCCACATCATTCAGTGCTCCGCTCCCTTCAGGTTGGATTAGAGCTGCATAGCGATGATTTGAATTGTCATTTATAATTTATTTTTTTTTTTATTCATCACTTGGTCCATAAAATGTCAGAACATGACAAACAATTTCACAATTTCCTGTATGACACTCAGTCTGTCATATTGTACTCTATCTTACTGTATTGTTTCCTGCTTTATTGTATCCGGTGGGCTACCTCGGAGTCTGAAATGTGAAGTCAGTGAGGAGGTGCTTTAAACTGGCATTCTTACAAATAGGTAAATAAATGACAAATAATGATTGAATAGAAGTCTATGAGAAAATGAGCCTCTCACTTGATTTATCCACAAACCAGTGGGTGATGTCACGGCGACTACGTCCACTTCTTCTATATAGTCTGATTGTTATTGAATGTTTCAAATTGCATTTTACCCATGTCCTCTTTAAAGGGCTGTCAATCAATTAAAATATTTAATCGAGATTAACTGCATGATTGTCCATAGTTTAATCGCAACATACATTTTTTTCAAGTTCAAAATGTACATTAAAGGGAGATTTGTCGTGTTTAATACGCTTATCAGCATGGGAGTGGACAAATATGCTTGGCTTATGCCAAATGTGTTATGGATAAATATGCTTGGCTTGGAAATCAATTAACAACACAAAACAATGACAGATATTGTCCAGAAACCCTCACAGGTACTACATTTAGCGTAAAAATATGCTCAGATCATAACATGGCAAACTGCAGCCCAACAGGCACCAACAGCTGTCAGTTTTCAGTGTGCTGACTTGACTATGACTTGCTCCAAACTGCATGTTGTTATCATAAAGTGGGCATGTCTGTAAAGGAGAGACTCGTGGGTACCCATAGAATCCATTTTTATTCACATATCTCGAGGTTAGAGGTCAAGGGACCCCTCTGAAAACGGCCATTCCAGTTTTTTTTAGCCAAAATTTAGCAGAAGTTTGAAGCATTATTTAGCCTACCAGTGGATGCTCCACTCCAGCTTTCAAACTGAGCCCATTACAACCTAAAAATCACACGCTGCGTTAATGCGTTAAGAAACTAATGCCTGTGACAACACAACTTCTTTTGTGATTCTAGCTTACTGTATCTTCATTTTGTAACATTACTTTGTTTTGAATCACTTCATTATTTAAACAAGATTAAAATGAGGGTAATATAAGTAATATAGATAAAACTAATCACCTGCTCAGTGACATATTTCCTTTACTCAGTTGCAAATATGCTGATGTTGCTATAAAATTGTGCTAAAAATGACAGTTTCACAGCTCCAACATGCCTTTTACGTCTTCCGTGTCTGTCATCTCTCCTTCGTCTTTCCGGTCCTTTACCCCTTCCCCTCTCTCTCTCTCCTCCTCCAATGTTGCCATAGCTACACTATCAACTGTGGAGGAGCCTCCAGCATATGGGAGGTGATCACTTTTTAAAATGACATATCTCACTAAGATTAAATCTTGCTGCACAAGGATTTTCTTCTTACCACAGTGCAAGGATTTGCTTGCCTGTACAGTAGATACTATTCCCCTGCCTTCACATTTCTTTTCCCATCACTCTTATTGTAGTTTCTCTGAGGTTCTTTCATTGCGCTCCATTTTCTCCATCTCATTTTTCTCTCTCTTAGTGAAGAATAGGGGGTTAGAGGGGGTTACTTCACTGGTTCATCAAGGTTAGGTGATGTTTTTTTATGAAAGGAGTTATGTTGAGCTCAGCTGGCTGCAAAAAGCAGGATTAGATATGTTCAACGCAAGGAAGAAACATTTAAAGGTTTAACAGGTGCTTCGGATATTTTGGACTTTATTTGTTTTGGGTGATATTTTCCAGTTTCTTTTAATAATCTTGAACATTTCCTTAGTAATTTCCTTTCTGGTGGAGGTGTGATGATTATAGTTTTGGTGCTCGGCTGAGAGCCCAGGCCAAGCTGACAGGTGTAGGAGTGTTAGGAGAGCCTTGGCCGAGTTAATGTGGATTAACTGCCTTGGCGCCCAATGGGAGGCATTTTCACAGTAGGCTTTATCTTCAACATAGTCCTTCACACAGAATTCAGCTTTCCCTTGTGTCTTAGCAAATGGCAGAGCTGATGACTGGGGTCCGACGGGTGCCTCCTGCCTCTGCTGCTTATTGCCCTTCTGCCCTAGACTGGCGCAAGTCGAGGTTTGATGTTGCACAGCTGTGACAGCAACAGAGTCATTGACGGAGAGTAGTCATAGCCGTGTGCTCTGTGACTGACAGGCAAACTGGGTAAGACTGACACCCCCTGAATTCATCTTTATGGTACATTGTCATTTATTTTGCATGCTCTCTTATATTTTAATATATGAACTCTCACCAATCTACAACCCCCCACACTCAGATGTATCAGGACATAATTGAAGGTTTTTAATTTGCGCTTTTTGCTTGCGTGGGACCAGTTGAAGCCTCATCAGCTCCTCGGCCCTGAACGTCCATCCATCCATAGCTAATGAGACAGAGTGTGTGAGGCTTGCAGCAGCCACTGACTCAACTCGCCTGTGTGCTCTCCTATGAAATGCCCACAGTTACTTTCACCTGCATTCCTGTTGGCTGTGTGCCTGTTTGCATTTGGTGGTGCATGGGACTGTTCATGAGCTGCTATTTTAGGAGGTGCCTCCCTGAATTCATCATTATTTGGATCAGTGCAATACTTCAACAACTTGACTGGTGCTGGTACATGCAAAGACAATAGCATGGAACAGTAGGCATTTTTAATATATCAGTATTTTGGAGGCTATATGACATGCAATTTGTTCATGTATGCATGTACAAGCTCAATAAAAGACTAATACATTGTAGGCTACCTGCCCAGCACCAGACTACAGACAGACAAAGTTAGCAGCATTTTCTGTATTAATAAACATTTCTGTATTCATAAGTTGAATGTGTTAGCAAACACTTGCCAATGTACACAACATTATCATTCATTTGGAGTCATGCTTTCGGCTACCTGATTATGTAAATCCAGCATTCTGTCCTATATTATTTTGGTCTTTGCCAGCTCCTGATGGAAATATTTAGCTCTTCAGTTGCTAAATGCTCCACTATATTCACCAGCTGGCCGCTAACTTTGATTGCAGTCTGGTACTGGGCAGGTAGTCTACATTGTATTAGGCTTTCATTGAGCTTTTCACTCTTAGGATTCTGTTGAGACAAAAAGTGAACACTGTATAGATCTAAGTGTGTGGATATCTTTTCTATTATCTTTCGGACTCATTAATGTTTCCAGCACCATAGCAAAGGTTGAGACAGGTGGAGCGGTCGTCATCCTGCACCATTAAGACAAAATGTGAATTTCAGACTCAATATCTGAAATCTGAAGTTGAAAGTGTTAAAGCAAATAATTAACGCTTGGGACTGTCTGGAATTTCTTCATAAATGCACTAGGACTGTCAATCAGTTAAAATATTTAGTCGCAATTAATTGCAATGTAATCACACTTTTTTCGTCTGTTAATAATGTAGTATAAAGTGAGATTTGTCAAGTATTTAATCCTCTTATCAGCATGTGAGTGGGGAAATATGCTTGCTTTATGAAAATATATGTATGTATTTATTATTGGAAATCAATTAACACAAAACAATGGCAAATATTGTCCAGAAACTCTCACAGGTACTACATTTAGCAAAAAAAAAAAGCTCAAATCATAACATATTATAACTGCAGCCCAACAGGCAACAACAGCTGTCAGTGTGTCAGTGCGCTGACTTGACTTTGACTTGCCCAAAACTGCATATGAAAATCATAAAGTGGGCATGTCTGTAAAGGGGAGACTCGCCGGTTTTTCCACACTAAAATTTTGTGCAAGTTTGGAGCATTATTTAGCCTCCTGCCCGACAGGATAGCATGACATTGTGATGAGTGACGCCATTCACATTACACAGTCACTTAATCCATTGTTAATATGAAAATAGTGCAACTTTTATGATAGAGGCTTTCCATGGACAAGTGTGTCACTGACCATTTAGCCCATTATTGCCCATTATTACTGACTTTGCCTCTATGCCAAACTTGCCCGGCCCATTGACTACTTAATTCAAATGGTCACATGGTTTTCATATGAGAACTGGAGAATATTTCTTCATTGAATGCAGAGCAAAGAACGGCACTGAATATTTTGAGATGATGTTTTCGCTCTTCTCCCAACTGGCTTCGCCATGAGATTGATTGACAGATGGTTCACCCAATCACCTGCCAAGTATTTTTTTGAAGTTTCTAGATAGTTTCCAATGACGTCTTCTCAGATGGTTTTGTGTAACAAACCATCTGGCATCTCAGGTTATGGTTTAACAGCAATTATACGTGAAACCCAAAACGAGTGATTCATTTACTCCGACTCGCCCATCATTGAATGCGAATGAGTTTTGCTGCCGGTTCTCTTTCCCCTCCCAACTGCTCTGCCCAGCTGTTCCTGTGTACGCCGATAAACAGCGAGGCCCTGCGGTCCCGCTTTACACGCTCCAGACATCTGGCAGCTCAACAGGTTCAAACCCATATCCACTGGATACTATGCATGTAAAACTGAAATACCCTAACACTAACATGACCCTTTCATACTTTGTCACCAGTTTCTCCCACGCTCAATTTGCACTGGTACTATATGCGCTAACAGGCTGCAAATCATTCACCCAGCATTAGTGTTGGAAAACCATCCAAGATCTCTGCCATCTGGAGAGTCTTAGTCACAAGCAGAGTTCATCAGCTGCAAACATGTGAATGAACACTTGTAGAGGTATATAACAGGTGCTCATTGGACACTCTCTTATGGAGCTTAGAGAGAGGGAGTTAGACTAGATAACCAGAGATAAAGATACCAGCGGTAGATAAGATGGCAAAGGGCAAGAAGGAGGAAAAGGTGTGTAATGTTATCCTTACACAAGTACTATTAACCACTGTGTATTAATCCTGACAGAGGCTGTGGGAGCAATGATAACATAGTAAATAGGATGTTGATTTAATATTATATTAGAGTTTAAAGCTAAGAAAAACTAATAGAAAGTTTCCATAATCTTTATGTAAAATGATGCAGGCATCTGTGATGAATCAAGTTAACCTCTCTGGGTAATGGTTGAAACATATCTGCTATTAAAACAGCATTTTTGTAACAGCTTTGGGTTCATTAAAATATTGAAGAAATGTTGGAAATGGGATGAAACTTCTGTGCAAATGGATGATTTTAATATTGCAGAGGAAGCCTTGGTCCTTCAGTTAGAGATGTGAGGGGTTGATTAAAATGTAATGAAATATGAAAATGTAAAAACGGTGAAGTTTTAGAAGTGGTGGAATATTTGCACGATGACTGTTTCGACCCCTTCAAAAAACATATTTTAACTGTTGTTTTAGCCATAGGCTTCCTCGGAGGACATACTTTCCCTGTTGAACTTGGATCGGGCTTCTGCATATTTCTGGAAGAAAAATAAATTGGATGTATGTTATTCTAGAAGTAATGTAGTGTAGGTCATTACACTTGGTGGTAAAGTGCAGGGTTTGGGGTTTTTTGCATTTAAGATACTGGCAGTAACATTAGGCATGTTTACATTCAGATGATATCTCAGTGATTTGAAATGTTTTTTTTCGATTTGTAATTCCAGTCTTTCTACATATGAAGGAAATGTGCTCTTTTTGACTATATTTTATTCTGGATGATGGTAATGAAGACAAAGCCGCAGTAAATATGTCATCTCCCACCAGTGATGCGTTTACCTTCTCGGCTGTGTAGGGAAAAAGCTGTTTTTCAAGAAACTCAAAATTGTGGGAATCCTGCAGCGCACAGTGATAGTCCTGTTTTACAATTGAAATACCACCGAAACTCTCTGTGGAGCGTATTTGACCTTTAAATATAATGCTCCCTCAGTACATTTTTTTTTTTTTTTTTTTTTTGCAAAGATTCATTATTAACCCCAGGTTGTACTACCACTTGGTCAGATGTGTCTGAGTCTGAGTGACACATGGATGATCGCGCAACTGGCAATGAATGGACACCTATCCATCGTCCCTGTCTGGAGGTTAAAGTGATGTCAACACATGTCAGGAAAAGGGTTGCTGCTGCATTCTCACAGCTCGCTCCCTGGATGAAGATGTTCTGATAACAGATAATAAAACACAAAGCTGAATTGATCCTGGAAAACAGGACTCTAAATATATTAGATTTAGACATAATGCTGCACAGATTTTTTTGTTTAGTTTGTCTTCGATTGGCCTACTTAAAGTGAAGTTTACTGGTAGTCCCCCCCTCTGCCGTAGTGGGGCACGTTCCCATCCAAGTACTTGTCACTCATCTTGATGAGCTGTGTATTGAAGCCAAGGATGAGGTAACACTGCAGCTGACACTGAAACTGAAAAAAAAAATAAATAAATCAATGCTCATCGTATTTTCAATCAGGTTAGTTTTCGTCTTTTTTCACTTTCCCCGCAGTTGTTGCTGTGGCTCCTAGTAGCATTTACCCTTCACCTTAAAGGATAGTACTGGTGATATTCTGTACGTTTCTCTGTATGAAGACCAAAACCACTATAGTAACTGTAGAAGCCAGAAGTGTTATTCCTCTGAGCCATAGATCTCAAGCACATCAATGAGCCACACTGTTGCACTAGTGTTTTTCCATTACAATGAATACAGGCACTGCAGTCTATTTGAAGTTGATCCTACTTACAATACGCTGGCCTGCTGCAATATACTGTACCGTATACTCACTACAGCACCAAAGGTGCAGGATGAGACATTACAGGCAAAAACATTGTTTTAGGAGAAATCTCCAGATGCAGATACAGAAAAATTGGCTTCACTTTTCAGAACCGGAGGTTACAAAGAGATCTCCAAAATTTCCTCTGCAAAAACATTTAATTCTAACAAACAAAAACAAATATATAAATATATAATATAAACAAAATTAAACAAGAATTTTGAATCTAGATTTATCTAATGTTGAGATGTTCTGCTCTGGAAATGTATGCATATTGACACATATTTAATAAGATTGTGGATCATTTGCATGTTTAGTCATATACTTTCAGAACACTTGTAATACATTAATTATTGCGTTTTGCCTGTAAGTAATCAACTGGGGAAGTTTCATGGTGATATATCAGTTTCATGGTGATATCTATTTCTAAAATTTCACCCTATTCTTCTGTAGAGTCTCATAATCCACCACTGAAAATAGGTCTTAACAACTGCACTGTTTAGTGGGCATTCATGACTGTTTTTAAGATTTACATCTTCATCTGAAAAGAAGGGGTGACTAAACTGTTTATGTCCCACCTTGACTGAATAACATTCAGCTTCACTGCTATATGGGCTCTTGGAGCTGTTAGATAATGCTTTTCTAGCACACATGCAATTACACATGCTGTGATGCTTCCTCTGGGTTTGTTGTTGTATCTGTGTTCCTGTAGAGACATTGTGGATATCGAGTGTGCGTTTGCATGTATTCATGCGTGTTTGCGGATGAGTGAATGCTGAGCGAGCTAGTGAATGAGCAAATGAGTGAGCAAGCGACTTAGCCGAGTGTGTGGGTGAGCAAACGAGACAGCGTCTGAATGAGTGTGTGAGTGAGTGATTCATTATTATTGATACAGTGTGTTTTCTCTCGGTGTTACTGTAAGTGTTGCTGCAATGTGTTTAATGTTGTCTGGCAGCCAAAGGTCTGCAATCCAGTATAATGGAGCATGTTGTTGCAGTAACAGTCTGAGTAGCTGCTCGGCCCACAGCTCTCAGCCTCGCTACACGCTGCAGTGATCTCTGTTCACACTCGTCTCCTTTGAGAGATGCTCGGCTTTTCTCCGGCCTCTGGGAGATCTTCGTCATGGATGACAGGGCAGGAGGAGCAGCAACCAGGGCAGACCCTCGTTCCATTACCTGACTCCTGCAACTCTAATGGGGGAGTTTATGCAGCCTTCCTGACACTGGCAGAGGGAATTTACTTCACTTCTGCTCTATATGCAAAGTGGTCTGGTTAAGTGCCAACCTGTTTCAGTAGTGTTGGGGTGGATGCAGCATAACTTCAGTCTTGGATGTTTCTTCGTTTTTAATCACTCAAATCACTCACTCAACTACTGCTGTTTTATGCATCATAATTTCTATTCCTATAATGAATATTTTCATATAGATTTTTATACATTAGTGTTGCGTACATTTCTGCAGAATCACATAACAGCATGTACCCTTTTCTTATCCTTGATCTCATTTCCATGGAATACATTTCAAGCAACAAATGCTCGGCTGGAACTGAACTGGCGACGTTGTTGTTATGTGGCACGCACGGTAACTACGGGTGGGCATGGTTCGGCTAAAAAAAACGAACCGTGAATTTTATGAACCGCCCCACCTCTAGCTGTAACCATTTGCTTACATCAGTATACTTAAGACATGGCACTGTCAGTGTCTTCAGTGTCTGTGAGAATCAGAAATTGCTTGTGAACAGTGACACCGGTGGCCGTTAAGTCAAGGACAGTCAGCGTCCTGCTGTTTGGGCTTGTGCTCGCAATACCGACACAACTTAATGTGATTGACCGGCATTACGCTGATTAACTTTAGCAACAGCAGCCAGCTAAAACTACAATATCACTATACTGTATATCTCACATGCTTGGCAGTAATGTTAACTTACCAAACAAAGGAATCGAAGGCCCAGCCAATGTAGAGCTTACTTTTCCTGCCTCAGCCTCCTGACTGTAATCAGAAGGCACAGGGGAGTACTTTAGGTCTCCTGGGCCGGAGTCGATACTGCTACTCGCTCCAGAGTTAACCCTTGTTACTTCATTCAACAGCAGAGAAACAAGACACATTTCTGCACAAACTGCAACTTCCACTTCACCTAATATTCACACAGATAAACTAACTTTCCTCTGCTCCGCTGCTTGCTCATTTTCTCACATACTTGCCACTCTTTCTCTCTCTTGCTTCACCACTCACTTCCCATGTGTACACACACTCTTCACATTGGTTCTGCTATACAACACAAAACTAGTTTTGCAAGATGGGCTTCCCTTGATATAACTTTTTTTGTGCTTTTTGTGGTGGTGGGGGATGGTCATTTGTTGGCGTTATTGGACTCCATTTCTAACTGAACGTTAGATACGGCTAAGGCACTCGTGAGTGACCATGAAGTCACGTTGGTGGAATTCTCTTGGAAAAAACGGGGCCCAGACTCTTCACATTAAAAGCAGTCTACAGGCTGACAGAGGAAACCCAGAAAGTCAGAGAAGGTCTCATTTTCAGGTTAGGTTACAACCTGTTCACACATTGCCAAAAGAAAATGATTTATATGTGTAAAAAGTTACATACAGTACCTTTAAATGATCGCTTTCCTTAAAAAACAAAAAGGCCATGCCCCACCAATAAACCGTTCAGAACTGAACAGAACTTCAACGCTGAATTAGTAGCTATGTCACATTCAAGCTTTCTTGGTTTCATGAAGACCTTTAAAACCCACACAGTGTTTTTCCATGAAAAGAAAAAAATCACATTTTCTCTGAAAGCCACATCTTGACCAGCTTTGACATGGTAATAAATGTTTAGAGAGATGATGATGTTATATATTCCTTTCATCCTCTCTGGTCTTTGCTGGATCATACATCACAGCGTGCTGGGTATGATCGGGGGGAAGACCTCTGAGTGGCTGGGAGGATTCATATCCAGCCTCCTTCCAGAGCTACATGCTCCCTGGGTCTCTAGGGGTCTCTGTGGTGCAGCGGAGAAGCCGGCCAACTTAGAAATATGAACTACGGCCTCCTCTGACTCTTTAAAGCTCTCTCTGTGTTCACACAGACCCATTTGTTTGGGTCCGCTCTATAAAAATCTATTACCAGCCTAGTGCTGTGTGTTTTCACCTTGTTTTTATGGTCTGTGTCCTCAGCATGGGGCAGTGCAGCGAGGACAAAGCAAAGACAAACACTACCTCTCCTTGAGCTATATTGAACTTGGCATAGATCAGTACAGAATTTGAAGCTGGAGATATTAGAGCTGTGTGTGGTGGCGGTTGAGAGTGTATTCCACAAGCATGAAAAAATATGTGAACGTCAGATGCACAATATGCAGCACTATGCTGAGGACGCTCACACTAACATGCTCCTTTTTTCCACACTGAGGAAGCTACATTTGATGACTCAAACGTAGCAACTAATTACCTGAGCTCCAACAACTAGCACCACTCTGCTTCTTCCAGCCATGATGCAGCAGCAGCAGAAGAAATCAGAGCTGCCTCTCTGACTGTGTGTGTTGGATTGTTTTTACACCCATAGAGGGCAGCTGTGCTCTCCACAATCCCTCCTCTCTGGCTAATAGAATAACAGACATAGAAAGAGAGAGATAACAACTTATAGAGGTGGTGTGTTTTCCCGTGTAACTGGCCCGGCAAGCTCATAGTGCTCAGGAAAAGTCCATTTCTTCTGTGTTGTTATGGCTTCAGCTTATTGGAGTGTGTGTGAAGCAGCATGCGAGTCCCTAATGAAGTCAGGCATCTGCCAGAGACAATACGCAGACTTGTTTTGATGCCGAACTCTCTTATACTTACTTTGTATCTCCTTGTCTCCCTCTGTCTGAATCTTCTCACTTAAAAGCTCTTTAAAAGCCACCAACGTGGCTGAACTTGCGATGCAGAAGAGCAACCATTGATTACCACTACCTTAAAGTGGCATTAGGCACAATATTTTGGGGCGAAAATTTCCACAGTAACCTTTCAACATACTGAAATTCGAGTGTTCTGAGAGAAAAAAATGGCTCTGTTTTCAGGCTTTAGAAAACGTAATCTGCGACGGAGAAGAGAGAGAGAACATTCCTATTGGCTGTTCATTCAACGAAGGCAGTTGTCAATCACTCATACTGGCATTATAGTAACAGAATATTAGCTTATATTTCATCAGTATGGCCTAATTTGAACGTTTGATCGGAGTTTGCGAGCGATTGACAGCAACTCAGATGTCAAGGCTCCAGCTCGGGCCTGATTGGTTGTTTTCCTCCGGTCTGTGAAATCTTGCAGATGCCATTAGGAGTACCGGAGGACACAGAGGCATATGATATTCTTTAGATTACCTGTCTCATGCACTACTGTCAGGATAGTGACTGTTTTATGAAAAAATATATATTTTTAAATCATATGTGCTCCCACCTGCCAACCCCTGCTTAAAATGGCTGGGGATAATAAATCAGAACAACAGGCCAGTCCCTGGCACTGAGGCATTCACTGCAGGCTGGAAAAAAAAGGCAACTCCTTTCAGAGCGTGGCCACAGCTGAGCTGTTGTTCTCTGGCAACACAGTTGGTTCAGGAACAAGACTCTTGTAGATGTAATATGTTTTTGTCAAGCAGCCGCGGCAGAGGAAGAGAGACGGCTCGAGAGCTGGCATGAAATCAGCCCTCTGTAGCTGCAGTCAGGCTCCTCGCACACACTGGACTGCAATAAACCAAACAATATCACATTAACACTCAAGATCCGCCATTAACGGGCCCAGTTTTGGCCAGCAGACGATACTGCATACGCACACGTGCGCACACACGCTGTAAGCGCCCACTGTCTCTCCACTGACTGTTTAATTCCACGGCTGATAATTATAACCGTTATCTGTTGCCTCTGAAAAATTATCGAGCTTGTCAGCACCCATTAATTTACTCAGTATCATAAATTAAGTGGGGCGGGCTATGTTTTATCCCTGTCTTGCTGGAGTAAATGGAGGCAGTTTTTTTCCAGAGGCTAAGTCTGCTTTACTGTACCATACGTCACACATGACAGACTTTTGTTCTGCTTCCCCGTTGTTTAAAAGCCTGGAGAAAATGAGTCTGAGATAAATTAGCCACAGTCGAATGTGTGTGCAAGTCCAAACTGGAATGAGGATGTGTCATCTAAACTAAGCTTTGGAGCTGTGGGTTTACATGCAAATAATTTTTTAACCATACATACAGTATATACTGCAACAAAAAGGAACTCCACAGACTTATAACTCTCTGTTTTATGATCTATGTCCAACTATGGTAGCCTCTTTTTGCCATGTGTTGTCCAAAACTTAAGCTGCAGGAAACATTCATCAGCATCCAATCTCATCCAGCCGTCGCTATATGTCCTGCCTGCAGCACCATGATTTCTACTGGAGCTAAAATGAATCATGAACCTCAAATCAGTCAGTGAACAGTAGGAGAACCATGTGGCTACCAGCAGGGTAGGGAAAAAAAACAACTGATTTGTAGACTCCTTTTGTGTATTGTACTCAGGCGCCGCATTGTGCATCCATCCGCATCCATCTCTGAGAATAGCTGTCAATCAAACGCTAATGCTCACTTCCTGTAAACGCTGAGCGTCTCGGGAGGGGAGGAGGGGACAGCGATAGTGACCTTTTTGAACCTCAGAAGTGCACACATTTTGTTTCATGGGTACACTATCTCAGGTTTTAGCACATCAGGGCAACTCAACGTTCATGTCTGTTTATTTGTTGTGACACCTGCTTCAGGGAGGTCAGGCATCCGCAGCATCCAATGAGCTTATAGGAATCCAGAGAACATTTTAGCAGGATGGAGACTTGTACTGAGAGAAGTTGAGTGCGACATCGATGTCCACCACAAAGAGCAAAACAAATTTCTGTCTGGATAATAATGATAATAATAATAAAGTTGAGGCAGAGATAATCTAGAATAGACTGTTTTCCTCCAGACTGTGAAATCTTGCAGATGCCATTAGGAACACTGGAGGACACAGAGGCACATGATTTTTTTCAGAATACAGGTCTCATGCATTACTGTCAGGATATAGTCCCTGTTTTATAAAAAATGACTTTTTTAAATCATATTTGCTCATCATTTGTGCAATCAAATAGTACAGACTGTTTTAGCTTCTAGCATATTTGCTGAATATTAACCGAAACAACAGATTTTTTTTAATGTGTGCTTCGTTTGGGTTGACATTAAGTGACCTGCAGGGTTTGGATGGATAATCAATCACAAACCTTGTTTCCAGAGAGAAGGAGAGCGTTTGACAGCAGCGCAGACAGCCTGAAGTCCACTACTATTCCCTGAATCCCTACCAATGCTCTTATTTCATGTCCTTCCTCTTTTTCCCATCTTTCTCTTTTACTGTTCCTGTCTCCATCACTATACCCTCCCTTCTCTTTGGATCCCCTCCTCTGGGAGTCTGCAGAAACCATTCAAATTGGATGTAACTTATACGGCTGCCGACACCAACAAAAATTGAAAGACGTGATATTTATTTATCCACCTGCAAACAGACAAGAGTGTCACATCCTGGCTGATGCGGGGAGACGTTGGGGTGTTAGTGAGCCATATAGTGAACGGAATAAACAGATCTTAGTGTGTGTCTGTGTGTGTGTTTCAAGTCTGGTTCTTTATCCAAACTTGTGAGGCTCATTATCTGAGCAATGTGCTATGATTTCCAGAAAAAAAGGTTTGACAGCCACTGCGAGGCATCATCTACCATTACGTTACTCTACAGTTTGGTCCGCTTTGCTACCTGGCAAAGAAGGCATTGTTAGACTAAAACTTCACAGCTCACTTTGAGCTGCTTGGCCCATTTTCTGTCTACCCCTGCCATCTTCCCGTTCTGTCTCCTCTCTGTGCTTCCATCTCGACAGCTATCTTTCGGCCTGCCACAAAAACGACTAAAACCGAAAAAACATATTATTATATCATTTGATGAGCAGAGCAGCCGTCGTCAGTTTATCCACCTGGTGCAACACAGAGCTGATATGATTCGGCACAATTCGGTTTGTTTACCTTTATGTAATAGTTTGGGCTATTTATGCAGCTTCAGCTTCGGATGCTGCCACTCTGAATAACAATCTCCTCTGTAGCTTTGCAGCGCCACCGCCTCTGCACGGGTATTTACCACTCCTGGACGGCTCCCAGACTCAGATATATGGCTGAAGGCTTAAATAGATGTCAGAAAGGTCTGCACTTGCACTTTGTATTGGGAGAATTCAATATGGTGTAACTTTGTTGGGCGTGAAAAGAGAGGGGAGGTGAAGTGGGGCCGAGGATATAAATGGGCCGAAATGCACTGAATGTGCAAAATATTTGGGGACATGATATTACGTTGCAGCTCCCTTTTTGGGCAATTTAAAAATCTAACTCACCTGCTTTTCTGTTATGACAAGTATAGATTTTGCAAGGGAAGGGAATAATGGCTTTTACCTGAATTCAGCTCATCTTTGTAATACTATTTTGTACATTTATACATTTGACTCCTGAACGACTGTCACATCTGAGTGTTCAACTTCCAGTCAGCGGGGACATGGCAATAAAATATAAAATCTTAAATGTAAGAAGCCAGACTGACTGGGAGCAAAGGGAGGGATGGGTGTGTATGTGTGTGTGTAAAAACTCGGGAACAATACAGTTGACTTTTGTTTTCATTTTTTGAACGCCACAGATAGAGGGTCAGGGCGGGGAAGAGATTCCACTGAGCATTAAGTCCGACTGAATGGGTTTTCACTCTGTTATAGCACACTGCGCTCCAGTTTTCATAACAGCATTGAATCACCATTTCCATTTCTCTAATTCTTTCCATCTTTTGTTGCAGGCAGCAGACTTGGCAACTATTGTTTGACACGTTGCTTGTGCCAGAGAAAGCTGTGTGTTTGTGTGTGTGTGTGTGTGTGTGTGTGTGTGTGTGTGTGGGGAGAGTTGCAGTCGGCTAATCCATAAGCCATAATAGGAGACTGCTGCTTTTAATGCCATATCAAGTGGACGTGTCCACATTTCTCTTTCCCTGTATCCATTTTCCAACATATCAGATTGGAGGTTAAATGGAAACCCTTACAGGACTTTTCATTCAGCTGCTGTTGGATTGATTAAAAAAAAAAAAAAAAAAAAATCATTTTCTGTTTGTATCATGTGTTGGGATTTGCGAGGCCCTAGAGTCAGGAAATGATGCATAAAGAACTATGTTAATTTAAGAACAGAAACATGAAATGAGTGTTTTGAGGATTTTCTGCAACAGCAGCAATAAGCTTCTTATTAATCTGTGCAGCCAAGATAAATGAATATGTTATGTCTGAGGAAGGAACAGGAGACAATAGGTCATAAAGTCAAACGTAGACATACCTACATTAAATCTGCTCTATAGTTTGAAGATTGGATCCGCAGTCTACATTTTGACAGCGAAGGGAATCACGGCAGAAACTTTTTTCACTTCAAAACCATTGAATCCAGTCTTTGAGGCACTTTTACTAGTTTCCATTATGCCTCGGCTGAATTATTTTTTGAGGAAAATCAATTCTATCAAGGTGGGCTTTGGAAGAGGAGCTTTAGTATTAACATTCATAAGAATATCAATCAGCCAGCCGCAGTGAGTGGGTGAAAAGAAGAGGGAACAAAAGTTCTGATGGTTTTCTGTCTCCCCAGAGGGACTTTAATTCTGGTTTGTTTCTCCTCATGGAAATCCAGTAAGACCCCCTCCACCACCACTCCCCCACCTTCACTATCCCTTGATCCCATTAGCAGTGAACTCATGGGACCTCTGATCAACCATGCAAGGTCACTGAGTCATTGACAAAAGACTTGAGTGTTTGCTTCCTGGCAGCAAAGGTCCAGTAGCCTTTAGAGGAATGATGGTATGAAGTACTGGAGCCTGATTGGCAGGCAAATAATGCAAACTGAAATGGACTAGTTCAACATTTTTGGGAAATATGATTGCTCTCTTGCCGAGAGTTAGGTAAAAGGCTAGATGGGGAATGGGAATTGCAAAGAAATCTGGGGCGCCATTTGTGGAGGGTAGTTTAGTGAACGGAGCACAGGTAGGATGTCATTATGTGTCACCGGTCTATTCATCTATCAATCATTCATTCAAAAGTATGTGCGAAAGATGAATGCCTGTATAAAGAGAAGCTGACAGAGGCAAAGGGGCGATATATTACAATACTGAAGTTAGCTAATGATATCGATCCTGATGAATTAGAAGGATCTTGTCAGCTTGCCACCTATATGGTCACTGATGTGAGCATGGCTGTGGCTCAGAGATTGAACTGAAGGTCGATGGTCGATCCTCGACTCCTCCAGTCCAAATGTTAAAGTATCCTTGAGCAAGACACTTAACCGCAAATTGTCCCACAGGCTAGGCCCTGGGTGTGTGAATTAGTATTTAGATTAGATCCTGATGGACAGGTTGGCACGGCAGCCTCTGCCATCAGTGTATAAATGTGTATGTGAATGGGTGAATGCTGACTTGTAGTGTAAAGTGCTTTGAGTGGTCAAAAAACTAGAGAAGTGCTATATAAATGCAAGTCCATTCACCGTGTCCCATTGATGTGTTTTGGTGTTAGTGCCTATTTAAATAGTAGTAGTTGTTCACTGAGCGGTTTCACACGAAACTAAATGATACTACGACAAACTGAGACTGTGCAATTCATGGCGCAGTTCAAATAATTTGTCTCTTGCCACTGATTACCATATTTTTTCAAAATAAGGTGAAGTCCATCCCCTTTCAGCTCTCTATTGTCTGTGAGCTAAAGATGAAGCTAGAGCCAGGAGAATGTTAGCTCGGCGTCGCTAAAAGACTAAAATCAGGCTACAACAGCGAGCCTTCTGAAACCACAACTTTTATTTATTTTTCCAAAACACTGAACTATTGCTTTGATTCTGTAATATCATAATTAAAGTAATAAAAACAGAATTTTAAGTAGGCCAGCTAAGTGTAGTTTAAGCTAAAATTGCAAGGTGATAAGTATCACTTTTGTATCACAGAGAATTAACAATGTCCATTACATAGTTTCCTAATTGTGGCATGGATTCAGTCATTAACCCTCTAACACTGTGCATGTGGGAGCATGAGCCTTCTGGACAGAATCACATCTGTTAACTCCCTCCCTCCTGTCTGTCTGCGTGTGTGTTTGTGAAGAGTACCGTCATTGATAAAGAAGCCATATCGCACAGCAGATGACTTCCACGTTACGTCATCTGTCAGCATCAATTAACCCCCAGCCGCTAAGTCTGAAGAGGTCTGCAGCCAAGCTGTGCTGAAGCCAAGAGCTGCAGACAGTGAGAGAATCAGGGGAAGTATTGCTGAAAGGCCAGAAAAGTAGACACGCTGCAGGTTTGGATCCTGTGTCATATGGAAATATCAGTGCTGTGAATATGGAAGATGAAAAGCGTGACCAGTTTAAGTGTCTTATTTGCTCTGTAAATTCACAGATTAAAAATGACCACTGGCTGTTTTTAGTGGGCTCCGCCACCACTTACTACCTGTGTTCCTATGGTAACGTACTCCCTGGCACTTCAAAGTGGTGTTTATCTATCTTTTAGCTCTGTCACTGCTGAGCTTCTGCTGATAGATCAGAAATTTCTACCATTAAATGATAAGCTTTTCTTAGACACAGCTATGAAACTAATAAAAACAGATACTTTTTGGATGTGTTGCATGAAGAAATGAATTTAAGTCAATTGATAGGGATGTTGTTGATGCGTGTGGATGCAAATCATATCTACATTAAGATTTGCTCTTTTCACCCAACTGTCCACACTCTAGGACACGCAGATCATTTTGTAGCCTGTTATCATCAGTGACAGAAGGAACACCACTGGGCATATCTGCCAAAAAGTGCCCCCATGCAGCCAGCCAAAATATGGTCCTTCCCTCTTCCTGTCCTCCCATATTATTTTCACCATATCCTCTGTTCCCAGCAGCTGATCAGACACATGCAGTATATTTGGGGAAGTGGGCAACTCTGGGGTCTGAGAAGTGAATCCACTGTGGAAGTGCCTTAAACTTGCAATCTAATTTTATAACTTACTAACTAACTAGCGGTGCTCCATACACTCCTCACCCTTCAGCACAATGCCAGGCAGCTCCTCTGTTGTTGAGAGCCAGACAAGCAAGTTTGTGTGCTCATTCTCCAGGCAAATATTCATTAGACAGTCTACACTTTGACTGGTGTCTTTTGGACCAAGAGTTTTTGAGAAAAAAGGGCCAAAGTACTACTTCTGCCTGTTCAGATCATAACTCTTAACAGTGTTCCATACAGGAGACCAATGGTGTTCCCTACAGAGTGCATTACATGATTTCAGCAGTGATTAATAGAAATTTTAAATGTCAAAATATTCAATTGATGTAATAAACATTAACTTTATTCACCTTTTGTTAAATAATACTGGGCGCAGGATTACATGCAAACAGCGTCTGTGTTGACAGAGTTGCTGCTGCAGTGCCAAGCAGTCGGTGTGCACCACTGATGTTAAAAATGGCCATTTGAAAGCATTTATTCAACACAGGGTGATGTATTCAACAAAGTGTAGTAGCATCAGAATCATTATGTACAGACTGCAGTACTGTGAGAAGCAGAAATTAAGTTGAAATGTACATTTTGGCTGCTCTAGTCATCTTTCCTCTCAAGTTGCAGTCGGGGCTGGAGCTTCCCCTTCCTCACAAACTGACTGAACCAAGGAGCAAATGGTGGAGGTCTCTGGCTTGGTCGGGAAGAAAAGAGGGGGAAATGAGGATGACACGCATATACATTTTATGCATGCAGTATTTTTTTAGCGATTGGTGGAAAAATATCATCTGTGCAGAACATTGTTTGTATACACAATATGGCTTGTGTACATTAGTTGGTCTATAAAGAGCAGCGGAGACGTTGGGTCCTTAAAGGGACTGACAGCAGTACCAGGAGAACATCAGGTATGATTTCATGTGTAGGGAGGACACATCACTGTTTAATGACAGACTGTTACTCTTACTATTTTCTGTTCAGTTTAAAATGTGCGCAGGGCAGCATTACACTAAAATCATTTTAAGTATGTTTATCTGTGTAGAAAAAACAAAACCTTGTTATTGTGGAAGAACTGATCTGCCTCAGAACTTTTCAGACCGTCCATCGCTTCACCATCTGTCGCAACGAAGTCAATAAAGTAGCTAAATATGCTAGTGTAGGTTAACTGAGGCCACTTCTTCAGCTCATCCTCCCATCCCCTGTAGTAGAAAGCACATTATTCTGTTTGGGCTGTAATAGCTGGTGTTCACACGTTTTACTAGATTTTTTAATACAATCACTGCAGGAGAGACGATTAGCGTACCGTTACCATTCGGTGACATGATGTGCCGCAAGTGAGGAACATAAATTCACTGCATCATGGGGGCTAGCAATAAGGTGGATAGAAGTCAATGAGACAATTAGCTTACTTCTCACATGATTTATTACCTCAGTAAACATTGAAAACATGAGTTTATGGTCTCAATAGCTAGTTTCCTTCTAGAAATAGCAATAGCAATCCATTACACCACTAATTACTGGAAAAAAGTTATAGAATAATTTCTCACTTTCCTCTAAATAACACCACTCCATAGCCCCACACAGGCTGTATAGGCGGGTGTTGGTCCGGTGCTCCCTGACTATTGAATCGTGTTCCTGCCTCATCTGAGTTTGTGCCACGTGGCGTTCTGTTTGTCTTCTTAACCTGCCCTTTCGTCTCTATTTCAGCTTTCTCAAATACACTGAATGTAAGAACAAAGTCGAGGTTCTCTGTCAGACCAGCAGGGGCTTTTTCTGCCTGGTCGCTTTCCAGGTGCCCACCAGACTGTAACCGAGGCTCGGGCTTGGGAGTGGAGGTTGGGCGGGGGGGTGGCTGCTGGTGATGGAGGGCCAGGCAGGGCAGGCTGGCTCCTCCGACCCCTGAGAGCTCCATCTGGACCGTGGGGGGCTGTCATTTAGCAGTGCAGGGCCTGAGCGGAGAAGCAAATTGCTTTTTAATCGATCATATTCCCAGTAAAAGCCACTCCCAGCAGCCACTTGCCTACTTTCCATTCTATTTATGGACGCTGCCTGCCTCTGACTTCTGGATGTGTGCTGCTGTGTGTGTGTGTGTGTGTGTGTGTGTGTGTGTGTGTGTGTGTGTGTGTGTGTGAAGTCAAGAGAGACAGAAAAAAGAGACAGTAAGGGTGAGTTTTGTTGCCCACTTCAAGTCAGTAAAAACAGAATCATGTTTTCCAGTCTTTTCTTAAGTATAGCCTTGTGTGTGGATGTACTTTTGCTCATTAAAATCAGAGTATGACAAGGACCTTGCAATACTCATGTGGTTAGAGATGACATGGAGGCTGATAGCATGCTGTTCCTTTGTATCTGCAGCAGGCAGTGATTCCAGGGCAGTGAAACATGAGCATCAGACATATGCTCTATTAACGGCACAAAGAAAACCCTCTCCGCCATGAAAACACCACAGAGCTACAGTCAAACATGTCATGTGCTTTCATAAAAGCCCAACAATGCCGTAATGTGATCGTTTTCCCAGCTCCACTTCCTCGCATCTATTTTCAGTCTGATGCCCAGTGTTGAGTCTCGCGCTAACAGCCGCTACTGTGAAGCGTGCATGGGTAATAAATTATGACTCAGCCCAACGCTGCCCTGATTGTTGGATCCATTTTCTAAGATGCCGTTGTTTCTAACTAATCTGCCCCTCGGGGCTCTTGAAAAGGAAGTTTAAGTCTGTATTTGCTTGCTCTGTAGAACAATTTTTTTGTTCCTTTCATAAAGCATTGAATCACCCCCCTTTGTAAAAACCAAAAAAAAGCTGTAATGGTGTCACATAAAAGATCCTGCAGAATGAGCAATACACCACTGAATGAGGCCGTCGCTTGCAAGCGCTCCTGTCAGTTTTCCTTCGCAGGTCTCCCAGGAATTATAAGACAGGTTTATACTATTCGCTCAAAATTAGTATTTGGGTGTGCTTTTCTTTCTCTGCAGTGCACCAGAAAATGTATGACTATTTAATATGACTTTGTAGAAGTTGCAAAGACAGAACCTAAATTAGAGGATAGCACAGTTACGGAGTCTCTGTCATAATTATCTGGAACCTTTTCTGTTTTGATGGCTCTGTGCCGGCGACACGGAGGCATTGTGTTTTTGGGTTGTCCATTCTTTTATACCTTTCTCGTAAACATTGCTGATGTCTCAGGAACGCCTACAGGGATTTTTTTCAAATTTGTCTAATGGACTCAAGGATTAGGTTTTGGTGGTCCAAGGTCAAGGTCCTGTGACCTCACTACACACGTTTTTGCCATAACAAGAATTCATATGCTAATATCACACAAATATCTAAAAATATAGATAAAATGATGAAGTTAGGCGTTAATTCTTAGCCCAGCCCAAGGAACGCAAAAGTCTGTCACTGAGTTGCTGACTGAGTGACACAAGTTACACAACTGGTCGGCCGAGTTTCCTCATTAGTATGGTGCTTTATGTAAATTAGCCAGTCCATCGTGACACATCTAGCTTACCAAACTTGGACCAAGCAGTCTAGTTCTAAATGAAACAAGATTCAGCTGGGACTTTGCTTATTTCTCACTTAACCCTAGAACACTAACGTCGGGTGATTTTCACCCACACAATTCTTGTTATGTGATTTTCATTGTGTTGCCATTGTCTGAGTTTCATGGGTCCTTGGGTAGCTTCAGGCTGCTTACTATGTTATTAATTTATGTTTGTTTCCCTCCTCCCATCTATGTTTTTTCAACATGCGTTCGGGTATTTTCACCCGACTTTCGTAGAGAACATATTTTACGGTGGAATACCCGAATAAAAACTGCTTTTATCAAGATTGTATTGAAAATAACCCAACGTAGGGGGCTATTTTAACGAGTGCTAGGTAAGAAGTATTGTTTTCACAAGTAGATTTTGGTGGACTGTTTAACAGAACATTTACAAGCAGACTGCCACGTTGTTTCCTGTTTGATAAGGCAAGCAGAAAACCAGAGACCAATCAGGTGCATTCCACAACAGGGTACGTCACCACTTGAACGTCCAGTTTAATGAAGCAGTGTGTCCCTCAGTGTCCTCACTGGACCTGGTGGACATGTACCGCCGGATTTAACATTATAGACATGACCACTGACTATTTGTATATCAATTTAGCCACAAATTCACAGACTGACCATACACGGTCCAGACATATACTCAGTTTTGACAAAGTCTGGTTTACTGTGGCTCTGAGAGCTCAACACACTGGAACTACAGAAAAAAACCCTAACCCTAACCCTAACCCTAACCCAAAACTAAGAAAAAGACTAAGAAATGATGAAATGAAGAATGAAGGAAAATTGATTTTACCAGTTTGACCACACATGAAGCATTTAAAAAAAATATTAAATAAAAATTTGAAATTTTGAAACACAATTGCTTTAAATTGTATGTGTTTCTTCATTTGGTTGTTTCATTTATTTGCATTTTGTAAAGTTGCAGTGCGTTGAGCTGTCTGGCATACTATCACATTTCACGTCATTGTTGTGGATGTCTGCAACATCTGGCGTCCCTGGATTCTCTCTCGTTGTTGCTCCTCACATGTTACTTTGCTGCGCTTCTTCAGCTGACACAGTTATATAGGAAGTGAGGAGAGAGAGGAAGGATGGGGAGGTATGTCATGTACTCAGCTGGAGGCCCTCCATTCTCTCTGTCAGTATCTTGTCGCGGTCTCGCCCCCTGACCAAACGGTACATGAACCTCACCGCCCCACGCTGCTGTCTGGCTCTGCTGCCGTCATCATGTTAGCTTTTATTCAGGCGGAGGTTCTTATATTATAAATCTGATAACCACTAGTCAATAGTTTCACTTATATGCTGGAGCTCAGCTCAGCTTGTCAGTATGTTGCTGTTATTATTAATGTAACGTGTGGCCAGAGAAACCGTGTGGAAGGGCTGTTTTTAAGGTCTGTCTTTAGCAGTGTGTGCCCTTGCTCTGTGGAAGATGCTGTACTAAATACACGTTACTTACTTCCTAACTCAGCAGCTTCAGGGTGTCTGTAAAATGTGCAGTGAAACCTGCCTCACCCTGCCTTAAGCCAATAGGAAAACAATTATCTGGCTTAACTATATTAAAGTGATAGCTTTGATTCACTGCCGTTAAAATGGATTCCAGTTGGAAATTTCTCAAAACACACCTGCAGCATAATCCTCAGCATTTCCAAACACACACATTTAAATGCACTGTTCTATCGAAGCTCACTCACTGCCGAGAGTCAACCCACGGCCACCTTCATTGTTGGTTTGAATTCCTGTTGTAGTTTGCTCATTGGCTCCTGAGTGCAAGATGATCTATTAATGCAGGTCTGTCTGAGAAACAAAACTGCACGTGAATCCTCTCTCTAAAGAAATCTCTGCCTCCGTAAAGTCTCACAGATCACTGACTGGACTCTTAAATGGAGCTTGTTATTTTCTGTGCCACTGATGAGTGTTTCTCCCATTAGTATGTAGTGCAATAATATGACCCAATTAATCAGCATGCATAGCCACAGGCAGATGATTACAATTGTATTTTTGTATTGATCTTGATTCGTATATTTAAACTTAGACGAAAACTACAATTCCAGTTGTATTTAATTGGATAGATATGTGATAGTTAGATCACACCAAAGTAGCCGAAATGAAAACTTGACTTTGCTTCACTAAACATTGCTTTGCTAAACATACTTGTATGCTTTGTTACATTAATATAGCTGGTATCTTTCTTTAGTTAAAGGAAATTTAAGTTTGACATTTTGGGAAATCGGGTTAGCGCTGTTGCCTCACAGCAAGAGGGTCGCAGGTTCGATTCCGGCTTGGGACTCTTCTGTGCGGAGTTTGCATGTTCTCCCTGTGTAAGCGTGGGTTCTCTCCGGGTACTCCGGCTTCCTCCCACAGTCCAAAAACATGCTCTTTAGGTTAATTGATGACTCTAAATTGCCCATAGGTGTGGATGTGAGCGTGAGTGGTTGTCTTTCTCTATGTGCCCTGCGATGGACTGGCTACCTGTCCAGGGTGAACCCCGCCTTCGCCCTATGACAGCTGGGATCGGCTCCAGCCTCCCCGCGACCCCTAACGGGACAAGCGGTTTACGATGGATGGATGGATTTTGGGAAATCCCGGGCTGCATGGTTAGCAGTGGTTAGCGCTGTTGCCTCACAGCAAGAGGGTGGCAGGTTCGACTCCGGCTTGGGACTCTTCTGTGTGGAGTTTGCATGTTCTCCCCGTGTTAGCGTGGGTTCTCTCCGGGTACTCCGGCTTCCTCCCACAGTCCAAAGACATGCTGTTTAGGTTAATTGATTACTCTAAATTGCCCGTAAGTGTGGATGTGAGTGTGAATGGTTGTCTGTCTCTATGTGCCCTGCGATGGTCTGGTGACCTGTCCAGGGTGAACCCCGCCTTCACCCAATGCCAGCTGGGATCGGCTCCAGCCCCCCCGCGACCCCTAATGGGATAAGCGGTTGACGATGGATGGATGGATGGATTTTGGGAAATCCAGTTAGATGAGAAGACTGGTTCCTAAATATGAAGCTACAGCCAGCAGACAGCTAACATATTTTAGCACCAATACTGGAAGTGGGGGAACAGCTAAACCAGACCTCTTCTGGACTCCTGGAAGTTACCGATCCCACTTCCCTTTGGACAGAACCAGGCCAACTGTTTCGCCTTGTTTCCAGTCATTGTGCTAAGCTAAGTTAGCTGACTGCTGACAGGAGATTCATACCGATATAACAGTGATATCTAGGCGCTAGGTCCTTGACCAAAGAAATTCTTGCACTCTTTTTTCGACTAATCGATTAAAACTGAGTTCCTCCACAAAAGCACCACTTTAAATCTTGTGTGTGCCAGAGATGTGCTCATAAGATTCTTGGAAATAAGTCATTCCGCATTAAAAAAGCTTGAAAAAATGACTAACTGACCAAAGAAATCGTAGTCGACTACGATCAAAACCACTCATGAGTCGACTAATCCACTAAGAGTGGGCAGCCGTAGTGGTATCAGTCCATTCATCTAACTCTCAGCAAGAAAACAATTTCCCATTTCCCAAAATGTCAAACATTCTTTTAATGCATATATTTGCTGGAATTACACAGAAGTCTGAAATGTCTTTCTCTCTGTTTTTCAGGTGTAGCATCTCAAGTGTCGTGGCTCTGGTGTGATAAATGTCAGCCTGTCCTGATACTTGTATGGGTCTTTCTCCTCAACCAAAGGTCAGTTCATCCTCTTCTCAAACAGGTTTGTTGTGGTGGTTTACTGTTACCAGTAGATTTACATAACAATTGCTACACATTCACAGCTATGCAATGGTCAGACCTTAATCTCAAATATTAATTTCACCTGCTCCCCAGAAAGCTGTAAAAGACTGCTCTACCCTTTTTTCACTAAAATGAGCGCGTATATGCAGGTTCTTTTAAACACAGGAAAAATTTGCTAAAATAGGCAATAGACTCCTCTCCCATGTCAGCCATGCTGTCGTACTCGCCGTTCATGTATTTTCCAGCAGAGTGACGATAAACATTACGGACGCTAATAAACTGTGTAAACTGTGAAAATGTTACAGTGGTTACTTCATTTTTTAAATATGTTACTCAGTCTCTAAACTCTGCTGGAACTGTGGGAAAACTAACAAAGAGGGTTTTGATTAGTTTGAATGAAGTGTGTTTTACGACAATCACGGTAAAATTACTGTTGTCTGACTGGAGTCTGGTGGCTTTGAGGAGAGCATAGTTATTGTATGTTTTGTACGTTAATAAATTAAAATAATTGTGCAAATTCCTGTTGATTTTATTTAGTATATATTCACTTCAGACACATCACATAGCATTGCATTGAAAAAAAGACCAAAAATTAGCAGGTCCAAATGGGTATCATGATCACTGCCGACCGGAGCTGGAGCTGATAAATACCAGGGATTACTGCACAGTCATTTGTCCCAGGAATGAATACCAATTGTAACACTAAAGACAAAAGCCAGATGTTAGTAGGTGTTAGTGTGTTTTTTGTCCAGTGGGAAAGGGGCAGTCAGAATGATGGATCGGATGGACGGACACAACATGCTTTAATGACAGGCTTAGACTGAGGAATAGATGACGCTGGTTTCATGTTGATAAAGTAAGGTTTGTTTGGAAACGCTAATGCCTTCAGCAGAACTCCTGATGGATGGTAACGTTATAAATATGGTGATAATGCAGAGAAAATGCTGGAATTTTGCAAACCTGACTTTGACCTGCTATTTTTATTGCTTCACTGAAAGGGAAATCGTGTCAAGGCATGAGGTACAAAGGGGCTGTACAAAGGCCGAGTCCATACCGCCGTGGCCTGGGGTTCGTATCCGACCTGCAGCCTTTTGCTGCATGTCATGCTCTATCTGTCCGTCTTTTATAACTACCACTGTCTCTCACTTCATTAAAGACATAAAATCCCAAAAAAATAATCTTTAAAAAAAAGGCATGAGGGATAAGCTGACAACAAGTGATGTTAATATATGATGACTGACTGCAGGATTCAAGACGGCTAATTTTGGGTTAGATGTGGCTTGCTGGATTTGACTTGAAATATTATGAAATGGGATTTAGTGCTGAGCTTTTCCTTGTTGTAAACATGTTTAATTTACACTCAATTGGTACGGAATCAGCTGCTCAGGGGTCAAATGTTTGGGTATGATTGTAAAACTGAATTTCCCCACTGTGGGACTAATAAAGGAATATCTTTCTTTCTTTCTTTCTTTCTAACCTTGTTATAACATTATGTCTATGGCTATGACCTGTGACCTACTCTATTATGTCTATGGTCATACAATCATAGGTGAACACTGGAGATGTAATTGATTTCTGTCTTTTCTGAGTAGCTAATATCTGTTTTGGCAGGTTGGATCCCTGTCTGCCACTGAGTATGAAGTAAATAAGTGAGTTCTTTGTGCTGCTCCACTTAACATCCACAAAAACGATTTTGAGCAATAGCCACAATCTCCATTGTTATATTGTATTTTGGGATGTCTAAGTAACTGCTGTATGTGCCTGAGATCTTTTCAACAGCTGTTCTGTGTTGCTTTCACTGTCTTCCACAGTACTGATGTTCTTCTTTCAAAGAGGTAAAGTTTTGTGCCACCTGACAAGCAATTCAGGCATTGATGTTGGTTGCCTGGGAGCTGTAAACTGAAGTTGAACCTATTTGTGGAAGCTTGGTTTCCAAAAAAAAAAAAGTTCAGCAAAATGGTCAGCCTTTTCTTTGGTCGCTTTGACTAGACTCTCTTTAGCCTTTGATTTACAAAACCCTGAGTCACTACATTAAGTCGTTCCTTTTTGCTACTGAGGTTAATCTTGTTGCTGGCAGCTAAAACCGGTTCTTGGCGTTGTTTGGCTGACGAAAAAGTGGATCTCGACTCCAGGTCATGTTTTGTTTCTGTCTCGGTCTTGTACTTTTTGTTTAATGGGACTGAGCTACTGCGCTGGCTGTTCTTGAGGGAGCAGTACATCAACAGAGCTGTATCTGAGCACCTCAACCGGGAGTTACGGCATGGCCTCAGATGAGATATCAGTTTTAAGATTTGACATGAGGGGAAGATTTAAAGACTTGCCAGAAAAAAAAAAATCACACAAACTGGTGAAGACAGCCAGGTTCCGACATGCAGTTATTGAAAGCAATGGTACGGGAGATTAACCCAACTCCACCACCTCCCTCAGGCTATGATTCTCCCCCAGTTGGTGCCGTCTCTGCTATTCCCCTGAGAGGCAGGGCTGCTGGGACAGGTCCTCCCTGTCATCTGCTGTCTCGCTGCCTGTTAGCATTGTAACGCTTACAGCTAAATGCACAAATGTTGTTAGTTTGTTTATGATTTCATATTTAATTTTCTTCCTCTCCAAAGCCCTAAAAATCATTCCTTTATGATTGACCAAGGTGGGTATAAGTGGCCATCTGTGGATGGCTTTAAGAGGGGTCAAATAACGGCCACACACTCAGTTACTCCTTAAGCACCATACTGTTCAACCAGGACTCATTCTGTGGATGATGCTTGGGAACTTTTTTGAATTAGAACCTATACAGATTATTTATCAAAGAAATTTTTATTCCTTTCTGGAGAGCCGCTGAGAGTTCTCCTGATATTGCTTTGCACAAGCAAATTAAGGCTGTGATAGCAGAAATAGCATACTTATTTGAATATGACTACTTTTACTCAATTTTCTGAAAGATCAAGCAGAGCAATTTCTTTCTTTTGTATTTTATATATTTATGTTTTTTTTTTACAGTTATAAGATACAAAGTGCTTCTTGTGACCTTTAACCTCTTGTGGTCAACACACAGCTGCTGTGTTGTATGTAGTGCGCTACCTCCAGGTCTGAGAAGTGAAGTCAATGAGAAAGTGCCTCTAATAGCCAGTAGGGGGCAACTCCTTTGGTTGCAGAAAGAAGTCTGATTGTATAGAAGTCTATGAGAAAATGACCTTACTTCTCACTTGATTTATTACCTCGGTAAACATTGTAAACATGAGTTTATAGTATAAATTGTTAGTTTCAAGTCTTCTTCAATACAGGATGATGTTCGTTTGGTAAAATATGGTCCCATTTAGAGTCAAATAGACCATAAAACAGGGTATGCTTTAGGGCGTGGCTACCTTGGGATTGACAGGTGGCTACCACGCCATGGTCCGACCTGGGAGTTGCCCGTGTTTTTGTCTTCCATCTGTAACTCTTTCATGGTGTGTTTGCAGTTCATGTAAGTTAATTCTAACTCTTTTGGTTGCCTGAAAATGTCTTATTCAGCGTTCAGTTGCACTTAGCTCCACCGTCTTCTGTCACATCTGGTTGCAAAAAACAAGATGGTGACGGCCAAATTGCCAAACTTGCCTTCAAAAGGCAGTCCACAAACCAATGGGTGAAGACATGGTGATTATGTTTACTTCTTGTATATAGTCTATGGTTGTATGTGTGTTAAAAGCTGAATGGCCTCTTACCCAGGGAGATTTTCATCTTTAAATACCACATTCAATGTGCCCTTTCTCAGGAAAATTTCTGCAGCAGCCCACCAGTTCAGTATAATGTTCACATTATAGATCAGGGATCAACAGGTTGAGCTTGTAACCCTTACCAAGTAAATGCTAGTCGGAGAAGGTTAAGTGCACCGACATAGGGACGGTGTGGTTATCCATCCACATTCCCTGCCTGTCAAATCAAGGTCATTTTATCTTTGACTCCATGGTCCTCCAAAAATGGCATTGGCTTAATTAAGTCTCTGGAGCCTCAATAAGAAAGGGCCATTTTAATAGAATGGGAGTGCATATTAATCTACTGGCAAGGGGCCAATTATGGTTGACTGTCAGTGTGTGTATGTGTTGTGTGGACGAATATGACCTCTCTGAAACCAAGCCTAGTGATTAAACTCTCAATGCTCAGGCTTAATGCATTTAAACTTCAAGTTATAGGAAAGCAACTTGTTCAGTATCAGTGTCATGGCTGAAGATGTTGCATATTGCATATTGGTTTATGTTGTCAATTCAGTATAGATTTGGGTTAAAAGCTAGAATATTATAATACAGAATTCATTCATTTAACATATTACATTATTTTCTTGTTCTTCTTCTTGCTTAAAGGGCAATGTGGACACAAACTCCCAAGAAATAGGGGTGGCGTTTCACCTCTACTCCTGGGTCCATACAGTCTAAATTCATAAAATATAAAGAGGTGTTTGGCCGAATTGCTAACTGCTAACTAAAGGTCTGTCCATCTCCCAGGACTTGGTCCTCAGACACATGTCTCATGCGGGCGGTGTGGAGGCTCTAACCTGTTAACATGGACGCCAAAATGAAAAACAACAGGTTTCATCAAGTGTGCCGTCTGTTTGAGGGCCTAGACTATATTACACACCTGGTTCATTCTTCAACCAGTTCTTTTAATTTTGTTTAATGAAGTTTGACAACAATTAAATTGATGAACAAAAAAATGTTGATAGTAACGTGATAAGAGTGTAGTCCCATTCATATTTATACTGTTTCAAGTGACTGAACCCTCTGAGACGCAACCATTTACCAGGTGTATCAGTCAAATCCCAGAGGATTCAGGACTTTAGAGGGGATATTTGGATTGGGCCATAGATGTCTTTGACATTATACTGTAACCTTCTAACCTTCACATTCTGTTGATAATGTTACTTCACTTTTTGAATGATTTAAAAGTCAGTTACATCAGGTTATACCTGTAGACATGTGGAGCAGAACAATGTGACTCTAACAGCAGCTAGCCACTAACTACTGTATGCTATTTAGACTTTCAGCTCCCATTGGGGTCACCCTTGCTAATTCTGTTTTGGATAAAGTGTTCACCCAACGACATCCATTATAAATTGGCTCAGCTCGGTCCTGCTCTTCAGCTGAATGGAAATGAAAATTGTTCCAAAAAGTTTTGAAGTTACTTTTCCTGACAGTGGCGTTGAATGTGCAGAGGAGGACTTTTAATAAGGCAGCTGCAGTCAGGAGTCACACAGACTGTCTCTAAGGGCCAACAGGCCCATAGCCATGACTTTCTCACTGATGCTCTACTTTATTCTCTTCCTCTCTCTGTTTCTCTCTCTCTCTCTCTCCGACACCTTTGTTTTGTTTTCATTTGAAGGATGAGGGACCGCTGGCGCTCAGCTCGGTGATCCGCAATGGCCTGTTTTCCAAATAATTAAGATAGAAGAGAATTTATTAATCATACTTTTTCATTCAGTTTTATTTTGGTCCCCTTCCTGCCTTTTCACATTATATATTTTTATATGATAAATGATAACAATTCCACAAAAAAAAAAAAAAATTGCCACCAAGTGACATTTAGGCCATGTTGCCTTTGAAATGAATTTTGTCATCCAGTCTCTTAGCCTGAGCAAGTCTTCAAATATTGTTTGTCACTCATTTTGATTCATTGAGTGTCAGAATGAGCCTGAGGCCACTGTTTATCATTTTATGCATTGAGGGCATATTAATTTGCCTGGGGAAATGACTTTAATAAGTTAATGTACACTGAAGGAGAAGAGCTTTTTTATGACTGGATCTGGCACCGTGAATTGGTTGAGACAGTGGGTGAGATGGGTTTGCGGCCGTGCAGCCGACTCCAGTCCACAGTCAAATTTGCAATCCTTTTAGGAAATTACGGGTTGTAATGATAACGTCTTCAAATTCTTCCCGGCTGTATTTTCTACGGTAATGAGTCTAACCGCACTTGAAACATGGCATTTCCAACATTTCATCAAAGCACATACAGTGCAAAAGAGGTTTTAAGCCTCCTTCAGAAGATTGCATGTTTGACCTCGGAGGAAATGCGAGCGGAGCTGTAGGTGTGGCTGGTGTAAAGCTGATATTTGCAGAAGCTCCAGACATAGATGTGGTCGGGTTCACTTGTAACTCTGAACCGAGGTTCCTGTGTATATGCTGCATAGTCAACCTGCCACTATAAATATATTGCTGTTCTGTCACTGGTACCACATTAGTAAGACTATAGAAACACTTTGGGACCAACAGCCCCTTTCAGTTGAATTATAGTGTAGGCTGTACTGTTGCATTGAGGCATACAGTATGTTTACAGCTGCTCTCAGTAATAATTACATCCTTCACAGTGGTGGGGAGAGAGAATGTGCACTTAGCTCCAGTGAGCCTTGCTTTGTGGAGGACAATGGTGGGTGTTTTATTAAATGGTCACAAATTATGGTGCCACCCCAGAGGGGCGATGCTGTCTTCAGTTTGTGGCATTGCCACACTTTCTTTTAATGTGTTGCAGTGAAGAGCGACTATGTCTGGGATTCCCCTGAGCTTTCCTCCCCTAGTTTTGATATGGAGAGTTTGGATTCTTCTTGGTCTGCTGGCAGAAAAGGTCACTGTCCATCCTGACTGTGTTTCTAATGTCTTCTATCTTCAGGCAGCAATAATAGCACAGAGCAAAGTGATAGAAAATGACAGATGTAGAAAATACATCTGGGATTCTCCTGCAGATCTAGAGCACATTTAAAGTCTGCAACGCAGTTGTGAGATGTGCCAGCCCAGTTGCACAGCAGTTTGTGAAATTGAATTGATTTGTGTACATAGACACAAATTTCACTTTTTTTCCCCCCGTGATGGCCAGTATGAAATCTATTCATATGTAATCCACGTAATTGTGAAGTTGGAATTCTAGAGTGGCGAAGGCCACGTAGAGAGGAGGTCTGGTGGATGGGTGGGTCAAAAAACACATGGAGACCGTTGTTTGTGTCAAAGTTGATGTATTTGTCACGTAACGTCCTACCTAAGTTACGCCACTTCCGGTGTTATTTTAACCCAACCCTTTTCCTAAGCCTAACAAAGTAGTTTAGTTACCTAAGGTTAACCAAGATCTATTCCTAGACCTGTCAAAGTAGTTTTATTTTGAAAAGACTTAAGCGGAAATTGACACATGCTTCAAGTGTTGCTGGACATTCTTCGAAACACTACAGAAAAATACATTGTTGAAAGTCATGCTGAGCATCATGATAAAAAAGGGAAATTTGTGTCTATGTATACAAATCATATAGATTAAATTTTATAACTATTTGACGAACATGACGTGTTGTTTTTGTGCCTTAAACTGCACATATGGTAAAAGTACTACTACTACTACAATATCTCAAGAAGGAAACCTCCGTGTTAGCTCAGTCTGGATGATTAGCTGTTAGGATACACTCAGGTCAGAGCCCTGGATTTCAATAGGAAAATGGATAGCTTTGCACAGACACTAGTCAAGAAGAAACACCTGTTTTATGGTAGACAGTCCATACTTTGAGGGTGGAGATACCCCATATCCGTCCAATATAGGGAAAGACATGGCAGAACCCAAAAATAGTCTGGTTCAGTCTGGCCAGTGGGCAGTGCTTGGTTTCGGCACGAATGTTTTCAACATGGCGCTTGGGTGACAAGTGTTCTCATTTTATAGCAACACAGTACACAACAAGATGTTTCTGAAACACTTAAGGCCAGAAATAGGCATTACAGTAACAGAATCTTGATTCACTTTTCATCAGCACTACCTTGTTTTCAGTTTTCTGAATTATGCAAGCCTGGTGCCTCGCGATGGACTTCATTTGCATCAAGGTTGACTTGTGATTATGCAAATTCAGACACGGCGAGTTGGTCAGTCAACTCACTGAGTCGTATCCATCATGCAACATGCTGCCAGATCTTTTGGATAATCAGAAACCGTGCAGAGTCTCTGTAATAATCTATTGTGGGGAATAGACCATTTTTTGTCTTTTTTAGGGGGGTCTTTAGGAGGAGATAGCAGGTCAACAGTAGGTGTCACACAGAAGTGGTGTACATCATCTGAAAGCTGGTCTTGTCTCTAGTTTGTAGCTGTGAAGTTTCATGAAGCTGTGATTATCCTAGAGGTCACACCAGGTCATTTTATAGTGAGGTAAAATTTAAAAAAACAACATGAAATGGCTACTATGGGGACTAACTTCATCACACATGAATACACTTGGGTTCACCGGATCCAGAAGAGTCTCAGCTTTTCAGTCATACCCAATTTATATAATTTCAAGACTGTTTAGGGACCCCATTATGCAGAAATATTCAAATACACCATTTTTAGAATAGGCGGAATCAACACAGTTATACTGCATTCAACAAAACTGCATAAATTTTGCCCAGAACTGCAGTTATTATCAAAGCGAGCATGTCTGTGTAGGGGAGACTCATGAGCACCCATAGAACCCATTTTCTCTCGCATATCATGAGGTCAGAGTTCAAGTGACACCTTTGAAATTGACCGTGCTAGTTTTTCCTCACCAATTTCAAATTTGGAGCGTTATTTAGCCTTCGTCCTGTCAAGCTAGCATGACATGGTTGGTACCAATCACTAATTCAATAATAAAAGATACTGAGCGCCCATTAAAAGAAATAACAAACAAACAATGGCAGTGATATTTTCCACACAAGTACTTCTTACATGCTTCATACACGTTGGTTGCTATGTTATTTGCAACAGTAATCAGCTACTACAACACGCTGTGGCAGAGCTTGCTGTTCATTTCCAGTGAAGGCAGGTAGTGCAGCGCTGCCCTTGCCGTGGTGTTTTGAGACTATATTTGGATGCGCAGCGGCGATGCAGCAGAGGGTGGCAGCGGCAGAGAACCGGCGAGCGTGACTAATCTGGGAATCTCCTGTAAGGTGTGTACGGCTGGCCGTCCTTCATGCCTCACACCTCCCTAATGGGGGCCACACACCCACTGCCTCACATGCCGATGGCGAGGGGGGGATATGGTACAATTCTGAGGTAGCCTTATAGGTCTCAGTACATTATCGTCACGTATAGTGAAGTTTAGACTTCCATTAAGGGCCCTGCAGGCAGCTTACAAAGTTTGAGGTTCTGTAAAGCTGGAGTAGGCAGGTTGGCACATTAAAAAAAAAAGTTATTTTTGTCACTAATAATGTCACTATATCTTGACCTTGGGGTGTGAGACAGGTAATCACAGGTGATTCTGTGTCCGCCGGTGGTGTTCCTAATGGCATCTGTAAGATTTTACATCCATTCAGATCTGAGCTGGAGCCTATCGTCAATCACTTGCAAACTCCAAACAATCAAACTAGGCAGCGCTAATAAAATATGAATTCAGTATTCCGGTACTGTTATTCCTATTTCTTGCATAAAATGCTTTCAGAAACATCTTGTGGGATACTGTTTAGCTGTAAAATGAGAAAGTTTGTGACACGACATCAATTTGATTTTCAATATGATCCAAGGTTATAGTGAAATTTTTGCCCAATGATGCCAAAAATATTCTGCCTACTACCGCTTTAAGTGACACAAGTGACATACAGTACATTTTACAAATACAGATGCTGCTCTGGTTGCTGTAGCTCATCAGTCTTTATGTTCATGTGAAATCCCCATGTCCTCACATTGGCTTTTCAGTGGTTTTTAGGTGGGTGCTGTGGAGGTGGTCAGTGGTGAACTGGGTTGTCGCTCACAAAGCAAGCTAACAGGCTGCAGTTTAGTGCCACTATATCAACCATTGAAGCTGTACAAGTAAATCTATCTGCACTCAAATTTGCTTCGTAGCTGCTCTTCTTTTGGCTTGATCAGGCACTCCATAAATCACAATTTCCAGTGTTTGTAGGGTGATGGGAAGCTGGTGAGGGATTATGTATTTGGTGTTCGTACAGCCTGTTTTTTCAACATAAGCTGTGGAGACGGACAGGCGGTAGTGTGAACCTGTTTGTGTGTTATGCCCTCTGGATGAGTCCATTATCAACAGATATCATTTTAATACTTTTGTAGGAATAGTTTAGATGATCACAAGTGAATCCGCTTTAAAACTGATGTTTTAATGTTCCATCCTTTAGATTCATTATACAAAGTCTGTAACCTCTTTTGACTGCACAGCTTCCACTTTATATGAATTAACTGTTATAGCTACAGCCCTTCAGAGACCTGCTAATTCTGTTTTAATGTCGCCGTTTCCATTTTGCCTGTCATTACAAAAATGACAAAAATGATGTATGAGCTCTCTGAACACAAATCCTCGTCTTCTTATGTGCCAAAGGAGAGAAATTGGGAATGTACAGTGCCTCTGTATTAATAGGATTGCTTTGTTCTTGTTCAGCGACAATGAGGGAAACTCAAGTTGCCTTCCTCTGATTGCCTCCCAGCTGGCTTCAGCTCCTCTATGTTATACACCAAAGTGGGACTACTAATATATTCATTGGTTGTGTGTGAAAGGGAAAAACCCCAACGCATTTCAACTGAATCAAATCTTTTAGCACAAACTGTTAATGTTGCCGGAGACACTTTGTAGCGCAGAGAGACACAACAGAGAGGTTACAAAGATCCAAAGCTCAGTTCAAATCCAGGATGACAGTTACCTGGTATATGCACTTCATCTTCTGTTCTGATAGATGCAGATTATAGGGATGGGAAAAATCGATTCACCTATGTATCAGGATTTTTTTTTACAACTTTGACTTTAAATTTTTTTAATGCCATTATCGATATATTTGCTTTATTTTAGTCTATATGGAGGTACGACGAAGTTACCACTTTTATTGTCTATAGTCAGAGTATATATTCCATATCTGTCTCCAAAAGAAAAGAAAACAACAGATGGTCCACATGGATACAAGCTGCACTCTCACATTTTAAATCCAAAGTTGTAAACACTACACACACAGTAAACTGGGAAACGTATTATGGTAATGTGCGGTCAAGCCAGCCGTCACTCTCATCTCCGTGGTGAAATCAGCTGATGCTACGACTGTAGAGCACCCATACACTGGCTTTTATGTTAAAAGAATTCAAACGGTCCTGATGGAGCTGAACGTGGATATATAAAGAGAACGGAGCTGATGGGAAAGCATGAACGGACGGGCTTGGTGAAGTTAGTAGAAGTATACATGTGTGACTATGGGTTTTCAAAATAAGGTGTTAACAAAGGGAACTGTATATACAGAATACACATCTGGAAATAAGATTGTTAGATTATATTCACCGGTAGTTTATAACATTACACGTAAAAGAAAATACCACTTATTTGTTAAACATTTTTACTGTATTAATTTACGTATTTTCCAAAGTAAAAGTCCCTAGAAATCTATGATTCCACTTTGTCCCATAGTTAAAAGTTAAGAAAAATCTCAATAAATCATAATATCAAATCACAGTACATATCAAATCAGCACCCAAGTATTGAATAGGTAGATTAGTGAATTGTCCAAGCCCTAGTAGACTATAATAAACAATAAAGCCGTATATATAGTAGAGTAAACATTATTAGGTTTGTTGCTTTTTTCTCTGTCTCTTTTAAAACTTGTACTAGTAGGCCTGTAGCGCCATCTGTTTCTCTTTTTCACTGTTTCTTTGTAGACCCAGTGAAGCCAGGCCAGAATAAATCTGTGTGTGCTGACTCTGGCCCTTTCGGCTCCACATACAGCCCAAGACCTTCATGCTTCTCTTTACTGTATATTTGAAACCCAACTATCATTTTCTTCCGTCAGCTGAACTCTGTGTGCTTTCATCTGTCACGACAACCCTGTTTTTACTTGTGTGTGCTATAAATGTACTTTTATCATGGTATTTTGGTGTAATTAGCTCGTACATGTATATGTGTGAATGTTCAGTAACTTAATTATGTACTGTATATGTGTGCTGTATGTGTGTGTGAGAAGGAGAGAGAGAGGAAGGGAGTTCAGGCTGTAGAAACACCATACTGGAATGTTAATTGGTATGACTGGTCTGCCTCACAGATAACACACAAGGCCGCTTTTAATAAACCAGAGATCAGGATGTGCCACCGTCTCGCCCACTGAGACAAGAGAGGAAGGGTGTGTATGAGGAGGCACGGGGAGGGGTGTTTTCTGGAATCCCTCCTTTTCCTCACCCACACATCTCGTTGCCTCATAACAAATACAAAAACAGAAATATTGCAGAGCGTGAGGTGATTCACAGGGAGACTCAAAGCGCATGTATTATTAAGACCAGAGCGGCGAGGTTTTGAAGTTATGCTAATGAGGAGCCTTTTGGTGCTGCAAATCTAACCGAATCATTTCTCTGCCCGTCCCTCCTCTTCTCCCCCTTCTCATCTGTTCTTTTCCTTTTCCATCTACTACAAGAGTCACACATTCAAGGACGCAGCATTTGGCATGAAGCCGTGCACACGCTGTTTAAGGGAGGTGATGGTAGATTAGACTGCAGCTATACAGGAAGCTCAACACCGACCTCTGACCAGAGGCTTCCCCTCCCACACGTAGCCTATAATAAAGAGCTCATTTTATGTTCACCTCCTCCTCTCTGACATACATACATTTCTCTGGAAAACACATATGAGATATAGAGATCTGTATGAATGCACACACATAAGCCCTCACAATCAACCCATTGCACTGAAACAGACCAGAATCAGTGCAGCGTCTAATTATAAAAGCACGAGTCTGAGTGGTATCTATGATATAATCCTGGCAACATGCAGCAGAACAATTTTCATCCGTGTGATGCTGCATGTGTGTTTGTGTGTATTAATATTTAAATGATAACCCAGTAGACACCAGAGAGACTCTGATATTGTGAAATGAAGAGCACTGAGAATAGCAAAACATTCAGTGTATATACCCCAGACTTTTATTACACTAAAACGCTCCAGAAAGATACAACTACTACCACTGAATTATTCATGCATGCTGTTAGAATCTGTGCAGGTTAGGAGCATTACACAAACTGCAACATATACATTATATCAAAGAATGTTGATAGGCTGATATCTTATTTATTTTTCTTCTAAGTAACCAGTAAGCCAACAGGTAGCCAGTGCAGGGATGCTAGAACCTGTGGACTACTGCATGTCTTATCTCACCGTTCTAGTTAAACCCTGGTGGCTGACAATGAATTGTTAACAGGATAGACATTTTTATGCAGATGCGAGAGAGCAGGCAATAGTCAGCTTCCAGGTTTAGAGAGTCTACTTTTTAAAATGTAACAATTTTCTTAGCTTTCTTCTCAGTGAACAGCCCATGTGCTAATTTTTCCTGCAGGTTTCAGTAGTCACACACACTACGAGGGTACTGCCACCCCTGGGGACACTGACCCTGAACACTGTACATACCAGCATTTTACTTGTTGGATTTTCCACTGTGAAATCTTACCAAATGGCTGAGATTTTCATTGTTCTGACTACTGTTACCATTACACTCTTCACCAACAGCGTACTGTTGTTGTTTGCTGTCATCAACTACCTGCAGTCAGTTCTTCTTCGCTGCTCTACAACAGTAGCTGCCAGAGGCAGCCATGATACATCCGGGGCGACAGCACGGTGAAGTCTACTGTTTTGAAGCTGCGAAGACTAATAACAGCTGATTAACAAGTTGATTTTTTTTCTGGGTTTATAAATTATTGTATCGGATCGGTGTACAGACTGGCGTACTTGCCGATAACCGATTCTGAATTTTGGGCAGTATCGGATGCATTTCTGATATTGATATCGTTATTGGAACAGGAGGACACAGATCAGAAACCTCAGTATCTGTGTGTCCACACAGATCTGATGTTTTCATCCGCCGCCATTTTACATCTCTTCCGTGGACATTTAAGTCTCATGCGTCATGTGGGTCATGATGTGTTTGCTAAGTCTGTTTCCATTTATGTTGTTACGTTTTGATTTTATCGATACACCAAAACACACGCAAAAGTTTTTGTGATATTTTGAGCCTTTCCAATTACTTTTTTTGTACAAATTGGAAATGGTCATAAAACAGGTGGATGGAAACACACCTACTATACCAAGAAAATTTGAGGATTCAATATTTGCACTGTCTAGACCTATAGTCTCTCTCTCTTATTGTTATTTAGTTGGCTCTCTGAGACAATCACTTGTGGAAAAAATGATTTGCAGAGTCCCAGTTTAAAATGAAAACAAGTTCTGTACAATTTCACATAATGCATTATGTGCGAGGGAATCCCCCCCACATGCAGCCAGCTTCCCAGGCTTCACTTGTAAGATTGTAGTCTTGTCGTGGCTGTTCCTATGTCATTACGCTTCAGACAATATAACGCTCTCCTCACCCAGAAGCAGAATGCAGTGAGTTGAAATAACAACAAAAGAAATCGTGTTTGGACTGTGCAACCTTTCAGTGCTTCCAGTGTCAATAAGCTCTCCCACATTAGATTTGTCAAGTTCCACAAGTTGTTTTGAAGCACCGGCACTCTGACTGCTGTTATTGATTCATGAGAAAGAGATCCAGGGATTATACGGTAGTAGACGCAGTGTACGATGGATGAGGCGTGCCTTGATTGTAAGTAATAACTCAGAATTGCAGTAGCTTGTTCACAGAGCCTGACATGAGTTCTGTGTGTTTTTGTGTGTACTTTTGTGTGTATTTTTAACACCGTGTCTTTGTCTTTATCTTTGTGAGACCGCTGTGCAGTATTTAATGTCATTTACCAACTTCAACTCATTTGACATTGCTGCTACTCTCAATTTGGAGAGTTTTACTGTTGAGAGATGCTCTTTCATAAAGCGGATCATAACGTTCTTTGGAAAGCTGTTTTAAATATATAGGACAAAGTATGCAATTTCAGTCGAGAAGTTTCACATTTTAGACCCTCTTTAAAATCATATTGCTCTTAACTCATTCCAGATGTCCATTGAACATCAGATGTCCATAAAATAGGTATGTATGGAATATTTTGTTGTCTTGTCTTGACTTATTTTAGGAGTAGCATTTAGTTTCAGGTTAAAGGAATTTTTGGACATATTCAAAAATATGCTTATCTTATTTTTTTCTGGGTTTCAGATGAGAAGATCGATGTCACTCACCTGCTCATATGTTAAATATATAAGCAGGCAGTTAAATATAAGGCAGCCAGCATAAAGTCCGGGACCAGGGGAAAACAGTTAGCTTGGATCTGTCTAAAATAAAAGAAAAACATGCCTAGCAGAACCTTCAACACTCTCAAATTAACAATTAACAATTAACACAATGTTTTTTTGTAAAATCTCTTCAAAAGTCAAAGTTTAAAAATGACAATTGGTGATTTTACCATCACAAAGGGGTCATATAGTTACACCTTCTTCGTTCAGTAGTACAAGAGGGTCCATGTGACGTAAATTTGTCATTTTGTCATCAGAGGGTCTGGACTTGTCTGTGCGGGCATTAAGCGATAAGCGGTAGTGTAGTGATCTATTGCGCATGTGTGCAACGCGTCCTCCAAACAGAGTATAAACAGAACTGCTACGTGTCCGTAGTGTCAGCAGCTGTCCATGTTTGGGAGTATAAAACTTAGATTATGCTTTCTGCATACAGGACACCTACATGGACATGAGCTGACATGGAATCGCGACAAGGAAATGTTGGGATCTTTTATATTGTGTGTGGATTTCTTCTCGCATAAAACAGACAAAGCTCCTCAAACTTCTCTAATTTCTCCGTACATCTGTGTGCGTGTAGTTAGAAAATTTGGATATGCACAGACAGGCGAAAACCTGCCTTGTGGAACCCCAGTGGAGGGCTGTGTCTGACATCACTTGAGCCATGCAAGTATAAATCACACTTAACCAATGCTTAACCGGGCACAGTAACTTCCTGGAATCTCTTGTTGGCAGCTTTGCAGGGTAAAAGGACTCCATATGAACCGGTAATCAGTGAGTGCTGGAGGTGCTGGGAGGCGGATTTTGTTACCTTTGGACAGAGCAGGCTCGCTGTTTCCTCTGTTTCCAGTCTGTGTCCAGTGCTAAGATAACTGGCTGCTTGCTGTAGCCTCATATGTAGCTAATGGACAGATATGAAAATGGTATCGACCTTCTCATTTAACTCTCGTCAAGAAAGCAGATAAACTTCTTTGCCAAAATGTCGAACTGTGTTTTTTAACTGACATTGGGCCCGATGAATCCCACTTGATTACAAATTGGAGGCATGTAGCTGATTGTTTATCACATAACAACATGGGAAATGCCTTTTAAACATTATATAAGGGCAGGTTTTGTGCCTTGTGCATTGAATATAAATATTGCATATTGAAGAGCAGTATGTAGCACACATTTCATATCATTCAAGGGGGGTTATAGACTTGTCAATGTACCAATAGCATTTTCTTTTGCTCACAACTTAATAATCTAGTCAGTATAATTACTATAAAACATATACAAATATAAATTTGATACTGTGTATGGTATTCATTTTTTTTTTTTTTTTACAATGTTCCTCCCAAAAATCGTTTCCTTGCGTTGAATTTGTGGACTGTGAAAACAAGATGTTATTTTTCTTATCTTGGTAAGAGTGCTCTAGACCACTCGTAAAATGCTCTCTTACCTAAGAGAAGAACAAAAATTAGAAAACATTATGAATCCCAGAAATCAGTGGGTACTCCCAAAATAAGACCAAATCAAGGATACAAACAAAAATAAGAGGAAATTTGTTCTTCCTGCATGAGGCCCGATGTTAGGACGGCATCAGTTACTGCAAGGAAATGAAGGTACATTAGTCATGTAAATATACAGGTGTGTGAGTGTGTTTGTCACCCTCTCCTAGCTGTAATTGTAGAGAATGGCACATGAGCTCTGATTTCAACAAGCTCACCACTGAAGTGACCTGCAGAAATATCCTCAATTATCTCCAGCGGAAACAGCAGAATAATGCAAATGAAGCACTTCATGAAGGGCACACGTATGGGTCAAGAAGGAGTTTCACGCTGTGATTTGGCTAAACACCTGAAAATAACAAATGTAGATGTAATGTGTATTAAAGCTTGAGTAGGCAGAGAAATTTTGGCGTCATTGGGTAAGAATGCTATAATAACCTTTCAACATATTGTAATTCAAGTATTCTGAGAGAAAAGTACTCCTGCACCTCCTCATGGCTCTGATTTCAGGCTTTAAAACATCTAGTCCATGATGGGAGTCACAGGTCATTTCAAAGAGAGTGTTCCTATTGGCTGTGCTCCGGCTGATGGGCGGTGCTTGGTATTTCTTCAGCAGATCTCAACATAGCTGCCGAATCACAAATTTTCTCATTTTACAGCTAAACAGTTACACTACAGGATGCATCTGAGAACATCTGAGGTGAGAAATAGGCATTACAGTAACAGAATACTGATTCATGTTTGATCAGCGCTGCCTAGTTCGACTGATCGGAGTTTACGAGTGATTTACAGCCACGTCAGAGATGGCAGGAGGACGGCAGACTCCAGTTTGGCTCTGACTGGTTGTTTTCCTCCGGTCTGTGAAATCTTTCAGATGTCATTAGGAGCAGTGGAGGACAGAAGCACATGATGATGATTATCGGTCTCGTGCTCTACTATCAGGATATAGTGACCGTTTTATAAAAATAACTTTTCCTTAATCATGTTTGCTCCAATTCTTCCCACTGCAGTTTTTATTACACACCCAAAGGAACTGGCCAGTACAAGCTTCCACCAAGCAGCTCCAGTGTGTCAGTCAGTCACTATAGTACTTAAATGAACCCCGATAACTTCTTCATTAATTATCTACTGTCTGATTCATGGCTCGATAACAGACCAGGGAGGATCAAAACGTAACACAGCGAAGTTTTCCAGGCAGGAGCCGGTTTTGTTTGATTGCTGACGGGTGACAATTTCGCCCTCCACTGACTCACAGTGTGGGCCCACAGCGAGACCTCCGGGCTCCATGAGACCACACATGGAGGTGGAAAGGGGAGGTGGAGTCTGCGCCTCACAGTCATTGATCTCTGTCATCCTTTTCAGGTGGCGTGTAGTTGGTTGGTTTTACCCCCCTGGGCTACAGTCCTAGTAGACCACCAGCTAAAGACTTAAACTCACAATACACTGTACAATTGTGGGCTGTTACAGATGAGAAAATCGAACCCAAAAGGTTTTCCCAGGTTGTAATATGAGACGTGCACCAGCAGTCGATTCGTTGGTGACCAAAGACAGCCTGTAAAATTCTGATAAAAACTACAGGCCAAACAGTGTCTGCCAAATAAACAACAATCATAATACAGCATGATATAATCCACAATTCACTATTTGATGCAACACTGTATAAGCCATTTTTTATGAAGTAAAAGAAAAAGAGTTGAGTTGATGCTCCTTTTCCTATTTACACCGAAATAGTGCAGTTTACAGGTCATACACACAATCCGACTGTCCGTCAGAGATTGTATCCAAAATTTTATCAGACCCATCTCATACAGTGTGAAATGTAATGAACCTGCAAGATCGTTGTTATCGCACAGTGTATAGAAGCAAATCTGTGAGTGTGTATAGCTCGGTGTTAGCCTTAAGGGTCGACTCCATCTGCATTCTGCTGTGGACGGGGCCGGCAGCAAAATGTATTTTAGCCACCTAAAAAAGTCAGTATCAGTTTAAGGGTACACTGTAATAGGGGTGGCTGTATAGTAGCTCAGAGGGTAGAGTGGTTGGCGCTTCTCCTGATTTCCATTGGAAATGAATAGAGGAGCACTCTCAGAATGGAGGAAACCCCAATACTCGGTCAACCAGTCGCGTACCTTCATCACTCAGTCAGTGAGAGACTTTTGTGTTTGTAGGGCTGGCCCTCTGCGGTCCAGACAAAAGTGTCTCTCCAAGCCCTGATGATCATCAGGGTTATTTTCTCAGACTCGCCAAAAGTCTTTAAGAGCCACTAGAGACATTATACAACTGTTATCACAGGCTGAGAAGTACTGGCAACTTGAACTTTGAAATGGGTGGAGTGCCCCCGTAATATCTTTTCACAAAAAAAGGAAGTGTAGTGATGCATCCCATCCATTTCAGAAGTGGTGATATCCAATAGAAGGGCCAGCTGTATCGGTCTGCTCTACACCTGTTCTCCACAGTCAGATGATGTAGAACAGTTACAGAGCAGTAATGGCTGCTCAGAGTGAAACTGAGTAAAATGAGACTGAGCTTCTCTGACTAAAGCTGCTGTCTCTCATTCTCTCTCCCTCTCTCTTTCTCTGAATGAGGGAAGCGAAGTCGGGCCAGGGTTGACTGCTCCCTCTGTTCCTCCTCACCTTCATTGTCCTCCTTTTATTCTCTCGCTAAACGCCACTGACGGCATCACCGCTCACATGGATCCTCCCTCTGTTCTCCTCGTCCCCAAAGACCTGGCGTGGCCACTGAAAGACCGGGCTGTCAAAAGAAGAGGGAAAACAAAGTTCGGAAGTATTAGTGTTACTTCCCTTCATCTCCGGAGATACAAAAGGAGAATCAATAGTTTTTCATTAACCTGTCTTCCTCGCTGTAAACGAGTAGGTATAGCCTCGGGTGCCACAGTAAATGCTCTCGTGATAGTGTTGGGGGATGATATCACTTTCTATTTCACACACACTCATACAGTACACGTTCGCTCAAACGTGCACATTTATACTTGGCAATTCAAATCACTTTCATTGTCATGTTTGGAAACAAGTAGTGTCAAACCAAACCAGTATAGCAAATGTAAATTTTAAACCAAAGTTTACACATTTCAATCATACTGGGATCATTAATTCAGGAACAAATACATTATGCTAACAAATAGGTTTTCTTCACTTGACTTTGCAGCCCTTCTCTACCACAAAGGTGCACAAAATGATGACCACAAAATGATGTCTATTGATATATTCCTAATATAAGAACTGTTTAAATTTCTTTTAACAACCTTTTGGTCTCAAGCCATTGTTTTTCATAGTATCGAGATGACATATTTTTGTAGGTTAAACTGGGTTTCCTCAAGAAAAAGCCAATGTTTGTTTTCCATTAGATTTTGGATTTATGATACTTCCATGTTTTGTTCAGCAAGATCGTCTTCACAAATGAACATCACTTTTATGATTTTTTTTAAAGTAAAAAGCTAAAACGGACTACACCATGGCTGCATGAGGGCGAGTATATAAAGCCTACGAGGCTATAAAGGCAGACGAGTTGGCGTGATCATGTTTGTACTCTCATTCAGCCATTTGTTAGCATTTGAATTTTTTAAGACACGTAAAAGCTTCAAAATTCATGAGTGGGGTTCTTATATATTTTATATCACAGAGCTAAATGTTAAAATCTTTTAAACTTGTCTTAAAGGTATAGTTTGCAGGATTTGGCAGCATCTAGTGGTGTGATTGCAGACTGCAACCAGATGAGTATCCCTCCGCTAACTCCTCCCTTTCAAAGAGTGACGTTATTACTGTTTTGCACTCTGCCGCTCACGTTACCGCAGTTTCACAAATGTGTCAGAGGGCTGCGGTGGCCTTTGGGTAATGTAAAAACATAAAAGGCTCACTCTAGAGCCAGGGTTTGGCTTGTCCCTTCTGGGCTGCTGTAGAAACATGGTGGTGCAAGATGGTGGACTCCGTGAAGAGACCACGCTCCCTATGTACATTCTAAGCTAACGAAAACACAAAGATTAGTTTCAGGCAATTATACCCTGATGAAAACACAGTGATGAATATATTTTCCATTTCCACTAATAGATCTCCCATAATGTCATTGTTCCTTTAAACACAGACCCTATATCAGGCATCTCACTAAAAAGCCCACTGACTTTGAAACAAGGGAACTGGAAGTGCCAAAAATATATAAATTAATAAACTTGTTTCTGGGTTTTAGGACTCTTTCCTGCACCACCTGCAAATCATTAAACCTAGATTGGACTAAACAGCCTCTACACAGAGCTGTGTGTTGCTTGGTCATTGAGTACATTTCCTCTTTCTGTGCCCTGACAGATCTACAGTATCTCACGTCTCTGTCTCGAAACACAATGAAGCCAGTGTTTGGGAATGACCTTGCTCCTCGTACGGTGCTCTCTGTAATAGATTAATCTGTCGTCTCCCATGTGGGCTTGCACACCCTGTCCCATGTGTTGCAAACACAAGGTGAGATATTCTCTGTTAATGGTGTTTGTTTCGCTCGGGGCTCTCCGAGGATCGGAGCTGGCGGCACGTGTTCAAGAACGGCATCTGTCGTACCCGAGCGCGGGGAAGTGGCGCGTTTTGTTCGTGAACACCTGCCGCGGTTGTTGCAGCTGGCGTCGTCAACAAGTAGTTGTGGTAATTGAGGTGCAGCGGAATGGGTTTCATGTGGGTGTGCGTGGCCACCACTGCTTTTCTGTCATCTGTCGTGTAAGCATTTCTTTGTTGATGCCTTACACATTATGAGTGCTGAACTGGAGGCTGGTCAGAGTCTGTTCCATAAAAGCAAGGAGAAAAAAAACACTATGATGAGAAGCCAAACGTGGAAGTTATGCAGAAGCTGAATAATTTCGCGCAGAGAACGACTGGTGAAATAATGAGTTCAAATTATCCAAGATGGAGAACTGATTCAGAGGAGGTGATTATCACAGCCAATGAAGGCTGAAATTGAGCAAATGATTAGGAATGAATGCATTATTAATGCTTACACAAGTGTGTGCAATACAAGACGTTATGCCGCTTGTAGAAAGCATTTCTCAGACCACAAAGGCAACTGCAACAACAAGGGAACGGGAAACGTACCTTGACATGGAGCCAACAAGTCTACAGTAAAAAAGCTGCACAGCCTTTAAATATTCTTTCAATATTCTACCAATCGACTAGATTTTTAGAATAGAAAATAACCTTCGATGAGGTTGGTGACCTGCCAAAATGGCTGGTAGAGCAGACAGATTCACTGGCCGTATCCAAAATTTATCAGCATTTGGCTGGTGGTAATTTGCTGCCCTGAAGGAGAGATGAAGGCGGGATGACTGCCATGGCGTCGCCTGGATCCAGATGGCCCAAGACAGAAGGGGATGGATGCAAGCACTTTATCAGCAGCCTATGTTCCATAAGCCACTCAAAGGCTCAAGTACAAACAAAGGCAATATGTAGGTTTGCCAAAGTTTCACCATTTATTACACTCCACTCGCTGCCGCCTGTGTGACAATACAATACTGCCTGTTGAATAGTTGTATCGTGTTACTTTGTCTGCTGTCGAATTGTTACCATGGGGAAGAAATGAACTTTAATTCAGAGGTACATTGTGCTCCCTTGATTCCATTTTAGGGGCATTTTGGGACTTTTATTGAACAATAAAGGCAGAGCACATTGGCAAAAAAACTAATTTGTACTGCTGATTTGACTTTGGTTAATTTCAGTCATCACATGCTTCACTTATTTCTCACTGGTGGAAATGGGGAATGGTTTGTAGCCTACAGAGGAGTTTGGGGCTGGTTTCTTACCACATCTACTGTTCTGTGGTCCATCTCTTTTAATAATACTGGTCAGATTTTTTTCATGATTCATGATGACACAGTTTTCTACATAGTGCCAAGTTTTCTTGTAGCCTCAGGCTGTGATTTCTGATCAAAAGCTGCTTTGTGTGCTCCCCAAAAACACTGGAGAGAATTTCACAGTCACAGGCTTCAATGAGACCCAAAATTTCTACATGAATATTTCACATCTCAGCAAGTACACTGAGAAAAGATTTCTATGCAAGACATTATAATTATCGTTTTTTTGTAATTTCACAAGCATTTTATAAACGGTCGAGGCGAGGCGAGTGCATTCATATAGCACATTTCATACAAAAGTGTTTTTGCATAATACATAAAAGGACATTTAAGATTAAACAAAAACTGAAGTAGCAAAGTTAAACAGCACAAGAGAAATATAGGCCAAAATGCATCCTGAAGCTGGCTGAAATTTCTGTAAAACACAGTTAAAATAAAGAAACATTTATTCACATACATTTAAAAGTAATATGATCAGGGGCAAGTGTCAGATCCATTCAAAGTTGGTTCCAATTACATGAAGCACAGATGAAATACATGGAAGAAAATGAAGAGCTGCAAAAAGAGTGAACCATTCACTCTTATTTCTTTTTGCCTTAGGAGCCTGTTAATTTCAAACTTTGATCATCAGTTGTGGAAGAAATATTCAGATTCTCTAACAAGATGACCACATTGTAAAAATATCCCATTACAAGTCTCAGCATACAGTGGTATTATCAGATAAATGTACTTAAACTACCTAAAATCAAACTAGCCAACTGTGTTTTGTTCATACCATCTTAATAAGCTAAGAAACTCGTTACTAGCTATTAAAGGAATAGTTTGGCATTTTTGGGAAATACACTTTTCTGCTTGTGCTGAGACTTAGATGAGGAGGTTGATGCCACTCGCACGTCTGTCTTTTGATTATGAAGCTGCATACAAACTGGAAGCATGGGGAGCAGCTAGCGTGGATCTGTCTAATGGTAACTGCTGCCTACTGCTTTCAGGCTCTGTGCTAAAAGCTAACAGTCTTCTGGCTGCAGTCCTGGCATCAGGACTGTTTTTTGTGATAATGCCAAAGAGTATAGAAGCAAAGCACTCTTTTTTTGACAGCTGCGAGATGGCATTTCGCTCGTGCTGTCACCATTTTGGACACCAGTGGGTCCACAGCTATGGATGAATAAAGAGATGTCTGTAAATCAGAGGGTAATTTTCTTTTAGGTAAGTCAACATCCTAGCACAAAGACATACTGTAAATAGTCCACATTTTACGTTATGTCTTAAGATTTGTAAAATGAGCTAAAATCCGAATCCAGAGTTATTGTCCTCGGCATAATAAACATGCATTGGACTCACAGGACTGCACTGCCCTGCACGCTTCTATGACATATCACATTCTGCCAGCTTCCTGCTAGCTGTATGCAGCTGTAATAATGGATATGTTGGCTGTAATTAATCACTTTTATTATCTTATAATACACCTATGGGCTGTATGCTGTAAGCCTGTACCGTGGTGGATGTATTAACATCTCTGCCAGTAGCTAGTAGTGCTAGTAGCACGACATAAACACAATTTAATATCATGTACACACAAGACAACCTCTTATACTGTACATCCATGTTCTGTGGTCTATTGGACACTGATTTTGGAGGTTATTAATATGAAAAAGTTTGAGATTGCTCTCAAAATCTGTGTTGAACTCCCATTTATGTCCATCGCTCACTTTATGCTCCTCTGGGAAGCAGCGGGGCAAAAAGTTTGTTAAATAAATAAGTAAACAAATAGATATAATAGTATGCATATTTATAATATTTTTATTGTTCAACACAGGCCTTTTTGGTAGAGACATTAAAATTATGACAATAATTTGGCACCTTTCAGGCAGACGTTTTACTGCTGTCTGGTAGTCACTTTGAGTCCAAAATGGCAGAAGCGTAGCTTTGCTGCTGGGCACTGTGTTGGTGCTTGGTGGTTAAAGTGACTCATGTTTCTATTTTAAATGTGTGATTTAATGCATGATGGAGACCCAAGCAGTGTCTTTGTTTTAAGATATTTAGGCAGTAAGAGGGGCGGGGCAGCCTGGCTCAGAGGGTCATCTTTGGGGATCACATGCAGCATAAACTCACCTCTCAGCTCCCTGAAGGATGAAGTCTGTGTGAACCAGACTGCACATCATTATGGGTAATCTGACTAACCGTAGCTTCAGTCATATACCGTACCAGTCTGTGCGGTGCTGTGCCCCGGAGGATGCCCCCAAATAAGATGCCTGAGAGTTGAAAACAAGTGAGGGCGTCTGTTTAACTGTGACTTACACATGCCAGATTCAACCTTGCACGACTGATGCTGAGAAGCTGAAGGAGAACTGCAACCTCCGTCGCTTCACACACCCTCTGTGATCCTAACGCTAATTAGGAGTTCTTTGTTTGTATCAACTTGCATTTGGGATTTAGGCAGTGTGAGAAGTCTGCTTTAGATTTAACTGTCAGCACTTTGATCAAAGTGTTGAGAATGAATGAGGCCTCCTGTCTGAGCGAGCATGCTCTCGTTCCTTCCCAGCTAAGACAGGAGTCTAATTTGTGTTTTGTTTCGGTGAACCCTACAGCTGCTGACTCTCAACCAGCTGAAGAGCCTCACAGTAACAGGCCATTCTTGCTGATAAGGATGCTGTACATGTATCATTTTGAAATCGGATGGCTGTGTCTTAGTTTGCCTTTATTTCCCCAGACACTTCTGTAATTGCCATTCCCAAAATGCTCTTTGATTACTGTTACCGTGTCGGGCAGCTATGTGCTATTGACTCCGTGTCAGGAATCATTTGGCTCATTTACTCTGCAAAACAACACAATCCCATATTACAGAGCACACTGTCTGCCTGCTGTTTTTGAAAGCATGAAGCGTGTCTATCACCGTTCTGATTAGATTGTGGAAATATGATACAGCGATGAAAGCTGATATGCATTTTCATGTGTTTGAACTTTCTGTTTGTTATCACGAGCATAGCTCTTCTCTGTGAGTCTTGAATGGTATGTTATCTCTGCTCTGTTAGACCTATTTCACTGCCATTTGCACCACAATGACGCACTAATCAATACTGTACATTGTGTGTAATCACATTTCTTGTAAAACATTGCCACAGTGCTGAAAAAGAGCTTTCTCAAATCAAATGTGGCAAATGACCTCCTTAAGATTCTGTCAATACTCACTTTGCACCTGTTAAAGTGTAAGTCTTTGATTTCTAGCGTTGTGCCGTTTTCTTTCTGCGTGATTAGATCCCTTATTACAGAGTTTACCACGGGTGTTGTGGGGACCCATGCCAGCATTGCTCATTTTCATGGAGACACATTGTCCACAAGCGTGTGGTGGGTTATCCTTGTTTATGAATGAGGGCGGACGTGCAATAGCTCAATCAATGCTACTTATGTCTCATCTCATTTCTCTCTCCTCCTCTTCCTCCTCCTGCGGGTTCTTCCTTCTTCATCCTCCTGCCGATGCAGGATAACAGTAGCTTTGCTAATGCACACAGAGTAATCCAGCTATTGGCCATACTTCAGTGAAGGCCTTATTTGGATTATGCTGTTTACACTCATCTTTGATACTGTGTACTTTGAGTTACACCGTTGTCATAAATAAACCTATTATTGCTGTTCACCCTTCCTCTTATGACTGTGTGGTGGTTACAGTACCTGTAACAAATAGAAAATAAGTGAGAGGCGTGCATTGTAATCTGTTAACATTCTGGCAATTTTACTTTTTGTCTTCATGTTTGAAAAGAAGTGGTGGGTTGGGTTGGGTTGTTGGGTGGGGGGACCCCAACCCAACCCTAACCAAAGTTTTTTTTTTTTTCATGAAAGACTTAAGACCCCATTTTCTAAATGCCTTAAGTGTGTCTAAAGTGTAAACAGTGACGTTGTCGGTAAAGACACACGCTATTCCAACTTTCTTAATTAGCTAGAATGTGTGTGAAGAAGCTACACCTTGATTAAGGTCATTCTGACGCTGCAGATTTAACTATGAGGTTACACTTTTGCATGCTACGCAAGCAAAGCATGTCCGATGATGTAATTAGCAACTGTGTGGCAGAAATTATGTTTATACTACTGATTTGCAGCAGCAAAAATATTGTATCGCCCATGAATTGTGTTTTTTAATTAACATACTAAGGTTTGTTTTTAATGAATGTATAAGTCCTAAAATGTTCTTAAAGAACTGGACAGTATCCACTGACAATGTAGTTTTCATTTGCTTTCCCTCCAACATCTGTTCTAGCAGTACAGTATCCACCTATTGCAAGTAAAGCCTGATTAATGTTTTTGCGGTTATATTTATGCATGTATAATATTTGGTTAGAGAGTAACCTAACTCCAGGCTGAAAGTCAGTGTTTTGCTGCCGGTTGTGGTTGGAAAGTGGGCTCTGTTACAACATGTGTACATTACTGCAGCAAGAGAAGAAGTTAAACCACCCAACAAGATTTTCAAAGATTGTGGTATTGGTTAAATAGTAAAATTAGGGCTGTCAACAATAATGTGTAAACGTAAATTTGTGTTAATGCCACCAATTTCTTCTAATGCATTAACACAAAGCCAGACTGATGATACTGGAATCATACAAAACTAAAACCTAAGGAATCCATTGGTACTAACATGTCATATTAGCTTGTTGCAAAAGGGATCCCTTCACCTGTGACATCAAAATATGTGAATGAAAACGGGTTCTATGGGTACCCACGAATCTCCCATTGACAAACATGCCCACTTTATGATAATTACATGCAATTTTGGGCAAGTCATAGTCAAGTCAGCACACTGACACACTGACAGCTGTTGTTGCCTATTGGGCTGCAGTTTACCATGTTATTATCTGAACATATTTTTATGCTAAATGCCTGTGAGGGTTTTTGCATCATACTTGTCATTGTTCTGAGTTGTTAATTGATTTCCAGTAATAATAAACAAGTATACTTGGCCACCTCTCTGATAAAAGTATTAAATACTTGACAAATCTCCCTTTAAAGTACATTTTGAACAGATAAAAAGTGCTATTAATTTGTGATTGACAGCCCTAAGGAAAATAGTTAAAAGCGATCTAAAACAGAACACACTTTTGTTGCTAACACTTAACAACAAAGACAAGACTGCTATCCCTCCCCAACGTTTGATTGTGATTTTGTTACCTGTACTACCTAACCTTGGTCTCAGTGTTAAAGTACCATACTTTGTATGGCTTCCTCTCTATGACTCTGTGGGGTAGAAAAATGTAGCTCTTCCTTCATTTGAAAACATATTTCCCATTAATATAACCCAGCCAGCAATTATGCACCAAAACATATTTGGGAAACACAAAAGTCTATTGCCTTATTTCACATACCAAATAGCAAACGTTGTGTAATGGTGATGAGTGCACATGAAACTTTTCAACGGAGTCAAAACAGCTGTTACTGTAACAGACAGATGAACCCAACAGTGATACAGATTTCCATGTGTGAAAAGAGGTTAATATTAACGCTAATAATTGTTCCCATTTTTGACAGTAGAAAGTAATTATGATACCTTAATTTGATTAAGAAATGAAGAGTATGTTGTTTCCATACTGCAGTAACAGCAGGTAAAGGATATAAAGACCAAGACCAGTTCCTTTTGTACAGTATATATAACTGTGTCTTCATTGATCCCTGCTGAAATAGGCCAGCAGCTGTTTGAAGTGCTTGTAAGTGGGAGTTTAACGTAGGAATAAAAGGGCATTACAACAGTTTGAAGTCATCATTAGCTTCATTCATCTAGAGCCTGGTTACCTGTGTAACAGTCTGATCTTGTACCCTCCGTTTGCATATGTGTACATTTATTCACTTAACATTTGAGTGTCATAACATTTAGCCTCTTGCAGTGTGCCTCCGTTCATTTTTATGTTGTAGTGTGAATGTGTGTGTGTGTGTTGCCAGGGCTCTAACACAGCTGCTGTGAAAAGAGCAGTGATGCATTTTATTCCAGAAGGGGGCAACGCTCTGACCCCAGAGGGGAGCCGAGGCAGCGCAGGGTCAATCGAGATGTACCACCTCAGCTGCACAATCTGACAGACCTAATGAAGCTATTTGTAATGGTATTCTCTCCCTTCAGCCGAGGCCCTGTTATCTGTGGCCAGGCAAGCTCAGTGGAGCAGGGCTGAGGCCAGCTCATCAGTACACCGTTCTCTCAGTGTCTGCTGGACGCTGAACAAATGATCACATTAGACTGACTGGATTGCGGCTGTGACAATACAAGATTGATTATTTGTAATGGAAATTGCTGTCAGTGTTATAATCAACACATCTATTTCTCCAGTTTGGAGTTTGGTAAAGGACACCATATGGTGCATTCATTAAAACCATGCAAGTTAGATATATGAGTGAATGAGAATGACATTTTTCATTTTGGTTAATAAACTAATTTGTTTTCTCGCTAAGAGTTAGATGAGAAGACATATCGCTGTAATGTTTGTACAATAAATATGAAGCCACAGTGAGCAGCTGATTAGCTTAGCTTAGTGCAAAGACTGAAAACATTTGATATGGTAGCACACAACTAATATTGGATTTCTCTGTTTAATGTTTGAAGCCAAATAGTCTCTTTAGTACTTTCTTATAGTTACAAACACACCAGGCCATGAACTGTTCCTGTTGTTTGTTTTCATCACCACAGTTATTAAAGTGCTCAGTATGGGGCGCAGATATGTTGAATGTCAATGTTTCCAAACCTAAAATACGCATCATATCAGGCTCAGATCACACTTGCAGAAACACACAATGGCACTTAGTAAAATGATTGATTAGGTGTAGGTACCACTCCCAGGTTGATTAAATACTTGACAGATCTCGACCTTACAAGTAATTTGTGGTTAATCACACAGGAAAGTCCTGTTTGTTTGACCAATCCACCACCGTCACAAAAATATGTTGATTTTTTCTGACGACTTGGCTGGTTTTCAATATTATCTGCTTTTCAGTAACACATTTCTAGCAAAGTCATTTCCTCTGCAAACCCTGCGCTCACTGCAATCACTACTCTCCATCGCAGTAAATAAAAGACCTTAAACAACATCAGTAGTCTTCTATTTGGTAGTGAGAAAGCTTACAATATGGCCAGAATGTAATTATCAGATAAAATTTAACTTTTAAGTTCTCTGTTGCTTTGAACATTTTATCTCTCAAGAATATGATTTGATATTTAATAGCTTTGAATTCTCAGAGATGCTTAGGAAGTATTGGTTCACATCAACATATCAACATCCGCAGACCTACAGGGACTTTGTGAAATGAATGTTTGTGTGTTTCCAACATTCAGGTCTTTATTTCCTGTGAGGTCCGTGCCCACCTTCATGAGGCTCTGCACAGCTCTGAGATTAATTGCAGTTCCCAAATCGCGTGCCTGCTCCACCCCATCATAGCCGAGGAAGCACTGTTTAATCACCCAGATAGTGCTGAGAGATTCTTCCGGGCTTTACACAGATTAAGAGGACATTACCTAGAAATGAGGGAGAGAAAATGGTCTATGGGTTTTTAAATACTCACTGGAGAGCCTCGGTTTTATGGTCTTTTATTTTGGCAGTTTTCCTTTTGCCTATATTTGTCCATGGATGGGATTTGCATACTTCATATTCAAGCTGTTAAAGAGAAGAAGCACTTGTGCTTTAGAAGTTAGGTGCCTTGGTCAAAGGAGTTGTTTGGATGGGAGAGTGTTGCAGTAAAAAAGCTGCACTCTGGGCCTTCATCTCACATGGTCGAGAACCCCCGCCAAAACAAGAGTACAGTAAGATGTTTTTGATCTTCCACACTGACAAATTCCCCAAAACACATTTTCTTGTTTTTTTTTTCTGACATTATTTTGCCACATTGATTTGTTTTTGTTGGACTGTTAAATGTAGGATGTATTTCTGTCATGCACCGATGCTGACGTTTTTTTTTTTTTTTAGCGCTCTCAAGGTAACTTCAGGTCTTTCCCATCAATGTCAGTGGGTGTTGGCAGCAGAAATTACGCCTGCCTGCCTCTCTCTCACTCTTATTGACTTCTCTTTGCCTCTCGATTCCTCCTCTCTTTAATGGCCCGTTGTTTGTCAGCGCTGATGCATGTTTGTCACATGATGCCTATCGCGCAGCAGCGGCCAGTTCTCCATCCGGCCCGATAAAGCTGCAAACACCAGCCAGAGAGCACAACAAAGGAAGGATGCAAATCTTTACAAAGAGCATTTTTTTGGATTCATCACTATGACTCTGGTAAACACTGTCAACAATAGCCTTTTTCTAAACAACATGGCCGGTAGTAAAAAACAGAAAAGAGTGTTTTTTTCCAGAATAGTTAATGATTCAGTCGGGTAAACAAGGATTTAATTGTCTCTCAGTGTGCAAAGCCCCGACATTTGATGTTAAATTATAGCTATAAAACTCTGGGCAACAGTGAGGTGCATCTCAGCGCCAAGCTGGCATCGACTGTTGGACCTATTCAATGTAAGCGTGGACTGGATGGAGGTAAGGCATGGTCACGCTGATCTGAGACATCTCAAATGAGAAGAGCATAATGGTTTTAATTGTATTATTTTAACTGGAGGTTTGTGAATTCATCTCAGAGATGTGACAAAACTGTAGTTTACTCAGAGAGAATCATTTTTATTCTGGAAAAACTCTCGCATCACCGTTGTTTGACAGCAGTGACATTCAGATTCAGCGGGTTAGATTGAAGATATAACTTTGCACGCTCACTCTCAAAGTTAAAAGGGGAGTTGATGCAGGGTTTGGGTCTGAGACTTTTTCATCACTAGTAGAAGGAGCAGCGCAGAGCAGAGCTGAAGAGTGAGGAGTGATGGATTGAGGCTTGCTGTCTTGCAGAGTGACGACTCAGAGACAGCCTGTGTTACCCTTCCATCAGCCCCGCTCTTCCTCATCAGGCCCTCCTACTACCTGCCACGGCCCCAGCATGCACATCGAGAGAGAATGTCAATACAGTATAAATGAGACGGTCTTAAAGGTTCTCCACATCTTCCATCTCTCCCTCCATCACCCTCTACCTCTGTGGAGTGTACAGTGAAACTGATGATAAGAGCACAGGTGAAGCAGGATGAGGTGGCATAAAGCATCCCTCATCAAGCCTTCAGCAGAAAAGCTCAATTTGTAGCCAGAAATGTTTGAAATCGTATCTTTAACTTGCAGCATTGGCCAGTGGGGAGAAGTAACTACGTTTACTGAGGAACAGCATGCAGCATTTAGGGGGATCTATTGGAAGAAATAATATTTTCTTTAGTGTATAATCACCTGACAATAAAAATCGTTTCTGGTTGCCGTGTTTCTACAGAAGCCCAGAACAGACAAACTAAACACTAGCTCTAGTTAGGGCCCGTCATGTTTTCACGTTTTTGCCACCAGGAGAGGTTTCAGTTGGTTGCAATCCATTACCTCACCACTAGATGCCGCCGAATCCTACATTGCTACTTGTCCATTTCCATTTAATGCCCTTTTATACTTCTACTCCACTACTGCTAGAAATATTGTACTTTTTACTCCACTACATTTATCTGACAGCTTTAGTTACTAGATACTAATGAAGTAGTTGTTAGCAGTTTCACCAAAAAGAGTATCTGCCTACCAGCACTTCTACAGCTCACATAATTACATGTCATATCTTGTTTGTTTAATCTGTACAACATACTGTGTACATGTGGAAACAGTTATATTTCGATCTGTTTCTTTTTGTACCAAGACCTGTGGCACCAGAATGAGTTTTGAAGTGGGGGGACATCCAGTTTTGGATGTAATGCAGTGTTTCCCGCAGGATATAGCGAGACTTTGATGAATGGACCTTGGACCCTTTAGGAGGGTCTGGGGGTGTGCGCCCCCGCAAGAAAGTTTTGTACATTTTTAAGTTAAAAGCATCAGTCTGGTGGACTTTGAGAGCAAAATTAAGAGGGTAGTTCTATGAAGATAGATTGTATATGAATAGTGATGACATGGCAAAAAGTCCCACCTACTAAACATGGTAAACAAGACAGGACCTGTGTTTCAAGATGGGTGGGTTGTTGACATCCCCATAGACCCCCGCCGCTCTGCACTGCTGTCATACGGCAGTTACAGCTGATAATGCCGTCCTGATCGACAGCGTCGTTGCAGAAGCATAGCGCACACTCAGTTTCACCCAGATTAAAGCTTCAGTAGGCAACATTTTTTTGCGTAATTGGTAGGGGTGGGACGGTTCATAAAATTCACGGTTCGGTTCGGTTCACAGTTGGGAGTCACAAATTTCTGTTTGGTTCATTTATGGAACAGCAAGGAGGTCAATTTCCAACTTCAATTTAAATATGCATTTAATTACATTAATTACAGTACATTTAATGACATTACATCACAGTAAACTAACATCAGCAACAAAACATTTCTTCATTATCACGTCTTATGGATGGACTTCTTAAAAGAAAAGTGCCACTGTGTTATTTAAAAAGAATGAATAAATAAAAACAAATCATCAACATAAAGGTCAGCATCAGGTCAGCCAGCACTAGAGCTTTTTAAACAACAGTAACATCTACTGAGGAAAATCTGCTCAACATTGCAATGATGATATGACTTGTGATAAATAAACAAATATTGAAGTCTGCATGTTAGCTATACTGATGTCAGCCTGGTTGTTTTTAAATTCAGAACCAGATTAGAGTTGAATATCTAAATCCAACCAGGACACATGTTGTTTATAGAGCAGCAACAATAATGTTTACAGCAGCAAATCCACCGTAGAAACTCATTAATATCTCACTGGAAACAATCTAACATATTAATATAATAAATCATATTCCTGAGTTTATAAAGACTGAAGAACACAAACATCAGACAGTATCAGTCCTTCCTCCTGTCCTCCTGTCCTCCTGTCCTCTGTCCTCCTCTCCTCTGTCATCCTGTCCTCCTGTCCTCTGTCCTCCTGTCCTCTGTCCTCTGTCCTCCTGTCCTCCTGTCCTCTGTCCTCTGTCCTCCTGTCCTCCTGTCCTCTGTCCTCCTGTCCTCCTGTCCTCTGTCCTCCTGTCCTCTGTCCTCCTGTCCTCTGTCATCCTGTCCTCTGTCCTCCTGTCCTCCTGTCCTCTGTCCTCCTGTCCTCCTGTCCTCTGTCCTCTGTCCTCCTGTCCTCCTGTCCTCTGTCCTCCTGTCCTCTGTCCTCCTGTCCTCTGTCCTCTGTCCTCCTCCCTCTGCTGATGTGAACCACTACAGGTCCTGCTGGTAGAGAGGAGGAGCTGCTTTGTTTCAGCCAGCTGATGAGTTTACTACTGAGATACATGACAAACTAACCTAAACAGTCAGACTACAGAGCCTACTGCCAGCTTTAGTTTACTACTAAGATACATGACAAACTAACCTAACAGTCAGACTACAGAGCCTACTGCCAGCTTTAGTTTACTACTAAGATACATGACAAACTAACCTAACAGTCAGACTACAGAGCCTACTGCCAGCTTTAGTTTACTACTAAGATACATGACAAACTAACCTAACAGTCAGACTACAGAGCCTACTGCCAGCTTTAGTTTACTACTAAGATACATGACAAACTAACCTAAACAGTCAGACTACAGAGCCTACTGCCAGCTTTAGTTTACTACTGAGATACATGACAAACTAACCTAACAGTCAGACTACAGAGCCTACTGCCAGCTTTAGTTTACTATTAAGATACATGACAAACTAACCTAACAGTCAGACTACAGAGCCTACTGCCAGCTTTAGTTTACTACTGAGATACATGACAAACTAACCTAACAGTCAGACTACAGAGCCTACTGACAGCTTTAGTTTCAGCTTGTTAAGCAGAATTACGTTGCTCATAAACTTTATGAGGATATTAATAACACAGAGGCTCTGGAGTTCAGACCCTTGTCAATAACAGCACATCACCGCTTCACTGCTACTGCCATTATAACCTCTTTCAAATGAACCGAACAGTACATGCACAAACTGAACCATGACTAGTGAACCGTGAACGGTTCGTTTTTTTTACCCGAACCGTGCCCACCCCTAATTATTGGGCAAAATGACCATAATAACCTTTCAGCATATTGTAATGAGATTATTGTATATTATTGTATATTGTAAATGAGAGAATACTAGACTTCTGCACCTCCTCATGGCTCTGTTTTCAGGCTTTAGAGACTCTAGCCCGTGAAGGAAGACTTTGACCAATCACAGGTCACTTCAGAGAGAGAATGTTCCTATTGGCTGTGCTCAAGCTGGTGGGCGACGCTTAAGTTTTTCGTCAAGAGATCTCAACATGGCTGCTGGGTCACAAACTTTGTAGTTTTACAGCTAAACCGTGCACTACAACATGATCCTGAAAATTTTGAGACGAGAAGTCTATTACAGTAATAGAATATTGATCCATATTTGATCAGCATGGAGTTTTCAAGTTATTGACAGCTGGCTCTCACAGATGGAAGCTGGATGGCAAACTCCATCCAGGAGGTTGTTTTCCTCTGGTCTGTGAAATCCTGCAGATGCCATAATTGTCTCCATTTCTACCCACTGCAGCTTTAACACTGTTAGCTCTGGCAGCACTGTTGTCATTATTTTTAATGTTAGCACCATTAGCTGCGAGCCACTGGCTCAGCCGTCACCATGCTGAGATCCTTGCAGAGGCAATAAGAGTGCTCCCAATCTGGCATTTAGTGCCTTTAAGGTACAGACATTGTGTGATATCAATCTTTTCATCTATCTGTCAGCAGGAAATTGCATAAACATATTTGCAAAGATGTCAAACTGTCCCTTTAATCAGGATTTTAAATGCAGGTATTTATTTGTAAAGGTGGTATTTGAGCTGGTATTTGAGCAACCTCATGTCTAAAATGTCACTGTCCAGCACATTCTGCTCAAAAGTCTCAGTTTCAGCGGGTCTTAATATCGGCCACCACACAGCATGTGGTAATTGTGGGCACAGATATATTAAAATAATGCAGAATGAAAGCTCCTATTTCCTTTTGAAGTCTTCCTTCGATGAGAATTTTCATTATTGCACTCAATTACGTCCTGAAACTATGCAGAAGTCAAATAACTGAATCCCAGACTATGTGGATGTACGTCTGGAAGTGGTATGAGTAGGTTTTTCTTTCTGTAGGAATAAAAGGTGGTTGTGGGTTAGCGGTGTAATCATACATGACTTAAAAATAGACCAGGGCCCCTTATGAGACGCTGTAGCCGTTACTTTGGTATGTTCCTCTAGTCTCCAGTGGCCAGTTTCACTCCAGTTGAGCCGCCTTTCCGTTCCCAGTTCAGGAAATTGGGCCTTATGCTTGTTTCTAAAAATAGCTGCTTTATTTTACCAGAAATGTGGTGTTGGCCAATCACATTTGGCTGAATTCCCTCCCTGCCCCGGGGGGAAAGTGCAGCCGTTTCAAGAGCCAAACCGTCCCTCGGTCGCTGTGAGCAGCTTTCTGATGTTAGTTAGATATAGATATTTTGTGATGCAATTACCACTTCCTTCTTTTGGGGGACTGAAGTTAATTATTGAGGCTGGCTTGATGACGGGAGATGTAGCTGTCAGTGTCAGCACCATTGATGACCTTCACGCTGGGAGTCCACTCCCACACACGTGCACTGTTTTCAAGCTTCACTTCGCATGAATGGCGGCGTTGTTGTTGTGTTTTTTCACCAGTTAAATGCAATTAGACTTCAGATTGTCAACAATTAATCAGTTGTTCTCCCCTGGAGTTTTTATCCACTCGCTACTGGTCACAGTATGTCCTTCTTGATTACACAGTAATGGGCATAAACAAAGTGTTTATTGTTGTGTAATGAAGTGTGGCTCAAAGCGAAAAAACAAGAAAGGGAAGCATCTCGGTCACCTTTAATTCAGTGTTGTTAGCAGGGATGTTGTGCATCGGTTAAACACACCGAGTTCATTTCCAGTCTTTTTCACTTGCAGAATATCTTTTATCAAACATTTTAAGACTGACATAAATGTTAATAGCCTAACCCCTTACCATTCTTCCCTCTTTTATTAGAGGGGTAGGGGTGGGGACAGGGCATGTTCAGGGGCAGTAAATACTCACCAGTATATGTCACATAGAAGTGGTGTACGTCACCTGAAAGCTGTGAACCTGAAGATTAATTTGACATGCAGCTCAGCACTGTGTCAACTTGTTCAAGGCATAAATCAGAAATAAAAATGATTAATAAATGAGTTAATCAATTAAAATAACTTATGAATGCGTATAAGAGCTTAGAACATGATGATATATGTTTATGATGGCCATTCCCATACTCTACTGTTTCATGAATTGTTGAAGCAATTTTGGGGTTGACACCATTTGTTACACAGATTTGGTGCTAAATATTACCTTTTTTACCTTGATAATAATGATCAATAATCCCTCCAAAATACCACATTAAGACACCAAGACCTTGGGGAGCACCAGAAAAAGCCATGCTGTGATTTAGTCTCAAAAGCTTTTGACATTTGGAGATTTCTGTTAGAAGTGTATTTTTTGGTGATTGGATGTTGAGCACTGCTCAGAAACCCCCTCATTGTCTTAGGAAAGCCATCCATCCTCTAAATGCTCTAGGTCTCTAGTTTGTGGTTGTAAAGTTTCATGCGGCTGTGATTATCCTAGAGGTCACAAGATTATGTGATTATTATAAAGTGGGCATGTCTGTAAAGGAGAGACTCACACATCATGAGGTCAGAGGTCAAGCGACGCATTTGTAAATGGCCATGCCAGTTTTTCATGGTTGGTACCAATGGATTCCTTATTGTTTATAGTTTCATATGATACTAGTATCTTCACTATAGCCCACAACAGCCTCTGAAAGGCAGAATAGCAGAGTGTTTAGGCGTTAAACACACCTAGAGTTGATTTCCAGTCTTTTACACATGCAGAACATCTTTTATCAAACATTTGAAGAATGACTTAATAGTTAAAAGCTTAAAGCCTCTGTGTATGTGATTTCAAGTCCGGGTGCCCGAGGGAAATATCCATAATGCTTTTCTGGGCTGCACGGTGGTGCAGTGGTTAGCGCTGTCGCCTCACAGCAAGAGGGTCGCAGGTTCAACTCCGGCTTGGGACTCTTCTGTGTGGAGTTTGCATGTTCTCCCTGTGTAAGCGTGGGTTTTCTCCAGGTACTCCGGCTTCCTCCCACAGTCCAAAAGACATGCTGTTTAGGTTAATTGATGACTCTAAATTGCCCGTAGGTGTGGATGTGAGCGTGAATGGTTGTCTGTCTCTATGTTGTCTGTCTGTGCCCTGCGATGGACTGGCGACCTGTCCAGGGTGAACCCCGCCTTCGCCCAGTGCCAGCTGGGATCGGCTCCAGCCCCCCCACGACCCCTAACGGGATGGATGGATGGATAATGCTTTTCTGGCAGTGTTATCCATTTCTGTCCTGACAGTGGTTGCATTGTGATGACTTCAGTTCATAGTTTAACCATGTTTTTAAATATATTCAGTTATGAGTGTGACTTGCTTGGTGTAAGTAGCTTGGTAGTTCTCTTCAGCACCGCTGCAAATAGAGGCAGCTGATAACATCCCAGAGCAATGTTTGAACTCGTCACAGCTTCAACATCTCCGACACACACACACACACACACACACACACACACTCTGTCTGTTCCCATCTCACCGTCCCTCTCTCCTACCTCTCATCCACTGATACCTCAGATAAAGTCTTCTGCTGTCTTTGTGGATGCCGATGCGAGGTGAGCGTTTCGGCAGGCTGCGGTGGTTCCCGTTACATAATGCAGGGTTGAGTATGCCCGTCATGCGCAAATCCCAGCACGGATCTTTTATTCAAAGCAGCAGCGCGTAAAAAAACTCCTTTTCCTTAGCCAGGCTCTGTTGTTCCATCAGGGAGACGAATCCTCAATATGGTTCATACGATGCTGAGGGTGATGAGGTTGACACACACACACACACACACACCTTGAAGAGTCCAAAAATCTATACCGTGTACTTTAATCAATCATCACCTGAATCTTGTCATTCAATCTTGCTAAAACCGAGATTATCCGATGTGTCAAAGTGTTATCATTCATGGGCTTTACATTGCCCACCATTCATCAAACTGTGACAGGATTTGTTTTGGGTTGGTGCTATTAATCATTCTTTTTTCACCAAGATTGGATGACTTGATTTGTAATCTACTTTCAACAGCAGAACATTATGCTCTTTATGTGGGAAATTATGATGACTGATTTCCTGACTGTGCAGACAGTAAACAGTGGAAAGCAGAGAAGCAGAGTTACAGATATTACTACTGTCTCTACTATTGCTACTTCCATTATCTCTAACAATGATGTATGAATGTAAACCTACAGTAGACATGTTGTAAGTAAGAGGTTTTGTCCCTCAGCTGACAGTTATATCTCTGTGTCAGAGGAGACGTGAGCGGACTCATCAGCAAACTGAGACGGTTCAGGTGGTAACAGATTTCTCAGTGAGTCGGAGGTCTTATTAACCCCTCTGCCCTGATCGGGTGTCAGCTCCTCCTGAGACGAGAGGCACAGAGGCAGAAAGGTAGCTCTGTATACGCCAGGTTATTGCTTTTTACGGCTCTCTACTACCCTCTCTACCCCTCTCTACTACCCTCTTAGGGCACAAACAGACAGAATGGAGATGTGCTGGAATGAATTAGCCCAAATTAAATAGTAAAAATAAATCAGTTACATACCAGTACTGTACCTACAGGACAAACACCCCAAAAAGAATAGATATTAAATATGTGTGATATGGATGCATGTATTGTTCTGTTAATTGATTTCTAATAATAAATAGATACATACATTTGCATAAAGCAGGTATATTTGCTGACTCCCATACTGATAAGAGTATTAAATACTTGACAGATCTCCCTTTAAGGTATATTTTGAACAGCTAAAAACTGTGTGATTGATTTGCGATTAATCATGATTAACTATGGACAATCATGCAATTAATCATAATTCAATATTTTAATCCATTGACAGCCCTACTTTAATCTTCTCGTTGGTACTTGTTGCAGTACTCCCCTGTCGGGAAAAAAAAAAAAAAAAAAACTGTATGAAGATGGTTTATGGGTGTGGCCAAAGAAGCATTTAATTGAAAGCTAATTGACAAAGTTGAATAGCAAAGGAGGAAGTTTGAAAGCAATGTCAGTGTTTTTCCCTGTTCATGCATTATCATCAGTGCCAGTACTCTCCTATTCATAGGTTGGTGTGTGTATCGGCTGGTATCAGCAATCTCTTGTAACGTATTCCTATGTATTCATTATTTCTTTAAGCATGTTATACTGTGTCATTCATAACCAGTTGTAGTTTTATTGCTATATTATCATACTTGGGCTATGCATTTCTATAGCAGGCTTATAATATTTTCGTAATATTTTAACTGGAACATTACAGGGTTAAAGTGGTATATTTGTGTGTTTACCCATAGTGTAAATAGTACTTTCCTTTGTAACATAGTACTATAGTAGGGTATCATTCAGGTTTAAGGAGCAGGTCCCAGTCAGGATGCTCCGTCATATCATACAGCAGGATAAAGACACACATTCTGAATGTCGACAGTGAATAAAAGAACATTGGTTTTCCTATCAAGGAAATTCGAAGGTTTCTGACTTAAAACTATCCAATTTGACATCATTTGGACCATTATTATTACAAGTTAAATGATTACTTTATTATTTATCACAGCCTTCATCCAGACCTTTGATTCTTCTGGAAATGTTTGCCCTAAAAGAGCAGATTCAGAAAACTTTTAGATAATATAAACAGTTCACTAATTTTTTAGACAAACAGGACATGAACATTGTATTGATAAATTACAGCACCCTCTGGTACTGCTGTATGCTGGTACTGTGTATGGTGAAGTTCAAGCACCGCTCTGACTAGGTTGCATTTGACATTATGGTAAACCCAAGTCTAATGAAACAGATATCTGGAAATTACCACAGTATACTATATGTATATTTCAAAATAAACATCCAAAGTTTGACATAACTAACAAGATGGTTGAAGTTAATGACCTTCAGTCCATGTGTAACTCTGTGTGTAAAAACATCCACCTCCAGATGACAATTATTGAACAATTCAACAAGCTAATTGTCACATTTTAGTGTCTTTAAAGTGACTGATGCAAACGCAGAAAAAAACAGGCAAACAGGTAATCTAATAAAAAGCGAGCTTTAATTTCAAACTGAAAAAAAACGGTGCAGGCTGTGGCAAAGCAAAGTAATGAAAATAGATGGAAAGCTAAACTGAGAACAAAAATTAAAACACAAACCAGAGGGCAAGAGGTACACCAGGAACAGGAGGATTGCAGGCAGGATAACCGCAATTCAAAACATTACTGTAGGCATACAACAAACACTTGGACTCGTAATCAGGGGACACACTTCACATGGGGGCTGATGACAAACTGACAATGAAACAGGGGAAACACAGAGATGAAATACACAGGCTGATTACTCACAGAAATAAATCAGGGCGGGGCAAACAATCACAAAAAGGTGGGAAACAGACAAAACCTTCAAAATAAAACTGGAAACACTAGAATGAATGAGTATAACCCAAGTCCAAGGGACCAAAATCACAATTACAGAACCAATAATGCACCTAAAAGACAACACAAGTCCAACAGCCTCTGGCCACAGCGCCAGACCGTGACACTAATTACTTTCTGCAGGCATTTTCAAACCATAGTGGTTAGCTTAATGAAGGCTGTATGCACCGCTGTGGGGTATGATTCTACTCTAAACAGAGAAGGAGGTGTGTTTTGTTACACAGTTCTCTCAAAAAGGCTGTTGGTATGAACAACATCAATATTTTTTTTGCTCTCTGGAGAATCTATTATCAACTATAGCCAAGGAATGCAGCGGGGCCAAGTGGTCATCATTAGGTGATGATGCCAAGGCCGTGGGTTGTGGATGCATTACTGATCACAGTCTGAGTGTTATGAATCTGTATAAAATTCAAAGTAACCTGCTGAAATATGTAAGAAAACCTAAAACTCTGCACAGTCCAAAGAACAAACAGCCAATCAGTTTCTCCTCCTTCCCCTCGTACCCTTCAAACTTCTCAGCGAACTCTGTTACTTTGTTTTGCCAGGGCATTTTTTTTCAGTCATGTTTTATTTACATCCTGAGAAGCGGTAAGTTCTGACGGGGCAGAATCATTTCTTCCTGCCTGAAATGAAGGCAGCGTTAGCCAAGGTCAGCTCTCTAGGATGAGTGCACAGAGTTCTAAGACCTGCATCACCGTTCTTTTTCGTATGACGCAAGCCTGCCTTTGGCTGGACTAATGATGATGGACTGCAATTTTCTTTTGGAATATACAATTAGCTGCTGTTCTCTACAAACATAGCCTGCACACACAGGAGGAGCATTTGCAGTACAACGTGTCTTAGCTCTGCTTTCAGCCAAACAATTACCTGGAAATACAGGGCAGTCAGGGGATTCTGTCCTGCTGCAATAGGTTGCAACTTTTTTGGTTTTATTGGACTGTATACTGAGGAAAGATAGGAGAGAAGAACAAAGCACAAGAAGAGAGAGAATGGATGATATGGAATATGAGTTATATGTAAACCTGACAACAATACTATGTTGTGCCCAGTGGGACTTCCTTATGGCTCAGTAGGCTAGCAGTACACACACTAAAGATGCCTCCATCCCCTCTGTTTAGCTGCCTTTGAGTGCAACTTTTCTTTAATTTATTTACAACATTTTGATTTTTGTTTGATCCCGTATCTCACTAACAGTCAACAATGTTTTCTTTTATAGGATCAGTTTTGGGAAGTATGCTTATTTGTTTTCTTGCAAGGAAGCAGGTGAGGTGATTGACACCACTCTCATGTCTGTGCATATTTTGAGTGATATACTGCAGATCTTCCCATCTAACTCTCTAGAAAGCTAATTCACATTGGGGCTGTTGCAATAACCGCAACATAGCAACACCGTGCTCTTGGCAAGCCAACCTGCAGGACATGGCAGGCAACCGCTGCAACCACTATGTTCACATTTTTAGTTTTTTGAATTCTTTGCAATGGGAGCGACGCGTATTTACATTAAGCTACTCACTGTCACTTTTTACCCATCCAGCCAATCACAATGGAGGAGGGGCGGGACAATTACCACAAAGACCAACTATCACATGTAGCAGTGTATGCATGTACAAGTGCTGAACATTAACAACAATGGAGGAGATATTAATACACATAGACCAGCGGGTCTGTCCTCTCTCCCAATATGTACTTCAGCCTTCGCTTCATCCAGAGCATGTACTCGTACCTCGTGCCGAAATTTTCACTTCTGTATCGTAGCAACCAGACTCAACCAAAGTGTCACAGCTGAAAAAATACTGTGCCCTGTTGCCCTTCAGTGTTCTATTCAATTATTTTTTAGAAAACAACAATATACGTAAGAATAGACTAACAATAAAGCTTATTTATATAGCACTAACATCTGGATGAATTAAGTAATTTGCAAAAAAAGGGAAAAAAGGCAGTAATACCACATATCGTGCTGTTGAGCCAATTATTGTCACCACATGGGAAATTTCTTTCCCGCGACAGCCCTAATTCACTTATTAAGTGTCAAACTATTCCTCTTACCACCATGACCACAATCTTCCCCTAAGCTTAACCAAGTTGCTTTAGGTGCCTAACTTTTAATCACTACTCACAGAGGTGGCAGACCAGAAAAATGCTCACAGGAGTCATTTTATTAAAATATTTTGTCATACAGAATGAGTTTTTGAAGGTACTTATGTTCTGACACTAGATCAGAAAACACTGTACAGGTCCTTTTGGAAAGTCATGTCAAACAACTTGATTTGTCATTTTGGCTGGAGTTGTTTAATCCACATGCACAGTAGAGTAGTCCAGATGCACAAAATTAATGCTCCAACTTTTCACTTTTCACATTTAGCATTTAATTTACATAATTGCATAAAAAAAATAGGTTGCTCACTGCACCCGCAGTTAACCTACAGTATATCAACCCTGTCTCCCAAAAATGATGTTCCCATTAGGGCTATCCTTGACCAAAGAAATTCCTTTTGAAGTTGATTTAATCAACAGATCTGTAAAACTGAGTATCTCCACAGAATCACACAAATGATTCACTTTAAGTCTTGTGTTTATCAGAGATGTGCTCATCTCATTCTCGGAGATAAGTCACTCAGCATGAAAAAGCTTTAAAAATGACTAATCAACTAAAGAAATCTTTGTTGACTGAGACCAAAACGATGGGTTAGTCGACTAATCGACAGGGCTGTCAAAGGTCACGTGGTAATAATGCATTAACGCAAATTTGTATGAACGATACTAATTTCTTTGCACCTTGCAATTTTAGGTTGTAGCAGGTTCAAGTGAAGACACTGGCATCACAGAAAACCTACAGAATCCATTTGTACCATCCATGTCATTCTAGCTTGTCACGAAGGAGGCAAAATAACGTTCCAAACATGCGCTAAATTTTGGAAAGGAAAAACTGGCCTGGTCATTTTCAAAGGGGACTCTTGACCTGAAAATGGGTACCCACGAGTCTCCCCTTTGCAGACATGCCCGCTTCATGATAATCACATGCAGTTTTTGGCAAGTCATATTTTTTATGCTAAATGCAGTATATGTGAGGGTTTCTGGTGTTAATATATTTGCATAAAGCAGCATATTTGTCCACTCCCAAGTTGATAAGAATATTATATATGTGACAAAATCTCCCTTTAAGGCACATTTTCAACAGATAAAAATGTAACTAACTACTACGGACAATCGTGTGATTAATCATGATTAAATATTTTAATTGATTGACAGCCCCACTTGTTTAACTTACATTTTGCATGTGACATTAAATGTTTAAAGTAACATTAAAATAAGTCAGTGTTGACCTTTCATATCACATGGGACATGAACAGCCTTTTTAGTGAGTCTATCCATCCATCCATCCATCCATCTATCCATTCATTCCCGGCCTCGTCCCTATGCTGACTTTGATTAGAAACGTATTTGTGATACGTCAAAAACAACAAAAATCTGGGAGAAAATACATTTACCGCTAAACATAATTGAAAATGTAGTTTTGTTTACTGGCAACATAATTTTTTGGAGACGAGGCTGCCTGAACATACTCAGCACGTATGAAATGACACCTTTATGCATGCACGGCTGCACATGAGTAACGTCTGCGTATCCACTTGGTCATTTATATGTGACTGCAGTTCTTCTGTGCGAGGCATTGACAGCTGAGGAAAGACCTTCATCAGCGTAGCATTCCCCAGACAGCCAGCCCTTCAGTCAGTCGAGCGCGCTAACCCTCACTCTGCATTCATTATTAATCACACAATTACACTGGGGCGCTCTCCAAATGATGTGGGTTGAAGGGGGACAAGTCTTGATAGAATATGCAGTTGTCTGCATAATGTACAGCAGGTGAGGTATCAGGCGCTGATATGAGGCGCACATATCGCATGAGGGCTCGGCAGTTATTACTGTCAAATGTCGATGGCGGCATCAGGGGCAGCAGTGAAGACTGTCAACACAGAACGAAGCGCAGGAAGAATGTATCTGACTCGGTGCTGTGTAAATAACTCTGATTGGTTGTGGGTATTGGGAGTATGATATTCTATTAGTTTGAGACAGGCCACTTTTTTATATCTTCATTTACCCAAAGAAATTTTTTGTTGAACATTCCTCACGACAGTGGCTTGTTATCCACATTTCACCGCTCAAAGCTGCTGGTCTCTGAAGCATTATGACCTCTAATGTCAGATTTGGCCATTTACCAACACCTTTTTAACCACAGGAGCTCTCGAGTGCCACCCACAGTAATCACAGTCTCCCACTATTGACCTCTGATCAGGTCCCCGGGATCAGCTGAGGTTAAGTGGCATTAGCTGAGGGTGGCTGGAGCATTATTCATTCATTTCTCATCATCACTGACAATCTCACTATTCCCAAACCAGCTTGTCGTGCTGCTGTCCTGTCAAACCAAAGGAAAAACTCACTTACAAGAGCATTGCGTCACATTAAGTTGAATAAAATGTGTATTAATCAAAGCGCCGCTGTGAGCTGTGACCGCGCAGCGAGATAATCCCCATTCAGGAGCGATGTAAGGACTCGTCCAGAGCCGGAGACAGAGAGACGAGGTGATAGCTAATGCAGCCGGGCTTAGCTTCACCTTTGATGTTTGTACCAGAAATCCAAGGTGCTCAGAGCCCGTCTGTCCTTGAAGTGAACACAGCCGAGGAATCCCTTGAGAAGGAGAGATATTCTAATCCCAGAGCCAGCTAAAACCTGGAGAGGAAAGTTGGCTTTGTATTGATTTTATTCTCTAACTCACTGTGGGTGTCTTCTGATCATAGTTAATGAAACATTGCATGGCTCCACTACTCTGTGATGCATATTTGGCCTGAAGTCAGAGCTGCATCTGGAGATGCTCATGTGGAGAGCCGACTACATTAAAACTTAAAGCAGTGGTTCATGTTTCTGATTTTAAGCACAAATTCATGCAGTTTCAAATCAGTTGGCAATATTTGCCTCTTTAAAGTGTCAGTAAGCAGAATATTTCTGGCATCACCGGGCAAACATTTCATTATAAGCTTTCAGCATATTGTAATTCAAGTGTTCAAGAGAAAACTAGACTTGTGCACCTCCTCTTGGCTCTGTTTCAGTCACGTCATTTCAGTGAGGGAGGGTTCCTATTGGCTGTTCATTCAACACAACACAAACTCCATCAGCACTGATCAAATATCAATCAATATTCTGTTACTGTAAAGCCTATTTCTTGCCTCAGATGATTTCAGAAACATCTTGTAGTTACTGTTTAGCTGTAAAATGAGTATGTTTGCTCGGGCTAGAGGGCGGTGCTTGGTATTTCCTCAACTTATCTCAACATGGCGGTCGGGTTTACAGCTAAACAGTGCACTACAAGATGTTTCTCAAAACATTTTAGTTGAGAAATAGGCATTACAGTAACAGAGTATTAAATCAGATTTGATCAGCACTGCCTAGTTTGACGTTTCACTAAGTGATTTACTGCTCAGAAATGTCTGATTGGTTGTTTTCCTCCGGTCTATGACATCTTGCAGATGCCATTAGGAGCAGCAGGGGACATAGAGGCATGTGATTTGTTTTTCAGATTACTCAATTATTAATTATTGTCTCATGCACTGCTGTCAGGATATAGTGACAGTTTTGTAAAAATAACTAATAATATTTTTTAATCATGTTTGCTCCAATACTACGTTCTGCTGTTTTAAGTTTTCACAATGATATTGTCTTAGTAAAGGAAAAACTGTGAAGTAAATAGAAAAATGAATGATGTTAAAAATAAAATAAATATTAACTTTCTAACTTTTGCTCTTAAACGTTTTCATCAAGACTCAGTCTGAACCCCAGTTCTGTGCACAACAGGTAATAATTTGAAATGAACTGCTCTTGAACTCATTTTGGAAATTTTAGTTTTTAAAATAAATATTCCACCACAGCGAAGTGTTGCTTGAAGTATGAGGCAATTTTTAAGGAACCGTTACATCTTAATAAAACCCATAGTCTCGAAATGAAAGTTGGGGAAGCGTGCATGAGGGAGCGTTTGATTTCATCATCAGTGACACCTTCAAGGGTGCAGTCGATCCGGCAGTTTTGCTGCCAGGCTTTTGTTTCTTGTTTCAGCCATCAAAGAGCCACTGGACAGGTTGGTGTGTATGGCAGAATGATTCATCCCATGGTATGAAGCATCAAAACCAATTTGCGCTGCAGTATTGGACACTGGTCTCTTTCGTTGTGTGTGCCTGTGATGTCTATATTTCTGAGGCGGTGCTGTGTGATTGCTAAGGTCAGGCTGACATATTGGTTTGTTGAAAATATTGAGTAAGTGTTGCCTCATTATTAATAATCAGATATTGGTCAGACAAGAAGAACTGATAAGTAGACTTGTTCTTTATATGTAGCTCTTAGCCTGAAATGATTCTGCAGCAGCACTAATAGCTTGTATCTCTTGCTGTATATAATTGCATATTGGTATAATTATCCTGGGTTGTCTTGGAGAATATTAATGTCTGGAGAAATACTGAGTGAATGTTTCTGGACATCAGCCAACACCACTTGAAAATGCTTGTCTGGAAAATATGCATGTAGCAAGCTTAAGTTCCTTTACAGTGAAGGCATGTCCGGGAAATAAGGGGTCAGGAGTTCACAGATGTATTTTGGGGCTAGACCTAATTTAAGCTTTAATGTAATTAGTAATTTTGAAATCAATTCTGAAATGTAGTTGGTAGCCAGTGAAACTACAATCATGAGAGAACTTAAACATGACCAAATGGGATATAAATAAAAGCAGGGGGATAGCTGCAGAGGATAGTGATTGTCTAATTTTGTGTTACGATTGAATAAAGCAGGACTGTACAACCCTCTTGACTTGAGCATCAAGTGAGGTCTGGCTTAAATAGGACTCCCAGATTTGTAGCCACAGGTTGAACATGTACTGACAGACTGTCAATGTTGTTATGGATCAGCGGAGTGAAGTGGTAAAGGCTGAGGAAAAGGATCTCTGATTTACTGTAGTTTAGCAGCAAAAAACTGTTGGACACCCAGCAGCTATTATCGGCAAGTGTTATGGGTATATACAGCAGGATGTCATTGTGGATGGTACCCTGTACCTGGTACTCATAAACCCGCCATTTTTAAATAGCCAAGCTGCCGTCAATAGCGACTACATTTTTGTTTCATTCATTCGGCAGAGATTTTAAAATCTTGTGATCAGTTGATGAGGTGGAGACGTTCCTCAGATCCGTTGTCGATAAAAGGATCCAGCGAGAGCTGTGTTGTGTTGAAGATGTCACTGTCACTGTTTACATTGTGTCGCTATGAATCCTGCTTACATTGGTAAGATACTACCTGCAGTAGAAAGCAAAATCTAGAAATTATGGCTGTCAAATTTAATGTGATAAAAATGTGATAAAGCAAATTTGTTTTAACACCACTAATGTCTCATTTAATTTTGCATTAACACAACTTGTGACTTTAAGGAGGTATCAGGCTCAGTTTTAAAGCTAGAGTGAAGATACTGATACCATATGACACTAGAAAACCTAAGAAATCCATTTGTACTAGCCATGTCATGCTAGCATGTCATGAAGGAGGAAAAATAATGCCCCAAACTTAAGCTAAATTTAACTGAGGAAAAACTGTTATGGACATTTTCAAAGGGGGCCCTTGACCTCTGACCTCAAGATATATCAATGAAAATGGGTTCTGTGGTTACCCACGAGTCTCCCCTTTACAGACATCCCCACTTTCTGATAATCACATGGTGTTTAGGGCACGTCATAGTCTGTTGTTGCCTGTTGGGTTTAAGTTTGCCATGTTATGATTTGATATTTTTTACGCAAAATGCAGTACCTGTGAGGGTTTCTGGACAACATTTGTAATTGCTTTATGTAGTTAAGTTCCAATAATAAATATACAGTATACATACATTTGCATAAAGCAGTCATATTTGTCCACTCCCATGTTAAGTGTATTGAATACTTGGGAAATCTCCCTTTAAGGTACATTTTAAACAGATAAAAGAAATGTGCAATTAACTGTGGACAATCATGCATTTAATCACAATTAAAAATTTTAATCAACTGATAGCCCTGACTAGAAATGTACCTAGTACCAAATGTGAGATGTTTGTCGACATGTTTGTAATGCATGTAAACCAAAAGCAATGGTGGAAATAAAACGGTGCCGTGTGGTGCACCATCGGTGACTGGCAGCAGAAGATGAAGATTACCAATGTCTATTGACAAGATGCTATGGGTGAGAGTAGCACACCAGGAGTAGATTACAGTTGAGAGCCCGCTATACTATATAGTTGTTTGTATTACGTAAGAGCCCTGTATTAATAACGCACTGTCAGCAGGTTGGCTGAATCCTTATGTCCTTGTTTTTTTCCACAGATCTCCCCTGGTGGACTGAACAACAACCGAGTCAACTCTAACAGAGCTACGCCTGTCCTCATTCTACTTGTGGTCTGACGGCGCTCACCGACATCAAAGGTACACCCTCCTCTCTCTCTACACCTCCGGCCTCCTTTAATCACTTAGTTCAGCTCATCATTGCAGTAATTACATTTCCTGACAGTTTTTTTTTGATTTGCAAATCCAAGACTTCACTTTCTCTGTCATCTCTCCTCGAGGGAGCTTCCTCTTTACTTCACTTCACTTTGTCGCCGAGGTGCCTTGTATGATTTCAATACATTCAGGAGCTTTCTTTCCTCCAGGAAATGTGCTCTGATTTCAATAATTCTCACAGTTTAATCGGCTCAGGTAGAGGTAAAGCGGCCTTAGTTCCCTTCACAGTTTTTAGTAGTGTGTTTTAGAGCTGAACAGGAGAGGACGTTTGTTCTGGCCCACTTTCTAAAGACAGACTCAACTGTGTAATTGCATGTTTGAAGTCCTTCACCTGTTGAAGATACAACCTGACACCCATAATTCAATTTGAATGGACTCTTTTTTTTTTGCATGCCTTTGCTTTAAGAAGAGAATACATTACAGTATATATAGAAATAGTGACTGTTAATGTCTATCCAAGCTTTGCTAACATATGAAGTGAAGCTAATTCTCCCTGATGAAGAAGTGATGAAGAAGTACAGAATGTCTATCTATCTATCTATCTATCTATCTATCTATCTATCTATCTATCTATCTATCTATCTATCCATCTATCTATCTATCTATCTATCTATCTGGTATTTAATGTATGTAACTGTGTGTATGTGTGTATCTGTCAATGTTTTCTGGCCTGAAATTCTCCACAGAGTGAGGTGGTTCAAAGAAAAGGGATGAAATAAAATAGAGATGCTAAACAACAGCTATATTTCTTTTGTAGCTGTGGAAGTGATCAGCTATTGATGCCTCATTCCTCTTGCTAAGCTTTGGTCATCCTGGAATCACTCAGCAATATACCCCTCTGGGAATTAATGCTAACTTTAATGTTCCTCAACAATGGCTGGAATCCTAAATTGGAGGGAGGTTCATTCCTTGTGACAGTGCACTTCTTTTATGTGTTATATGTTGCATCTTTTTAAAATATTAGTCACTAGCAGGTCATGTCAGTGTCAGTCCAGGCTGGGATGATACCACTATCTCCCGATTCAATACTATCACAATACCTGGGTGCCAATTTGATATGTCTTGCAATTTTTAAGTAATGCAATTTGATATTACTATTTATTGCCATATTTGTTAACATTTTGAACAGAAGACCATGGGAAGAAGTTGTATCATACACTTCTTGAGATTTGTACATTGGAAAATATCTAAATTGATACAGTAAAATTGTTTGATTTTCAGCATGTATTTAGCCAGAGATGTCCTGAAGACAACTATATCAGTCACCGTCAGGCATTGTCTATTACACATTTATTATACATTGATTTATTACAGAATAAAGGCATTTAGTGCTATTTGTGTAAGGTTCCTGGTAAAAAGACGGACGTAGTCGCGTGTTTATACGACCGCTAACTTTGCCAAGTCCATCTCTGGCTCTCCTGTCAGCTCCATTCTCTTTATACATCCATAGTCAGCTCCATCTGAGCCGTTCGAATGCATTTAACATAAATATCAGTATATGGGTGCAGCTGATCTGACCATGGAGAAGCAAGTGACGGCTGGCTTCACTGCATGTTACAGCAATACAAAAACATTACCTGTCCTTGACAGAGATAGCATGCAGCTTTAGCCATCATGTCTTTCTCTGCACACTCATACAGTCCAGTGCTACATATAATATTAGATATTTATTGAAAATGACAGTCATCTTCCAGTAACTATTTATTAGATGGTAGCCTGCCACACATGATTTTAGTGATTTTTAGCTAGTACTCTCTGGTAAAGCTACCACAAATTGTGAAATGTGTTTTATGGCATTCAAACTGACTTTAATGTTCAGGAGTAGCGCTTTTAAAGAGTCACAAAACTTCCACCGTCCTGTTGGGGAGCAGAAAATCCCAACACACAGATTGTCATTATGATGAATCACTTAAGGCTCAGTCACTCCCCATAAGAGCTTTGACTTATTCTCTTAAAGCTGCAGTAGGCAAGATTGGGGCAAATATGATTAATAAAAGCTATTTTTCTAAAACGGTTGCTACGTCCTGACAGTAGTACATGAAACAGGTAACCTGCAAAACAAACATGTGCATCTGTGTCCTCCGGCGCGGGAAAACAACCAGTCAGTCACTTGTCAACTGACACCAAAAGCGCTGATCAGATATGATCAATATTATGTTAATGCCTGTTTCTCACTTCAGATGTTTTCAAAATCATCTTATAGTTCTTGGTTTATCTGTAAAAAGAGAAAGTTTGTGAGCTGGCAGCCATGTTGAGAAAATCCAAAGCACTGCTCACATGTCCGGACCACAGGTAATAGCAATGCTTATCTCTCAAATGACCTGTGATTGGTCAGTCATCCGTCACAGGCTAGATTTTTTAAAGCCTGAAAACAGAGGCACGAGGAGATGCATAAGTCTAGCTTTCTTTCTGAACACTTGTATTACAATATGCTGAGAGGTTATCATGGAATTGTTGCCCAATGATGCCAAAAAATTGTTGCCTACTTCAGCTTTAAGAGCCTGAAATTACTTACACTGAAATGGCAGTTCAAGGCAGAGCAATACCCCCTAATATCGCCAATTTACCCTCTGACTGTGTGAATGTATTATCATCAACAACCAACAAGGCGGCTAGATTGAAGACCGCCTCCGCCACCGCTTCCACACACATGCAGTAGGAAGAGGAGCAGGTGTTTTTAAGTACTCAACTGTGCCACAGAGAGCCGCATCTTCAAATGGGCATATGATGGGTTTAGACAAGGAATTAATTTGAGCTCCAATTACAGTCTCTGGAAAGGGGCAAATTGGCGGTGAGGGGGGAAAGAAGGACCCCACCACCCACCTAGTCCCTAATCAGGTGAATGTTTCTAACTCAATATTGGGTGCTGATGGTCACGCTCAATTATCCTCATCCTTTACCTCCCAGTCTGTTCCCCCAACCCCCTAATAACCACATACTTAAACCCCTCAAGACACCTCCTGCCTAGCTGTAGACCTCCTTTGTCTCTGCTTTGATTCCTCCTATAAAATAAAAGTCAAAGCAATAGTTTTCATTTTGGGAAACATGCTAATTGGCGCTCTTGCTGATAGTTAGATGAGAATGTCGATACTGCTGTGATATGTGTCCTCTAAATGTGAAGCTGCCGTCAACATTGGGGTAATGTATGGAGCTTAACAATTAATTGAAATTTTATTTGCAGTAGTTGCAGTATGGCCTACTGCAATTTTCAAATAACAGGAGGTGCATTATTTTTTAAAGGCAAAATATGTGTCAAAATACCATTTTATTTTAAATACTGTGGTGCTGCAGAGATGTCCTTGGCCATTTTCTACATTCTTCAGAAAACGTCTTTGTTTGGTACAGATCCCTGCAAAAATCACACCATAACCATTTTAAAGTTTTTCAATGAAAATGAGAATAATGATGTAAAAATGATCATTCCCTCTATTATAGTAAATCACATCGCAATTGTAATATCATTCAAAATAATCACAAATAGATGTTTTTTTTTTTTTTTTTTAATCATTCAGCCCTATTAGCATAGCTTAGTATACAGACTGGGAACAGCTAACTTGGCTCTATTCAAAGGTGACAAAATCCACATAGCTCTAGACATGTTATATCTTGTTTGACTGATCTGTAGTAATTGCATCCAGCCAAGAAATAGTCTGGTATATTGCCCCTTGTAAAGCCATAATCGACTGCTGGCCATAGCTGCATATTTAGCCTACAGACATGAGTGATATCAATGTAAGGCTTGGGAAATTATCTTATTCTCCAAAATGTTGAACTATTTGCTTTAAGATCTAATCACTGTCATGAACAGCATGGCTTTCTTCACAGAATATCACCTCATTGGACTTGTCTTAAACTCACAAGCGACCCATAGGCTGCAGAGCGTGAGGGGGCTAACACGCGAGCGAGCAAACTCAAAAGCGAACATGAAAAGTTGTCCAGACTTACTATGAGTGCACTGCGAGGAGAGGATGAGATTTGCCATTGCCAGTGTGCTGACTTGATTATATTTATTATTGATCACTTGCCTCCAGAACAATGGAAAATATTGTTCAAACCCCCCCAATTTTTTTTTTTTTATTTTAAAAAATTTATTTTTTTTTTTTTATTTTCCCCCAACAGGCAGCAATAGCTTTCAGTGTGCTGACTTGACTATGACTTGCCCAGAACTGCATAAACTAAAGTGGACATGTCTGTAAAGTGGAGACTTGTGGGTACCCATAGAGTCCCATTTTCATTCACATATATAGAGATCAGAGGTCAAGGGATCCCTTTTCAAAATGGCCATGCCAGTTTTTCGTCACCAAAATTTAGTTCGGAGTTTGGAGCATTATTTAGTCTCATTCACAACAAACTAGAATGACATGGTTGATACCAATGGATTTCTTAGGTTTTCTAGTTTCATTTGAGCCCACTACAACCTGAAAATCACAAGATGCATTAACGCCTTAAAGAAATTACTCACATTAAAACAAATTTTCAAATTTAAACATGTTATAGCCTTACCTTGCAGTCTTAATATTCATTCAGAACTACTGAAGATTCTTCAGCTCATCATCCTCAGCTAGAAGATTACTATTTTTGACTTGTATACCTGGGGACAAAACTTCACACAAACAGAACCACGGAGCATTTTTTCAAACAAGCAACATGCCCACTGATGCATGGAGCAGGTTAGGACGATTTTATTGGGAAAAACGAGTTTGCCCATTTCACATCGTGTGGGGGGGGGCGGAAGAAGAAGAAGAAGATAACTTTATTACACACACAGTGGGGAAATTCAATTACAGTCTGTTTAACTATATGGTACATGCACACAAACACACACACAATGCAGTAATGGAGAGGTGTCAGAGTGAGGGGACTGCTCCTGACAAGCGCCCCGAGCAGTTGGGGGTTTGGTGCCTTGCTCAGGGGCACCTCGGCAGTCCCCAAGAAGTAAACTGGCACCTCTCCAGCTACCAGTTCACACTCAGTTCTTGGTCCATGTCGGGACTTGAACCGGTGACCCTCCGGTTCCCAAGCCAACTCCCTACAGACTGAGCTACTGCCGCCCCCATCAACCTTCAGCTTAATACTCATCATAACTACTAAATTCTTCACTCATCATCCCAGCAAATACTATTTTTACTTTATACTTATATTTTATATAGGCACAATTAAAGGCTCAATCCTCACATTATTTTACCTATGAATATAGGTAGTGGAGCTGGGGCACAAAACCACACAAACAGAACCACCAGCATTTTTTCAAACAAGACAGAAATGACAGACATGGAGCAGGTTAGGACATTTTATTGGGAAAAACGAGTTTCCCATTACACTCTCTATTAGGGAGAGGTGACACCAGGTCCTCAGTGAAATGACAGACTCTCTTTACAGAGGTAGGGTGGCCTTATGGTTAAAGCTGCACTTGGCACCTTCCCACATTGGTGGTTTCAAAGAAACAAAGACTCATACCAACCGGCCCAGTTCGGTATGCTTTTCACCAGAGGGGCACCACAAGAGAGGCAAAAGATCAAATGTTGGTCATCCCAGTCTGCTCTGGTCAGAGTGCATTCATTGTGTTCAAGGCACAAAAGTTTCCATATACACAGAACAAGAATTTCATCTTGGCAATGGAGGAATCACTGAGATTTCAGTTCAGGACTATTCTCCCTTGCAGCCCTATTTTTGTGATTCAGTTGTGGTGTCCAACCACACCTCTAGCTGCCCGGCTCATTTCAAGCTGTTGTTGAGAATAACATCACTTAAATGCATGGCAGTCTACTGCAGAGAGGAGTATGATGGCAGAGGTCCTTGTCATTGGAAGATTTGTTTCAGGGGAGTCCAATGGGCCTGGTGAATAAGGTGCCACGGATTTATTGCTGGATTTTCCAACAAGCCTCTGAAGTGAGCGAACGCTGCATCTCATCTGCCGATCCACGCTGAAAATTGTGGCCGTGCGTGTGTGTATGTGTGTGTGTGGATATATTTATTACTGGGCTATTTTTAGAGCTGAGGGTTTGTGCTGAAGTGCATAAAAGCCCTGCAACAGTGCGAGTGAAGCTGCCAGTGAGGCGTAGCATCAGCTCTACACATGGAATATGAGCCTGTTTTTCCTTTTAATTAAAGACGTCTACGCATTAAGAGTAGTCAAATCTCTTCCCTTTGTGGAATTAATTAAATCGTTTCCTTTTCTTGTTTAAATCGCATCTCTCTGATTAGTGATCACCCCCTTCACTTATAAACTTCCCTGAAGTGGCATCCACCAATGACTTTCCTGTCCTTGGAATTCAGATATGTTTCCATCAAATAAAGTAGAGAGTAAGTAGGGCGGGTGTAATTGAGGATGGGGCTAAATGTGCAGACCTTGGCTGTGTTTTTATCCCCTCTGACGCAGGCCATTAGCAAACATCTGTTAAACCAAAAACAGGGCTGTCACGGTGGCAGAGGGGAATTCTTCAGATGCCCCTCCCTGCGCTATTTTCAGTAGGCCCAGAAGTTGGTGTTTAATGATAACCTGCGGGGGCGTAGCTGACATGCCGGCCATATTATTCCCTTTACGACTCAGGAAGCAATGGTTACGTTGCCCCCCAACCGTCTGGGGGCGTGAGTCATTAGACTCTGTCATCAAGTATGCCCAATCAGCATGGTACCCTATTGCTGTTGGTTATCTCAAGTAGTGGATAGCTTTGAAAATAGACAAGGATGCTATTTTTGCAAGTAGTCATTACTCACTTTCCATTCTGAAGTTTCCAGCTGATGACTGGAAACTCAGTCAGACATATTTTAGATAGTGTTTCAAAATGGCACATTCGAATGAAAAAACTGGCTAAGTAATGAGAGATCATGTTCCCATACTGAGGTAATTTAACCAAAGGAACCTTTTCTTTCATTCACATGGAGTTTAACTTTGAAAACACGGGCTCCTCACTCAGCGTGCATGGCTGTGTGAGGAAGACTGAAGGACGAGTCGTGTCAGTCGAGACTCCGCTCCGGATAAATAAATGATCAGCGCGCAACAAACATCAAAGAGGGATTGTGTGCTTCAAAGGGAATAAGGGCCTCACACTCACTGGGTCCTGTAGTGAAGAATGAATCCTACGTTTCCACACACACACACGCACACACACACACACACACACACACTGTTTCTGTAATCCGACCTGTTTAAGATTCTAATGGTTGCATCTTCATTGATCATCCCCTGCTGAGCCTAACCGCCCCTCCTCAATCTTTGTCGGTTTCAGTGGCAAGATCATCTGGAAAATACCCAAAATACTTTGATATAGTGTATCTCCTGACTCATTTGTCATTCCTAGGTTTTTGTAAAGTACCTTCTATATTTAAGGAGGACCTATTGTGCTTATTTTCAGGTTGTATTTTGGGTTTCAACTAGAACATTATCATTATCTGTCTTTGCTGTGGACATTGGGTTTTGTAGCTTGTATGTATATAATAACTTCAATTAACACAAAATAATGACAAATATTGTTCAGAAGCCCTCACATGTCCTGCTTTTAGCATAAAAAATATGCTCAAATCATTTCATGGCGAACTTATGACTCATGACTTTGTGACTCGTGGGTAGAGCCCATTTTCATTCACATATCTTGAGGTCAGAGGTCAAAGCATCCCTTTGAAAATGGCCATGGCAGTTTTTCCTCGCCAAAATTTAGCATTATTAAGCCTAAGCCCCAGAACATTATGTCACTTCAGCGTACAAAAGACTTGTGCTGTAGCTGTGAAAAATGTTGCTTGTAAAGTAAAATGTTGTGTAAAATAAACATGCCTGGAGCCCTGTGACAGCCCTGTTTTTCCTCCCTATAATTTAGCATAGGTTTGGAACATTAATTTTGCCTCCTTCCCGATAAGCCGGTATGTCATGGTTTGTACCAATCGATTTGTTAAGTTTAGTTCATCTAGTTTTATACGATGCCAGTATCTCCACTCTAGCTTTAAAATTCAGCCTACTACAACCTCCGAAAGATTGATCATTAGTGGCATTAAAACGAATCTGAATCATGTGACACACTAAAGAAAAGGAAAAAAGCACAAAAACATATATACAGCAAAGGATCCTCCTTAGTGGTGAATAATCTAAAACAAATATTCAATTCATGACATTATTACTACCCAACTGACCAACCCAATATCGCACCAAGGTGTGTAATAGACCTACCTGTCCACCAGTGGAGTAGAGTAGGAGGAGTTTCAGTGTCATGTTTTGCTTCGCCAAGGTGTGAGTATTGTATGTGTGTATGAAGGTGCAGTACCAGCAGGGGGAAACAAAACCACTCACTTAGGTTAGGCAACAAAACCACTTAGTTTGGTTTAGGAAAATCGTCACATTTGGGCTTAAAATACAATGCGTACAGGAATGATGTCTCCTGGTTGAAAGTCCTGTGTTTGTTGGACCCATCTACCACTTTTAATTCTACATCACTAGCTCTGAGAGTAGCATATTATGCGGATGCATTTACAGTGCAGTCAGAGCAGACTACATGGTGTACAAATGACATGCGGAAAGCAAGAATGTCACTCTTATTGCACACATTTGCTTTGCTCATTATCGTGTTATTCATACGCCCTTTCATGCGACCGGGTTGCAGCTGACACTCAGTGAACTTTAGGATTTGGGGTCCATGGCCCAGGTGTACTGTAGCTGCCCTGATAATCCAGCCTTGATATAGACATGCACTTTGAGTATTTAAGATTCATGAAAACAGTAAAAAGAAAAAAAAAGCATCGTCTTGACGAATATCTAAAGAAATAGATCTAACTATGGATGTTTATTTTGAAATGTACATAGATTCTACTGTGTTAATTTCCAAATACCTGTTTCATTAGACTTGGGTTTACCTGTCAAGTCAAATACAACCCAGTCAGAGGAAGCATGTGTTGCTTTTCATTTCTGTTTTAACCTCTGGCCTTTTCTCTCTTGTCTTCCCTTTGTCTTTCTTTCCCCCTCTCTCCCAGCTCTCCGTTCTTCTTGCTGTCTCATCCTTCTGCTTCTGTTAGAGAGGGGGATGTCTGTTTTTTAACACCTCTTTGCCTGCTTATCTACTAGGTCTGTATTGCTGTGGCTTGGTATTTCCAACCTCATTTGTTATTGTGCCGTCAACCCCCTAGATATCGCGCCACCATCAGTTATGGATATCAGAGGCTGTGTGACAGTAATGCGCATTGTGGCTTGCAACTTATCTAGAAATCATGATGCTTATGATAGGCAGTGTGTGTGTGTGTGTGTGGTAGCAGGCCTCGGTGTCTGTATGGGTGGCTGTGGCAAGCTTGCATGCGTTTGGATTTGTGCCTGCAACAGTGCTTGTGTGTCAGATTGTGTTATGGCATCTGTGCATGACTATATCCAATGACAATGCCATTCCTCCACGCTGGCTGTGATTGTTCATTTGTAGGGGTGACATTACTCCTTTCCACCTTTTTGGATGTCCAAAAACAAGAATCTTTGTTTTTGTGAGTGTGCTATTTCATTCCCTTTGTTCTACTTGAAATTGGTGGATCACTTTTTCCATTTTGCTGCACTGATGTTACAGCAAAACTGTATTGAATTGTATGTATGGTGCCAGGGTTGTCTTAATTACAAGAAAGACTCAAACTTCTGGAAGCAAAAAAAATAATTGGCACCCAGCAGAGCATCCTCATTAACATCTTTGCTATGCTGAGCTTGGTGCATCACAGGCTTCCCCGTGTAGTCACCATTTGTGGGGAGAATTTGAGCTTGTTCCTTCAGGGTATTGGCCCAATAAAGCACAATCTAACTTAAACAGATTTGACTATAACAGATAGACTCTGGATTATGACCCTACCTCCCCAGTCATCCAGTCAACCATCCTAATTGTTCCATTTTGATGTGTCATGTTGGGCTTTTGTTCATTTATTCAGCTTGGGTTGTACGCCGAATCATCAGTGTCCCATGATGGCCAATAAGTGAGTCTTGTATTTGGCACTGAACTTGCGTCAGCTTGTTGATGCCACTCGCCCAGCCTGTTGGGTCAGGGTGTCTTTAATGACCTGGTGCCCCCTCCTCCCCCCTCTCTTCCCTCCCTTCCCGCCATGGAAGATCTGTACAACCGCGACTCATCACAGGACATGGAGGACTATGACGTTCGTTCAGCCGCCAGCATCCTGGCTTCAGTGAAAGAACAGGAGGCACGTTTCGAGCAGCTGACCCGAGCCCTTGAGGAGGAGCGTCGCAACGTCACCCTGCAGCTAGAGCGCGCCAACCTGCCTCCCAACCCCCCTACCAGCCAACCGCTGGCATGGCAGCAGGTGGTGATGCAGGTAAATGATGCCAGCGTGCTGGCCAACCCCCACCCCCCTCGCCCCCTTCCGTCATTTTTAACCACCAAATTGCGCTACCACGTGTCTGCCTCTCTGCGTCACTCTCCTGCCCCTCCCTCCCATCTAAGCAAGCTCATTCCACCGTCATGTTTGCTCACGGTCAGCGCTTTTCATCACTGGGGACACATCAATCTCTCTGTTCCATTTCTATGTGATTTGTTACACTTATTCCCTTTGTCTGAACCCACTGCCCACTGGATGTTGTGCAATAATCTGCTCTGTGGTGACTCATCTTTAAAAGCAAGCTGATGAGATTCAACCTCCCATTCTGTCTTCCTTTGCGTCCTCCTTCTATGCCACTGCTTGCCATTCAATCCCATCTCCTCTCGCCCACTGGTCTTTGATATTGTCTGGTGCTGCTGCTGATTGGATGTGGCCTTTCGCCCAGCTCTGGCCAGCGTCTGGGGGACATTAGAGTCCTGGCCAGGGCTCCTGACAACACTGGCTGACTCTGCAGGAACAGGAAATGTAAGATGTAGAAATGAAACAGTTGTAATCCTCTAAAAGTGTCAGCAGTCACAACAGCCCATTGATTTACGGAGGAAATAAAGAAACCCTCTCAGACTGTACACATGTTTTACTGACCTGAATTTGAAAGCACAGTTTGGTGATGCAGCACCTGTAGTACCTGGATACATCGCCTTTAATCACAGGCAATCACAGGCAATCTCATGTATTATTGATATAGCTTGACTTGCAGAGCTGCTTTGCCTACATTTACCTGTGGTTGAATTTGCCTGCAGTCACATTTTGTTAACAGTCATGTCAGTGCCTATTTGTAAAGGGCTTGCTGCCAATTTGGCATCATGACAGGATAATGAAGAAGAAGCTGAGAAAGTATAGCAGGGCAAAGTAAACTCATCATCCCCTCACCTGCCGTAGGGGTAATCTACCGTTTTTATACACAAATCCAGGGAAATACTAGAAGAAAACAAATTGTCACTGCTGCGGTGTCATTTCCCTACAATGACGCCCCAAGGAAGAGCATTGGGTTATAAGTAAATTTGACATAGTGGCCAAATGGTGGAAATACAACTTCTGTGTCCAAAATGTGATGCCATTGGGCTCAAAAAGACTTTTTCTCATAGACTTGCATCGGGAAAGAGACATCTGTAACTCAGCGGATAATTTCAACTTTCCAGTACGAACACTTAAACAGCCCTTATTTAAATCATTAGGTCCTAAAAGTGAAATGCACTAATAGCCAAATCCAGAGTTATTTCCCTTCCTCCGTTCATGTGAATAAGCCCGAGCGGCTGGGAGGAGTGGTTAAAAGAAACGCTGGTGTACCTGCTCTATGGGCCCATTGATCCGGGTAATTTTATACTCTGAGCGAGCAACTTTCATGAGGACGGCCTGTCTTTTACATCCATGCCTACAATATGCATGTGTTTCAATGCGAGCTGTCCTAAGAAGTATTTCTGCGTTACTTTTGACAATGACGTCTGGGAGTTTGGGAAGAACCTATGCAGTTCTCAGCTGCTCCAACAGTAGAGGCAAACATCAACTTCTCAACTTAGCTGTGTAAAGATAACTGGATACTGGCTTCCCTTCATTTCTATGAGAGTTGCTCAGTGGCGCATGAAACCATCCATAATAACTCAACTGCCGAGTGAAAAAGTACCCAGATCTTGCGGCAATCTTCCACATCCGTTGGTCCCATAGAGCAGGCGCAGTAATGTTTCATTTAGCCCCGCCTCCCAGCCCTTGGACTGGGTCTGATCCACATGAAAGGAGGAAGGGATTTAACAACTTTTAGGACAAAATGATTTAAACAAGGGCTACTGAAGTGTTCGTACTGTCAAGTTGACTTACTTTAAAAAAACTTATCTGCCAATATACAGACATTTCTTTCCCAATATAAGTATATAGGAAAACGTCCTTTTGGGCCCAATGGTATCATGTACCTCCATGCACTTCCTGGGTCTCGGCTAAGTCACTGTCTGGGGGCCACAGAATAAATTAACAACTAACTGTGATTATTTACTATTGTCAAATGTAACATTAGTTGCTCTAACTAGGGCAACCTAATGACCACAGAGTAAGCATCACTCAGTCAGCCTCAGAAACAGAACACGTAACGTTAACCTACAATGGTGTCTGGTTACTCGTAGTGACGGCAGCTGTCGAAGACAAGAGCAGAACATCCTCGTAAAAGTCTGCAGTTTTGCTTTAATCAAATGTATATACGTACCCATCAGTGTTAATATCTATGCCAACCACATCGCATGGCAAGCAACTCCAGACAAATTTGACTGAAAGTTAACATGGTTAGTGGGCACTGAGTCATATAACTTGCCACCATAGTAATGGCGGCGGCACTGGATTATAGAACACACAAAGCAATCGCTAGATTTGTCTATATGTTTGTTTGTGTGTGTGTGTGTGTGTGTGTGTGTGTGTGTGTGTGTGTAAGAGAGAAAGAGAGAGAGAGATAACCTCCCCTCCTCATAAACTGGTCAATGATTTAGTGGACAGTACTTAACATGACAGGCAGTGAATTAACCTTCTCTCTCATGCTGTCACTCACAGATCAGACTCAGATAACTCCCACCCTGGCTGATTGCACACTAGAGAGTCAATTGGGCATAACAGGGTACCGCTCACGTAACCATGCCTCAATTTACATCACTTTGAAATGTCATTCCGTCACCAATCATTAGACTGTCGGCTTTATCGTAAAAAACAATAAATGCCAAAGCAAATTGGATGTTGGGGTGGCTTGGGGTTTGTTCAGGGTCTGCTCTGGGGCAAACCACTTGGCTGCATGTGTGTTCAGTCTTGAGCCAGAAGGTGCCATGTCTGCACTGTGAGATCCACTCCACTCACATATGAAAAGGTTGTATGAGTGATGAGGAATGCATCTGGTTGTTCTTTCTCTCTGTTTCTTTTCTTAGCTTCTGCCACACACTTACACACTCCCCAGGCTGATGATGGATTAAAATGGATCATGGATCAGTAACTCAGGTCTCAGATTTACAATCCTAGGGCCAGACACAATGAAGCCTGCCATTATTTAAAGTTGGGGTCAGAAAAGGAAAAGTGCACCAAGTCTGAATTATGAAATCAGATTCACATAGATTCCTTATGAGAGTGATAAGTCACAAATCTAAATAGCTAAATAGCTCATTTCAGGACAGATTGGGTCCAAACATCAGCTGGCAGCCAACGCTTTCATCTGCCGTCATCAATTAGATCAGTATTGTCAGGGTTTTAACACCAGTGACCTAGAGAGAGCACACCCAGTGGGGAGCAAAGAAACATAAGAAAACTATCTTGAGTTCACAGAGATTGGTGCGGATTACTTCACACACATCAACACAGCACTGGTCTCTTCAAACAGTGCTCTGAAACTCTCAACACTATACTTGCTTTTTTCATCAAGGCCCTACCCTCAGTTTGTTGAGTTTAACAGTGCCAGCTCCTCCGGTACAGCCTGGATGTGGAGTGAGGCATGGCCCTGGACTGCAGCCCAATGTCTCCAATAAATCATACAGCAATGGTTTGACAATTTTATACGGAAATATAGCAGTCATTTCACCCTCCGATTTAAAGTCAAGGAGATTTGTAGCCTTTTGAGATGTTGAGCTTGGTGACAAATCTTCTGGTTAATGTTCATGTGAACACAAAAATGTAGCATAATAGGGAATAGTTTTTAGCCAGTCTAGCAGCGTGGCCCTTGGGATGGCAATGTTTGTTGGCCCATCACTTTGGTCCCAACTGAGATATCAAATGCAATGAAATCATATATTGGATTGACTGTCATGAAGGTTGGTACTCATATTCATGTTGCCCAGGAGGCTACTGACTTTGTTGAACCCTGATTTGTCTCTAACACGCCATGAGGGTTACATTTTTTTTTTTTTTTGTGTGAAATATCTCAGCAAATATTAGATGGATTGCCATTAGATTTCATAAGGATTTCAGTGATCCTCTGACTAAAATCGGACAGGATAAACTGCAACGACTTTATTCTTAGCCGATCAAAATTTGGATTTGTCTAATACTTGTTGATTACAAAATACCTAGAAATGACATTCACATCAGCCTAATACGATGGCGTATTAGGGCCATAGTAGGTAAAAAATAATAGTTACAGAGCCGTAGAAGGGGGCCGATATCCAGGGAAAAATAACGCTGAATTTCTGTGATCAAAGTGGCACATATATGAGAATCGACTCGCAAATTTGCAATATTATAAAGTCATACATGTCCAAGGAAAAAGTCTGATACTCCCTGAGATTAAAGTAGCAAATTTAGGAGACAAAACTTTGAAATTTGCAAGATTATAAAGTTATACATTTACAAGACAAAAATACAAAAAAATATTTTTTTCTTGGAATATTATCCCACTCCATAATTAGTTTTTTTTTTCTTTTTACCTGCAGTGGCCCTAATATGCTGTCATACCCTCAGTTATACACTGTGTTTAGTGATAAGGAAATGTTAGTATGCTAACACACCAAATGGTAGTGTTGTCATTGTGCTTAGTAAGCACAGCCTCATAAAACCACTACAGTAGCATGGCTGTGGACTTGCTGAACCACAAAGAAAACTTCATACAAAGTTGAAGCTTTGAAAAAGACGAAGTCCATGTTGTTTTCTTTGGCTGAAGATGCTGCTCACTGTTTTCTGTCATTTGTTTGCTCCTTGTTTTCTGTTATTTGTCCTACAGAGAGTGGGGACAAAATAATAGTCCCAAGCACAAACAAATCACCCTCTGATATGAACACAAGTCACCTTAGCTGGAGTGCACACTGCTGAATAGGATTGAATAATATTGTCGCTGGACGTGTTTCAGATATCATTTTATGATATTTGATTTGGCCCTGTGTGATGTTAACACAGGCCATAAAAAGGTAAATCACCACAAGACTCTTTGACCATTGTGTTGGAACAATGAGTGTGGGAGTAGGGGTTCCTGTAAACAACACTGCCCTACTTTCCGAGACCTTACTAATTGAATTCTGATCCCCATTCACTTCAGTATTACACTTTAAGATTTGCAACCAAAGACGAGAATTAGAGTGGTCACGCTGCGCATGAGAAACATCAGAACAATGCTGTCGGACACTCCATTAGCTTTCTTGATGAAATTATCAGTAGAGATTCAGTGACACGGACCGAGGCGCCTTTCAGTCCGCATCCATCGACAGCCCCGACATGTGACCCCCTCACATGCTAAATCAGAGCCTTTCTTCATTTGATATTGCGTTTGCCTGCGCTAATTGATTTTTGCCTGAAGGGGCGTTATCGCTGAGGCTCTGAAAGGTCAAGTGGCGCATGGTGACAGTTCTGCGTGGAGAAAGGCAGACAGCATTCAGACAACCATGTCTGTTTGGAGCTAAGGGAGAAGGTGACCTCATTTCATATACACCAGACGTCTAATTTATCTACCCGCGGCCGCTGCCCGCCACGTGCACAGATCCCATCTCACGGCGCATACTATCACCCGGCTGCACTGAAAAGTAAACTCAGGATCATTTCTCGCACTATGGGTATCATTAAATGCTGGTGTTTGGTATTCAGATGCTACATTCAGTGGGCTTCTAGCGTTGCAAAGACATATCATCCCCTTGTGCAAATGTTGTGGGAAGTTTTCAGAGGCTTGCGAGCTTTAGAGAGAGGGAACAGAGCAGCCTTTGATCTGTGCTGCTGTCTGCGGTGAAGATGTACAGGCCCTGGCCCTGCCGTGGCACAACGGCACTCAACCAACAATCGCTGTAGCCGCCCTCCACCCACTTTCAGCCCCCCTGCCCTGTCTAGGCACTATGGAAACAAAGGGCTAAGGGTGCTATAGCGACAGAAGATCTATCCTTGCGCTGGCAGGGCCCTGGAGCCCCTGTACCCTCGTAAATCACCTGCCTAACAATGAGCCTTAGTTTACCCCCTCCCCTCCTCTATCTTCCCCTGTCTTCTTCCCTTGCTGTGCCATCAGGAGCCTTCTCTCCACCCATAAACACCCTAATTACCTTGGTGTGAAAGTGACTCCTTTGTTTATTTTTGTATACCACACTGTTCCCGTGTCCTCCTACACCACTTTCCTCTAATATTGTAGTTTCAGTCTGCAGAAAAGTCACATTTAAATCCTATTTATGTGGCTGCTTGTTTTCCTTGTTTTCACATGGAACATCTAATAGTGCTTTGTTGCAGTTTAAAGGTTTTACTTGTTCCTCTTGATATTAGTAATGTAAATGAATACAAAAAAATTCAAATGTATTAGAGGGTTTGTGACTGGTTGTCTGTATCGTATGATACTGATTCCCAGTTCTGTACTGTCCCTTATTTCCTTAACTGATCTCTTAGCTCAGCTTGCCCATGCATGATGTCCACATGGCTGTTGAACTGTGCTTAAATGTTTCATCTTTATTTGTAGTGGCTTTATCTCATTCAGCAACACCATACTTGTCAAACTTCCCAATATTCCCGGGAGACTCCAGTTTTTCAGTACCCTCTCCCTGCTTCCTGCCGGGGTTACAATTCTCACGTGTTTCTCCAGATTTATTTACAAATTTTCACACCTTTTCTACCTTTTCATTATCACAACCTGTTTCTGGCTCTGTACAGTGTGTATAAGCCAAATCATTTTTACCTGGACGACAATACAGCTACACCAACTATTGTTTACTGGCAGAAGACAGCTGCTTGCGACACATCATGGTTTGAGCTACACTAACTGCACATTACAATACGATGCACCCTAAGTCTGGCTTTTTTGAGGTCTCAAGGTTGGCAAGTATAAGTAACACATCAGTTTCATCCTTGTCCTGCCTGGTGGCGTGTGTGAATTGATTTTTTTCATTATATGTGTAATGTGACACAGTGTCCCAAAATGTCGCACCGCTTCATGTCAGTCATAACTCACAAGTCCAATCTCACAAACACAAACATATATTCTTCATATTTCTTCAGTACCAAAAGTAATCCTGATTTTGAAGCCGGACACCGTTACATCCGTACTGATGACATATGACATTTGTTTAGCTGCTTGTATTTCTGCTCACATTTTTAGATTAACCTTTTTTTCAGCTGTGACCTCTGAACATGCAGCAATATTTTCTCGTGGGCTCTCATCATGGGTTGCATGTCTATAATTTATGAGCGGTTCAGTCAAATATTTTTTTTTTTTCTTGAGGGAGGCACTGTGTCAAGAACCACAATGTCGGTGATATTGCTAACACATTTCTAAACCATCATTTAATAATGGCAAATTGATAGTTAATTAAACTCAGTTAATCTTTATTTTACTGTTAACATATATTATATATATATATATTTTAATATTTCCCTATTAGCTTGTGTAATATGCAAGTATTATTTTTTTAATTTTTAATATTGTATCATAGCTGATAAGAAACAATAACAATTACATTCTGGTTATATTTGCAAACTATTTATTATCAGTTTATTGTTGCACACTTTGTAACATATATACTATATTAAGTAATTGTTAATAATTACTAAATTTCTTGTGAATATAAGAAATAGTTTGTTAAACATCTGTAAACATTACATAGAGAGATGGGCCAGAAATCTTGTTAACCATTGACAAAGTGTTAACTCGCTATCTAAATAATATTTATGGTTGCTCTGTGTATTCAACCGTAACACAAATCATGTCAGGTGCTCTTGGAAAACAAGAAAAAAAAATCAGGATCAACAGGAAGGCAATCCAGGCGCTCCAAAATACTAAAACTAGTGGTAATGTGGAAAGAAATATATTAAAAAGTCTTTATTGTAGCAGCTAAATCATTTAAAAAGCCAACATGTTTCTATCACAGATAACGTGATGTGGTCTCACCTGTATTTTATCAACAACAATGTTTATAGATGCTTTACATTGTATTTATTAACCATTTAATAAGGTATTGTAATTATCAGTTGCAACTTTATAATAGTCATCCAAGTAATGTTTATAGATGATTTACATACCAGTTATATTAACCATTAACAAAGTGTTACAAATATCTATCTATGTATTGTTAATATATAGTTTACAAACAATTTCTTTAAAGTTAACAATAATATCTAATATATCTATTAATAAATACTGATACATATAATATATAAAATGTTGTAAGACATCACAGTGAAAATATGATAATGAATGTAAACATGGAGTGAAACTGGCTTATACACATACTGGCTAAAAACAAGAAAAGATATTAAATCACAAATTAAGGCCAATAACCATGAAAATAGTGTAAAATGACAAATTGTATACCAATATAAACTGTACTACTCTCACATACAGTATAATTTGAGGAAAGAGAGTAATGTGAGGCAAATAAATACATTAAGGACAAAAATAATGAGTAAACAATAATAATAACAATAATGGAGTATTTTTTTTAGTTCTCTGACTGTTTCATCTCAGTAATTTTCAGAGGCCTGAAGAGGTAAATTAGCATTTTATAAGAAACAAAAATATTATTTAGCTTAGTTATTTTTTTTTATTTTATTTTCTACTTGTCTCACAGCCCCTTGTGAGGACCCAGAACCTCAGGTTGGGAAGCAGTACTGGACTGCTGTGTGATGGGGCTGAGGGGTTTGGTGGTTCAATTTTTGTTTCCTCCCAGTGCGTCAAGGTCTAAAGGACTCAAAAGGCAATGCAATCCATTACAAATCTAATAAATGTATTAAATATTTATAGGGCTTCTTCCAACCTCAGTTAAACTTAAGCAGAGCCTGCCATTTGTGGTCTGTAATAGGCTATCTTTTATTCACTCCACTTCAACATTAGGAGTCCAGTTTGAGGCGATGGCCCATGAATCACACTGCTAACTGCTCAAGGTAGGGAGTGAGTCTCAGCTTGGTACAGGGGCCGACATGGAAGGACAGGAATTTTTACTCAAGGTTGGGGTTGGGGCATATACCCCATATTCAGGCGAACGGAGAGAAGGAGGTTTGGAGGGGAGGCAGCAGAAAAGCCTTTTGTACTGTGGGCTATTTATATTCCTCTGGGGCGGCTCAAACCTTCATCCTTCAAATCAACCCCAACGCTGGTGGACTTAATGCCTGTCCTGGTGCACCTCCCTGCCATTTGATCACAATCCATTAAACCATTATGCTCACTAAAAGCACTGAGAGGGGCATCTGAACACTGCTCCCATTTCCTTTACCAGACACCCTTTCTGTGTGCACTTCCATAAGTGAACAGAGACTCCATATCTGCCTCAGTTGGAAAGTTTCTAGGATATTTCTACTTGAAGATGACCACGGTGGGCTTGGTAGTTAAGTCCAGAAAATAAATTGTAGCCCATGTGTTTGAAATAAAGCTCCTCAGTGCCACCTGAGGAATGTGACCTCACCCTTCCCAGTGTCCGGCAGGATAACCAAACAAGGCTGGTCGCTGACCCCTTTCAACTGACTAAAACTAAATAGAAAACAGACCTTGTGGTTTGGCCAGAGGTGTTCTTCAAAGCCTTGATTTAATTATCCTCACAAGTTTAACGTACTGGTGCGACAATTTTACTACATGACTTACAAGCATATAAATGCTCATCAGATGAGGAAGCGAAGCTGCACTGAGCCTTGTTTTGGGAGGTGTGCAGGAGTAAATTCGTACTTTATTGGACAGGATGTTCCTCGAGACTAGAAATGCCTTAATGGGGAAAGAGCTAAACATCTTTTCAATTTCACCCCAGTGTGTTCTTTAATGAAGGTTACTATGACATGAATATTGCATAAACTGCAAAACTGTGTTTCTCACATTTATGTCATTCAGCAAATACATACAAACATGTAAATTGGCCTTGGGATCTAATGTTAATTAGAAAATAGTGTTTGGATGATAGACACACAGATCAAACTCTACATTAAAAAACAGCTGAAGCAGACAAATCAAGTAGCCTGAAAATTTCCCTCCAAGACTTGCAAACTATATAGTAGATGAATCAACTCAGAAGGAGCAGCCGCAACTCTCAGCTGGGTACTTTACCTGGATTAGCCTAAACTCTACATTCGTAATTTAATGCTAACAAAAGGAAACCTCTTGGCATTTGCTAGTTCTGGTAAATCTTCACTATTTCACCCATTAATGCCCCTGCTTGAGTATTTCTTTCAGTTAGTTCTCTCCATTTCGTTCTCTTTTTCTAACTCATTGAAGGCCCTTTCAGACACAATGCAACAACTGCACACTGTACCCCGTTATTTCCAATGGCTTGCGCTACACCACGCCAGCTTTTGGCTACCACAACCAACCAACTCTGGGCACTGCACGCTACGATGAACGCTGAACCCAGCGGCGAAAGCAGTTCAAACATGAGCTCAAACGGCACTGTGTCGTAGCATAGACTGCTGTTTTACCCTGGGTAAAGACATTTGGTGTAGTTCTATTGTCATCCGGGTGGAAACAGTTGGGATTATACACGCTGTACAGAGCCAGAAACATGCAAAGATGAAGAAAAGGAAAAAAGTGTGAAAATTTTGCATAAATCAGGGGAAATATGGAAGCACTGTTACCTCGGTAAGAAACCGGAAGAAGGCAATGAAAAATGTTGAGTCTCCTGGGAAAATTGGAATGGCTGGCATGTGTCCTTCCACCTGTGTACACTGGAGGGATTATTAGCATATGAATTTTTTGCAGCAGAGGTGTATGTAAAGCAACAGTAGGTGGTATATCATCAGATTATACTGTTGTAATTCAGTCATAACCACAGATCCACCCATTGACTTTGCACTCTGGCTAACTCTATGAGCTCTGCCATTGCCTCAGGCTGCTGACGCACACTTCACTGCTGGACAGACTGTAAAGAGACTGAACATCACACAGTGTAGAATATGCAAACCTTTGCTGTTTTTTTTGTCACAGAGTTGCACACACGATTTGTCAAATAAATCATGTAATTTGTCACAAGCCAGGCTGCCAGGCTCTCTCCATACTATGGCACAGTTGAAAAGGGTGATATGGTGTGTGAAGTGGTTCTGGTTGTGTAGAGGGTGATGGGAATAGCGCAGGAATGTTTGGAAGGGCGGGCACTGCTCTCAACAGTCCTCCTTCTACAAGTGCCACATTTAAGCTGATCATTCTGTGCTGGATAATGGCATATACAGTATACCAAACCAGCCCATTCGCACAAAAAGACACAAGGCATTGAGTGCAATACATTTGTACACCAAATAATCTGTACTCTGCAAGTGACTATTTTCCTTACTAATGTTATGTTGTTTCTGTACATATACTGTAGCACTTAGTTTACATACTTGTTTTAAGCCCAACCATGACAGTTTTCCTATCTAAGTGGTTTTGATGCCTAAAGCTTACTGTGGCTGACCACTGCAGCCCTCCAAGCAACATGATACAGCTAAAAGTATTCCCAAAAACTGATGAAGTGGCTGACAAACATGCCAAGAAACTGGTTCGTGAGCCAACATGTGAATTGTGAGGCATATGAAAAATAAAATTTTACCTATTAAAGGAGATTATGCTTTGACAGTTATCTGATCTGTCAACAAGAAATCGCAAAATGAAGAATCTCTCATGAATTGGCATAAATCTGGTGTAAAGGTGGGAATCAGGCTGTGAAACTTACTGATTAAATATGATTGTTTTTAAACATATACCTCTGAACAACTCAAAGGTATAAAAGTTGCTGATTGTCAGCCTCAGACTGATTCAGATTCTACTGTTTGTGCCTCATTCAGTGTCCCAATTAAGCATGACAGGATGGAAAAAAGCTAAGAAAATCCTAATCCAGTTATAGTTGTATTAAAAATCTTGCTGTGCAATTACAGTATTGCGACATAAAAAACAGAAAATAGAACCTTTTGATCTAAAGTGATGCCATTTAAACAGAGCTTTATTTCCCTAAATGAAGGGAAAATTGCCTTTTTGCAAGACAAAAGCCCCCAATAGATTGGACTGTAATCCTCTGCATCGCTGAGTAGCCATTTTTCAAGGGGAAAATAAAACATGATAGTAAGAGTCATTAGATAAGGGCTTTTTTTTGCAAGCTGTGCTATTGTTAGAATAAACAAAAGTCTGTACCATAGCAGATCATCTTGGTCCTGTAGATTCTCACACATACATTATTGTTTCGTCAGGGCCCTTAAATTATGGTGATTGTCTTAAATAACTTAAAGCCCCAGTGTCAGTATATTCTTTAAAATCACTTTTTTTTGCTGACCTGCTTTGTGCATAATGGTTGTTGAACTTCCCCGCTTTATTAAAGTTTGAAAGTTAAGTGGGTTTCCTAAGAAATGTGTTCTTGGCAGAGTGGAAAGCGTTTGAAGTACTATTCAAAATGAGTTGCCATTAAAGTCTCTTTTGAAACTGAAGATTATTAAAACATTTTTTGTAATGATATATTTTCAAACCACTCGCCGCTCCTGCCTTCTGTCTACCTCTTTTGTATTTGCTTTTGCTTCATGTCTCTCTGTTTTTCTTTGCATAAAAAAACATATATAAATAAAATAAAAATAAAACACACACACACACACACAAAAAAAACCAGATTTTAACAGATGCAGCTTCATTGGAGGTGTCTGGCTGTCAAAGCGCACCTTGTTGCTGAACATTAACCTTTCTACCATCTGTTTTGCGCCGTATTTCCTGACAGAGTAAAGCTGACTTCAGGAGCTTTGATTACAACTCTTGGATTATTCATACACCTTGTACATTTATGTTACAAGGCCCAGGCGTGGGCTGGCTACACTCAAGAGAACAGCAGCAGGTATTCCTGGAAACACCTGTGATGTTGAACACATTCCAGGAATTATGAAAGAAAATACTGAATATACTTTTTTTGGTATATTTAGTTTACCTCAGCCTGTCCTGTCTATTTTTACTGTAGTTTCAGTGGGTGGTACTATGTGTCTGTGTGTGACAAGAGCGTTATTTAACCATGTTGTGTGCTATAACATGGTTCTGGATCAGTGGGTTGGTCCCCAACTTTGATCCAGACTGAAATATCTCGACAACTATTTGATGGATTGCCATGAAGGCTTGCACAGACATTCATGGTACCCAGAAGATTAATCCCAATAATGAATGACTGATTTTTTTTCTTTTGTGCCACAACAGGCGGTTCTCACACACCATAGGTAGGTATACCTAGGCTGCATAGGGAGGAGGTCGGGGTGGATATGTGAGTTGAAAAAACACAAGAGTTTTGGCCACTAGAATGGTGTTCGTACCCCATGTGAATCCAGAAGTCAGTGTTGATTTATTGGCCATGTTACTTCCATACTTAAGTTATGCCACTTCCAGAGTTATTTTAACCCAAACCACAGGCTATTCCTCAACCTAACTAAATAGTTGTGTTGCCTAAGCTTTCTCATTTTTCAAATTTTCTCATATTTTTTTTTTAAATAAAAATTTTCTATTAAAATTTTAATCTATCCAAATTTTTTTTTTAACTTAACTTATATTTTATTGCTAAACCAAATCTAAGTCCATCTTTTCCTAAACCAACAGTTCAAACCAACTAAGTAAATCTTCCCCTAAACCTAACTAAATAGTTTTCTAATCCTAAACCTACCCAAGTCAATCTTTTACTGACTGTTACTGTGACAGTTTTGTTGCCTAAACCTAACCAAGTTGATCTTTTCCTAAACCTAACTAAGTTGTTTTCTAACCCTAAACCTTACCAAGGTTGTCCTGTGAAGACGGAGGTTTATTTTGAAAAGATGTACACTTGTAACTAGCAGAAATTGACACATTCAGCAACACATGATTTTTTTCATTCGCAAGAAAAATGAGGAAGAACTTTTCAAAAGATATACGAATTGTTTTATGAGGATATGTTCGCCACGGTGAGATTGACATTTGTGTTTTTGAGTGAAATGTCTTCGCAACTATTAACTGGCTTGCCATGAAATTTCCTGTCCCCCCTCAGGATGAACCGTGATAACCTTGGCGATCCTTTAACTTCGGCATCATGAGATCGTGTCATTTTTTTTTTTTTTTTGGTAACAAATCAACGAATGACTGTGCTAAAATGCTAAAACCAAGAAGGTAAACATTGGGACCATTATACCTGCTAAACATTAGCATATTAGCATTGTTAGCATGTGATGCTTTTTTAGCCAAATGCTAATGCTAAGTACAGCCTCGCTACCTGTGTAGCAGTAGACTTATTGCTCTTTTAAGTCTAGATGGCACAGGAATTTGGCAAATGTTTCTTAAAACAATAATCACAACATAAAACTATAAATTGGACAAGCGGCAGCAAACACATATACGGAGGAAATAAAGAGTAATGCTTCGTCTCTAATCTGCTCCCTCGAGTTTTCCAAAGCACTTAATGGATTTTTAAACAGGGTTATGGAATTCACTCACTGCGTAAATGGCTTAAATGGAATGTGATATTGCAAATCACATAAGAGAAAGAAATGCACTGCCATTTAAGTTATAAGACCTTTTCTTAAAACCACGTTTTGGAGGTAATGTTGGTTGGATGAATTTTTAATATTATTGTTGAAAGTAAATAGTAAATGTAATGGTGCATGGTGGGCCAGGTCTTTCATTAAGAACAAATGGAGCAGTAACGTTCGGGGGGATGAAATAGCAGGCTTGTGGAATGCAAAACCTCAGCCATTTCCCCTCCATTTGGGATTGGGATTACTTTCTCTCTTTTCTTTTTATTAAGTCCAGTCATTCTTTTTCCTCTCCTTCTGTAAGACATCTCTCAAAGTTGTCCCTAGTCAAGCTTCCGTCTACATTAGTAGATTAACATTCCTTGTCAGTTTTGGTCACAGTCAATGTGAATTCTTTCACGTACGTCGCACCCCTCCCTTATATCAAGTGCAGTGAGAGGAACGGGACAAAGAGGTGGAGAAAATGTGTGGAGTATTGGGTGCCTTTGCTTCAATAGGACCAACTTTTGTTTAGTGTTTGAGCCCCTGCAACCCCCCCCCCCCCCCCTCCTCTTCTTTTTCCTCGTCTCTCTCCGTCCATGCCAACAAGGGGGAGGGGTCGACGGATTGACAGACAGACGCAGCTGGAGTGCATAGAGGGAGCTGGTCCCACCCCGCTAAGATGCCAGACATAGACCCAATGAGAGAGAGAGAGAGAGGGAGCTGCTACACTTCCAGCTCCTGCTGCCTGTCTGGGAACCCTCCTCTCTATTAACACACCTCCTCTTTCCCCCCTCTCTCTCAGCCCCTGAGCTTTTTGTCCTCTCCGGCTAACTTTTTTGTTGAGTGAGTGTGTTGTGCGTGCAAATGCATACAGTTGGGTTCAGCTCCATTCCTTTTCTTGGATTGCTGCTTCAGTTAGGGGGAGGGGGGAATCCACAGGGGCAATGACCGCCTTTACCCTCCATCTCTCTCCATACCATACATACAGTACGCACAGCATCTCTCTGCAAAGGAGAAAGCTGGGTCCCTGTTTTCAGCTGTGTCAAACCAGTCTGAGATAGCCAGAATTACACTGGATGTAGGGTGATTTTACTTTCAAAATAAAAGCATTACTGTTTCCACAAAAAGAGCTTGTTTCTGCTCACATTTGTCAATCACTCTGCTTTCATGCCCCATAAAAAAAAAAAAAAATGCAAGCTTAATATAACGTGATAATAATGTCTAAACGCATATTCATTTAAACTCTACTAATCTTCTTAACACATTAACGCAACCTCTTCAAAATCTGATGGGCCTTTATTAGGTCCGGATGCTATTTGATCTTTCAGAGGTTGTAGAGAGCTCAGAGTGAAGGTTCTGGCATCACATGAAACTAGAGAACCTAAGTAATCCATTGGTGTCAACCATATCATACTAGCTTGTTGCGAAGGAGGCCAAACAATGCTTCAAACTTGTACTAAACTTTGGCCATTTTCCAGTTTTAAGATGTGTGAATGAAAATGGGTTCTATGGATACCCATGAGTCTCCCCTTACAGACGCCCACTTTATGACAACCACATGCAAGTTATAGTCAAGGCAGATCTGAGCATACTGTGTGTTTTTATCCTAAACATAGTACCTGTGAGGGTTTCTGGACAATATTTGTCATTGTTTTCTGTTGTTAATTGATTTCTCTAAAATAAATATATGTATAAATATAAATATACTGTATATGTATTTGCATAAAGCAAGCATATTTGTCCACTCCCATGTTGATAAGAGTATCAGATACTTGACAAATCTCCCTTTACGGTTCAATTTGAACTGATAAAATATGCATGATTAATCACAATTAAATAATAAATTAAATATTGTAATCAATTGACAGCTCTAATATATACAGCATATATAGTATATCTATATAAATTACTCATTACTCTTGAAATAGTAGCCTAATATATTAAAGGTATCACATGTAAAACTCCAATATGGCCAACAGCATTGTTTTTGATGAGCAGCCAGGCTTATACTGTCAGTAATGAAAAAGTTAAGAATGTCTTGGATTTTATTATCGTTATTATTATTATTATTATCCATCCATCCATCCATTGTCAACCGCTTATCCCGTTAGGGGTCGCGGGGGGGGCTGGAGCCAATCCCAGCTGGCATTGGGCGAAGGCGGGGTTCACCCTGGACAGGTTGCCAGTCCATCGCAGGGCACATAGAGACAGACAACATATAGACAGACAACCATTCACGCTCACATCCACACCTACGGGCAATTTAGAGTGTCTTTGGATGGTGGGAGGAAGCCGGAGAACCCGGAGAAAACCCACGCTTACATGGGGAGAACATGCAAACTCCACACAGAAGAGTCCCAAGCCGGAATCGAACCTGCGACCCTCTTGCTGTGAGGCAACAGCGCTAACCACTGCACCACCGTGCAGCCCCATTATTATTATTATTATTATTATTATTATTATTATTATTATTATTATTATCATCATTATTAATTTGAGAGATAGCTTTAACTATAGAACATGCACCATTCCCAAGAGACACAAATTGCAGCATCAGTTTTGTAAGAAATCACATCTTTTAACTATGACTATGTCTGTGCTTTAACCTAAAACAGTCCCTGAATACAGTGAATGAACACTGAATACAAATACTATTTGATTAGTAAGTAGGCTGGCATTTAAGTTTTACGAGAGTAGCTTGAATAATACAGTACAACTTTAACTGCAATTGTTTTGCAGTTGCTAGCAGTTATGCAACACATAAAGTTGACTTTTGCAAGCACGCATAATAGTCGTGCTTTTATTATGAAAGGCCCGCCGCCTCACTTCCTGTATTCCCGTCGCTAAATGTGTCCGGCTCGACACAGGCTGAGTAGAGGATGGCTGCCTGCGTCTGAGCTGCTGCCTCTGCGCTCACAGAGGGAAAACTCAACGCAAATAGACAAGGAAAGCGCCAGGACACGAGAGGAGGAGAGGAGGGAAAGGAGAAGTTTTCCCAGACCAGGAAATAGTTGTCACACGTTTATTTCCCCGGGAGGTTTTTATTTTTTCGGGAACGAAGGGGGGGATTTTGGACCATGCCTGCTGAAGTGAAACAGGTTAGTGTTGCTGTTGCTGTCCGCCGGTCTCCTCTCCCTCCTCTCATCGTATCTTCAGCCTCTTCTCGTCTTCCTCCTCCTCCTAATTGAATCCGTAGTGTTACATACCTATCATTTCTACCTTCAACATCACTCCTTATGTCTTTTATTTATCTTTTCCCCCTCCCAGTTCAATACGTGAGCAACTAATCTCAGATTGATCGATGTCCTTCAGAAGGATAGTGCGTGTGAGCGTGTAATGCGTGTGCACATATGGATGTGCAGTGTATGTCTGTGTATTATGCTTGCATGAGGACTGCTGCGTGACATCAGATACAGCAAGGAAGAGTAAGTACTTCCACCACTTAGTGACCATTTCATGCTGTAAATAGTCATGACCATGAGATATGTTTGGTCCTGTGTGTGTGTGTGTGTGTGTGTGTGTTGTAGGGGTTGTCTTGCAGTAAAGCAGCTCTGTGACTTATGAGTTCCCTGACACATTCATAGGCTCAGACATGTCAGTAGCACCTATAGAATGACTGGTGTGATCATGGGACAAGCAGTGAAGTATTGAAAGTTTGTCCCTGATCATCGCCTGCAACACTGTGAATGAGCCCAGGCCGGGATTTATGGTCTCTGGGCTGCGGTGCCAAACGTGTGAGAGACATGGCATTAAAACTCTTTTGTCTTCCACTTGCACAGATACCATTGGAATGTGCTTTTGTTAGCTCCTGCGAGTGTGTTTCTGTGTCTGTGTGGGTGTGTGCGTACCAGGGCATGATGTGCATACATTATTGGAAGTGTTTCCTGCGTTTGAAGCGCATCCACAGGCAGCCTACACCATCACAATGCTCTTTTCCCCGCCGAGTTTTGGCAGCGCTCGGATGCACAACTAAAAGGAAGACAGGCATCCAAAAAGAAAGAAAGTGGAGGAAAAAAATCAGATTGAATAAGGTCAACTTCCCATCAGCAACGCTCTCCTCCTCTGGGCTGAGAGGGGCGGAGTTACAGAACCCCTGTTTGGCAGACAAAAACATTCTGTCAGCTCTCCACATTGCTCTGATAATAGTACGTTAACAGTTGCTCCCGTGGATGAGTGCCACCAGATAACTGGAGGAGCCTCCACCTGTTTTTTTCCTTCCTCACACACTCAGTTCTTTTCATCTCTTGGTTTTGATAAGTCTGAAGGCAGTACACTGAGAGGATCAAAAGCAGGGCAACCGTTGCTTGTTGGACTCTTTGCTTGGATTATGTGAATGGGTTGAAATGCGTATCAACAACCTGAGAGTATGTCCTCTCCAGATGCATCCCAGATTTGGCAGGGGAGGCGCAGGTCACGTGTCCGTGACCCCCTTAAGACTGAGATAGTTGGCATGCTTAAGCGCAGGCCGGCATTGTGTTTTTTGACCTTTTCAACTCCGCTGGACATTCCTTAGCTAGGGAGCACCTGCTTGCGCAGTGCTGTATGGGAAAGGGGGCTCCACGTGTGTCCAAGTCACACTCAAGCCCTGTATGGATCAATTTCAGTGCCTATGTTGTTGTTTTGGTTGTCTTTCTTTAGCTGTTGGGACAATTGAAGAATAGTAGTATATAATTTAGTTTGGAACAGGCTTCAGTTAGCACTTGAATCTCTTCTACTGCATACTGTACTCTGTGTCAGTGGCTTATTTGGCACACATTATGTCACGGACCCCCATTTGATAAGATTTTGCTTGAGGGTCCTCCATCTGAAAAGATTTTGGTTGTTAGACATGATAACGACCAGAATTCAATAGTTGTCAACTAGTGTTGAGGATGTACCTGCGGAGGAAATGAAACCATATCAATCACTCTTATGACTCTCATTCGCATTGCACTATAGTGAATCAAGTAGTGAAAATAAATAACAGTCTCACTGCAGTTTGTGAAAATGTCATGATATTTAATCTATTTGGTTTGTGTTCCTTTTCATACGAATGCCCAGCAACATGTGTCAATTTCCGCTCCTGTCTTTTAAAAATAAAACTACTTAGGTTTAGGAATAGATCCACTTGGTTAGGCTTAGGCAACAAACTACTTAGTTTTTAGGTTTAGGAAAAATTATGGTTTGGGTTCAAATAAATAATACGTGCTGTACCCTAAGTACGGAGGTTACGTGACAAGTAAAGCAACTTTGACTTGTGGTTTCACGGGACACGAACACCGGTCTTTTGGTTGACCCTGGTTGAGAAGCACTTCTCTAAATGTCCTTCAGGGTGCCGATATCTTAAAATCAGCTTTTTATACCCAGAAGAAAGTAGGTAGCAAGGGGAGATGAGAGTGATGCTGATTTGTCTTCAGCTCATCTTAATGTTGAGGAGCTAAATGAGTTTTTGCCCACTGCAGGTTACTGCGTAGCCCTCAATTGGTGGGGGAGCCTGCACCAGACCACGTCTGCCTTAAATATAAAGTGTCCTTTATTTTACAACTTTACACCAGCAGGTTAGCCCGTATCCTCAGAATTTGCTGCATCTTCTCCTCATGAAAAATGGAAGAACAGATTTGTCGTGAAGGAGAAAGGAAAACATTATGAATAATCTAGTAGTCGTCATCTCGCTGAGGTCTATCAAAAAAATTACTTTACTTTTCCTCTGCAAGCTAGAAGGACGCGTCTGAATAGCAAAATAATTCATCAGAGAAGCAGGAAGACTAAAGGAGGTCTAGTCTTCAGACTGTGGGTTACTGCCAGATTGTTGACAGCTCGAGAGTCTTTCAGCCGCAGCAACTGAGCGATGCCTCCCCTCTCTGTCTCCGATGCTATTTGATTCCTCACCAAAATTAAAAATCTGTCAAACTTCTCTCCATCTTCTTTTTTCCGCGGGGGTTGTTTTTGTAAGACGGCTCGACCATCATTTCACATTCTTTTTCCGTTCCTTTCCTAGGGCTCCCCTTTTGTGACTGCAGAAGATGCTGTGCAGATCAATATTTGAAGACATGTAGAGCATGAGGAGTGACATTGTTTGGGGAGTGGAGGTCGTATAAGAATAATGCCAATGGCTGGAAGCATAGCTGACGGTCAATAGCTGTGGAGACCGCATCAGTGCAAGGGGGCATTCATTGGGGGGTTGGGCGCAGGATGGGGAAAGGGGGGGTTATGAGTGCTGTTGTGCTTTGGAGGCGAGAGGCTCTTGGAAGAGGGGTGTTCATATGTTGGTAGGTGACTGGTGATACCAGATGGCCTTCCCATCACACAGCCTGGCCATACTCCCCATGTTTCCCATACCGTTCCCATGGCTGCCCTTATCGCATGACCCATGACACAACATGGTTCGACATGCTACAGTATCTGCCCCCCCCACCCACCCGAGAGTCGCCTGCCTGCCTGCCATCCTACCCACCTACCACTTTCTCTGGGTGCCTGTTTTTGGTTTGAAGTAACCTGAACTGTATTTACATGTGAACAGCTGAGACCATATATGTACCTCCACATGATAACTACTCCTCCGCCGTCCACGGCACCCTCATCAGCAGCACCATACATGTATGATCCCCCTAGTTCAGCATACAAGCTAATCATATCTGATTAACTGGCTCGAAGCACCAAACAGATGCATGATGTTATCGCAATTTGTCATTCTCAACATCAAGTTCTCACTACCTCAGCGTGCTTATATTTTTTTTATGTATTGTATCTGTTCGCTATTATCTCCTATCCTGGTATGTTAAAGAAAAATGCATTTGATATTTTGTAGACTAAGCAATTAACCAATTTAGCGTCGCAAACTAATGATTATTTTCATTATCTTCTAATCTGCCGATTATTCTTTTGATTCGACACAGTACCTTTAAAAAATATTGATTTTCGCCGGGGAAAAACTGACACAAAATTGGGGGCATAACATTTTTATTAAAAGATGAATTGCATTCACATATCTTGAGGTCAGAGGTCAAGCGACTCCTTTGAAAATGGTCCTGACAGTTTTTCCTCACCAAAATGTAGCGATTCATTAGGTTTTTTAGTTTCAAATGATACCAGTATCTTCACTCTAGCATTAAAACTGAGCCTTCTACAGCCTTAAAAATCACAAATTGCATTAATGCGTTAAAGAAATTAGTATCATAATATCGCGTTGACTTTTACAGCCCTAATGTCAATACTTTGATAGTTTTGACAACACTGTAGAGGATGAAGAAAACTAGCAACTATTGACATCTGAGAAGTGTGAACCGGTGGATGTGTGACATTTTTGCATTAAAAATGGCAACTAACTAATTAATTAATTAGCCATTTCAGCCCTAAACCGGTGTGCACCTGTTCTGTATATTATACATTGTGATAGCCATATACAGTACTATGCCTTTAGAAACTTTACTGCATTTACTCTAGCTGTTTTTTGAAAGGCAGTTTGGTTTACTTCATGTGAAATCTCCTGATTCAACACTGTAGCAAACAGCCACTGTGTGGAGAGATATGTGAAATATTTGACCCCAGCAACTATTACTCTAGACTATACATAGTACACCCACTGCATGGTGTTGCTGTGTATCATATGAACACAGGTTTTAGGTGCTCTGTGGTTGTGTTCTGTGGCGCTTTAGGGGTCTATGCCACTCAACCTTTGGCACTACAGCTCCCCATCCCCTCCGACTCTTCCTTGGCTTCCCCTCTGTCTGTCCTAACCCATTTGGCTGGTTGACAGTGTGACCGATGCAGGCCCATGCGCTCGCTCACTCACTGTCTGACCACTGTCGAGGACCATAATGCTCTCTCAGCTTTCATCATCGCGCTGATGGAATTAAAATAAAAGGTGAGTGGCAGTAGATTGGAAGGCTGGAGGGGGACGGACGAGGATGCTTTCATACTGCTGTGTTTGGAAATGGCAGTGGGGAGAAGAAGCGGAACAATAATGAGATGGCAGCTTATTATCTTGCTAGAGCTGTTTGTTTTTGTTTTTTTTACCTACTCAGCTCTACAGTGTGCCTGTTATCAAAATGTATACAGGGTGGTGCATACAGTATAAATCATGTCTGCATGCATATATTCATGCACATCCTTGAGAACATAACATTGTGTTTATATTCTGTATAATAACGTCTAATCACTTGTTAATGACTACTTGGCTGATTGAGAGTTCTTTGTGCTTTTCCTTCTGCCAAATACATCCTCCAGAGGTGAGGTGTAGACACCCACTTTTTCTGCAACACACACACACACACACACACGCACACACACTAGGCTACAAAGGAACATCAGTTGGATCCCTGGCTTATTTACTCAGTGTTTGTCTGCAGGCTACAGACAGGGTAGCCCTGTTTATAAGGGAGCGGGATTCATGGTTTCACTGGCTGTGTCCAATAAACACCTCTTCTGTCTGTGCCGCTGGAAGCCAGCAACAAGATCCATGTTTTCGATCGGGCAGATAAGAAAGCCACTTGCCTCACAGAAAGCAGGAGAGGCTCAGTCACACACAAGCTGACCAGAGAGCTTTAAATAAAGTCATGCTCGCAGCCACATCGGGGCTGCAATTTTTGCACTGATAATATTTACATGATATTCTCATAATATCCTAATAATGGTGCGATTACATAATAGCATAACAGTTTGGTTATTACACAACATGATGCTCTAATTTAAGATATCGAAACACCACTCTACTGTTGGAATGAAACCACGATCAGTCGGGTCTCTCAAAATTCAAAAGCTGTAGTGGTGAAAACTGAGTTACAGAGCACATTAAAATCAGTTTTATAAAGGAGTGGGCCGAAGGTTACCAAAGAAGAAAAGGACTTCTTCTTAACGGCCCAATGTGCTGTCATGTTGACCCATGCATGTGGTTGTGTTTGCTTCAGGGTGTGAAATTAGCAACTGCCAACCGCGGGCAAATTGTTGGCAGTGAAGGATAAAATCAGACCAGCCATTACTTTGGCAGATACAGAAAAACTTAAGGGGTGGGAATAGTGAATTGGTTCTTGTTGAGAACCGGTTCCTCGTTGTCCGATTCCTTGGCATCGCATGCCTCCGTGACTTGATTCCTGATGCTGTCAGACTGCTACGCATGCATAAAGACTCCTGCGCATGCTGCAGCATTCAATCTGTTTGGGACTGGAGTCGTGGCAGAGAGAGAAAAATGCTGTGAGTGCGCACGATTTTTTCTCTTTTAAAGAGCATTGTGAACAACAAATCCAAGTTGAAATCAACAGGCGGAGAGTTACAGTAGTAACGTTGCCTGTTAGAAGTTGGTGGGCAGCACAGTCCTGCTTGACTAAATAACAGAGCTACTGACATTAACAGAGGTTCCACTGAGTTACATTATGGTGTGTTCAAGCAGCATCTGTTCCATAAAAATGAGTATCGGGCGAAGGTTAAGTCCAATTTTATCATGAAACTTGAATAAATTGAATTTTTTGAAGGAGCTGTTTTCACAGCAGTATAAAATAGATATTAGAGAGTGAATTGTGACCTGTTTAACTTCCTAACACTGGCTCTAAGCAGCTTTTAGGGCATAATTAAAACTACCAATGCCAAGATTTATTTTATTCAAAGCAAATATTTAAATAACTATATAATATTTTCTAATCACTTGAATTGTTTCTATGCAGATAACTACTATAGATGACAGTAACTAAGAACAGTATAGTAGGCTACAGTGTACAGTATCCCCCCAACCTCAAAAAATGAAGCTCCCCGCGAGCTACGGTGTAATTCCAACACTGTAATTTACAATACATGTAATGTTTTTTTGTGTAAAATATATCAAACATTGACTGACATCAGATCTCAAATGTTTTTCCTTCATTTAGCGCATAGATTTCGTAAGTGGCAGATGAAATATCTGAGTGGCAAAGTATTTGCCTGCCCCAGTGGCAGGCAGTGAAAGCTAAAGTTAATGTCAGATCCTGGTTTGCATGCATGCATGTGTATGTGCACATTTTTGAACATGAACCCATGTTTGTGTGTATTGTTTGTATGTGTCATTACTGGCTTTCCTGCAGGGACTGTGGTTAAAGCTGCAGATGTAACAGCACCATGGACAAATAAGGACCCTGGTGTGATTGATAACACCATTCTAATTTCCCCAGCATCTGTAGCATAGATAAACAGCTGGGAAAGTGATGTATAGAGGTGCTGTAGCTGAATTTGACTCAAATTGACGACCAGACTGGATCGTATCTGTCGTAGTACTGTATTGATAGCAAAGATTTAATTTCCCCTAAGGTAAGAAACAATCGTTCAAGTGCATTAGATGGACTGCAGGAACATAAACAGAACTCAAAATAGCCCATATGATTAATGAATTAATTGATGATATGTGCCCTCTATCTTGAATGGAACAGTAAGAGTCTATGAGGAGCATACGGGGGAGGCTCTTTTCTCTTATTCTTTCCTCCCTCTCTTCCTGCCCTCCCTGCTGGGAACACTGGTGGTGCCACCCAGACCTTCAGTCAGAGAGAGGGGTCTGGTTCTGGGGCCTTTTCAAAAGATCTGGGGCTTCTTCAACAGTCATGTATAGTTCACATAGGCTCCACCCCCTCCATCCTGCAGCTGGGGACCTCTTAGAGGGGCCCTGAGGGGGAAGGTCAAAGTCCTCATAGAGCTTCCCTCAACCAGAAATACAGGAACAAACGCCTCCCTACCACTTCTGCCTTTCTCTTTCTAACCCTCTCCGATACCATCCAGATTGTACTGGGCGGCGCATGCAGCGCAGCCGTGGGGGCTGGGGGGAGCGGGAGATGGCCCAGGCTCCTCTTGCGTGTTTAGTCTGGAACTTTCTTTTGAGGGATTAGCCCACTTCCTGCCTCTGGGTCGGGCCACTAGAAGCAGTCGGGATGCCGGGGAGAGCATCGATCCTCCATCATCGCACCATCTGTCTCATGCTGCCTTTTGGGATTAATGATTCGCTCTGACAGCTCTTTAGTAGGGCTCTATCAGTGCCGGCTGACCGTTCAGATTATGCTGACATGTGGCGGTGCGGGGACTAGAGCTTGCATGAGGCATCTCCACTTCATTTAGTGTAACTGCTGTAAGGAGTCATCGCAGTCGTTGGGTTTTTGAAAACTCAACATGACAGATATTTTTTGACGGAAGCTGGCAGCTACAGATATGTTTCACTGACTCTTATCAAACATTTCATTTGTGCAGCACACTAATTCTGTCACAAACCTGGAGAGATGTATCCCACTCTGCAGTGTATATTGACAGATAAGAAGATTTTTTTAAATTAACCACATTCAAAGTTTTTATTCGATCATATAAGATAACGTTCAAAGTAGGGCTGTCAAAGTTAACATGATAATAATGCAAATTCGTTTTAACGCTAATTTTAATGCATCAACACAATCAAATTTCTGGAGGTTGTAGTGGGCTCAGTTTTAATTTAGAGTGAAGATACTGGCATCCCATAAAACTAGAAAACATCAGGAATCCATTGGTACCGACCATGTTATAGTAGCTCATTGCGAAGGAGGGTAAATAAAGCTCCAAAGTAACTGTCACGGCCGTTTTCAAAGGGGTCCCTTGACTTCTGTCCTCAAGATATGCATATGATTGGGCTTGAGTTTGCCTTTTTATGATTTTAGCATTTTTTATATGCTAATGGAAGTACCTGTGAGGGTTTCTGGACAATAATTGTCATTGTTTTGTGTTGTTAATTGATTTCCAAAAATGAATATATACAGATATTTGCATAAAACATGCATATTTGCCCACTCTCGTGTTGATAAGATGATTAAATACTTGACAAATCACCCTTTAAGGTACATTTTGAATTGTTAAAAAATGTGTGTGTATCTAACCATTCTGCATGCATGCTTTGCTTACTCAGAGCTCAGTCACAAAGTCTGTAGGGAGTTTGAAGTGAGGACTGGCTGTTGGTGACCTGCTGGCGGTTGAAGTGCGCTGATGAGGTCCGGCACTTCATTAGAATGCTGCTCTGAACTTCGCAAAACACAATAGCGGCAGTTACTGCTGATGGCTCGGATCCAGGGAGAAAAATAAAAGAGAATGATAGTGGAGGGAAAGTCCAAACCACTGTAAGCTGACCGGCCTCAGGGGCCACAGCGGCCCCAGCTACATGCAGCCTCTGGTGTATAGCAGCCACAGCTCTGGCCCCAACACACAAACATTATGCTAACCAGTGGCAAGAGTTCAGCCAAACCAGGCGCAGAACCTCCTAAAATGGGAAAGATAAACAAGTTCCTGGCAATCTCGGTGCTGCCAATTCTCCACGCAGACAACAGTTCGTACAGTTCAATGGTTTCTACAATAGAGGCATCCAGACATTGAGCTGGCTGTCATGTGCCATTACATGTGATGGCACAGCATTGTTACTCATCTCCTCATCTTCTCTTGATACGTGCTCGGCCCATTCCCAGAGGAGCCGCTGGTGAACAATGGAGTGATGCGCCCCCTCGCACATTCCACAAGGCTCTATTGAGCCGTCTAATGAACCTCCGCCGTATGCGTGGCCTGCACTGGCTGCCGGGCTTTGCGAAAATACCACCTCACCCTGTCACCACCCCCCCACATATTTAATTTGTTTGGAATGTGTAATAGGCTGTGAAGTGGAGCGCGGTGCGGTGTTGATCTGTGCCAACCAGGTCTGCGGATACGGAGGGACAGGTGCCAGCCATCCACGGAAGGTGCTGTACTTAACACTCTCGGCTGGGTTGGAGAGTGAACAATCCTGGCCCTGCGGTGTGGGCTTTTAGAGCTGCTCGCCAGTATCCTGCTGCTCCGGCCAAGCAAGCTTTCAGTTTGTTAACAGGACATCGTAGCCATGTGTTCTTTATTTCTGAAGAGGGGGGCAGCTGAAAGTTGGAGAGAAAAGGTTGCGTCGGGATTCAATCGCAGACCGGTAGACATGAAACACAGCACTAGTTGCACAATTAGAGGCCAATCATCCCTGGGAACACAGAGGATACAGACAAAACAATATTAACCCATTTTCCCCAATAGTGGTCCCATTTTTAAGCAGCCATTAAACTCTATCAGAATTAATTTGTGAATGATGTATTGGTGTAATATTCTGCATGCAGCAGCTAAAAGCAGCAGTAGGCAGAATGTTTTTGGCATCATTGGGCAAAATGTCATAATAACCTTTCAGCATATTGTAATTCAAGTGTTCTGAGCGAAAACTAGACTTCTGCACCTCCTCATGGCTCTGTTTTCAGGCCTGTGATGGGAGACTTTGGCCAATCACAGTTCATTTCAAAGAGAGTGTTCCTATTGGCTGTTCATTCAGTGGAGGCAGCTGTCTCCGATCAAATGACCAAGGCAGCGCTGATTTCAGAAACATCTCGTACTGCATTGTTTAGCTGTAAAATGATAAAGTTTGCTCTGGTGGCTTGGTACTTCCACAGCTGATCTCAACATAGCGTGGGGTCACAAACTTACAGGTAAACAGTACACTAAATATATGTTTCTGAAAACAATATGTGAAAAATAGTCACGTTTCGTTTTTTCAGATTACCTGTCTCATATATATATATATATATATATTTATATATATTTATATAAATAAATATAAATATAAATATATATATATTAATCAGATTTGCTGCCTACTGCTGCTTTAAATGACATGTTTGCTGTATTAGATAATGATATACACGGAGAGTGTCGCTGTCTGAGAGCGAGGACAGTCATGACCTGATGACGCAGGAGATGTGTTAGCTGCCGAGCCACAAGAACACCCTGTTTTCCATCATTATTTTGTGCTTTTACAAGTTTCAAAAAGGCAGACAGACATAAATAGCTCCAACCTCTGTGTGCCTGCCGCTGTCTGTGGTTTTATCTGCTCGTAGACTTTGTTTGGAAAAAAAAAAAAAAATTACAGCTCTGAAGATTGATACTGCAAGTACATTGCCTCTAAAACATACAGTATAGTCCCTGTGCTGTTTTCCTAACTGGACCTTTGGCTGCCATCACCATTAAAACTCACAGGGGTATTTATTTCCCTATGGCCGTTTCATGTTGTCATCGGGTAGCGAGCTGCTTTCCTGGATCTTTCGAGACTCAAGGAGGGTCTCAATTTAACACCGTGGTTGGTCAGCAGCTGTATTAAGGCGTGTTTTTTTTTTCTTTTCTACCTCCTCAGATTTAGGACGTGCGGAAAAGAGCGCACTAAACCCCGCGAAGTTCTCAAAGTTAAGCAAACAAGACCTGTTGACACAGACCTCCTTGAGTTCCCAAATTCTTTCCATCATATTCGAGGACAGTTAAGAGAGGCCTAATCCAATAAAACCCACTCTTCGCCTGTTTTGTGCTCTGTCTCTTTTGAATCTGGCTCTGAGTGTGTGTGTGAGGGGGGTTGAGTAAGTTCCTGTGAAGGAGTGGCCAGCTGCAGCCTCTGTTGCTCAGGCCACAAGGGAACACAGGGAGTGTTTTTGGGGTCATGGAGCAGCTACATTCCAGACTCGAATGCTCAGATAGGAGGACTCATTCCTCAGTGTGCTCCGAGCCACAATCCACCTCCACTGTTTTTGCCTGCGTCACTTATCCAGAGTCCTGAAACACTGGTGCTAATTAGGGGGGCTGCTCGTGTCCGTAACTGGCCAGTGGAACATGTATCAATGCCCTCCTTGTGCTGTGCAGAGGCATCACTTACCGGTGAGCCACAAGTCACGGGAGACCGGACTGAGTGCACCCTTTCCCTGATCCTTCATGTTCTCACGCCGCTCATGTTGTGACTTTAACAAGGCCTATTAATGGTGATGAAATTGAAGTGCACTGAGTGCTTTACTACTCTCTATAATTACTTGTGCAAATGAGCTCAGATGGTACTTTCTACACTCAGGAAAATGTTACGGGGGAAATGAAGATTTACTTTAGTTCTGTGGCCCTAAGTGCAAGACTCACTGGCAGCATCATACAGCATTGAGTTATTTGACACACTGGCCATACAGCCAGATGTAGCCGAGGTATGGTTGTGGGAATGTGCCAGTCTGGCGGACAACTGTGATGTTACTGCTTTTCTAGAGTGTTGACGTTTGAAAACAGGACAGTAGCGTATCCTGACAAACATGTTTAAGCGCTCACCCTGGTGCGCATTGGTCCTGTACACGCCCCATTTCAGTAGTCAGGTGTCAATACACAAAGGGCTGTTTTTGCTAGAGGACAGCACAACTAACCCTGAGTCCTACACACAGCAATGGGCCCATGTTATCCTTTTAGCCCCAAGCCCAACTGGGTCCCATGGGTGCCCGGCCACCTGATCTCCTCACAGATGAAGGCCTTATCCAGTAATGTAGCTAATTCAGCTGAAAATGTGTTTAATGTGTTTCTATTATGTATATATTGTTTTATTTATTTGCATTAATACTCTCTTTTTAAAATCTATGCTTCTTGTTTATTGCACTATCCACTTTGCTGCTGTAACATGTAAATTTCTCCACTGTGGGACTAATAAAGGAATATCTTATCTTATCTTATCTAACAAACAGGAATGCTCGCTGATCCAGTGAACCAAATACAGTGGAAACAGTTCCAGCGATCAATTGCTTATAGTGATCAAAAGCTCGGAACAGAATCATTCCTATACAAAAGCTGTGTAAATAATTAGCTCATAGTAATGAAGTAGTCCACTTACAGTTCATTTTTGGGTCTTCATTTTCTCTGTATAAACAGCAAATTAGTATGGGGAAACACCTATGCTTGAAACTGCCCTGGTCAAGTGGATTGATAATGCTTGGTAAGGTATTACCTTCAAAGAGAAACTTTGTCAATCCAAAGTGGTCTGTTTCATTACTTTGTATGACAAAGTACAACACAACAATAAAAATCAGATATAATAATCATCAGCTTATAGTGATGAATTTGACTCGGACAGACATGGTCACTATAAGCGGTTTCCACTGAACCAGACAAATCAATTAACATCATCATGCACTTGGACCCCCCCAGAGGGTCTGAGGTCCACCCACCACAGTCTCTCAGACTCCTATAGGAAATACTGCAGAGGCATAGTTTAAAAGCATATTGACACATAGCCCAGCTATACCAACAGGGTAAATGATTGTGAATATATATTATTATTTGCATAAGTGGTGAGTTAATAGAGCATTGGCTTTGTCAACCAGTGAGGTGTGACCTAAAGAATTAAAGTTCTCAGTGCTAGAGTATGGGAAGTGTACCCAACCACGGCGAATGTGTCAGTTTTAGTGTTTCTCCCATGGTTTAATCCTAATATGTTGATTACAAACACTGTGGGTTTCAGCCCTAAATATTTCATTACTGCTGTACTTTCTTGTAGTGCTACAGTTTTACAAATGATGAATATGCAAATATCATGTTCTGCTATATTAGCGGTGACAAATTGCCTGCATTCTCCAAAGAGTCCAGAATTATTCCAGCCAGTCTCACTGAAATATGGCGTCGCAGCAGGGGCTGAGCGTCGGATACTAAATCTGCGGGACGGCCTTCAAAGGGAAAGCTATTGTGTCCCCTGCCACATTGTAGTGTGAAAATCACAGTGGGCACGTGCACAGAGACCGATCTGAAATTACAGGCCTCCGTCCGCACTCTGCAATCTGAGGCTTGCAGGCAGCAGGACTGGCGTGATGTCCCCAGCCCTCCGACCCTGGAGCCTCGAAGCCACAAGCTGCTGCGCCCTACTCCAGGCTCTGTGGCAAACAAGCCTCCTGTCTTCTCCGTCCAACATACACCAACACACCTAATTAACTCTCAGCCGAAGGCTCCTGCCTCTCCTCTACCACAGCTGTCCACAGAAGTCCTCACTACTTTGAATACTCTCTCCTCTAGAGTGTTTAGAGTCCCAAGCCATGGCTACCTGGAGCCAGTTCACGCCACCTGATCTCTCAGAGGTTTGAAGTCAAAGTCAAGTTATATTAAAGGGATAGTTTGGGTGTTTTGAAGTGGGATTGTATGAGGTACTTATTTATAGTCAGTGTATTAGCTACAGTAGATGATGGTTGGCACACCCCCAACTTGGAGAAGTAGTTAGTTTGCTTCCACACAGAAGCAAAGCAATGTATTGCTGTGGACGTGGCTGGCAGCAAAATGTATTTTAGCCACCTAAAAGAAGGGCTCCCCTAAAAAAATCAATATGAGTTTAAGTGTATGCTGTATTTAGAATATTTTCATGGCTTTACCTCGCCATCAGACAGCCCTTTCTAACGGGGAACTGAAGTCACTGTATCCGTTCGTGCTGTCGCCAAAGCCACCAGACTCCATTAGTAACTCGAAAGTAACATTTACAAAGCTCTTTTTAACGCCACTGATTTCTTTAATGCATTAATGCAACTTGCATTGTAGCAGGCTCAGTTTTAAAGGTAAAGTGAAGATACTGGCATTATAATAAACAAGAAAACCATCTCATAGTAGCTTGTCACCAAGGAGGCTAAATAATGATGCTAAGTTGTGTCAAGGACAAACTTGTATTGCCATATTCAAAGGGGTCCCTTGACCTCTGACCTCCAGATATGTGAATGAAAATGAATTCTATGGGTACCCACAAGGCTCCCCTTTACAAACATGCCCACTTTATGATAATCACATGCAGTTTGGGGCAAGTCATAGTCAAGTCAGCACACTGACACACTGACAGCTGTTGTTTCCTGTTGGGTTGGATTTGTTCTCATGTTATGACTTGAGCATATTTTGTATGCTACATGCACTATCTGCGAGAGTTTCTGGACAGTATTTGTCATTGTTTTGTCACTGATTTCCAATAATAAATATGTACACACATTTGCAGAAAGCAAGCATATTTTCCCACTCCCTTTAAGGTACAATTTGAACAGATAAATAATGTGTGATTAATTTGCGATTAATTGCTATGAAATATTTTAATTGATTGACAGCCTTAAAAAGGAGTCAATGGAGTCTGGTTGCTGTGGCGAGAACATAAATAACAGCTTCAGTTCCCGTAGGAAACATAGACTGTATAGCTCTCTTGTGGCAAGGCAAACTCGAAATGTATTCTAAATATAGCGTACACTTAGACTGATATTGATTTTTGTAGGTGGGCCTTTCTTTTAGGTCACTAAAATATGTTTTGCTGCTACCCCTGTCCACAGCAGTACATTGCTTTACATTCGCGCGGTGACTCCTGTCTGGTTCTGGAGGTGTGCCAACCGTCTACTGTAGGTGATACACTGACTACGGCAAAGAACCTAATACAACCCCACTTCAAAATACCCGACCTATCCCTTTAATAATACATAGTACGTACTATCATCTTGCCCTGTTTTGGGGTTTGCAGGAGGCAAAGGTGTGCAGTGTCGAGAGCAGGTGCTGCAGAGGAATACTTTCTCTGCCTTTTCACTGCAGAGAACCTCTCCAGGGACAGGCTGATGTCTGCAACACCGAGTCTAAAACTAGGCTTCTTTGGTGTGTTTACTACACAGACACTGCATGTTTCTGTGTTTGTGCGCATTGTGGATGCTGAGTGAATGTTACAGATGCTTCTTCTATGTATGAATTCCTGTGTGTGCATATTTGGCAGTGAACTTTGCTAGCGGCGGCACTGCAGTGTTGTGCGGTGAGGTTCTGAAGTGGGTCAGCCTCTCTGTAGCGCTGAAGCTCCCGTTGGCTCTCAGAGGAGCGTGTGAGGAAAAAAAAACAAAAATGTATAGCCAGGAGAAATCTGCTGTTACCATCGCCGTGACTAGGCACATTTCTGTCCCATGTGAAGCTAAAATAAAATGATATAAGATACCTACATGCAGGATTGATGCTCTCTTAGTGGTTTATTCAGGAAGTTATCCATCTGTCTTGGTCATGCATATTCAATAGTTGCATGTACATATACTAGTCCTCTCACTGATGTCACAGTAATTTGTTCAAGTGCAGCTTTCTTTTAATTGCAATGAAATTGCTTTGGGGTTGCCTATGATCTTGTTTCATAAGGAGCAGCAGAATCGTCCCTGGGCCTTCTTACATCCGAGGTCATGGTGACGTCACAGTGTTACCTCACAAAGACTGGAGGCAAACACGAAGCACCTCCACCTCATCTTGCTATGCGGTTCGGTGCCAAAATCACATCCATTTGAAATGACAAACTGTGATTCAAGGCACTAGTGAGCTACAAGTGTTTCAGAGATGGAAAGAAAATGTTGCAGCTGCTGCGGTTAGCAGAACGCTAAACTATGAGCAACCTTTCCTCTCCATTTCTGAAACACTTCGCAGACATTGTACAGCTCTTTTAGACTTTACTGACTTTTACTACTGCTACTTAGCTAGCTTGTCAATTCAGCCATGCTTTGATGCAACACTGGGTACAGAAAATGTGGCCAGCAGCAGTGCTGGATCTAACAGTCTTTCTGCCTCACTCCTCATCGCTGGAACTCTCGCCTCACAGCAAGAAGGTCGCAAGTTCAAATCCGGCTTGGGGCTCTTCTGTGTGGAGTTTGCATGTTCTCCCCATGTAAGCGTGGGTTTTCTCCGGGTGCTCCGGCTTCCTCCCACAGTCCAAAGACATGCAGTTTATGTTAATTGATGACTCTAAGTTGCCCGTAGGTGTGGATGTGAGCGTGAATGGTTGTCTGTCTCTATGTACCCTTTGATGGACTGGCGACTTGTCCAGGGTGTACGCCGCCTTCACCCAATGCCAGCTGGGATCGACTACCCCCCGCGACCCCTTAGGGGGGATTCTGGATGGATGATTTTCTCTCTTGAAGTTGCATGTTTTGGCTTGGGGTTTGCAGCTTGGCTACTTTTGAATGATGAGCATTTGGCTGCTCACGGATCCTTCAGTCTTCCCTGGCAGGCAGAGCTCCCTTAATTGTTGCACACGTCTAGAACACGCCTCGCTAATGGCGCTGTCGGAGTCCCAATCAGTCAGCGCTGTGTTCACTCTCTCTCTGATATCTCGGCTCGAACAAGCCGGACAGCCTTGATGATGCAACAAGCTGCTTGGGTTTGTGACGCCGCTCAGGAGGCTGCAGCCCCAGAGGTGTGATATCTCCTCTCATGCTCTCTTTCAGGCCGTCCCATGTCAAACTGGGGATCCGCCAGAGATGACGGTTTTATGTTAATGTGTGCCGGTGGTCTATTTTTGTATTTGTCGCCTGGCTGGTCCTGTGAAACAACGGGTGTGATGAAATATGACAGTCGTGCACTCAGATAGTTACAGAGACTAATTTTTGACTGTGACAAGCTAATTCAAGCTGGATGCAGAGAGAAAAGAAAAGGGGGGGGGGGGGTTGGTGATGCCATTACCGATGCCGCTGTAAACACTCGATCATAGCTGCTAATCCCTTTCGTCGAGCACTCACACAGGTAAGAGGTCCTCTACATCCAGTATTGCAGTCAAGGTAGGGCTTTTCCCATAAAACTCCAGATATTTGCATAATTGGAGCTTATTGCTCATTCACTGAATGCCACCATCTTTTCATTGAAAGTGTCCAAGGGCTGACTCATTGTGTGCTGTCCCACAAGTCTATAGAGGCGATTTGGAAAACTGGAACAGCAGTGGTCTAATACCTCAAATGAGTCATGATCCATGTGACGGGCCCCTCCCCCTTCCCCTCTCCATCCTCCTTTACCTACTCTACAGTCCAGTCCAGGGCCAGAGAGGAGGTGTAACCATTCAGACCCAACAGAGCGTTATTTCACTCCCCACTGCTGGCCTTCTCTCCCCTCTGTTGCTTAATCTTGATTTTGGCTTTAGAACAAGTACTGGATCTCCTGGCAAGGAAAACCGAACCTCTAATAGGGAGAGATGAGAGCACCTTGTCACCATATGGGGTTCGGAATTCCACAGAAGTGCTCTCTAATCTCCACAACATGTTAGGAATTTGAATCCCGTGTTTTTCAGGAGGAAAATAGCAGTGCGCTCGCCCACCACGTGGCTTCTCTTTTGGCGTGCGGTGTGGAAGTGACATTTGTTGCACCCCCGTGGCACTTTGACTTTTGGAACGAGCACATATGCACGTCGACATCGACTGTGTCCATGTTGTTGGTTGTGGGGCACTCCCCATTAGATCTGTAGAGTCCACTGTTTTCAGTCCCCTTTCATCTACTGTATGTCGGGGTGGAAAAAATGTTTTCACCGATGCATCACAATTATTTTATTTTTTTTTATTTTGAAATTGATTTTTTTTTTTAATGCCAGAATTGATAAATTTGCTTCATTTGAGTCTATGTGGAGGTAGAAGGAAGTTTTATTGCTGTAGTCAGGATAACATGACATCATAGCCGTTCTGTATCCATCAACCAAAACAAACCACAGCGAGTCGAAACAAGAAAGTAGAAAATGATGAAGGGTCTGGATGGATACGACCTGCACCCTCACATTTTAAATCCAAAGTGGTAAACACTACACATACAGTAAAGTATGGAAACACTTTGAGTTTCACACTTCTATTCAAAACTTCGTATTGCGGTAACGTGTGGTCAAGCCAGCCGTCACTCACACTCTGTGGTCTAACTGGCCGATGCTACAACTGTAGCGCTAACATTTATGATAAATGCAGTCAGGCGGACCCGATGGAGCTAACCATGGATGTATATAGACAACGGAGCTGATGGGAGAGCTAGCGACGGACGAATTTAGCGAAGTATACACGTGTGTCTACGTCCGTTTTTCAAAATAAGGTGTTAACAAACGGCGCTGTATATACAAACTACATGTATGGAAATAAGATTGATTGGATTATATTCACCAGAATTATAAACCAGTATATGTTCCTTATAAATTAAAAAGGTAATACCACTAATTCTTGAGGGAAATGTCTTTATTCTTTGATATTTGGGTTGCTGGAAAAAAGTATAACTCCTGACAATGACATGCATGTATTTGACTTCTAGACATCTCTGGCTACATACTGTACATGCTGAAAATCAAACATTTTTACTGTATCAAGTTAGATATTTTCTAAAATAAAAGTCCATGGAAGTATATGATTCAACTTTTTGCCACGGTCTAGCATTAAAAAAGTAAACAAAACTGCAATTAATCGCTTTTCGAATCAGCGCCCAAGGATTGTGATAGTCTTGAATCGGGAGATACATGTAGGTGTATCTTCCCAGCGCTACTTTATGTATTGCATTTTACAGAAACTGGAAAGAAAATAATGTAGAGGTTGCTCCTTTACACAGCATCTAGCATAGCAGACATTCACTAACATGCTGAATGGCTGCTGGTGATTCAAGTAGGCCTGCTTCCCAGACTAACTCCTCTCCTCTCGCTTATTATTTTTTTCCAGCTGGTGACTGTAAGTGGGGTGGAATGGGTCACAACAATGTATAGCATATAACTTTTTTTTTTGTTGTTTTATATTTTAAGTGTCATTTCAAGTTGCTTATCTGTTCTCATGGCATCCCTAAATTTGTGCTTTGGTACCGAGTCGATGCCAAATTTCTGAAACGTTTTTCTGCAGTAAGGACTAACCGCGTCCTATCATCCTGGGGATGATAGCAAATGTGTTCGGGTAGTAAACTCACTGTCGACACGTCCGGGCAACGCTAGTTTTTCCCTGATAATGCTACTTTGTGAACACGTCCGGTCTGTGTTGAAATCAACAGGATGAGAGCTAGTTAATGTTGGCTGTTAGCAGCTGGTGGGCAGCACAGTCCTGCATGGAGCTAACAGCTAACATTAACTGGAACAGCCATTGATTTACATTATGATGCGTTCAGGCTCTGTTAAGCAAACACTGGATTGTCATGATGTGTTCAAATGTGATCTTGTAAAATTGAAGAAATAAGTCTAGTTGTTTGAAGGAGATGTTTTCATAGTAGTGTAAAGTAGATAATAGAGAGGGAATCATGGCCTGTTTAACTTCCTGACAAGAACCAGCATGTAAACGGTAATAAAGGAGTGTATGTTGAAGTACATCGAATTTATTGTTTTACTTTTGTTTTTTACCGCGGTATCAAATAGGTATCGAGAATCGTGGGATTTCACAAGTATTGGTATCGACTAACCAAATTAGAAATTTAATAGGGAACATGTGTTAAGTTTTGTGTTGATTTAAATAGGTTCTCTGCAATCCTTTAGCAGCACAGAGTAGCTTTTATAGTTTCATTATTGAGTTGGTGACGTTTTGTTGTGTGTGGAAAAAACATCTCAACGTTGCTTTCCCATGGAACACTCAGATATGACTTCTGTTTGTGGTAGAGCTTAGAGTCAACACAGATGACTGCAGTTTATATGATTCGGCGTCACTCTTGTTGTGTGATGCTGTTGTTCATGTGGGCATCAAATGTGGAGGACATATTTCTCAGGGTTGTGCTTTTGAGGCTTTTAGGGTGGGGGTCTGTTGGCTTCTTATTACACGACACAGTAAGTTATGCGTAAACAGCGCGAGTCATCGTTTTCTCTCCCAGTGTGCGGAGAATCATTTGTGGTGGCGCTGCATAAAGTTTCTCTTTCGCATGCTTTGAGTCTTAATCTGGAACAGGCTGTTCCCTGTTTGATACATACCTCAGGTTTTGCAGAGGTCTTCAGATATCATCCTTCTGCTGTCTTTGTTCACTGCATCACTGGCCTGAAAAAGTTGTTTTCATCATTTTGAGATATTGCCTAGTTCCTTCCTGAGGCCAGTGGACTAATGGGCTTTGGTCTGTGGAATCCACTCCAGTGTTTTCTCCCTCATTGGGCCATTTGCCGAGGCCCCAGTGGGGCAGACAACAATAGGCTTCATATGAAATATGCACCATGACTGGAGCATTGCAGCGAGCAGTCGATCTGTTCACAGCAGTTTAGCGGTTAGATAAAAATCTGCTCCGACTGAAGAGAAAAACACAACTCCAGTGCTTGCAGGGATCCAAAATAAGATTGAGTGTTCATTTTGTTATTGGATGGTGCCTGCCTGCTATCTATCTAACCACTCTCTGGCACGCAATGCTTATGGCCCTGTCTTGTCTGTCTTTGTCTCCGTCAGAATTGCAGCCTAATGAAATGAGGGTGCATCCAGAGTCCTGAATTAGAAGTGAAACAATTGTTACGTATCTTATTTATTGCTGAAATTGCCATGGCGGAGAGGCCGGGCCCGCAGCTCTGCCAGTCTTAGTGAGGGGGCGATGCTGTGCTGTGCTCAGGTGGCTGCAGCCTGGATAGCGCACAGATGCTGAGGGTAATTGCAGTGAAATTTGGGGATGTCTCAGGTAAGGGAGATGGTGTGCGTGTCCCTCTCTAAACTCAGCTGTCAAACACCAACTTGTTCTGATTAAGGAGCCGCCTGCATGGCTGAGCTGATGCAGACCAGAGAAGTCAGGTGTTGAGCCAAATGCTGCAAAAACACACTGCCTGCCGGCTTTGATGCCAAACCCTCTGACTCATGTAGCTGCTAAAGGTTTTGACGAAAACCGACTCAAATCAGCTCTGTGTCATGTCAGGATGTGTATTTACAAGACTTAACAGATTGAGTGATCACTATGAAGTTTTGTTCGCAGCAGGAAAGAAACCATCTGAGCCATCATCAAATAGAAGGGTTTCAGGATGTAGAAAAGAAACCAAACTGACTCTGAGTTAAAGGTTCTCTGTATGATAAAGACATAGAGGAGTAATGCCTACCTGAGCAGAGAATGACCTCTCTCTCTCTGTGTGGTTTGGGGGGGGGTGCTTTTTTTGGTGGGGGTTGGGGTTGGAATAGGAGGGTCACGGTTTCCTACCCCCGTCGACAAAAAAAAAATAAGGTGAAATTGTATTGGTGGGGGGGGGCATGTTTCCCTTTTGCCCCCCCCCGCCGCCCCCCTGTGTAAGGCACCACCCCCCCCCCCCCCCGGGCCCTTTCCGGGAGGCCCCCCCCCCCCCCACCCCCCCCCCTTTATTTATTTTTTTGTTTTTTAGGTTTTCATATCCCATGTATGATTTTAAAAGGATATGAAATTGAATTTCCCCATTGTGGGACTAATAAAGGTAGATCTTCTTCTTCTTCTTCTTCTTCTAATCTGAGCTTCTCTGTGCTTTGTTGACATAGCCGGGCTGGCTGCAGGTGCCTTTTAGTGCATGTTTGTGCATGCGAACGTGCCCCACTGGCTAGCTCTTGGCCACCTGGTCCTGACTGAAGGCGGCGTCGTGGAAGCATAGCACCCACCCTTCAGTTCCTCCTCAAATTAACACTGTAAGCTTTGTCAGCACTGTTGCTGTTGTTTTTGCTGTTAGCACTGTTAGCATGTTAGCTGTGAGGCGGGCGTGTCTAGAAGGTAATCCGCAAATTGCAAAATCTGATCTTAGGTCTGCAAAAACTCAATGTCTGACGACCAGTCGAGGTCAATGCGTAATCTTAACCATCTCACTAGAGATTCCCCAATTTGCTGGTTCCCTTCTAGACATGGCCCTGTGAGCCACCAGCTCAGGCGGCGCCATTTTGAGAGCTGTAGAGAGGCAATAAAAATGTTGCCAATCTTGCATTTAGCACCTTTAATGAAGAGGTCAGCATGGAAAGCTGTTTTTGTGCCATAAACAAATTGAAAAAGTAAAGGGAAATGTTCAGTATCTCAGGAAGGAAACCTTCCTATCAGCTTAGAGTGCATAATTAGCTGAGCAGCAAGTGATATGGTCAGAAGAACCCAGGATTTTAACACAATAGTGAATTGTTTTGCAGAGAATCTAATGAGGTTTGTTCAAAGTATGTGTTAGTGAAGATAAGATAAGATAAGATATTCCTTTATTAGTCCCACAGTGGAGAAATTTACATTGCTGACATTAATAATATAAGTAATATCCAGATTAAGGGGGCATCTGTGCTGTAAACCTGTGCAACAGGCATCCAGCAAGAATTTCACATGTGCTAATGTTCTTTTTTTTTTAATGTTAATGCCACTTAAACCCCTGTGATTTCTGATGGTTTGGTTCACACAACATAAGGTTCACTTCCCATTATCTTCAAGAGTTGACTTCATGTAGTCTTGTGTTAGTATTATTGCTGCCACTAGAGTTTCATGTACCATGCTAGTAGATGTCTATTGGTGTGTGGCGTGTAGAAATGGAAATGTGAGGATGAGTTCCACATACAAATTTACCTCTTTACAGTAATTTTACTGGTTTGCAGCCGGTTGCATCATTTCTAAACACTGAGAATGTCCATATGTAAGCTATCACAATATTGCAGCAGTGAGTTTTTTTTTACCCAACATACTGCAGGCGCATCCTCAATCACTTGTAAAGGGAAAAAAAGGTCTTTTGGCAGTTAACCACACACATTTATTAATAAAAGCACAGTGATTTATCTTTGTAACTTCACCCAGACAGCTTTGTGTGCACATCATGCATTGACATCACCTCAAAAATACAACATGCCAGTGGGTAGTGTTGTTTCCCAGACAGTTTGCAGTGTGTCACAGTCCACCTTTGTGTATGAACTTCACATTCCTGCTGAGGCAAAAAGGAAGAGGACAATGCGAAGGCCACAAAAGCACAGGATGTTAGCGAGTGTTGTAGTTACTGCTGTTGATGTCAGTGCAGCCCTCCAAGTCAGTTCCTACGCAGTGCTTTTGTAACCTCTGCAATCCTGCGTGAAAAGCTGACTAGGACCTTTTGAGAAACTTGCATATCTGCCTCTTTTCTGGCAGTGTAAAAGCTGACAAAAAGCCCCGTGGTTATATTCCGTTTTCCCAGAGAAAGATTTGCTTTCGATTGTGTGCCTGCTTTTCTTTTGCCAAAGCTTGGCTTCTTACAGCTCTTTCTCATGGAGGATTATTGGAAAAGGCTGTCACTGTCCAGTAATTTTTTTTTTTTTTTGTAAAACTCACAAATAAAAGTCTGTGGCAGTGCTGTGTGTGTGCGTGTGTGTGTGTGTGTGTGTGTGTGTGTGCTCGGTGCATGGTTGTGTGTTTGGGAGAAAAGAGCATAGCCCTACTGTTTGGCTGCTGCTGACAGAAATATCTTATGAGAGAGGTCATCAAATATATTTAGACTTTGATTAAAAATTAGATATTGGCCTCTGATATGATTCCTCTGTGACCACAGCTGGTAAAAGTTTTTATGATTGTTATTGATAATCATAAAAACCTACATTTTACTGGGCAAGTTATTCCAGTGTGGCGTGATTTTACTCTGCAGCTTGTAGAGTCTCAGTCTATAAAACCTGAATTGAAAGCTGCCTCACCCTGAATACACCTTAAACAATTTCATGATTGTGGCTTTATAAGAACATTTTATACTTACCTTACGCTAGACGTTGAAAAGGTTTTTAAAAGACTCAAGTCTGACACCCTCTCACATCTAAAGACAATGTGTTTTAAAGCGGCAGAGAAGGGGAGAGAAAAGTAGACTTTTGCACCTCCTCATGGCTTTAGCAAATCTAGCCGTGATGGGAGTCTTTAGCCAATCACAAGTCATTATAGAGAGAAAGCAGTGCTATTGGCTGTTCATACAACTGAGGCAGCTGTCAATTACTTGAGAACTCGAGAAAAGTGTGCCCGGCTGATGGGCGGTGCTTGGTATTTCCTCAACTGATCTCAACATGGCAGCCAGGTCTAGGGTTATCTGTTTCATTTTATCCAAGAAACAGACATTAAAGTAACAGAATTTTGATTCATATTTGAATCAACGCTGCCTAGAGAGACAGCCGACTCCAGCTCCAGCAGACTGGTTGTTTTCCTCTGGTCTGTGAAATCTTGAAGATGCCATTAGGATCACCGGAGGTACATGATTTTTTTTTTTTTTTTTTTTTTTTACAGATTAATTAGATAGTTCTACCTACTGTTGCTTTAAGACAGCTTTGACTGAGTTTTATGACCACCTTACACTAAATGAACAACCATAGCAAAACCCGTATGATTTCATTCTCACATTGGAAATACGTCTGCGACAAGTCATTTGGTGTAAGGTCGACATATTTGTGTCTGATTTTGTAACCGAGAGAAAGAAATAGAAATAGAAATATTCTCCAGCCAGTGTTGCTCTAACCATAACGGTTAGAGCCTATATGCTAGCAGGCCTGCATGTGTTACTGTAGTGAGTTATTTTTAGGCTCCACTTGGATTCTGCAGAACTCGTTGCACAGCAGTAAGAGTTGTTGAATGCAGCCCCCCCTCCACTTCTTTTTCTCCTCCTCCTCCTCCCAAACCCTCCTCCTGACAAAAGCTTTCCACACAGTCAGTCTGGCTGCAGTCATCTCACACCCTCCACTCTATTTTAAGCCTTCAGACAGAGGCCCGCTTCCCCTTGAGTGGACCCCACTCTCTCTGTGTGGGCCAGAACATGGGCCTCTGCTCACTCCAGACATTATTGCCAGCTGGTACAAAGGTAATAGCAGAGGTAAACTTGTGGATGCTGCGGCCTCAGTAAACCTCTGCCCCGGCTATACACTGAAAGTTTGAGGAGGATGCTCATTAAAGTTAGCTTTCTTGCAGGAGAGTTGACATGTTTGTCAGGGCTGTAACACCGGGTCGGCACACAGCAGCCAATACCATGCTCTGAACAGTCTATGAATTTGGACTGAAATAGGCTAAACTTGGACTGAATCTCTAATCTATGGACTTTTCTTTTGTTTAGATGCTAAATTGTTTTATTGTGTGCTGGCTAAACTGCAACTGGAACAGTAGCAAACTGCTCTATTCCACTAATTTCCACTGACAACCGGGGCTATGGATTATCTCATTCTGTTTTTCCAGGCATTAAAAAAACACTCATAATTGTAGTAATGAGAATACCAGTGTTGTGTAACTTGTACCAGTGAATTCAGCCTGCCAGGGTGGGGTTGGATTCCACAGTGGGCAGACAGCAGGAAAGTGACGAGCACCTCGTTTCCTTTCCGTCTGCATACAGTTTGCCCAGCTCCCACATGGCTTATAATGCAATGCAAACGATAATTACTCACCATTCTAGTAAGATAAACAAGTAAGGACATTGTCGAACTCTGCGGACATTAGTGTGAGTTGTCACAGGCTATTGACTTGGTGTGATTTTCATAATCACAACAGTATTTAAAGTTGGTGCTTTTATCAGATGGTATTTTTCTGGTCCAAATGTTAGGCTGATACACTCTGTGTCAGACCAAATTGTTGAAGTTTATACTGCCCATTGGGGGATGACAGTTGTAAAAAGGGAAACATGTGATTCTAACACTGCGGTGAGGCTAATCTGGAGCGAGTAATGAAAACATTAAACTATTGCTCATTTTGCTGGGGACCCCCCCGGAACCTCGTCAAGGACCTCTGGGGATCTCCAGACTCCACTTTGTAATAGATCCACAACCATTTGAACCCAGGGGAATGTGGGTAATCTAAAAGTAATTATGCAAAATAACAGCAGTCATCATTGCACACTTAAGCGAGCAGTGCTTCAAGCGAAGTCCACAGCCAGAAGAAGCTACTGCTGCTTATACATCCGCTGAGCCTCCCTGTCTGCAGCTGTGATTATCAGGAACACCGAGGAGCTTGTGTGTTTTTGTCTCTGTCAGACAGAGGATGTCCGGTGCACGCCAGCCATCTGATTACCCACAATTCTGATGCCGTGCAGCCACTCCTAATCAGGTTAGCCTCGTCTCCCTCTCTTGATTGACCAAAACAGGGGAACTTTCCAGGGTCGATGACCAGGGCTTTTTACTCTGGTGTATTTATGGTTGGAAATAATAATTAGTTGTAATAATTAGATTTTAGGGCTGTCAGTCGATTAAAATATTTAATCATGTGCATTGTTGATCATGATTAATCACAAATTATTTGCACATTTTTTAATCTGTTCAAAATACACCTTAAAGGGAGATTTGTCAAGTATTTAATACTCTTATCAACATGGGAATGGGCAAATGTGCTTGCTTTATGCAAGTGTATATATTTATTATTGGAAATCAATTACCAACACAAAACAATGACAAATATTGTATTAATAAAAATTAAATTAAATATTTAAAAAAGCGCAATAAATTATCGTATTGAATCACAATATTTGAAAATTGCAATACATATGGAATCGGCACCCGAGTGTCCTGATAGCGTGGAATCGGGACATAGGTTGGTGTATTGTCCCAGCCCTAATATTCATAGGGCCAGACGTTGTAGAGCTGTGTGGGTTTAGGTTCACCGGGTTTGGATGATATCTGTCATCCAAACTACCCTGACCCATCTCTTAATAGGACAGTTTACTCTCTGTGGGCTGTCAACACTCCTCCAGCTAACGGCTATTTTGGGTCAAGATCCTGTTTACTGGATTCCTAAATCTTCAGAAGTCAGCATTTCCTGTTGCACAGAAAGCACTGAACAGCAGCAGCTGATACAGGAGGGAGAGGTTTTTCATCATGGGGGGAGATGGATAGAGATGTTTGTGAGTGTGTGTGTGTGTGTGTTTGGTTGATTAAAGCCTGGGCGGGGGGTTAGCAGCCAGATGCTAGGCCTGCAGCTGGCTGGCTGAGTGGGAGGGGAGCTACATTGAAAAGCAGCGGTGCCAGCAAAGTGGGGCTTAGCCAGACACTGAGAGGAGATAATTCATATTTCATCTGCATCCTCCTCTTCCTCCCAACCACCTGCAGAGCAAGAAAACACGGACCCAGAGCATGAATAGTGCATGACACAGAAATAAGATTTGAGGAGTGCTAAAGCTTGAGTGGAAGTAAGAGACGCCCTTTCATATCCAACACCTTGGGGAGCTCGGTGCTCTATTAGACAGTGAGTTTCAAAGTTACCTCACCCACCCAAACAAAACCCCCACACACCCACTCGCACATCCCTCATATGTTTGGATCCAGGCTTTACTCTGCATTCATAATATATAGAGCGCTTTCCTGATCATTCGAAATGCACTTTTTCTGATATTTTTTAACTCATCCAACACATATTTGCGATGGAAAAACCACACTTCATAGTGAATGAGCCACAGCTTCAAAGACGCTATTTATTTTTATACCGTGGCTTTTGCTCAAAATGTGCTCTGCTAATTTAGCATGCAAAAAAAGGCATGGTACCAAAACTATATTTCAGATATCGGCGTACTCTTACATATTCATGATCAGTTTGCAGCTTTGAAAGTAGCTTAAAAGACTCTTTAGCTCATTCAGCCTTCCACATACACACACAATCACACACAATCACACACAGTCACACCGCACTACAGCGAAGGCCTCGTCTATTGTCTCTCTGCGTTTTTATCCCCTACTCAATATTCAGAGGAAATCAGGTAGACCTGTTTCCATTAGCTTGTAAATGAGCTGTTGTTTTTTGTGGCGCTATTAATCTCTGATTAAAAATCTTAACTGCAACACAATGTCATCTGTAGCAACCCAATACAGATCCTGTTCAAAATCCAATTTAGCCCTGTTTACCTCTTCCAGAGGCAGTGGAATACATTAGGTGCAGATATAGCGGCCTTGCCTTTCTCCCCCCTCTCACTTGACTTTATTGCTGTTATGAGCGATGCCATGAAAAATGCTCTTTGTTCACACTCAGACTTCGAAGTGTTTTTCTTCCAGCGCTGCGAGACGAGGGGGGGGGGGCTCTGTCTTTGTTCTGATGTGATGCGGAGGGCATGGTGTCTGTGTACTCTGGTTGACCCACAGATTTCAGATCTGTGGTGGTGTTTAACACTGAGTTCTGGTTTCACACTGCTTGGACTCTGTGTTTGTGTAAAAGCCTGCTCCAGTCCTCTGTCATTATCGAACTGTAAACCACTGTTTGTCTGGTGGATGGCGGTTTATTCTTTATCATCAAATTAAAGCTAGGCTTGGTAGTGTTCAGTGATGCTCTGAAGACAAAAAGAAAAAATCTTGTGGCAGTCACCGGGCTGTAATAAACCCGTATTATCATTTCATTCTGCCCAAACGAAATGATTGGACAGCTTACCTGTCTGTCTACCTACCTGCCTGTCTTCCACAAGCTGCAAGCTTCACAGCTATGAGTACTAACAAAAGCCATGTTTGTTGTGTACGTTCATAATGATAATTTTGGGAGAGTGGCTTTGGACAGAGGCCTAAAAGGACGGACTGTCTGTGTTGCAAACTTGGCGACTTTCTCGCTGGATTTACCAGTTTTTGGAGCGAGTGCTGTTAGCTACTTCGATTGGAAAAGCGATGGCAGACTGACAGTTGATTGACAATAAATCTATTGGGCTCAACATGGTCTTCTTCTGACATGAAATATATGACCAGTGGTTACATACTGGTTACATACTAGGTACGGATCAATACCACAATGTATGTTCATATGGTTATTTGGGCTGTCAATCGATTAAAATACGCGAATGTGTATTTATTACTGGAGATCATTTAACAAATAAACATGTATTCCAGAAATCCTTACAGGTACTGCATTTAGCATAAAAAATGTGTCAGTCACAACATGACAGCTGTCAGTGTGTCAGTGTGCTGACTTGACTATGACTTGCCACAAACTGCATGTGATTACCATAAAGTGGGCATGTCTGTAAAGGGGAGACTCGTAGGTACCCAGAGAACCCCTTTTCATTCACACTTTTCAGAGGTCAGAGGTCAAGGGACCCCTTTGAATATGGCCATGCCAGTTTTTCCTCACCAAAATTCAGTTTGGAGCGTTATTTAACCTCCTTGGTGACAAGCTAGTATGACATGGTTGGTAACAATGGATTCCTCAGGTTTTCTAGTTTCATATGCTACAATTGAAAATTTCCAAGTTACATTAATACATGCTATTACAACATTTTTGCATTTACGTGCTCTAAATGCATCAGTTTCAAAATATCTTTATTGTTCTTTTTGTTTTGTCCAGATGGAAGCAATCTGAGTTGGAGGGGGCAGTACACTGACCTGATGTATGCTCCTATATCCACACCTATTAACCACTCACCCACGCACACATATACAAAGCTGTCTGAGCAGAGCAGGGCTGTGTAGATTCAACATCACATTTCTTTTCATCTGACAGAGAGAGAATAATAAATAAAGTAACTGGGCCGGTAGCTCAAGCCTCCTGATAGATTTATCCAGCTGCACAGTGGCTCCTTTATGGGACACATGCACATCCAGCCTCACCTTATCTCATGACCCGCTGAAGGTTAGCAGTAAATTGTCTCGGATTTCTCTATCGGCCAGTTCTCGTGGCTTGTCCTTTGCCTCTGGCTCTGACGCCACGCCATTGCCCACAAAATGAGCCCAATCCTTTACCAGGCGGTTGGCATGAGGCCGTAAAAACATCTCCGGAGGGGGGTTAATCACGTTTGACTGAGTGCGTATTTGAAAAGTAATCGCAGTTATTGTGATGGACTGTGTTGGCTCTGAGAGGTGTTATCTATGTGCGCAACAAGGTTTTTTTTTTTTTTTTTTTTTATCAGGTGATGGCGGAGGTGCCTTGGGGTTCCAGGGCTCCTTGAGAAGGTTATGGGGGTTTCCTGTCAAGATGAGGAGTCATTTAATTTGCTCCAAAATGTCCGAATGCAGTCACAAGTTTCAGCCTCACCTCTATTACCTCCCTAGCGGCAGTGAAGACATTTATTAGCTTGGAAGTAAATCAGGTTGGAAGTAAATCAGTAAAAGCGCACATTTTGCCGTACAAGTTCATAAGGTTGGTTTTGGAGTTCATGACATAAAACTAATAAGAACTCTTTGGCTTGTCCAAAGAAATGTGGCACTGTTTTGATGACATCCTGCCCCTCGTAGAGAATCCCCACCACCACCACCACCACCACCACAGTCCCAGAGGAGGACATTTAGTAGCATTCCTAAAACAGCGAGAGCACCCTGCTAAGCCTGTTAGCAGTCCTCCATTATAACTGCCCCAGGCTTTACTGTTTTCTACACACACAGAGACAGAAAGACATGGAGGGAGGGGTGTAAATTTCTGTTAAATGGGACACCCTGCGGCTCCACATGCAGACAGTTTTTGGAGAAAGGGCTTCAGGGGAACAATAAGTGTTGCACTGGTAGCCCGACAGGAAGTGGAACATATGTCCCCTTTCCAACTCCCTAAATCTTTAGTAGACCTCACATGAACTGAGCTTCTGGCAAAGCCTGTCTCACTGCCTCCTCCACAGTCCTTTGACAGAGTCGTGCTGACAGTTATCCAGAGGCTGACGGGAGGGGTGCAGCAAACAACCCACCCTCCAGGAACCCAGCTCCGCCATCAGGGCAAACCCACCACCAGCCACCCTGCACTCCGCCCACCACCTGTCCACTGTGGGCAGCCACCGCTAATCTGCCTCTACGGTGCTGGATTCTTCTTTTTTTCTATCCCTCTCATGGACGCACCCACTGTCCAAACAAACAAAACCCCAGCCATGAGAGCTGACCCCTCTCCAAGGCTCATTGTTTTAGTTGTACTCTCCAGGCTCCATGTGGTTTCTCCTCCTTTTGTTTTTTATTCATCATCCTCCTCCCCCTTTCTGTCTTTTTGGCTACTTACTGCAAATCTGCACAACTTATTTATCTCCCTGCTGCTCGAATAGCTGAGTGCTACCACAAATTCCACGCTGAGAGTGACTGTACTGCTGATCTGACTCCAGGCCTTGAACTGTGAGGAAAACACATGTGGTATGTGACTCCATGTGTGCAAGCGTGTTTGTATGTATAGTGTATAATTGATGGCATGTGTAAGAAATTATGCAAGGTTTCAAAACATCTCCCGGCCAATTTGAATGGGAATATCAGCCATTCCAGAGATTAGGATGGTGTTGAATGTTGCCGAGGGTCGAGCTGGGGTTTCCATCTGTCGCTAGATAGTTGGCTTGCAATGGGAAAATGTGGTCGCGATGCCCCGTCGGGAAGCAATCAAGCTTTAGCTGCAGGGTTTTTTTTTTTTCTGTTGGCTGGACGGTTGTTTGCGAGGCCTCTGTCTTTTAGGATCTGGGCCTGTCAAGCGGTCTGGCTAACCAAAGCTTTGTTGAGGCACTGGCGTGAAGGAACAAAAGGGCGCGGCAAAGGAAGGGCGGCGCGGGAGGGAACTAAGTGGAAGGTTTCAGAGAAGAGGTAGAAAAAGCAGGAATGGGGTGGGAAATGATGGAGGCGTCTGAAACCAGGAGGCCAAGCGTGAAAGAGATGAGAGAGGGAGAGAAGCCCAGATTTGGCCCAGGATCAGTCACCAGAGGAGGAGAGATTAAGGTCCCATCATTCCCGGCTGCATCATCAGGACTTTGGACCTCTCCCCTTCTGTTATTTGTGTGCTTGTGTGTGTGTGCTTTACCCCTTAAGAGAGTTGACTAGAAGGATTTTTAAAGCAGAAAAATACGCATAAAATAGAAAAATCATCTCACATCTCAGCACCAGACTTCCAGAGAGTTGGGACCTCTGCCCTGGCTGTAACTGAGATGAGCCCTGGCTGGCGTTAGAAGTGATTGAATGCTCCCCATTTTCCGTTTACACCCTGGGAGAGCATGCCGTTTTGGGCCTGTGCCACGCATTGTCAGCCTCTTTAGTTTCCTTTCCTCTACTTGACTTCCCCTCTGCTTCATCCCACAAACAAACCTCGCTTTGACTGGATGTTTGGATCACACGGCTGCAGTTCACAGTTGTGTTTTTTACGGGTCACACTAGTGCACTGCGCTCTCGAACGCTCCGTCGTTCTCTCTCGTTCTCTTTTGAACTCCATCATGTGATTCTCCCGCCGTGGAGAGCTGCCGAGAGGGCAGGTGGTAGAAACAGAAGGGGCTGATGGGAAATTGGACGACCCAAGGTTAGCCAGGCGATCTTTGCCGGAGGATTAATTGTGTAAGAGCCATGTAATGATTGCTGGCATGTCTCCGAAGTGAAATCCTGTTAGTCACTGCACAGGGGTCAGGCTAAAGACTGAGCCCATTGTGTATGTGTGTGTGCATCGGGAAGGAAGGTGACTCTGATCACGGCAGTATGCATGACCAGGTGGCGATCTGACAAGCTCTGTTGTCTCAACCTGAAAGTATCCGCAGGCTTCCTCCCACTGTGTTCAGACTGAGACATACGTATCTAAATTCTGCTCACTCAGGTTGTGTAGGGCTGAGAGGGAAAGTTGTCCTCATGTATACTTGCATTAACTGACAACTGGAAACATGGTGCTGTTCATAAGAATCATGTCTCGTAGATGATTGGCTATATTAATTGATGGTCTATATGGTAATTTAACACAGGCATTTGGCGCCACAGTTTGTGTGTGTGTGTGTGTATGCACGTGTGTGTAGTCTTTGTGTATGTCCAGCTGTGTTGCTCAGAGTGAATTAAACAGCAGGCAGTTTTGCGAGTGTCCGACAGACCGTGCCTGTGGCGGTGGTGAGTGTGGGGTTGTCGGTGGCGTTATAGCCGTGAATGTAGCTGTAGCAGACAGTGTGTGTACAGTTTATTTGAATAAATGCTACGAGGCTCCTCCACTCTGTGCTCCGCTCAGCTTCCTGTTTCCTGCAACGCTGGCTGAGGCTCTCTTAAGGTGGGCTCTTAAGGTGGACAAGCTTTTCTCCGTAAAATGTCGAGCAGAGTTTTGCTCAGCTTTTCAATTAATTGTTAATATTTTTTTAAACTGTTTTAACCGATAGTGTTAATTGGTTAAAATGCTTAATATTGGTTTACGGATAAATGGTTAATTATTAACATGCCTAATTGGCCCAATCTCCAATCCGGTATTGGTGCATCCCTACCAAAAATGCCAGAATTTCCTACTACATCTGAATGCATTTGTATAGAAGACAGCATGCCTTACTGGCTATTCTGATATATGATCTAGGGCGCCAAAGTTCATGGTGCAATGGTATGTCCCAGTTGTATGTATACTGCATGTAACAGTACGTACTTTTTAATGGCAGCTGTAGTATGCACTAAAAGTAAAAAAAAAAAAAAAGTATGTGAATGCACCTTCGGAACTTACAGGTGGATGCTGGGGTGGAGGTGGGGCTTGGAAATGCCACACGCAGTCAAGTGACAGGAATGGCATGTGGTGGCAGCTTAGGTTCACTGTTTGGTTAAGACTGGATCTGTCCCCAGTACCTCTTTTAGGGCTTCGAAGTTTCGCTGAGAAACATACAAAGGTATTCAAAGCTTTGGATGCCCAGGACAGTGCCAAGGCCACACTACTGTACACAGACGCACCTTCACACATAACAAACAGAGATTTCCATCTGAGACTAACTAATAACAATTAATGTTGAATATGTGTAAGAATAATGATGGACTTATTCCTTATTTCATGGGCTATTTTGGTATTTATGCATTATTATTATATGCTGTATTTTTCGCACTATAAGGCACACTTAAAATCATTCTGGTTGTGCTTACTGACCTCGAACCAATTTTATGTGGTACAGGGCGCTCAAAAATCTGTCAAAACATTTTATTACGACTTTGGTAAACTATGAAGCCGCATCGCTGGATGGATTGTCGGGGCATTACGGTATTCACCGACTAACTAATTGGGAGCTTGCCATCGTTGCAGGTGGATTAACTAAAGAACTCCAACCGCTAGATATTGGTGTCAACGGGTCATTCACAGTTAAACTGTGAGCTGCGTGGGAGCGTTGGATGACAGAAGGTGAAAACACATTCACCAAGACAGGGAGGCAATGCCGGGCGAGTTACTCCACTATCACTATATATGAAAATAGACACGTTCATTGATAGTGCACCTTATAATCTGGTGTGCCTCATAGTGTGAAAAATACATTATATATTATATTTATATAATTTATATAAAAAAAAAAAAAAACCCTGAAGACCGTTGAATACTGATTTAGTGGTCGATCACCATGGCATCGGTCAAAGCTTTCAGCTCAGCCCTAGTTAAGAAAGCATTGAAAACACTGACAACATGTTCATATTTTCCAAGCTAAGGTTTTGAAAAGAATTTGACATTTTAGTATTTAAACAGAAACTCGGGTGTCGTATATGAACTAGTCCTGAAAAAGGATACCCAGCCCCTACTGTGTGGCTGGGAATTACTTGAAAATTTTGTCAGTAAAATACAAGAGTTTTAGTACCACTGCCAAAACAAGGTTGTTTTGCTACCTTAGTTTGGGAATATACAAGTATGACTGGAACCATCTGGAACAAGAGAGCGGTGGGTCACGGCCCCCTGCCACACATTGCTGTTGTATGGGATGTGTCTTCACCACTAGGCCCTCAGGATGCTCTTCTCTTTTTTTGTCATTTAACAAAATACACAAACCTGCTCATGTCAGTGTCAAATTAAGAAGTTTGCTTGGATAAAAACTAGTCTAAAATTTGAAAAGTTACCTCGCTTAGATCAGCAAATATCTCTTCAAGATCAAGTTTAAGAGTCTGAACAAGACATTTTTATACTCACCACTACCGACTACTACCACCCTAATACTGTATATTTCTTCCACTTTCACGCCGACATCAATAAAAGGTGTGTACTATGTGTACTGTACACCTTGGACACCTACAGTCGGGATGACTCATTCTCTTAACTCCAACTGAAGTTTTCTTGTTGTGATTCAGTCCTGGGGGAAAGAAAGCCCCTTATCTGTGAAAACTCTCTCCCTCTCCAACATTTTACTCTATCTCCCCATCCACTGACAACACTGAGCAGCTTATTGAACTCAGATGATGAATGGGTGTGGATTGATGGCAGATAGCAGGCCCGCTGCTAATTGACACCGCTGTATCACTTCATCTCTTGCCTTTGTATTCCTCCTCCTCCTCCTACTTTTCTTTTGGCAGCACGGCAATCCATTACGGCTCAGATTAGTCGCTCTTAAGGAGCCGTATGTCCCTGCATGATCTATTGTAATGAAATATACTCCACTGGAGATTGCTCAAGGGCTCTTGTCAAGGGTATTGTTTTTCGGAGGCACTCATCATGTTGTACATTGCTGAGTTATGGAAGACCACCAGTTCTTAAGTCTCTTGTCATCCTTGGCCTGATATATATACAATGCTTTCGTGTACTTCAACCCTCTGAGGCCACCGTAGACCTGCTATTGTCTTTTTTTAGAGGGGTACGGGGGGAGATGGCAGGTCAACAGTAGCTGTTGGTGTACATCATCTGCAACCAACCACTGGGAACTTGAGGATTAATTTGAGATGTGTCAGCACTGTGTCAACTTGTTCTAGTCATAAATCAGACAAACATGAATCAGTCATTAATGAATTAATTCATTAAATTAATTATAATTAATTGATTAAATTGAATTGTGAAAGTGTATAACGGCTTACATCATCATATTGGGAGTATATGATGGCTATTACCATGCTTACCTATGTCTCATAAGTGCAATTTTTGGGTTGATACTATTTGTTACACAGATTTGATTCTAGATTTAACCATTTCTTTACACTTCAGAAGTGCTAAAAATTATCCTTTGAGGAACACGATAGAAAAAAAAACATGCTGTGATTTGGTATCAAAAACTTTAGAGACATATTGAGATTTCTGCAAGAATTGCATTTTTTTGGCAATTGTTGGTGAGCAATGCTGCTATGGAAACTGCCCTTATTATCAATATACCAAGGAAAACCGTAACTCCTCAGAGTGCCCTAGGCCTCTAGTGTGTGGCTGTAAAGTTTCATGAGGCTGTGATTATCCTAGAGGTCACCACAGGGGTCATTTTATATAGTGGGTTCAAGTTTCAAAAAAAGGTCCTCACTACAATGAAATTGTTACTATGGGGACTAATATCATCACACATGAATAGTATTGGATCCACATGATTCTCAGCTTTCCAGTGATACCCAGTGTATGTGATTCCAAGACTGTTAAAGGACCCCAGAATGCAGAAATATTCAAATGCATAATTAAACACATTAGCATTAAAAAAAAAAAACTGCATGGTTTTTGCTAAAAACTGCATATGATTATCAGAAAATGGGCATGTCTGTAAAGAACCCACTTTCTTTTACATATGTTGAGGTCAGAGGTCAAGTCAAGGGACCCCTTTGAAAAGGGCCATGCCAGCTTTTCCTCACCAAATATCAGTGAATTCTTTATGTTTTCTAGTTTCATATAATATCTGTACATTCACACTAGCTCTAAAACTTTTGAAAGACAGTAAAGTTGGTCCGGATCGCGGCTGTCAGAGGGTTAATGTGATTTAGCAAAAGTATCTATAGAAGGTTCTTCTTCTTATTATAGTACAAGTACAAGCCCACTCCAAGCCCCATCCAGGGGTGAGCCAGTGTAATAGTCTTCTCTGTCAGATCAGAAAGGTGACGTTTTATCATCCACCTACCGAGCCCTCTTTCATACACAAAGCAACCACACCAGACTGAATAAAGTGCAGGTTGTACAAATCTTCAGGCCTTCCTTTGAGCTAAATCCCTGTCTGTTTGAGACCTCAGTGTCTCCTCTACAACTAGTTGAACAGAAGTGATTTAACTGGTAAAGCTCTCGCAAGCTCTTTTCTCCTCATCAGAAGTGGGGTCCAGCTCTTGGCCGGGCATTTTTAGGCTGGGCAAGGAGATGAGTGTTATCATCGCTTCGTTATTTACTTGGGATCAGGAACCTTGAGATGTGTTTCTTTTCTCTGGATAAACCCACTCCTTAACAGTTAGGCTCACCTGGGTTTACAAAAGCTTGTGTTTTTTGTATTCTTACCCAGGTGCTCTTGATATGGTTTTAGCCTCCTTATCCAGGTTTGACTCTTGCTGACTTTCACATTTTCATGGCACACTGTTCAAAACAGCCATAGTTGTTCCAGGAGAACAGTTGTGTTGAGATGCTTTGCTCGAAGGATCGTCGAGTGGTTCTTAGCTGGGAGGTTTCACCCTTGTTTTGCTGATCCAGCTGATTGGGAATTTTAGCCTGCAGCCATCTGATCATAACCTCATTTGACCAACCTTGAAGTTGCTGCTCTCTCGCTGGCTAATACAAACCGTTTCCATAAGATTTGAAAGTGCTGGAACCCCCTCCCTTATCTCATTCTCTCTGTCTTACCCTTCTTCCTCTTCATCATTCATCTCTCCAAGGTCTGCCATTAACTCACTGTGCTCCTCTCCTCCCGCTCTCGACTTAAGGATATGCTTTCCCGAATCTACTCGACTCAGAATCAGCCTCTTATTCCCCCGGGACTAGCAGACAGCCACGTTAGCCCACAGCCAGACGGCTTTTAATCATTTATTTAAGGGCTGTAATGTCGAGTTCAACTTTACTCTCTCACTTAGTGCACGCAGAGACGAGAGGAAAGCGAACGAGGGACACCGCATTAAGCTGGGATCAAGAAGCCAGTTTGTCAGCGAGCCTCTAAGGATCCCTCCTTCCTCTCTGTCCAGTACGTGTTCTTAAACTAGTGCAAGATGGCGCTGCTTCTATTACATGCCTCTGTTTTGACAGCGTCTCCTCTGGGTTCACCCAGTGAGCCTTCAAACGAATGAAACATCATAGCGACGCAGTTCATTTGTCCAGAATTCATTAGCGGGGAAGCCGAGGAGGTGGAACATTCAGTGATTGTGCTCACTTAGTAAGAAAGAGTTAATATGCACAATGTCTGCCTCGCTCTGTGCAGAGGATGAAGAGATAAATCATACCATATGTGCACACGCACATGGCTTAATTATCTTAATTGAATGCCTAATGAACTATTGTCTTTCTTTAATAATGTTCAGTGTTCACAAAGAGACACAATGCTTAGAAGAAATGTTTCTATGTATTTTGTTAAATCAAAGTTAATGCAATAAAAACAGGTTCATTTTAACGCCACTAATTTCTTTAAAATATTAATAGTAACTTGTGATTTTTAGGTTGTAGCAGTTTTAAAGCTGGAGTGAAGATATTGGGATCATATGAAACTAGAAAACCGAAGTAATCCATTAGTACCAACCATGTCCTACCAGCTTTTCGTGAAGGGGGCTGAATGATGCTCCAAATTTCCAATACATTTTAGCGAGATTCAAAGAGGTCCCTTGACCTCTAACCTCAAGATGTGTGAATGAAAATGGCTTCTATGAGTACCCACAAGTCTCCCCTTTACAGACTTGCCCACTTTATGATATGACTTGATAAGATTATTAAATACTTGACAAATCTCCCTTTAAGGTGAGTTTTGAATAGATAAAAGCTGTGCCATTAATTAAACATTTGAATTAATGGACAACCCTAATTTCAATGGAAAAATGGAACCAGCAGTCTTCAAAAGTAAAAGGTAGTCAAGTAGTGTTTCTGTGTCTGAACAAGGCAATATTTTGGTCATTAATTTATCTTTAATTTACTTCCCCATTAAAATCATCACACATTTTCAAATCAGTGCTGTCCACACTTTGCAAATAAGGTTTATTACTCATTGTTTTCAGCAGGAAGGTAATTCACTTTTATAATTGAACAGAACAAGGATGTTGATTGGAGGCAACTAATCGGCGCTGACCTTTTCTGAATACCGTTAGAAGGCCCTTCCCAGCATAGCAGTGCTGTTTAGCCTGAGGTCAATTGTATTCCTCAGCTTGTGTGTAAATAAATGTGTCTCTTTCAATGCAGAATATAGCCTTCCCCGTTATTAACCTCAATAATGGAACCTTTCTGCGGGTGTAATGACCTAACTTGGCTCAGTTCAGGGTGCTAATTGTCTCAGAGTTACTGGATGGAGTGGAGCAGGTAAACAGAGAAAGTGTTCAGTTTCTTGGTGCTGCTGAAAGAGGTTATTCATATACCCAAAACAAGGGCCCACTTCCCCCACCCCAGCAGGGACACTGATGCGGAGAATTGCGGGATTAGGCAAAAAGATCCTCAACATAAAAAGTGCAAACTTTTGACTGATCAGCAAGAAGAACTGGAGATCAATGAGGACGGTGTGGGGCTTTGAAGCCTGAGAGGAGATGGCCAATCAATGGAGAGCTCTTCACTTGTTAGCGTCTTCCAAGATGAAGAAAATGTGCAGTCTCTCTCCATAAGGCGTAGTGTTTCAGTGGAAACAGTGGAGAACAACACCTCCTGGGCCTGCACTCTGTCACTGCCTCCAGCTTGGTGTAACTGGTCGGACAAAAATAGTCTGTTTGGTTCAGTTGTTTTTACCGTTTTTCTACGTGAGGGGAATTTGCAAATGGTTTAAGATATTAGGGGCGACGCTGGGGGAGATGTTGTGTTTTCATAGCTTTGATCTTTTATCTTTGGATGAAGATTAATGGGGGTCACAAAAATAAAAAACTGCATTTTGAACGTCAATTGGTTGTTTTTTTTTTTTAATAAAATGGCATTCCCTTTATGTAGCTAAAAGAACAGGAAGTGCCCACAATAAATATGGCAGGTCAGACATCCTGAGGTCAGTTACATCTTTTTGGATTAGGGTTGTTAATAATTAACCGTTAACCAGAATTAAGAATTTTAACTCTTTCAACTAACACGGTTCAACGGTTAAAGTGGAGGAGCTGTAGCCTTGTAGCATTTATTCACTGACAAATAAACTGTACACTGCTACAGATACGTTCACAGCTTAATGCCATCAGCCACACTCACCGCCGCCACATACACATGGTCTGCTAAAGTTGTGCCATGACAGAGTGGACAATTGGGGGCATGAAGCCACCAGCAGAGCTACAGCTGCTAACATATCACAAACGCACACACTGTCGGACAGTCGCTAAAGTTAAGCCGGGCAGACACACAGCTGACAACCTGCTAAACTAAATGATGCGGTGGTGGTGGTGGACTTTAACTTGGAAAGTGGCTGCACCGTGGCTGCTAACGTTCCCACACGGGTGAACTCAGTAGTCTGTTGTTGGTATACACTGGAGATGGCACACCGCTGCATGAGAGAGTTAACAGTTAATAATTGGTTAACGAGGGTTGGTTATTGTTTTTTTTTTTTTTTTTAATTAGCAGCCCTAATTTGAAAGATAGTTTCCACTACAGCATCCTACTCCAACTCCCTCCCTCTCCAGTACTTTTGATTTGATCTTCCTCTCTTGGCTCCGTAATGTTTTGGTTATCAATGATTGCCTCAAATGCCTTCCTTCCCCTCTCTATCACCAGAGCTGTAATGTTGTCACACTCGTGCACAGCGGCGAGCCATGCCAGGGCGTCGCATCTCAGAGTCTGAGTGGCTTCATATCGTTTTCCATCAGCGGGAAGTGCAGCAGGAAGCACATATTTCTCACACACATTCACACAGGGTCAGGTGGGGTGTGAGGGACTCTCCGCTTTGGATACTTTTTTCTTTAATCCATGGCCTCCCAATGAAATATGAATCAAAAGCAGTGCTCCAGGCTTTTGCTTGCCTTGAAAGAAGCTTTAACTCAGTTTGAAGTCTCAAGAGGTGAGGAGTAGCTACCCTGCATTGCAGTGTTTGGATTTAATATCAAGGCTAAATAAATCATGGATTGTCAGGACAAGAAGCAAACTAGAAAAACTATATCTTTATTATTTTTTTGTATACTATATAGGCATTGTCAAGAGTGTGTGCTTACAGATGTATTATTTGGATTGCTGTTTGAAGCTATGTTTTGTGGAAGCTAGTCTTGTTACGTAGCGAGGTGACAAGTAAGGGTGTGCAGATAATGGTGGTGAATTGGCTTGTACCATGTTTTGCCATAACCACGACCTTTCCATAACCTTTTTAAGTTTTAGTTGCCAACCTTATTGTACTTGACGTGTGGATATTATAGTAATAACTAGCAGTTATGCCCTATTGATAAGCCAACCACAGGGGATGGCAAGCAACCACCACAACCACCATGTTTTTAAATTCTTTGCAGTGGCAGCATTTTGCTTCAAACAGCGGTAACATGACGAGGTATTCTGCGCTGACCTCTGCTTTTCTGGTCACCATGATTTGAAAAATGTTCACCTAATGCTTGTCATAGTCATTTTTTCTATCCAGCCATGCAATCACATGGCAAATACCACAGCAACCAGCCGTCAAACAAACTATAACTATATATTGCCAGGAAATTTTGGACTATTATTATATACTATATTACCGGGTGCCAATAAAACATCCATTGTACTAAAGCAAAACAAAATGATTTCTATTCTTTTGTCATATTCTACCAAAGTGGCCTGTATTGAACAATAAAATATTATAAATACAGTGAGGGTTTTCAGTCCAAAATGGCGTCAGCGGCTGTCATTATCACCGTAGGGGAGATTCTTTCACCGTGACAGCTCTAGTTATAAGCCTCACAGATGTGGATCAGAAGCTATACCTGATAGTTGGTTGTATCATCCATTCACATGGGCAACCAGTGAAAGATGGAATAAAAGAAGACGAAAGGTTGAGAGAGCTTGAAAGCAACAATGTTCACAAACTTCACTTTCACTATTGAAATGTAGTTATTTTTTCCCTTAAACTAAACTGGTTTTGTTGTCTCAACCTAAAGAAGCTGTTTTGTGTTTAAATCTGGCTTTCACTTTTACAACTAGTAGTGTAGCAGCTAACCCTAGTAGGCGTAGCAGGCCCCTTTTGACTCACATTTATGAGGATCATAACGACTGATAACACAAAATCAATGTCCAATGATGATGGTTATCTCAGTGTACATGCAAATCTGCATGACCTGTACATAGTTAGCACATTATCTACTTGGATAGACTGAATATACAGTATTTGACAAAGTGAATCAGTAAATAATGTATAGTGATGATGTATTCTCTAAATATTGCCAAATTTTACGTCACTTTTATTATCTTTGCAGTGATTTCTGTTTTTATTCATTTTATTAAACATGTTCCAGTCATCTCCCTGTTCAACTACATTTTAGAGCTGTTATTTTGTACACACTTTATTATTCACTGTGTTTCACACTGTTCATCTCTCTAGTTACTCGAGCGTCGCATTGCAAATTGCGAGTGGCATTATAGTTAATACCTTTCATTTGCAATGTTCTTATTTATGCTCTGTTTTTCTCTGCTGGATTCTAACATAATTTGTTGCTGCAGTGGCCCAATTAAAGTTCCACCTCATCATATATCTAAGGAATGGATTACCTGGATCTTGTGCTGTTTTTCCTCCACGCTGTCTAATGACCGAATATGAAAATCTGTCCTTTAGCTCCTGATGGCCTAATGTTTCTTCCCCACTTGTGTGTGCAGGAGCAGAGCCCCAGCAACGCCACATCCCTGGCAATGATGCAGGAGCCACAGGAGGTGGTGGAGGAGACGGTCACCATAGAGGAGGACCCTGGCACCCCCACCTCCCATGTCTCGGTGGTCACCTCTGATGACGGCACCACACGGCGCACAGAAACCAAGGTAAGACGCAAAAGTGCACTCAGCTGAGTTACGGTGTGTATAAGCAGAGCAGAGGGTGGGGCTGATCCTGTATAATGATTGTCATTTTGTAATGATGTTAGATACTGAAAAAATGTTCAACTTTGGGGTGCTACTGAGCAAAACGAACAAAGGATTGGGAAAAAAAATTTGTGTATCGCAATTTTTTTTTTTTTTACTATTTTGAAATAGATTTTTTTGAATGCAAGAATCGATATTTGCTTCATTTGAGTCTATGTGAAGGAAGAAGGAAGTTACCACTTTTGCTGTTTTAGCCTGAGTAATGTGAAGTCATATCCGTTCCGCATCCGTCAACCAAAACAAACTGTAGCTGGCTGCAGCGAGCTGAAACGAAAAAGTGTATATATCGGATGAGTACCCAAGTTTCATTATAGTATTATATCGGAGATACAGTAGGTTTACCCTTCCAGCCCTATTAAAAGTTAGCTGTGACCTGCAGATAAAAGTAATGTTTTTTTATATAATAAACTGCTGTACAGAGCTGATAATCAGCCTGCAACTTACTATCACACCTGAGCAGGACACCTCAGAGCAGTTGCATTGTTGTGGTGAGGAGATCCCATTGAGCTCATATCTGTAAACCCCCCCTTTGATCCATTTCAATATTGCTTCCAAACAGCACAGTAGTGTACCTCCTCTTCCAGTCTTCCACCCTTAAGAACTCTAAATCCCATAATCCTACAGCCCAAAGTGGCTTCATCTCCCTCTCACGGCTTTATTTATTCGATTATTGTGTTATTATGAGCCAACTCCCCTGGTGTTCTCCTAGTTTTGTGCTTCTTAAAAGCTCCTTTGTTGATTCGTCCTCTACTGTGTTCTGTTGTTTTTCTGTAAGGATATCTCATCTAACGTGAAGGTGAGTGGACTTTTCTACCAGTATGGCTTTTCCCCACCACGCCACCATTTTTATGTGTGCCCATACAGGCTACAGCAGCAGTATGCAACACACATCTGCTTCATCACACAAGCCAAATAATGCTCCAGCCTATTACTCTACAATACTCTCAGTTCACTGCTTGTTACTTCCACCTTCTGGGATGAGACCCATTCTCTCGTTTTTTATTTGTTTTGCATTTTCCTATCTCCTTCTTTCAAATTCTGTCTTACAGCATCCCTCATTGACATTGTAGGAGGTACAGACCGTTTTGTGTCATTATTATTATTATTATTATTATTATTATTATCATTATTATTATCATGGTGTTAGCTGGAGGCAAAACAAAGGAAAGACTGGTGGCAAAAATCAGCAGTGGGCTAAATTTACATATCAAAAATGTCATCTGTGCTTTTGAGTGCCAGAATCCAGATATCACGTACAATTGAAACAACACTGTGATTCGAGGCTCTAGCAAGCTACAGTATCGGCAAAACATTTCAGAGCGGGAGAGTAAATGATGCTAATATTTAGCCTTCTGCTAACTGCAGCCATTGGCCATTGGATGCAGATGGCAGAAGGCTATATTATTAGCAACCCTTTCCATCTCTGACACGCTTCGCCAGTATTGTACGGCTCTCTTTTTGACTGACTTTACTGAAGGATAGTTAACTATAGACATCCAAAGATTTATGCACTCTCCATTTATCCTTACGGCGCTGCCGCCGACGGCCGGCTACTTTGCTAACTTAGCTTGCTAATTTCGCCATGCTGTGCTTTCCTACGCTGTAACAAAAGTGTGTGGATGAAGCATTACGTTTTTTCATTTTTACTCATTTAGCGACTGGCTAGTTAGCTAGCTGCCTTGCTAATTCCACCATACGACAGAAAATAAGCCCAACTGCTGGGTCACGGTCACTCTGCCTCACTCCTTGCCGCAAGGAGACTACTTCCCCCCGAGGAGAGCAGTCTCTGGACGAGCTAACTAGCTAACTAGCGAGCTAACTAATGTTAGCCAGCCGTCTCCTCCCTCCGAAGTAGTCTGCTAGCGGCGTAGGGGTCGGCTAATCTGGTCCCATTGATTTGTGTTAACTTTCTCACCTGAGACTTGTGATCCTTGAGATTTAGTAATTGAACATATTGAGGGAAACTGGTATTTTTTTCAGCCATTGCTCATAAAACAAGCCAACAATACGTGTTAGCCAGAGTTGACTAATGTGTGCAGAGGAGATTCTTAATGCTCCAAAATACATTATGATGTCTACTCAAAGAAAAGGGGGCTATACATCCTCGTTTGTAGGAATATGTCTTAAATCTTTCATTTATGCCCAGAGGACACGCTATAAATCCCTGTGTCAGGAACTGTAACTTCAATAACTTTTTACATATTTAGGTTTGTTTTTTTTTTTTTGCCAGCTGCAGCCTTGTGATAGCTTCCTTTTTATTTTTGAATGGTATGAATTACCATTTCTTTGTACACTGGTTCCCCAAAGTAATTTGCTACCACTTTGAAGACCTCAGCACTGAAAATATTCAAATTCAAGTGGCATCAGTAATCTGCAATTTGCTCGAACGAGTCGAACCAGAATGTCCTCCTCTTGGTGTCAGGTTGGGGGTTTTGAAGAACTTCAAGTGTGTGCCTGTTCATTGTGTTTTGGGAGACAGTCTTGCATTTCACTTCTAAGTTTGAATCCATCACTCCCTGAGCAAGAAGAATTCCCACCAGAATCCAGATTTCCATTTGAAAAAAAAATTCAAGAAGCTCTTACTAACGTTTTTAGCCTCCCCCCAAAGATGAGCTTCTGTTGCAACAGTTTGCTTGGGATTGGGATGTAAACGTAGGCACAGTCGACTGCAGCTGCTGTAGGCTTCCAGTGGAGCGGCGAGCGCTGTGTTGAGCTCCTACTCTAGGGACTGTGAAACTGTAATTAAAAAGCCTGCTCTAATCCCTCATCAGGGAGGGCCCATTGCCCTCCAGCCTGTTTACTGCGAGGGGATCGGCCACACATGCTCGCTCACACTCACATGATTTTATGTATTCATACGCAGACCTTCTCAGGGATAACACACACAAGCAGTAAAACATCACACTAATCAAGGGCTTTGCTGCCGAGGAAGGACGCTTCTTTAAAGAGGCCTGGGAGGAGGGACTCTCTGAAAGTCACTTTGAGGAGAAAAGCAGATTAATGTTCGGGCTGAACTCCTGGAAGCCAGCGTCTCTGCGGTGGCAAATGGATCCAGACCCAGCCGAGAGTTTACCCAAAGAAACCCTCCTCTTCGAGTCTTCCTCGCTTTCCGTTTGTCTTTTTGTCCTCGCTGCATCTCTCTGACTCACTTTCATGTGTTGTTTTTCACCCTCTCTCCTTTTCTATCTCTCTCGTCATCTCGCAGCAACTCCCAGTTTTATTTATGCTGCTTATCTGTTCTTTTGAACCAAAGTCTCGCCACACTGTCTAATGCTAACACGCTCCTTTCCCTTGATGGTTATCCCCCATCGCAATGCTGGAAGATGAAACACAGAAGCATCTCCCATCTTCCTGATTTGCTGGCAAAAAAGTTTTTTTTCCGGTGGTAAACATGTTTCTAGCTAATTTAGTATCAGCAATATTACTAGTTAGACAATTTGGCACCAAGACGGAGCTGTTGGTTTTGAGAAAATGTCAGCAAAAAGAGGCTTAAGTTACTGTACGTTCTAATGTGTGTTTCTGTAGGGGGTCAGCGTGATTTCAGCTTACAAATTCAGTTAATGTAGGAGTTTTTTTTTTTTCATATATGAACACTCTCTCAAAATCAGCTTAAATGCTAGTACAGTTTTCAGTGAATTGGCCTGAATGAGCGCATGTCCGCGTTCAATTAGACCCATGTCCATCTTCCTGTCCAGCCCCCTCTTCCTTGCTGCAGACACTCTGAATGAAACACCAGCCATCTCGGAGGAAGAGCTCAGTTTGGGCCAATAAAAGCAGTATCCCTTCCCCTTTCCTCTGGATATGAGCTAATGAGAGTCAAGGGGGAACACACAAACAAATCAAAGCTCTTTTACTACCGTACACATGCCGGGGAGACAACGTTAAGTAGGTAGGAGTTAGTTTATCAGGTACAGATGTTGTAAAAAATGAGGTGCCAATGTTGAATACAACAGAATAAAAGTGCAGACACTTTTTACTGCTCAGAGTGTGTTATTTTCTTTTATTTCAGACTGTCTCGACTTCACTAAGAAGTCTTTGAAATAGTTACTGGAGCGCAGAAAGAACACACTCTCCTCTCTCAGACTGCATGTGGAAGTCTATGGCTGTATTCAAAACTCTATATTATACTAGTAGTATGTACTTATTTGGACAAGATGTAGTATGCAGTATGCAAACAAAAGCAAAGTCTACAGTATGTCATACTGGTTTGGAAAAAAATCTCCAGTGCATTGGACCAGTCTACTTCGCTTACTGTATCGCACAGTGCAAAACTGCTGGAATGATACAGTCTGTGGTCACAACAATAGCAGCCAAAAATGCTATTTAATCAGTAAATTCGCTTTTAAAAAATTTGAAGTGAGACATCAACTGTGTAGATTTTGAATGTTGGTAGTTTTACAATATTAGATGCCAAACTGAACATTTGTTCCAACATTTTCAGAGTTTAGAGGCTCCACAAACTGCCGTAATAGCTAGCCGGGGTCGCTACCTCGCCAACAGGGCAGTCACGCTCCCAGAGACTCGCCTCATAGACAAGAGGCTTTTTTTTCCCTGTTGACTGATGGTTTGTTTAAATATCACAACATAAATGTCCAAGATAAAAGTTATGGGAATCTTACGGGGATTATCAGCCTTTTTGGAGGTGAAAAGATCTACAAACGGCCGCAGGCGTAGCTCACTCGAGAACCAACCAGTCACGTTCGGAGACCGGCTGCAGAGCGGCGAGGGAAAGAGCTGCTTCTGACAGGGCAGAGAGATAACTGCTGAGACAACATGACCATTTTAAAATATTCTAATATTAGTAGAGATCAGTCCACAAATAAATTGCTTGAACTGTTTAATTCTGCATACTGCTGATGAACGCAGTATACAGTATGTACTGTATACTGCGTCCTGCGTTAATCATTTAGTAGGCGGTTTTGAATACAGTCTGTGTCATTTCCGAGCCACGTGCATCACATAGCTAAAACAGCAGGCTGGATGAACATCTATGCATAATGAACTCGAACGCAATTTCCTGAGAGCTCTACCCACCCGTCCCCCCGACTCTAGGTGACCAAAGTGGTCAAAACCATCACACGCCGCACCTACCAACCAGTGATGCTGACTGACAGCTTGTTAGTTGAGTCCAGGCCTGCCACCCGAACCCCCACCCCGGTCTCCATCTCGACCCCCACCCTGTTGGAGACAGAACCAGTAAAGAATGCTGAAACCTGTGTGACGTTTGCTGTGTCTCCCTCCCCCTCGCCTGCCTCCCTGTTCCTCTAACATGTTTTAAAGAGACCCACATTTAGCAACAATTTCTACTTCCGTCCTCCTTGCAGGTGCTCTTTAGATGGGTTGAAAATGAATCACAGGCTTCTTAAAAATCTGAATTACCACCTCATCCTCCCCCAGCATCCACTGGGCCACCGTGTCTGTTTAGGCTCTCAATGAAGTGAATGCCACAGAGGTTGTGAAACCTCTTACAGAGCTGTAAAGTGCACAGTTTGACGCCTGCTGACTTTCCCTCCATTTCTAACAGTTTGGTAAACAGTTAAGGCCTCAAAACCTGAATCGAACACACACACACACACACACACACACACACAAATCTATAGAGCTTCGACATGTGTACATGTTCTCAAATATTCTCCACCATTTCAGCTGTTGCTTTTTCAGCCCTGTTTGGCCCACTTCAGCACATTTCAGATGCTGCTTTTGAAACGCGGGTCCCTTGCCTCTCCTCTCGTCCCCTCACATGGCGGTTTAACGCCTTGTGAACTTGAGCGTACATCAAAGATCGTTTGAAAACTGTGTGATGGCGTCCCTTTGCAGCCCTTGCAAATCGCCTAAAAAGCTGTGTTGGTACAAGGCAGCCGGGCATGTCAAGGCTGGGAGCTGTAGCATTTACTGTGCTCTCCTCTCAGCTCTGACAGCCAGAACAAAATAGAATGAAAAAATGATGATAAATGAAAATAAATGATAATATAATATATTATATATAATATATGATTAATCACATAATTTTACCTGTTCAAAATGGACCTTAAAGGGAGATTTATCAAGTATTTAATACTCAACAGTGGGCAAATATGCTTGCTTTATGCAAATGTACACTGAACAAAAATATAGAAACACAACACTTTTGTTTTTGCTCCAATTTTTTATGCACTGAAGTCGAAGATCTCTGACTTTTGAGACTTTTTTGTACACAAAAGGCCTATTTCTCTCAAATATTGTGCACAAATTTGTCTAAATCTGTTAGTGAGCAATTCTCCTCTGCCGAAATAATCCATCCACCTCACAGGCGTGGCCTATCAAGATTAGACAGCATGATTATTGCACAGGTGTGCCTTAGACTGTCACAATAAAAGTCCTGTCTAAAATGTGCAGCACGATGCCGCAGATCGTCGTAAGTTTTGAGGGAGCGTGCAACTGGCATGCTGACTGCAGGAATGTCCACCAGAGCTGTTTCTCGCGAACTGAAAGTTCATTTCTCTACCATAAACCGTCTCCAAAGATGTTTCGATTTGGCAGTACATTCAACCGGCCTCACAACCGCAGACCACATGTAAACACACCAGCCCAGGACCTCCACATCTGGCATCTTCACCTGCACTGTGTTACTGTGACCAGTCTAAGGCTCACCTGTGCAATAATCTCTTGATAGGCCACACCTGTGAGGTGGATGGATTATTTCGGCAGAGGAGAAATGCTCACTGACAGATTTAGACAAAGTTGTGAACAATATTTGAGAGAAATAGGCCTTTTGTGTACGGTATATAGATAAAGTCTTAGATGTTTGACTTCACCACATAAAAATGGGAGCAAAAAAAAAGTGCTGTGTTTATATTTTTGTTCAGTATATATACACTTTACTAAACATAAAAATGTGCGATTAATTTGTGAGTAATCGTGATTAGCTATGGACCATCATGAGATTAACCGCAACTGAATATTCAAATTATTTAACAGCCCTGATATATTAATATGGGATCAATTAACAACACAAAATTGACAAATATTGTCCAGAAACCCTCACAGGTACTACATTTAGCATAAAAAATATGTTCAAATCATCAACATGACAAACTGCAGCCCAACAGACAACAACAGCTGTCATTGTATCAGTGTGCCCAAAATTGCATGTGATTATCCATAAAGTGGCCAAGTCTGTGATTCCTTAGCATTTCTAATTTCATATGATACAAATATCATTCTAGCTTTAAAACTGAGCCCCTACAACCTTAAAAATTGCAAGTTGTGCTAATGCTTTAAAGGAATGAGTGGCATTAAATAAATTTGCGTTAACATATTATTTTCATATTAAGTTGACATTCTGATATTACTCTCCATCTAGAAGGCTTGGGTTCCCTTGTGAAGCAATATAAAAACATTATTTAATAAATGACATTTATTGTACCGATGTAATGGCTTCATGCAGGGTTTGACATTCAGCCCTGGCTCTCGTAACCCCCTTGAGGCCCAGAGTTAGCATTAGGGCCCATGCTATGAACACCAGAGCAGCCTAGTTTAGGTTCCTACCACTGGGAATCAAGAGGATGAAAGGGAGCTTGTTATTCCATGGCCATACTTATGCTTTAGCTAATATGAATCAAGCAAATGAGCTCTTTATTTTTAACTAGCACAACCAAGGCGGAATGGCATCAAAAACAAACGTGAATGACTCTGTAATTACTCCGAACATGGAAATAAACCTTGGCGTTCCAGAAATAAATTTTGTTATGTAGCTCACAGTCGGGGTGTAATCAAACAAAGGCCAGCGAAGATTTCTATTTGTTTGAAACCAAGTTAATGAGTTGAACAGCCAATATGTGGTTTGTGCTTTTGCTCCTCTGTAGCGAGGATTAATGCTTCATTGAGGTTTCTTGATATTGTTACATGCCTTTGCTCGCTTCTGCTTAAAATCTAAATTGTGTTATTGATAGGAAAATAAAGAAAGCATATTACAATTAAGAGGGCTGGTGTCGAAAATTAAACCAATCAGATTTTTTATTCCTTCCCCCGAGAAAATCAGAATGGCGGTCTACGCTCGTCGAGCGGGAAAGAACCTCTTCGCGACACCTTGTCAGGCATGAATTGCATCAGACCTGCACCCCCCGCCACGAATGACGATTAATTTTCATCGACCTCATTAATTTTGAAGATGAATTTATAGCCGTGGACAAAATAGCCAATTATCGGCCACAGCAGAATTCACTGGGCAGCAAATTGGTTTCTGTTGGGGCGGAGAGCCCAGGGCAGGAGGGGGGTGTAAGCTGTCTGTAATCCTCCAGTCAGACAGCCTCAGAGACAGCAGAGGAAGTAGAGTTATTTAGCTATAGGATGAGGTGAGCGTGAGAGGTAGATGCATGCAGGTCTGGTTGTCACAGTCCTCTGGCTACAGAGTGTGATGCTGCCCTGTTCCCTCGGGGACACAAAGGATTTAAGGTCCAGTGGAGCTGTAGCACTTCAAGATGCCTCTGTTACAGCACAGCCCAGGAGACTCAGTGTACCAAGACAGGTACTCGGTACATGCAATTGTTTTGGTTTAGATTTAGCAGCCAGTGTTTGCCTTATAACTAGGTCTGTCAGTGGATTCAAATATTTAATCGTGATTAATCACAAAATTACACATCAATCTTTTTTTTTACCTGTTCAAAATGTACCTTAAAGAGAGATTTTTCAAGTATTTAATACTCTTAAACTTTCAACTCCCAACATGGGAGTGGATAAATATGCTTTCTTTATGCAATGCATGTATATATTTATTATTGGAAATCAATTAACAACACAAAATAATGACAAATATTGTCCAGAAACCCTCACAGGTACTGCATTTAGCATAAATATATGTTCAAATCAAACTCAAGGCCAACATGCAACAACAGCTGTCCGTGTGTCAGTTTTCCCTAATCTACATGGGACTATCATAAAGTGGGCGTGTCTGTAAAGGGGAGAATTGTGGGTACCCATAGAAGCCATACATCATAGGTCATATCATCAGAGGTCAAGGGGCCACTTTGAAAATGGACCTGTCAGTTTTCCTTGCCAACATTTAGCGCAAGTTTGGAGCATGATTTAGCCTCCTTAGCGACAAGCTAATATGACATGATTAGAACCAATGGATTCCTTATGTTTGCTAGTTTCATATGATGACAGTATCTGTAACCTAAAAATCACAGATTACGTGTGGTAAAGAAATTAGCGGTGTTAAAATGAGTTTGTGTTAACAAACAGCCCTACTTTTAACAGATTATTATAATGTATACTGTTTGTTCCACTTTGTAATTTAAGGCAACATAAATTGGTAAGACAGGCCTTACAATTAAGATTTTGGATTGATTCCAACCAATTTCACAATATCAGCATTAAAAGCACCTATACGATTTAGACTTCAGGAATCCATAATTGTATGAAACATGCACCACAAAGGGGTGAAATTGAGTAAAACTAGAAAATGCATTTCCTGCAGATAATGCGTGTGAATGCTGACACCTGAAATGATTTGCAAATCATTGCATTCACACAACTAACTCCAAAGTTTGATTTAATTAACGCAAATTCCCTCTGCATTAGGTTTGAAATGCATGTTTTAATCAGGACACCAAGAATCAAATGTTATCATTGACTTTTCCCATTTATCCAGTTTATTTGTTTGTCTTTTCCGCTGTGTGACATTCTAACACGGTGTCCTAATCAGACAGCTAGAGAGACAGACGTCTCTGTTTCGTGGACAGCATGGTTTTGTGTGTGTGTGCAGCCTGAAGACGACATGTCCGTGTGAGTTGGATCTAAACACAGGGTTGCTTTAATATCATGGTATCACACTGTCTGACGGGTGTATCTGCTCCTTTCTACAGGTGACTAAGATGGTGAAGACAGTGACCACGCGGACAGTGCGTCAGGTGCCCCTGGGTCCCGATGGCTTGCCCCTGCCTGAGGGTTCGTCCCCACTGGGCAGCTACACCGACTCCATTGACCGGCGCTACATGAAGAACGGAGGCGACCGCTTCATTACGCCCCAAGCAACCTCCACTCTGACGCGCTCCTACAACAACTCCTACAACGACTCATACGGCGAGACACCTGAGAGCCAGTATGTTCGCCACTACGGCCTGCATGACGGCTATGCCGATTTGACAGACAACTACGGCAGCCTGTCACGCGGCGTCAACTTCCGGCCACCGCGCTACCCCTACCTGCCCAACAGCTATCGTCCGGAGAACAGCTACACGCTGCCCATTCGCAAGGATGACTACGGCCATGTGGCCCAGCCCCAGGTGCCTATGGGTAGCAGCACCGTGGATCTGAACCGCTCGCAGCCGGAGCGCTTCCAGCCCGAACCGTACGGCCTGGAGGATGATCGCCGAAGCTTGGGCCCTGAAGAGGAGGAGCCGTACGAGCTGGAGCCCGACTACTCCACCGCCAACCGCCGCACCCTGCCAGGAGCCAACCGGGGTCGCACCCATCGGGAACCTCTGCGTGATATGCCCCGAGTCAGGTGAGGATAAATGCAAAAAACTTAAGAGAGTAGCGGTTTTAAACACGGTCTGCTGTTCTCCCGTAAATCTGCATAAAAGTTGTTTCCTTGCCACAGCATCCGACTGCTGTTAATACTTAAAAACCTGACAGATTGCGTTGAAGGATTCCTCCTGCTTGCAGTTTATTTTGTAATGGTGTGCAAGTTCATACAGTATACATGTTATCCTTTCTATGTCGGACAGTGAATTCCTGTTCATATGCATGAGCGTTGTCTCTGCCTTGATATGAGAGGAGATCATCCTGTTAAGATGAGAGAGAATAACGAATACTTGTCTTGCTCTCGCCATAAAAAAGACTCCATTACGCCGAGCGCAAGTAAACAGATGTCTCTTCTTCTTGAGCAACTTGCTTGAGAAGGGAAGCGAGGAAAAGACAACTCTTTGATTGCCATTTTCCCACAAATGGAGAGTGAACAAGTGTTTGTGTCAGAGGCAAAGAGGCGGGAATGATTTGAGACGCGAGGAGGGAAAGGGAGGATGGAGGGCTTTTTACAGTCATCTCGCAACCTTTGTTGTGATGAGTCTCACTGCCGGCTACAGCCGTCGGGGAAAAAAAAAAACATGTTAGCCTCCAACAATAAGATCCCAGATTGGACTCTTGTCTCCTAATAGTTTCCAATCATTTCTTTACTGCCCAAAGAGAGGCCCGGAAAAAAATGTCCACCCTCAAGTGAATTGTGTCAGGGTTTGAAGTTGAGTTGGTGATAAGCGTGTTTGAACAGCTATCGGTGAGCTGTAGCAGATGGATGTTTTTACATTCTCTGCACTTCTCTTTCAATCTGAGGGCAAAGTATTTGGGCCTGAAGCCAGATCTAAAGGGACAGAACTGGGGGGGGTTGAGAGGTAGGAGCAAGCGAGAAGGTGTATCTATGTGCTTTTTTGTCACAATCAGAGGTGACGCTTAGGCTTGCAGTGGTAGTCGGTGTTACACGGTGTTACACGGTATTACACAGTTTACACAGTGGTCGGGCACACACCGATTTTATTACTTGCCCACCGGCCCAATATCATTTGCTTTTTTTAGAGAAATAAAACTAGTTCATTTTGGCGTATCGTGCTATCAATACATAGTTGGACGACGGACGCAACGATTTGAAAGTGAAAGTGTCTGCTCCGTATGGAGTCTCATCACAGAGCAGCAGGAGTCAGATTTAACACACAGCGATACTTCAGATTTAAACCGAATGCTATAAGGGAAGCATAATGTTAATGAGGCAACCGCCATCACCGGCATCTGACAGTAAGCACTCTACATATATTGAGGGCCGTCTTTTATTGTAAAATGTACGGTGTAAATCGGTAACACTGGTGTTTTTCTCACTGTCACATCCCTAATGACTCTCAATCCAGGATCGTCAGCTTCTTGACGGCTCGTAAGTTGTGCTTTTTGACCTTTCTTCATTAAGCTTGTGTACACACACTAGAGATACTTGAACTTGCTGTATCGGCTGATACTGAGTACCAATCCAAGACCAGCGTGATAAAAAGAATGTTAGTATTATTATTATTTTTATGATGATTATTAAATACCTTTTTACGTCTGACCATGTATGGATGCGATATGATTACTATCTTTGTTGTATGGCCTGGCTCAGGTTAAACCCTTTGTAAAACACAAACAAATACATACAGAGAATGAATGCAGTAGAACTTTATTTTATCATTCAGTTTGTTTGACCGCCTGTGTGGGAATTTGTCCTGCAGGGTGCATTAGTCACACACCCTACTAGGTTACTGCCACCCCTTGAAACGTACTGTGAAATATTGCTAAATGGCTGACATTTTCCTCGCTCTCAGTACCGTAACCGTTACACTCTCCACTAGTAGTGCACTGTTGTTGTTTATGACCGTCATATGAGAAACTACCTGCAAGCAGTTCTTCTTTTTCTTCTTCTTTGCTGCTCTAAAACAGTAGATGCCATTGGCAGCCATGATACATTCAGGGCGAAAGCACAGTGAAGGCTCCTGTTTTGGAGCGGCTAAGACGAATTAACCAGTAGGTTTTTTTCTGGGGTAATAAGTTATGATGTCGGATTGATACATAGACTACCATACTCGTTGATACCTGATCCTGAATTTAGGGCAGTATCGGGCATATTTTCCGATACTGGTATCAATATAGAGCAATTCCAACACACACATTCATGCATTCAGAGCTAACTGTGTTTAAAGGCACCTGGATTGATGCGCATGTGGAGAAAAGCAGATGCCTAATCAGACAGTGTCTCTCTCTCTCTCTCTCTCTCTCTCTCTCTCTCTCTCTCTCTCTCTCTCTCTCTCTCTCTCTCTCTCCACCACACACACACACACACACACACACACACACACACACACACACACACACACACACACACACACACACACACACAAACACTCAATAAAAATCCACATCCCAAAAAAAAAGAAATCCAAATGAGTCACTCCCCCATCCGCCTAGTGTGAGGCGCTTGCTGTGACAGGCAATTTGTAGCCTGCCTCACGTGTCACAACACAGCTCTAACAGCCACACACACCCATTCAGACACACGCTCACACACACACACACACACACACACACACACACACACACACACACACACACACACACACACCTGACAGCCGCTAACGTGAATGCCCAAACACACATGTTTGAAGCCACTCTTGACTGGCTGCTCTGGCTAATTGCAGCAGAAAATAAATCCCAAATATTTCCCTCTACAGTATCTTCTCTCCTCCTGCACTCAGAGCAGCTGACATCAAAACACCAGGTACACTGTAAGCGTTTTTTCTTCTCCAACCCAGGAACGGTGACACTCAGTCCTCCCAGAGTGCCCAGGCTCTCCTGTGCGATTTAATATTCCACTACTACTCCAAAGTGCTGTAATGAATCTGGGAATTAAGGCGGTTTAATTACAGCTTATCATTGCATTGCAAGCCCTCAATTATGCTCCGGCAAAAAATGAAGACGTTTAGTGCTAAAACGGCTTTCTGCATCGGCGCCGTACGCTCATTTTGTCACCGATACAGAGTCCATCATGTGAATGATGATGTATCATTTTGTGATGGAGTTCTTTGGATGTGTGAGCATGTCTCACTCTTAAATTTTAGTGTGGAGAGGCTACCATACAGCTTATGGGGGGCTGCTGCATGTATGAAAATTATGTGAATCATATGTTTTTGCTCTCGCAGATGTCTTTATGGCTGAAGCCTCTTCCAGTCACTTAGATCTTTTTCTTCTTGCTGGGCCTGTTCAGTAATAGTCAAGTGCAAATAATTGGCGCACCTGGTGTACATCAGAGGTAAGAGGTGGTATGTTTCAGGGCCCTCTTCAGCAGGGTGTCATTAGCCAACGCTATCCTAGCGCAGCCACTTTGTCACAGCCCCTTGGCGTCACTTTATGTTTTCGCAACAAAACCAGTATAGTTAGATTTAGAAAAACCTACATGGTTGAGCTTAAAACTACTGCATTTGTCAAATGAAACTGAACACTGTCCACAAGTGAAACTTAACATGTGATAAAAGCAGCAGTCGCTTGGATGAAAGTCTTGTGCTTGTTTGCCTGTCCACCACAACTCCCGCCCGGCCATAGGGTGTCTTTTCGCTCTTCAAACTACGTCACCACACTCCGGGCCTACTTTCTCTGGGTGGTTACTGTTGCTGTGGATGGTTTTACATTATAGTTAGTGGAAAGGTGCATTGCATACTGGTGCTGAAGGGAGACATGTGCGGTGGTACCAAATGCAGACGGCTGTGATAAAGCCTCAGTAATTGACACATTATCTGTGTTACTAGCTAAGTACTGTGCTTTTATAGGGATGTCAATCGATTAAAATATTTAATCACACTTATTTGCATGAATATCCATAGTGACTATGTATATATTTGTTACTAGACATCAGTTAACAACACAAAATAATGAGAAACATTGTCCACAAACTCTTACAGGTACTGTATTTAGCATAAAAAATATGCTGAAATCATAAGATGATAAACTGCAGCCCAACAGGCAACAACAGCTGTCAGTATGTCAGTGTGCTGACTTGACTATAACTTGGCCCGAACTGCATGTGATTATGATAAAGTGGGCATGTCTGTAAAGGGGAGACTCGTGGGTACCCAGAGAACCCATCTCCAAAAAAGGTAGCTGATAACCAACCCATGTTAACCAATTATTAACCGTTAACTGGCAAGATAAGTGTGTCTCATGCAGCAGAGTTACTGTAGCAGCCATGGTGCTGCATGTAGTGTTACTCTGTCTGCCCGGCGTAACAATAGTGAGTGTCTGACAGTGTGTGTGTTTGTGCTACTGGTGGTTCCATGTCCACTGTAGTCAAACACATACGCTCTGTCAGCGTGGTGTAACATAGTGAGTTTCCGACAGACCGTGTGTGTGTGGCGGCGGTGAGCGTGGGGTTATCGGTGGTGTTATAGCTGTCCATGTAGCTGTAGCATTGTGTGTACAGTTTATTTGTCAGTAAATAAATGCGACAAAGCTACAACCCTTCTGCTCAAGACTGGAGCCAAATTTCTGTATCTGCAACTCCAGCTCAGACTCACTTAAGGTGGACTCTTAAGGTGGGCCAGCTCTTTTCCATAAGCTAACGAGCCGCTCCTGTGAGTTGTGCTCAGCTTTTTAATTAATTATTACTCTTTCTTTTACCCATGTAACCAATAGCGTTAATCGGTTAAAATGCTTAATGCCAGGTAATTGTTAACATTCCTAATTCACATATCTTGGAACGAATTTCCCCCCTGTGGGACTAATAAAGGAATATCTTTCTCTTTTCTTTTTCTTTAGGTCAGAAGTCAAGGGACCACCAGGTCAAAGGTCACTGTATTCTCACAAACATTTTATTGCCATAACTCAAGGGTCATATACATATGACAATTTCACACAAATGTCCAACCGCATAAAATGAAGCAATGACATTGTGGACAGACATGGAGGCATACAAACGCGCAGTGGTAATTCTAGTTTTCTGTTTTATTGAAACTTGTTGTTTTATCTACTTGCCATGGATTGGTCTATTTTACTCATCATTCATTTTCTTGGTATAAAAGCACTTTCACTATGTTGCATCGAATAAGGTTATTATTTACCTCAACAGTATACAGTATAAGTGCCTTGCTTAAAAAGCAGCAGGAATCTAGCTACAGGAAGAGGGAAGGGCATCTCTTTTGTGTTATCCCTACTCAGGGTTTGCAGATAATGAATGTCTGTCTCCTTCCTCTCTCTCTGTGCTTTTTACTCCATTTGCCCCATGTGTGTCTATGAGCACCTTCCTGTGTGTGTGTGTGTGTGTGTGTGTGTGTGTGCTCATGCCAGCGTGATTAATAGCTGCTTTTGAACTCGGCCAGACTACAGGGGCGTCTTTAAGCTAATCTCTAATGGCTCATCTCTCCTTGGGCGACCCGCTCTGCTGCACCGGCCCACCTGCATCCAGGGGTCACCACACACACACAGACACATAAACACACACATGCATACTCACATCCACTCATCCCTTAATTGAGAGAGGGGGTGTCATTCTAATCCAGTGGTGTCTGTAGGGAGCAGCTCACGGAAGTGATCCCCTCTCCCCCTTTCCTCTGACTTGATGCCACCAAGAGGCTTTCACTGAGAGCTAGATACTCCGTTTAACATCATACTTCCCCTCTGTCTTATTTGAGGTTTCTCAGAAGCATCCCCTAATTTGTAGAAGGAACTTCAGAGCGATGTCACTCTCCTTTGATTGAATGAAAACCAGTGCTTGAAGTGGGCCGCTACTTACCAGTATGCATCACTTCTACATTTTACTCCGTGACTTTTTCTTGCATACCAGACCTTCTCACAAGCTGCTGGTCCTCTCCTCTGCCCTCTCCATATCTGGTTGGGAGATTCATAATGACATAATCGTGCCTCATAGGCTGTATGAACATAAAAACTATGTGGAGAGGATCTGGATGAGCAGCCGCACGACAAAAGAGAGGGGGTGAGAAGAAGGGTGCTATAATGTATCATACACATGAATGTTCATGTCCTTTTTGAGAAATAATCAGTGAACTGTGAACTTAATTTGTGAGGAAATATGATATTTATTAATTATTATTTATTATTTTGAAGCTGCTTTTTTCAGGCAAACATTTCCAGAAGAATTAAATGTTTAGATGAAGGCTGTGAGATGTGCAAATGATAAAATAATCATTAACTACTAATAATAATGGTCCAAAATGATGTCAAATTGCATAGTTTTAGGTCAAAAACCTTTAAATTTTCTATGCGGAGGACCCTACTGTAGGCTATAAATAACACAGAATAGGACTTAAACTATTAACACTAAACACACCATCTTAACCCTTTAACATTCCATCATTATATGTATTATAGACCTACTATAGAAGATGCATAGCACAGGTATAATAATACAGTAATAAAATCACAACTGATTATGATGGGGACAGTATAACATGTTAAAGAAATAATGAATAAATAGGACTAGGTGGTAAGAGACTGCTGATGCTGGCCGAAACACGTACCTGCATTTGAATAAGAGAGCACTGCCACTTATTTTTTCCTCACTTCGTGGTTCACTCTGAACAGGTCGCCAGTCCATCGCAGTGCTGACACATAGAGACAGACAACTATTCACGCTCACATTCACCTATGGACAATTTAGAGTCATCAGTTAACCTAACCTGCATGTCTTTGGACTGTGGGAGGAAGCTGGAGAACCCGGAGAAAACCCACGCTACCACAGAGAGAATATGCAAACTCCACACAGAAGAGCCCCAAGCCAGATTTGAACCTGCGACCTTCTTTCTGTGAGGCAACAGTGTTTATATGTGTGGCTTTGCTTTGCTAGCTATGCCGTTTTTATTCTCTCTTCCCTCCTCTCTGTCCTGCAAAGACTGCCGTGCGCCGTAAAACAATTATTACCCATAATTCAAAATGAGCAAACTGCTTGGCAGGACCAGTCAGTCATAAATGCCAGAGAGATATAATTTATACATATGAGATGCAAACATCTTCTCGCGAGTGTCTAATCCTTTTCAGTTGGAAGAGAAGAACAGGGTCAGGCATGGTCTCGACTGAGGGATGATGAAAGTAACTGACAGAAGATGAAGGGAAGGAAGAATAGCGTGGATGTGACAAAGTCCAGATGAATAAAAGGAGCGCTGAAGTTTGCACACATCTCGTATCTACTGTTTATCTTTTCCTCTGTTCTTTGAATGAAACAAGTGCACACGCATCCGTAGACGGGCGCGCACAGACGCACAGAAATAGCCCGGCCATTTAGCAGCTCCATTAACATGAGGAGAGTGATCTACTGTAATCACGTTCAGAGCATCGCGTCTGGCGGCGGAGAGCCCTTTCACATCCTGTGAATACACCCCCTCCCTGTACACACAATGGCGCCAATTTAAATGCAAATCCTGACATTCCCATCACTCAGCCTCGCAACTCCCGCTTCACCAAAAAGCCGCCGCTGCATCGGCCCAGATCTAAACGAGCTGGATCTGCACGGCTGTACATCTCATCTGTGTGTCAAAGCGTGTGTGTGTGTGTGTGTGCGGCCGAGAAACATAGTGCGACAGATAATGAGAGAAGAAGTCAAAGAGAGCGAGAGATACTGTGCATGAAAGCGATGGTGTATGCAGCTCTGTGCGACGGTGATGATGCTGAGATTGCGCACTCCCCTTTCTTCAGGAGGGTTATTCCTACCTCTTCTGCCTTGTCATGTCCAATATCTTGCTGCAGCCGGGAGCCGGTTGATGGCCTCTGACTGTGTGTTTATATATCTCGTGTACGCAAGGAAACATTTAGTAACCACCCGCACGTGCACACATGCTCTTTTTTTCCGTGCAGTCTGTCATGCAGCTCAGTGTTGTCGCCAAACCTCAGAGCTGCAGTCGTCCCCCGAATGATGTGCTGTAATCTGGCTTGATTGGCCCCTCCTTCCATACTGTGGTTACAGGCTGCCTGTGGAGGTTTGTGGCTTTCTAGCATGGTCCACGAAGCTGGAAAAAACTACTTTGTAATGACGAATAAACAGTGATGATCCACTCCACTTTAGGTTAGCTGAGTTTTCTCTTTTTCATCTGGAGAAGCATATCTTTGAAAAGACCTCCAGAGTCACAGCTGTCCTTGACATGTGGCCATAACTCCCAAAGCTTGTCCGGCAAAGTTTGCCATTTTGTGCCATGCTTCTTTGAACTTGGTTAACTTGCAGCATTTGGACACACAGGGCTGTATTCAACTGTGGCGGTGCCTCGCTCCATCTCTATTAATCCTCTTTCTATCCATCTGAATAGGGGATTTAGTATCTCGTTACAATGCTCGGGCAGGAGTTTTCCTCCCTAGTTCATTTCATATTGATTTCCCTGGCAGTGAAATGCACAAAGTAGTGCCATAAAAGCCAATATGTTACTGCGAGGTCTGTGTAAAAGACGAGTCAACAGAGGAACGTGCCAGAGCTGAGGCGCGATGGCACGTGGAGCCCCCCTCCTTTCCCAGCATGCCTGGGAAGAACTGTAAAAACACATAATTAACATAAAACTCATTAAAATTACAGCTCGGTCTGGAATTCCCTGCCAATCGTTAGTGCTGGCCACCATTTTGTTGCACCACCAACCGCCATACATCAAAGATGGTGAGAGGAGACCAGCTGGATTATGTAAGAAGGATAAACAAGTCTCAAGCTGTGGTGGGGTGAGTGGTGGGGGATGATAAAGACTGTGCAAAAGTACACAACCCTAATTAAATTCCTCCCCCCATGTCATAACTTTCCCCACCAAACACCCCACCATCCTTTCAAACAGCTCGCTGGTACGTGTTGAAAAAGAATTTTCAAGGAACAATTTTCAAAAATGTTCTTTGCAACTTTTCTGCCAGTGTAAAATGTGACTCCCCCGACTCGATCCTCGGCGTTGGCACAACAAGCGATGATTAAACCATGATTTAAAGAACCTTAAGTATACTAAGTCACCTGCACTGTTGCAAGTAGCAGTAAATAATCCCTCATTGAAATTGAGTGCCTATTTTTTTCCGCCCATGTTGTGATAT